>JAUTXW010000556.1:2500-722500 GCA_030620095.1 Kuschelorhynchus macadamiae | reverse complement strand
CTGGCAACATAAATTTCACGTCATTTTATACCAAAAGAAGATAGAAGTTTACTTGAAGGGTAATGTCCAAGCAACAAATATTCAAATTTTTGAATAAAAATATCATAACGTAATTATGATTAAGGGTAACAGAAAATTTTGGTTTTTAAGAATTTTGTACTTATATTTATTAAAAAATCAAAGTACAATACTCCTTGAAAGCAAAAGTGAAACTATTGTCAAAAATAAGAGTAGTTACTGAGGTAACGCGTGACTATTTTTTGAACATTCTTTGAATTCATAATTATTTTAACTGATTTGTTTTTCCTTAAGTAAGATTTTTCCGATTGATTTATTTCTCGGTGGTGACAATCTTCTTAGGTGCACCTATACGACATTTTAGGGGTCCTCCTTTCTTTCTAGAACCACTTCCTTCCTCTTTGTTAGAATAACCTGCTCGATCAACATTTTTCCTTATACGTTTTTAACTTGATTTTTCAGCATGTGGAACATTGGTATAAAGTTGAAATCTTTGTGATTCCTGGTATCTATAGGAATTAGTTCAAAATAAGATTGGAAATGCAATTCAACTTCAAAACTTCTGCTGCTGGAGTTAATTTTGTCGGAAGTAAATCTGATACACTACTGTACAGAGAGGAGGGGAGATTTTTTAGGATCCAAAATTTAGGATTCAAAACGTCGTTTACAACACGCTTGACACGAAGTAATCTAATTTTTACTATGTTTCATTTTTCTTACATCTATAAGATTAACGAGGGGTGTAGAGATTATAAATATGATTAGAAGTATGTATTTTCCTTAGCAATTCTTGTGGTCATTTTTTATTTCGTTATATATGGCTCTCCCAATTTGACATAGGCATAGCCTTAATGGCTACTTCTCAAGATTAATAATTGTATTTTAAAAATACCCTTTCTTCTTGATCACATTTTTTTTAAATAAAAATACTTACATAAAGAAGGATACTATTTATTTATAATTATCTGATAACCACAAAATTTTGCATGTGCTTTTTAAGCGACAAAACCAAATAAAAACTTTTCAAAAACAGCGCCGACAGAATAGCGTATGTACAATTACAATTTACTATGAAAATGTAGTTACTTTTCGATGAAACTAAAGAGGCCGCAAACAGATTTGCCCTATATTTTAGTCTTACAACATTTTCGGACACCCCCTGTAACTCAGCTTGTAAAATATATTTAAAATGTTTCAACTGGTATTCACGTAGAATTCAGTGGCGTACTCAGATTTTTGCTGAGAGTCATAGTTTTTGACATATTGGCATAACCTACTATTTTTTAAATGGGACACCCTATATATTATTTTTTCATCTTATCCTTCGTGTCGAGAGCTTTTCAAAAACATACCTTAAGTCATATTTATTTTCATAAATAACATGAAAAAATGCATTTTTCTTTAAACGGATTTATGGCATAGCAGATCAATCGAAATAAGAGAAGGTGGCTGTGGAGCCATGGAAAAAGTTAACAAATATTTATTAACGAAATAACAAAGTAACAGCATCAGAAAAAATTAAAGTAGGTAAAAGGTAAAAATTATAATTTCATTAAAACTACAAATATTGTTCAAATTGTAGACCATTATGTGTCCTACAAGTGTGACAAACTTTAAAAATTCTTTTTAATGCATTTTCTATTGTAAATGACTGTCTTTGTAACTCTGCAAAAGCGTTTTCGGTGGCCATTCTTAGTTGTTCTAAGTTTTCGTATCGCCTTACATAAACCTTGTTTTCTAAATTCTAAAACTGAGAGGTCATTCTTCCAGGAAAATGGTCGTTAAGCCAGTTTTGACTTATTCTGGCATTGTGGGCTGGAGCTCCGTCTTGCTGGAAATAAATCCTATTTAGTTGAGCCAAGGGAACATCATCCAAAATTCCTAATGCGTCTTCTAGGATTCGCACGTAACCAATCGAATTCAGATTTCCTTCATATATTTGGTAAACTATTTTTCGGTTGAAAATAAAACAGGAGACATTGAATCCAAATCTGCCCTGACGCTCCCTAGGAAAAATAACATGGTTGTTTTCTTGACTCCAAAATCGCGTGTTGTGTCTATTTAAAATCTCTGAACTAGTAAAATGTGCCTCGTCTGACCAAATAATCTTTTTTTCAAAATCGATATCTTCTGCCTTCATATTTATAAATCAATTGCAGAACTCCAATCTGCGCTCTGCATCACCAGGATGCAGATGATGCACAAGTTTATTTATAAATTTGTGCTTTTTCAAAATTTTCAATTTCGTCTATTTTCCTGCAAGATGTTTCAGGAGCTGTCTGAACGAGGGCTAAAACGTTGACCTCAGATTCTTCGTTGTCTTTATTGTAAGTTCGCGATCGAGGCTTGTTAAAAGATCCATATTGGCAAAGATTATTTTTAATTTTTTGAAAAATTCTTTTTTCTGATTGTCTTCTCTCGGGATATCTAAGATAAAATAAAGCAAACCAATAAAGTCAAAATGCAGGAAGATAAAAAAGAACTAACCTGTTCAGATTCTGCCGCCTGATCTGCATCTTCATTAGACAATATAAAACACGCGTTCATATCATATTTCTCAAAATATTCAAATTTTTGATTCTGAGCCATATTAAAAACAATAATTATAATAGACGTCAAGAAAAATTTAAACGCAATAATGCCAAAAATGACAGCAGTAATGGCTGCCTGATCATATTTTTGTTGGCGTTGCCATGGCTACCACAGCCACCTTCTCTTATTTCGATTGATCTGCTATGCCATAAATCCGTTTAAAGAAAAATATTTTTTCATGTTATTTATGAAAATAAATATCACTTATGGTATGTTTTTGAAAAGCTCTCGACACGAGGAATAAGATGAAAAAATAATATATAGGGTCTCCCATTTAAAAAATAGTAGGTTATGCCAATATGTCAAAAACTATGACTCTCAGCAAAAATCTGAGTATGGCACTGAATTCTACGTGAAAAAATCTATAAATACCAGTTGAAACATTTTAAATATATTTTACGATAGCTGAGTTACAGGGGGTGTCCGAAAATGACAAATTTTCAAAATCACCCTGTAGCAAAACTAAAATGGTTAGGGCAAATCTGTTTGCGGCCTCTTTAGTTTCATCGAAAAGTAGCACGGTGTCGCGAAAACCGCATCTCTCTATCTCTACTCATAAGCTGGAAACCCCGTAAAACCTACGAAAATGGGACACCCTGTACAATTACAATTTACTATGAAAATGTAGTTAGTTTTATTGTCTTAAACCCAACCCTTGTTAAATAAAACAGCAATATTCATGTAAATTTTAAAACTTCTATGTTTAACAATACAGTTGCTGTAAAAAAAAACCGTTTCTGGTCAAATTTTACTTTTGGCACTTACCATGTTTTGTCAAAAACCCATTGATATATGTCATTATCAAAATCAAATCTGTCTCAAAAAATTGTTCGTTAAAGCAGGTAAGTGCAAGGTTTTTTATAAACTCTTCAATTTCTGGTGTCTCCAGTAGAGTCAGTTTCCTTTATTCGACTTAAAGATAACAGTCTTAAATAATTAACAGCTACGAACGATGATAAATACTGTTTATTTCTAGTACAACATATTTACCATTGAGATTTAGATGAACTGAGCGAGGAAATTAAAGATATATTCCTACGGCCGCAGTATCCACTGATAATTACCGGCTTTATCAGATCAAAAACTAAAAATAAACACCGAAGTCCTTTTATTGTTCAGGACGTAACAAGTATAGTTTATTTTGAAACAGTTTACAAATCATCCTGCGATCGGACTACTCTCCTGCGACCGGTGCTGGACTTGTTTTCTCTTTCTCTTGCATTCCGAGAGAGGTAAATTTATGTTGCTATATTCATAATGAGACTGGGAATGACGGAAATTTTAAAGGTAAAGCGTTTGATTTCTCTGTAGATTTATGTTTTATTATTCCTCGTTTGATTCCCGCTTTTGCGTGTATATACATACACGTAGCGCCCCATGATGGATGGTGCATGCAATGGATTCGAAACGCAACGAGGATGGGTGTGAATTATGTGTGCACGAAAATATTAATGAAAACTATTACGTAATACCTCAAATTTATTAGGATAGGCTAAAACGTTTGCGTTCTTTGTTTTCTCCGAATAAATCTATCGGAGATGTGTCCGTTACGAAGTTTTGAAAACTGGGGTTTATGTATAGTTAATTAAATTGCTTCGAAATATCAGATTCATTATTTAATTTTATAATAACTCATTTTTTTGTCAGTATTCCCAGGATCTAAAGGGTAATTAATTATACATTAATTATTTCCCTTTTGTTGCTTTTTAACCGACGAGGAAACTATCAATTCGATCCTGTGTATATTTTTAATGCATGTAAATCGATTACTCCGCGATGTTTCGATCCATCTTGATGAAATTTTCAGGAAATATTCAGAATGTTGCCAGAGTGGTCCCATAGCAAGTATATTGAAAATATATTTAAAATGCCGAAATGGGGTCATTTTGAAATGTTTACATGATTTTACATTGAACAATATATACGTTCACTAATGCTTTCAACATTCTGTCAGGAAGGCACCCATGGCTTTTTGTTAAACTTGACTTTTACAATAAAACTCTTATGTGTTTACAATAATTAAACGAACTAAAAAATATTAAATAAAAATTAAAACACACTTGGAAATGCCTCAAGAAGTGAAAAATAATATTTTATTTTATATGGTAAATTTTACTCTGTGAAGTCGTCGCCAAACTAATACACACAGTAAAACATTAAAACACTCAGTACATAAATATATTTTTGTTATTAAGTAATTAAGAATAACTTTGGCGTGAACTGTACAGGGTACAATTTTCTAGATGAAATAAAATATTATTTTTCGCTTTTTAGTGCAATTTTTTGAAGTCGCTTTTATTTTTTCATAAAGATTTTCAATCTTGGTCGCGATTTATATTTAGTGTTGTGCTATATGAGATTCTGTACAAAATTTTCATTTTCATAGCGATAAAATCTCAATTACTTTAGCTGCCAACTCGGAGAATATAAATTTGGTTTTTCTTCCAAAAGAACAAAAGCAAACTTAATATTGAGAAAACTAATATTCAAAAAATGTTTATGCTATTATGAAATACAGATGAACATCAGAATGGAGAAAAAGGGGCCACATTTTTGTAATTATCGCCAATGACTAGTGCAAAAAGTTGCTTACTGGCACACCAATTAAAATTTGTAATCAAGTCTTTGAGGCGTCCTCCTATGCACGGGAACCCAAAAACACTGCATAAAACTTTTCGAGTCAAATCTAGTTACTTCAACAACTCCACAACGGGCAACTGAGGACAAATAAGAATATTTATGCCTAAACTGGGGAAGGCATAATATGCTAGATCAAAGGTGTCTAATAAATCTGCAGCTGTGATTGCTTCTCCTGTTTTACAGAATTTAAAATATGTTTCTCCTTTATGGACACATCTACAGCAATCGGCAGAAGTAAATTATTACGAGGTGGAAAAAACTGCTGCTATTGGAATAGCATTGAAATTGTGTGATCTTAGCTGTTGTAAACTTCAGTTCGATTAAAAGTAAAAAATTGCTAGAATCTCTTCCTGAGCAAAAATAAGGTATAGAATATATACTGCAGCACTGGCCAAAATCATTTATAGAATATGTATCAAGCTTTTGGTTCTAGAGCCTGCCAGAGAAAACCTACTCCAAAAAAATCCTGATAATTTGGAACATTCTTATTTTAATCTACAAATAATTTAACTTTAATCTTAAATATTTTCACGAAGAAAGTAACCAGAAATCTTAGAATATCAAGTTCATGTAAAGATGATCCTTCACATTTGCTGAATATGATAAAACGGGTTTGAAAATTTCTATCTATTACTTATTTATCCATTCAAAGAAATGAACTTTATGCCCATCCAGAAAATGTATTTCTTTTACTTTCAGGGACAAACTAATCAAGAAACTCCGGAGAGCTATAATTTTTGTGCCTGGGTAATTTAAAATGGCAACACAGCGTCTAGTTTTCTTTTCTGTTATTTTGCACATCTATACAGGCAATATCTCCGCACCACCCTCCATTTAGCAAGAAAATTAAAGGAAAAGTTAGTAAACCGTATTTAATAAACATAGATTTACAACTGTCCCTAGATTGCATATCAAACATTGGTCTAAACTCTCTATTTTGACCTACAAATACCCTATTAATATTCTAAGTTAAATGACAGAAAAGAAGTTAGTATAAATTTAATTTATCTTTCTTCTTTCAAAAGGAACAGCCCCAAAATCTTTCTGCTGCAACTATGCTGAGCATTACCATCAAGGCCAATAAGGGGACTTTCAAGCCCTGATTTTTATATACACTATTCTTTGGCGTCACCAGAATGAATCAGTGTGTCAATACAGATTTAAAGAATTTTGAAATTGGCGCGACTCTAGTTGGTTTTTATTTAATATAACAATAACCAGTATCTCAAATGTAATTTAATTTAAGCTAAAATATCAAGTATCGTAAATTATATATTATTTTCGAGGGTGTCGATTATGACACGTAGCTTAAATCGAATTTCTGAGAATGCTTTCATGGATATTTGTTACTCGGTACATGCTTGTAGACTTGGTACTATGGAGCAAAATGAATTTAATAAATATTGTTGACATCTACTCTGACAACAGTAATTCGTCATATTTTATTGGAAATATGAGAGGCTGGATTAGACAAGCATGTGCGTTAGTAACCCCCAAATGTTGAATAATATAAGAATTTTGAAATATCTGAAAATAACTGGATGCCATTTCGAGCACCTTTTAAAACACAACCATTGTTAAACATGAGGTATTTCATATTAGTATTTACTCTAATTTCATTTGTTTACAAAATTACGCAAACAGTAGAGCAAATCCAGTGCAACGATACTCTACGATTCAACGATATAAATTCAACCCTATTTAACGTTCACTCGACACAGTTTGGGTGCATAATACTTTCAGGGTTTAAATTTTCAATATCCGTTTAAATTTCTACACACATCGTCAGATTGGGCAAGTACTTTGTTCTATCCTTTATTATCAAAATCAAAAATCTAAATACAGCCACTTTTCGTCAACTACGAATTTCTGAGAATGCTTCACCATGACGGAATAAAATGACGGTCTTACAAAAATCAGTGTAAAAACTACTTATTCAATTTATTTTAAATTATGCCCAAAAATTAAGTGTGGCTTAGGTAAAAAATGGTAAAATATTGATACGAATTCAATAGGGTGGAAAATTTGGCGCCCAGTAAAAAATATTTGAAAAGGCAGTATATATGTGTTAATGGAACTAAACTGGGTAACACTTCCCTATTTCACATAAAACGAAAATTCATAACGAGGGATGTTCTGGGTAAGGAAATTTACCAATTTTTAGCCATATTTTACATAGGAATGATGAAACAGAGAAATTGCTGAATTTCTTTTACAAAAGGCAAAAAACGACAGTCAACGGGGTTGCCAAGTTGATACGGGATTAAAAGTAACTTAGGTAATATAAACGTTATACAGACTGACCTTTTTATTTCATTAAATATATGAGTTTTAAAGTAATTTAAACTGTTTTGTACGATGTGCAGTTTTTGGGTAATTTAATAGTCAATTAGTCGACAATTTTAAATGAAGCATTAATTTTACATAATCATTATTAATTTTCTGGAAAACTACGCCAAAACAAGTTTGAAATACTTTTTGATTTGTATTTGCAAACTCTTTAATTTTTAATTTACCTGTTTCACAAATCTGAATTTAATTTTTTTTGTTTGCAAATTTATTTTTCTATTTGTTTCGCTGTCAGTATATGGAATCACAATATATTTTTTATCAATGGTATTTTTAAGATAAGTAAAACTTTTCATGGAGAACAACTTTTTTGTTGAAGTCAATAATAAAAGAGTTTTAAATTTGTTAACTAAAGAGAGTTGGCAATTTTGCGTAATGTAAGATGTAAGTAACCAATATATGAAAATAAATTTTACATATATTATAAGATAGTTAAATAGATTTCAAACAAACTCCTATCTTAAACTAAAAAAAAACAATCTTTAGTGCCACAAAAGTTAAAAAAAAGGAATTTTATTTTCTCAAAGAATTTATATAAGGATTTCTACGAAAAACCCTGTTTTAAAAAATTTAGCAAAATATCTAAGGAAAACTGGAGAGAATATCTGGAACTTAACATTTTATTAAAACTGAAAGGTTTTTGAACTGAAATTTCAACTGTAAAGAAGAGTATTTCACCAAATAACTCTTAAACAATGCCATATGTCAAAGTGCAAGAAGCTCAGTGTCGTCTTATAAAAGAGTTTCAGACAATCAAAGAGGTCGTGATCCTATAAAAAAAATCACCCTATACATTGATCCAAATCCTAATGATACTGTATTATAGATACTACAAATTCTATTAATGTGTACTAGTACTCATGGAATATGCTTTTGGGGAGCCCAACTATTTCAACTGGTATTTATAATTCAGAAACGCGCATTACGTTCTCCTTCTATATGGTATTTATCCTAAACAGCATTATCACATAGCAGAATAACGATAAAAGGGGACAGCTGGTACAGATTCTGTCTCCAGAAACTCGGCACTTTTCAAATAAGAGCTTATCGATCGATAAGCCGCGTCTACGTCATAACTG
The DNA here is from genome assembly GCA_030620095.1 of Kuschelorhynchus macadamiae. NCBI lineage: Eukaryota > Metazoa > Arthropoda > Insecta > Coleoptera > Curculionidae > Kuschelorhynchus > Kuschelorhynchus macadamiae. The sequence continues at coordinate 713,822 of JAUTXW010000556.1, read as the reverse complement.
TCAGTTGACCGTTGAAAGTCGATTTGTTTGGTTTGAAATTAACCCATAAATTTGAACTTTCACATACAAAATACACAGCGCTTATTAAATGTCAAATGTTACAAAGTTTGAGTACTTCATTTGTTCACGGTTTGTACAATGAGACCTTAGACTTTACTCATTTGATTTCAGTCAAAAATAATCCCCGTGAAACAAAAAAAACTACTTTTAACAAAAAAATCGAGTTTTTGAATTGCATTTTTTTAGTTCAAAGTTTTTATAATGTATGTAGAATAAAAATTATTTTGTTGTCGATAGGAACGATATTTTCTCAGTGTACAAAGTAAGAGATATCGACAAAATATATCGACGCAAACATCAAATAAGCCGACAAAGCTGACCCCTCCTATCGGTATTCTGCTCTGTGGTATTATGTTTTTTAATAATTACTCTCTTTAATTTTCTGAAAGTTTAACTGCGACCATGCTTTTTAATAATTGGTAAACGGTTACCCTATACGTTAGTATATAGACCTAGTACGACACTGTCATCTGTAGAATCTTCCCACTTCTACGTTGGTAAGTGTAAATTATAAAATTTGGTAGAGCGAGTGGGAGGTATATTTTAGATTTATTTTTAATAACATATTCCCAATATATAAGGCCTATAAACCATTATCGCCGCCTGCGTTAGAAACGCCGATATGTACCCTGTATTCACTTCAAAACTCTTAAACAAGAAGCGTGGAAAAATGTCCCGAATACGCCCATTAAATTGGATTGTCGTGTTTGGGCCGATTTGAAAGTGTAATCTCAAAGCACACCGCGACGCGGCGTCGTTTTAAAGCGTAAAATATACGAAAACAAAAATCATTACAAAAATTGATCGGACCCGGACTTGACAGCCCTCTCGGTTGCCCGAGACGTGTAGGCCTGTCCCAAATAATGGATGGGTTAACCGAAAAATGTCAACTTATTATCTCGATCCATTTTTTTTTTTTCATAATCGATCATTCTTTATATATCGACGATAAATTACTTAATGTGGTTTTAATTTTGAACACGATGGTGAAGATTAAACAGTTGCCTATGATGATACTGTGTTTACCTTACTTATCAGCTAATTAACGTTGGATGGTGTGAAAACCGGCATAAATAAAACGAAGAGAATTCTGAAACTTGCTAATATTTATTTTTATGGCGAGGTGTTTGCGCTGAATTAATTTAAGAACAATGATAAACTTGATGAGCATTTTATTAGTACCGTGGGATGTGTTTTTACTTCTATGCATTACTTTAAAAACAATTAAGATCCATTAAAATGCATTAGTATTAACTACAAAAAAATAAAACCCGACCAAAAAATGCACTGAAAAGTGAAAAATACTAGTTTATTTTTATTCCACCTTGAAAATTTTACTCTGTGAACTGTGAGCTCGAAACTTAATCTTAATTACTTAATTGCAAAGATATATTTAGATATTGAATGTTTTGTCTCTAATAACTCGAGTATAATATATCACTGTCTTTATTATTTTCGCACACATGCTTTGTCGACAGAAATTCTTTGTATTTTTGACAATAAAGTACATTTTGATTGATTGATTGATTACATCGTCAGTTGTCGCTCGAGAACCTTTAATACCAGAACTATTATTTATAGGTAAATTGGTTATGAAGAATCGCTGTAAATTATTTTCAAATTCGAAAGTTGGCCGCTAGGGGGCGGAACAGAAACACAAAAGACTAAATTTTCTCTTAAATTTCCTTACATGAGGTATGTTGAAAATATGAGCATTACATTTTTCAACCAATTATGCACTTTCTTCCTTAAGACCATTTTTCTATATTTTTAAAAATAAAGTGCTGGGGAGGTCAAACATTTGTACTTCCAAATGTAGATATCTCTGTTTTGGATGAACCGGTTTTATTCATCTTAATTTGAAAAAAAAATGCCTTTTTTTGTTCTACTTATGGAGCCACAAACTGTAACGTAATGACTTTGTTAGTGGTCACTAGATGGCGTGGTTTCGGAATTCACCAAATAATGCTGATTTTCTGAAAAAAATCAAATGTTACGCTATGAAATGTATATCACAATTTATTTGGTAGTTATGAAGGGCATTGAAGAGTGAAATAAAAAATTCAGGTCTGCATTTAAAGGAACAAAGTTGATGATGGGTTCTCGTCCAAACGTCGAATTGGAAAATTAACCTTGCCGTTTTGTAGAGGAGAAAAAGGGACAATGGCAAAGTGGAAATTATTTTCATCTCTCATTTCTATGAATTCAAAAAATTTTAGGAAAACCGAAAAACTGGAAAAAACAAGGCTCCAATAGAAATTTTAGTAATCTTGCATAACTGTAAAGAACAAATCTTAACAAAGGAACAAAACAAAAAGTACTAAAAGTCAGTCACATAATCACATAAGCTTCGCAATAAAATAGCAAAGCTAGGACGAGACTGGGCAGGACTCAATTTGGTCAAAAATATAACTACCAAATAAATTGTGATATAAAAGTCATAGCGTACCATTTGATTTTTCCGAGAAAATCGGCAATATTTGGAGAATTCGGAAACAACGCCAACTAACAAAGTCATTACGGTACAGTTTATGGCCCCACCAGTAGAGCAGAAAAAGCACTTTTTTTTCGACACCAAGTTAAATTATCCAAAACAGAGATATCTACATTTGAAAGTAAATATGTTTGACCTTCCACCACCACTTTATTTTTTAAATAGACAAAAATGGTTTCAAGCAAAAAAGTGCGTAAATGGCTGAAGAATGCCATGCTTATATTTTTAACATACATCATTTATGAAAACTTAAGAGAAAACTGGCATTTACACTTTTGTGTTACTGTTACGCCTAACTTTCGAACTTGAAAATAGTTTACAGCGATTTCTTTTGCAATTTTATAAAGCTACAACCGACATCCTCTATTATTGTACCACCCTGTACATAAACAGGGTCGAATTGATAACCTCCCCCTTTTTTCAAGGACGTTAAAATTAGATGCCTAAGACACATTTTTAAGTGGAATATATAGAATATTTTATGCTTATATATTATTATCTTTCGGTTTTAGCTACAAATGCATTATATTTAATTTAGTAGTTTCATAATTATGTCCAAAACTATATATAATCAAAGGTCTATCATTTATTTATTATATTATTGTTAACATCACATATTGTGATAAAATGATTAAAAAAGTTAAAAACAAAAGTTTTATAATAGGAAACTAAAGAAAAATTAAAACTAGTATATTAAAGTATTAAATGTGCAATACCACTTAGATCAGAAGAATCAGGTGCTTTTTTTAAGAAAACGAATGTTGGCAACCTTAATGTTTTATGAATGTATTTTATTTGTTACTCTTTGGCGAAAAACTTAACTGGTGAACCTATAATTTCCCTTTCAGTTTACACTGATAAATTCAAAAATCAGAAAGGTATGTCCATTTAAAGTGAATGAGAAATATTAAATACGAAAGTTTTAAAGTTGTATTGAAGCCGCCAGGATTTAAAAAAATAATAATAAACAAATGACTCTTGGAAAGTAAAAAATAAGCTGACTTTGTTATTTTGAAAAGAACACCTTGTAAAATAGTGTTCCATTAAATGATTCTCTTGCTGATTATAAAAGGGTCAACTTTGATACCTTTATATTTAAGAACAACGATAAAATTGGCAAAATCCCTGAGGTATACATTAGGTTAGAAAGAAAAATAATATTTTAGTTTCCATCATAATTCTTAGTCGACCTTCTCAGAAGCTCTCACTTGCACCAAATTGTTAATCAGCCCACTCGTTTTATAACGGTCTAGAGGCCTTAAATATTGATCTCGTCTTAACCTTCAACACCAACTTTATATCAGAATTTAACATTCTTCTATTGGCAAATTTGATCACGCTACATTGCAGTTTAATATACAGATTATCTATGAATGTCGAAAGAAAGTAAATGATATGAAGTTGATTTTGGATTTTGATAGTATAAGAAGGACCTTGGGAGATGTTGACTGACCCGTTGTCTTGGCTGACTCGACTGTGGAAGATAACTGGAACACACTTGCAGCGATTTTTCAGGAGATAATTAATATCAACCCTCAAAAAAAGTCGTTGGTTGTTTTTCTGTTAAAACCTTAGATAAACTTACATTTACAAAGATTCCACAAGCACAGAAAGGCACTTTGGCAAACATATAGAAGATCAAAATTTCAAGCTAATTACGACAGGGATCGTATATTCTCAAATCAGTTATCTGAGGATATAAAGTCTGCACACAGAAACTACGAACAGAAAATCATAGACAGTAGAAATCTTAAATATTTCTTCAAATATCTAGGATTAAATCTTATTAGCAAGGTCAGCCTACCGCGAGTTTGTGATCCTAACTCAGTCCTTCAAAGAGACCCAGCTAAGTTACATCAATTTTGCCGAAACTTTTTTTGGTTCAAACACAAGAGAATCCGACTCCCCATTGCCGATTATCAAATCGCATCGCCCGGTGCAGGCTCAGCTTACCAACATCAATTTCACCGAAGAATGTTACTTTTCAGAAGCTCCATAATCTAGAGTCTAGACGTCAGCAAATCTCCAGGATTGGACGGATTTACACCCGGTCTACTTAAGCAACAATCTTACAATGCACACTCTTTACCAACGGTTTGGAAAACTGCATCTGTTTGACCTATTTTCAAAAAAACGCGATAAATTTGATTCAAACAACTTTAGATCTGGTAAACTTTTACCTATTGTTGTGAAAATCATGGAGTCAATTATTGTGGACAGAATGCATACTTTTCAAAAAAATAACAACGTTATTCCTTCAGGGCAGCACGGTTTCACACTAGGCAGATCCATTGTAACAAACTTACTGTGTTGTGTCGATGACTGGACGGAGAGACTTGCAGGCGTGAGTGCATTGATGTGGTATATTTGGATTTCAACTTTTCTCAGATCAGATCGATAGTTCTCCATTGCGATTGGCTCGGAGTCGAGCAAAACCCTCCCGGTCCTCAGTGGCGTAACGCAGGACTTATTCCTTGGGCCGTTGCTCTTTATTACCTACACAGCCAATCTACCTCACTGCATCAAGTCCAAATGCTCCTCCTATGTAGATGATACTAAAGTGTATAATAACCCCCTTACTTCAGCCTGGTTCACTGCAGCAAGATGTTGACATTATTAAGTGAAGTCAACTGAGACTGGCTTTTGCCATTAAACATAGATAAAATGTGCTATACTTCACTTAAGTAAAAACATTCCATGTCTTGATTACATTATTAATAGCAATCATTTGGCAAAAAAGAAGAATATTCATAGTGACCTCGGAGTGTTAATGTGTTCGAATCTGACATAGAGCGAGCGCACACATCGAGCAGCAGATCAAGAGAGAAAATTCTAAGTTGTAATTGATTAGACGAGAGTTCGAGGACTTGAGTTGTACGACCCTTTGCAGACTGTATAAGACATGTGCGTCCGATTCTGGAATTTGCTAATAGTATCTGTTCTCCAGTACTTGTGCGCGATATTGACTCCCTCAAGAAAATGCAGCGGCGCGCCACCCGTCTATCTTACGGCCGTCTTCGGCCTATTTACGATGAACGTTTGCGTTTTATACATCTACGGTCCTTGGCTTCTAAACGGCAAAGAAGGGGAAATCATGACCACGTCCCATGCCATTAAAGATTTTGACTTACCAATTCGCCATATCCACACTTTAAATGAAGACAACCGGTTTAGGGACACCCGAGAAAATTATCACGTAAGTGCTTTTCAAGCAGTCAAAGATAAAACCTTATTGTGAACCGAGTGTTTCGTAATTGGAACTCATTGCCTGGGGACGAATTGATGTCAGGAAATGTCAATATTTTTAAATCTCGTATAGATAGACTAAAATTTTTAGTTTAATTTTGTACCTATGGTATTATTTCCAAAACCACATTATTACTTTTTTCTTCGATGATGAGCATTAATTTATAAACACACAGAAGATATCAATTTAATGAAACATATTATATGGGGTGTTCAATTTAAAATAGCAAAGTTGATGCTTATTTTTTTATTTTTCAATTTTAATTTTTAGCAGTCTACCAGTTCTGAAAAATCTGTAAAACTTTTATATTTAGATATCTTTTTATTATTTTTCAAAATAAAACTTATAGTTCTCGTCCAAAATGTAAACAAAAACGATGAACATCCACATAACTGACCCTTTACTAAAGCTAAAAATAAAGATTAAATGAACTCACCTTTAATTTGTTGCAACGAAATTTTTATTTTTTAATTGTTAATAACAATGAGTCCTCTGTTTTCCACAAATAGTGTTTAGCAGAAAATAAAATATCTTGACGGATTTGTATAGACACTTCAAGCTGCCGACGACAAAGGCTAACTTTTTGATCTACTTCTTCGAATTAAAAAAAAATCCCTACGAAATAATTAGAGTCTGTGGTCCCCCGATTAATTAAAAGTTCTTTCTCATGAAAATCGTCAGAGCCTATTTTTACACTTTTTCATCTAGTCCTCTCTAGCGACGCCATTCGAGCATAACATCGATCTTGGCCGCGCCATTACCAACCACTTCTTAGAAAAATAATGAGGTTTCGAAAAAAAAAGTGGCCGTTCTCTCGCCTTTGTTTTAGATGGTAAATATAATACACATCTCATTGCGGTTTTAGAGAGCTCGTAATAAAGGATATCACGCTTTGTTTTATGCTGATTCCTTTTAAGCGTCGTAGTAAATTGATTTTTTCTGTCCTTCCTGCTGGATCGAGATCGACATGTTTGACTAGATCTTTAAGGCGATATGAGATTTTCGCGGACATGATAGTATATGGATTTGAAAAGAGATACTAGGTAGTAATTATCATAAAAATCCATATATTATTATAGGTTCGTCGAACTACAATAAGATTTATCATTAAAAAAAATTGATTTGCCAAAATTATTTTAATGCAGAAGTTAATTGAATTAAAATTATCATTACAAAGCTATCCTTAACTTTACTAATGCATGTATTCATGTGCGTTATTTTGTTATTGTTCGTCTGGTTGAAATCTTGTAATGGATTAAAATGTAATCACACAAACAACCACTCCGCTGGCTAATACCCCGATCGGCAATGAACTGTTGATTCCTGACTTTCGTTGGGAGAAATAATGTTAATATGTTTTTTTTCACGTTACACTACAATATACTTACACAGGAATCAATAGTGTAGTTCGATGCCGGTCGTCGTATTAGCCAGCGGAGTAATTTATTCTGTGAATCCAGTTTGTGCCTGTGCCCTACACGTGGTTCGTTAGTCTATCGCGGCCTGATGAACTCTAAAAAGACCAAAATCGCGATCGTCGTTTGACTGAAATGAATCATTGCGCATGCGCCGTTGCAGGATATGTTCCAGAAAAAAATCATGGTATCCTTGTTGTGAGGTTGGTGTAAAGTGGAAAAAAATATATTATTGTTATTTCTACCCCGGTCGTGGTATTAGCCAGAGGAGTTGTTTCTGTGATTTCATTTTGTGCCTTTGCCCTACAGAGGGTTCGTTAAATCATGGTATCCTTGTTGTGACGTTGGTGTAACGTGAAAAAAAATAATAACTTGTAACAGATTTTTCACACTTCCACATAAAATTTGGCACCCGTACACGGTAAGTTCGCGTTACTATACAATTTGATGATTGGGTGATTTTTTCACGACTACAAACATTTTATTTCGCCGCTATTTTGAAATCGTACTACAATTTTACCAGTTGATCTCTATATCATACTTAATTCTGCCACAAAATTTGTAATCAATCTAATAAGTAGTTTTTCCAGGCGGACTTTTTAAATATTTTATTAGGGCTCCATTTTGTTTCACTATCTTGGATTCGTACCAATATTTTACCATCTAATTACACATAATACTTGATTTTTCTGCAAAATTTGAATTAAATTGAATAATTCGTTTTTTTAATAATTTTTTGAACATTTCACTAGTCTACCATTTTGTTCCGCCATATTGGATGTTTACCAAAATTAGACAAATCATCTCCAAATGACCCTTAATTTTTGACCAAAATTTGAAATCAATCGGGTAAGTAGTTTTTAACTATGCTGCAAATATAAAACAGACCGACAGACTGGCGTAATTGAAAAAAAAAACATGTTTTTCGGCATCTAGGAACCCTGAAGGGTAACTATCTGCAAAAATCTCGGAGGGTGATTTTTCCACGATTACAATACTTCCCGAGGGAAGTAAAAAATAAAGCATAAGGAAACCTTTTTGTTTCTAGAAAAAAAACCAAACTCATTGAAGAATTAATACTAAAAGAAAGCAATCATAATTAAGCAAAATCTCCTTATGATTATTAGTTTGTTTTCATGACAGTGAATGTTTTTTAATTGCGAATTCTTTTTGATTAGACCAAATAATTTTAAATAGCATTGGCGGGAAATCTTTTTCGATTATCATTGGCAAAAATTGATGAGTTTTCGAACATTTGTCTTCGAACTTATAATTATTTGACATTTGAAATTTTTTGTTGCGAACTATATGTAATTCCAAATTATTAGCATTCGATCATTTCGTATTCGAACTTTTTGTCGTTCGAATTATATATAATTTAAAATTTTATTCAATCGAAATATATGTTTTTTGAAAAAATTGAATTCTAATTTTTTAATCGTGGAAAAATCACCAATTTATACCATTTCCCATAAAATAAGCAGCGGGTTCCATTAAAAAAAAGGTAAGTTGGCTCTGCTCCACTTTTGAGTTATCCTGTATACATAAGTAATAGTTTTTTATGAACTACTTAAAACACCTATAACTTTTGTATTTAACAATTTTTTAATACTGTTAAAATCTAATGAATTATGAGAAAAGGCTCGGTACATAATGTGTGCAAATAGCTTTGCAAGCAATGTGACAGAAGCTGAATTGTTAATGGTTACTAGCAGTTTTTTATCTACTTTTAAGCCAGCCTTAGAAAAGGGGAGTTAACAAAAAGGTGATTCCAAATCTGTACCTTGATAATTTGTTAGTCAAATTTGAAGTTACAAATTTTTAAATTTAAATTAAAACATGTGGTTTTTAACTTTTAAATTCATTCAAGTGAAAATAAATAAATGAACAAAATAACATCTATTAAGTAAGAATTTGTACGCCTTCTGTCGCTTCTCTTTCTATAAATGTGGCAATATAATCTATATTTTCTCGTGTTCGACTATGGAGCATTTTTCTCTTTACATGTATTTTTGGGAGCCATTCATTGTTCATCTTATAACAATATAAAATTAAAACCATAACAAACCCTGATCACTGATAGCTTCACTTCACAAAATAATGAATGGTAATAAGAATAAGAATGAAGGGATAAGCAAGAAAACACATCATTTACCTACGACGCTGGTAGCGTCACCAGATTTTCCATGGCTGACGGTGTTCACGTTCAAATTATTTTTAGTTTTAATCATGACACATGAGAGAGTAATTTTTAAAATTAAAATGTAAAAATACAAGTCAAAGATCGTCAAAAAAGTTGGCTAAGTTGTGAAATCGTCATCTTAAATACGTCAAATTTTAGTGTTTAGCTGTAAAAAGATAATGTAAAACAAAAATTTGTAAAAGCTGGTGTTAACTTTTCCTTTTTACTAAAATAAAAAAAAAATAAGAGGAAGTCATGCTTCATGAATCTACCTTAAGTATGTATTCGGAAATAGTCACGTGACTTGTGCTACCTGTCACACTGGACATTTCTTTCTAAAAAATGGCTGAAAAAAAAAAGCTTTGCTTATAAGAAAAAGTTTTCTTAAGGTAAGTTGTTTATCTCTCAGTTTTACATTTAGACAGAAACCAGTCGAAACTTCAATGTTTATAACTTTATGATATTTTTCAAAATTGTTAAATAATAATAATACAAATAATCTAACTTTATTTTTTTTTTATTTAGCTAACCTCACCAGAATTTTAGTTCCTTATGCCTAAACATTGCATAAAAGGGTTTTTTGTCAGAAAAATCGAAATCACTATATGTGCCAAGTTGAATGCAAGGTTGGCTTAATTTTGAGAATTTTAAGTATACAATAATTAAAGTAATTTTTTGAATAGTAAATAGATGTCTGTCTACAAAAAAGATTGAGTTACAAACATTAAAACTTGAAATTGCTTACGAAAAATCGGTATACAATATGCAATATAATTTACGTAGAGAAATATACATTTTGGTAAGACATTTGATTATCTCTGAATATGTCGTTTTCCATATTCAGTGAAGCAAAAGTTATTGCCAAAACTATATTTTAGAAAAACTATATTTTAGAAAAACTACCTAGTGTAAAAAATTTCATGTGATCCGAACCTCGAGACAATTCACAACTTACTAATAAGGTTAATTTTTAGATAAAAAATTATCGAAGATCTATACCAATTCCTTTCATATTTTAGTTGATTTATCGCACATACCTGTATTGCTACTCTCTTAAATTTCTTTAAAATCAGCTTCTTATCTATCCTTAATATGTGATTTAAAAAAAGCTTTGCTTCTTAAAAAGAAATGGACTGTAACTCATATGTGGTGTCTCCTAGAGAGATAGTACAATAGACTCTATCAAACCATAGTGCTGATCTCGATCCCCGTTAATATCCAATATCATTTTTCTTCATCCGTAACAAGGCCGGATTGATACACCTCTAGAGGAATCCACTAATAAAGTGCATCTATCCAAAAGTTCATATGTTTTACAAACACAACCACATACCTATAACACTTTGAAATTCCAATAAGGCAAAATGTACACCCTTTATTCTCCTTTATGATTGCACCACTGTCTAAAACCCACACCAATGGTAACGAGTCTCTAAAACGTCGTCTTAAGACACCATTGTCTTTAAAATCAAATATAGCTGGTGTTTGGCCTCGGATTTAACAATAAGGTTATTTCTATAATCCAAAGTTAGTAGTTGTTGCGAAAAAAAGACTGAGAATGCACCGAGGTAGTTATTAGATTCGATTAGCCGTTTCCTAGCTATTGTGTTTGGAGATAATACGATGACTCTCGAAAGCTATAATGACGCTTAATTGATTGTTTTACAGTTATTTTAATAATTTTCTTTCTTTTCATTACTTCTCCGCCGTTTCGGCTATTGCGATTGTACGAATGTTTCTTCGTCACATCGACAAACACCTGAAATTCTTAACAAAACTAATAAATCTTCATATATTCGTCTTATTCGACAAAAAATTCTAAAAAGTATTATTAGAATAAAATATTACGAATTCTTAAGGTACTTAACACCTGCTTGCTTGACGACGTATTAGGATTAAACGATTATCGAATCGTTTGAAAATACAGCAAAACAATTATAATAATGCTCGTAATAACGCGACGCTAAACGCTCCTTTTAAAATCGACCTGTGCTCAGCCCCAAATAATTTTTTTAAATAGCAAAACTTAAAATAAATGTTGAAAGGTTAGCGGCTATAACATATATAAAACAGGTTTCAGCATTTAGATGTAAAAAAATCGTTGTGACAATCTCTAAAAACAAAACGACAAATGTCGGTTTAGATTCTTTTGGAAAGTGAATTGAAAAATCTCCATGCCCTAGCGGCCTTATTCGATATTATTTAAAGCGATCGGTAAATCCTATTTAAATTTACTGGACGTGGTCATTAGTTTACTGTACAAATTAATCTCCTTATTTGGATAGTAACTAATCCTTATTTTGAATAATTAATAAGTTTTACTACAGACATCATTTTATCAGTTAATATCGAAATAAAGGGTGTTTAAATTTGAGGTTTCTGTTTGAATGTTCCGTCACTGATATTTGACATATTTATATATCACATGACAGTCGACATTTGTAAAGCAAAAAGATTGTCCTGTTTAGTTACGGAGTGATATAGGGCTGAATAAGGCGTGTTTTTAGAAAAAACCTATTACAAATATGGAGAAGTATTGCAGAAACGATTAGAAAAAGCCGTACGGAAATTGGAAGAAATAATGCGCCATCGAAAACGGCTGTTGCAAAGTTTTACAAAAATTCTTCACTGAGCACAATCTTTGCACGTTAAAAATACAACTTTGCATAAGATTTTTAACCTTTATTTAAAGGTCTACAAAATACAATTAAAACAAGACATAAAGCCAATTGATCATGAATCTCGGGGTAGTGCGTACGTTTGTTAAATGGGCCTTGCAAAGAAAATGGTGATTTTTGAGCAAAAGTTATTATTATCACTGAAGAAATACATTTTCATCCCGAGGAATATGCTTAAGTACTGAGTTACCAGACCTTGAACGACTTTTGATTAGGTATCGGGCAAAAGATTTATATCTATAGGTGAAAATTGTCGATAAAATTAAGTTATCGATAGGCATTACGATATTTTCGACAAAGGCGGTTTGGAAGCTAAATTTATTGAAGAGCAAAAAACAGTCCTCACTCTCACAAACATGACGCAATAATTTCTTCACAAACAAATCAGACGATAGGTCGCTGACATTTCGATAACTGTCGATATCGCCCATCTTTACTTTTGATGCCTACTAACTGGCCTAGGGCCAGTAAGTAAAAGTCCTTAAAACGTTTAAAGGACCGATTGATCATGAGCCCCCATAATGATAGTGTGCTCAAGGCAGGCAGTTGTGATTGCATGGATGTTCGTACTTCGTATAAGGTACCCCTTTTTGATGATCAATCTAAATTTGTTCCAGCTCTCTATCTACTCGAATATCGAATGCATACTGGAGTGTAATGTTTCACGGGCAGAGTGAAAAGAATTGCTATGGACACAATATAGATAATTAATGAGGGAGACGTTAAACTAAACCCCCTCTGCCACCCCTCTAGACAGCTGACATCTAAATATTAGTTGCCCCATTTACAAACGATCATATTTTGTCGGGCTAGACTTGGTAAATATTTACCTAATGTAAAATACTCAAGGTTTTTTGAATTTGCAAATACCATCTTAGCATCTCCGTTTTGAACTTTTCAAAGTAATAAGATTTCGCAACGTAATCGTCACCATTAAAGACGTAATAAAACAAATTCTCGTATAATAAAACCAATGTATCATTAAGGTTTTGAATGGCACAAATTTCCATCTTTATATTTATAATGGTAGAAAGTACGTTGAATTTCGCAATATCATTTAAAGCCGTAAATAATCGCAACCTAACAATTTTAATGAGGTAGAACAACGTGAGAGGCGGTTAATTACCAAGATTGTAGAAATACAAATATCTTAAGTTTATTGAAACAAAAGAATTAGGATTAGGAATAAATCAACCGTTTAATTAAGATTTGGTGTACTTATTTAAATGTGTCTAATGATATTTAAATGAGTGTAGAATATGAGCTTTATATATGATATTAAAACAAATTTGACGTATTTTTTTATTTTCCGAAAATATTAATAGTTTCTGATAAAAAAAATATTAACAAAGAAAAAAATGCTTTTATATACAAAAAAAAAATCGCCTTGTTTCACTGTTTATTAAAAAAGCTAAGTGTTATGGAAATAAAAAATATTTTGTATTTTTAGATTTAGAGGTTGTTTCATCCCCTATAGGAACCCTCTTTAGTATAAAAAAATTGTTTATATACAATGAGATAAAACATTTTACGTATTTCACTGTTTGTTGAAAAAATGTATTTGGTTTTGAAATATTTTTTTCATCTTCCTAGTACTACCTTGTAAGCCTAACTTACAATTTCGAAAATTTTTGCGATTACAATACTTCCCCTGTATAGCTCATACAGTATATTAGTAGTAAAATATATGGGTTGTTATACGTGGAAGTAAAACAAAAAAATTTGGTGAATTGAGACATATAAATTAAGTAGTGATCGACAAATAATGAAAAACTCAAGTAGATATTAAAACAGCAAACAAACTACAATAAACAAATCATTCTTTTGTCCTTTAGCATCATTACTAACAACTTAACGTAAACGAACTTCTTTCTGTAGCAGTAAATATTAAGACCAATGTTTTTGGTGATAATTCACAGAAAATATAAACAACGGAGGCCTCAGCCTCCTTGGAAAAGTACCGTGCCTTATGCCTCTCAACAACCCATCTTTGTCGTCTGCTTGATAGAATCAGACCCCTATAACGCAGAAGTTTTTCTATCTTTAAAAAAGTTCAGGTCTATTGATAGTCAATGATATGTCGTATAACATACATTAGATCGATCAGATTTGTAGAAATCTATAGGAAGAATTTCGTTAGAATATTAATTGAGAATTTTTACATAGAAATATAAAAAAACAATTTTTTATTAGTACAGGACAAAATAGAACAGCACTTAAACTCAACATCCTTCACATCAGGGCTTCTGACTACTACGGACGGGCTACCAAAGAATAGCTCATTTACATCACCTGGAACCCAACAACGAATGACATTTCTAAAAAATTACCAAACTTGCTCAAGACCACCTATTATATTTGAGTCTTTTGTTGTAGAAAGTCTTTAATCGAATATCCATATACCTCTGAAAAGATATTAGAATGCAGTAGAGAGTTTAGCATATAATTGCCACTGACAGGCTTTTAATCACAAGAGATGTCAAATATTCGGAAACACGAAACTGGAACCTACCTAGCCGCAGGCCTTTATTGGTTGGTATAGGGGGTTGAGTTAACGGAGTCGTGTCTTAGGTTAATATGAGGCTCCAAGATAAAGTCTCATACACCAAAACCAAAAAGGCCTGTCTGCGTTTAGGAAATGTAAGGAAGCGCTTATGATAATACTGGGAAATTTTCGTATAAACTTTATATTGGAAATTCTGAAGGAAAAGAGACGCCGATAAACAAGAAATGCGGATGTATGACATCAAGATGTGGCAAGATTTACGGAGAACAAGAAAATTGATCACGCAACTGGAACAATGGACACAGAAATTAAAATAAAAATAAACTTTTATTTTAATTTCTTTATTCTATGGGATATTTAACTCAAGAAAAACTTCACGTAGTTAAGTAGTTAAATATCCCAGAATCTACCACGACCGTCTAACACCTTCAAAGTCATCTCCAATACGTATGGAAGTTGTACACGTTAAACCAGACTACCTGAACATAACGCTTAACTAAGAATCGCAGAATATACTTCGATATTTCCGATTAGTTTCTAAAATATTTGCTTCATTTGTAAAATAAAACTACAATTTAGATGTTCATTTATCAATTCTGATAAAAAATCCTGGCGGTTGAGGCAAAACCCTACAACATTTACATTTTGTTTAGATCTCTAAAAGTAAAAGCTGTAGAGAGGGGAGCGCAAAATATAAACAAATATCCTGTACATACCTGTTCACCTATAAAGAACCTTCAACTTTGCTCTCCCCTTTGTTTTCAAAAGGTCCTGGTTAAAGAATCTGTGACCATCAAAGGTATTTCGGTTTTCCCTAATTTGACAATAAATGTTCCCTTTCTTAACATTTTAGTCGTTTAACAAAAAGGGTTTTTAAAATTTGAAAGAATAATATGTAACAAAAATATTATGTGAATCTTAAGGGATAATTCGATTTAAATAGAGTCGACTTAATTGGCCCTCATGTACTAAAAAAGATTACTAAGATCTTTAAATATGCCAGTATACCAATTAACGTTTATACTTCTGACACTAAAACACGAAATGTGCAAATTCTAAGAGCGCAAATCCGTAATAGGGAAGTTTTATTTACACGCTAATCAACTTCTCAAAAAATTATCGATTAATACATACGTCTTTGGGAAACTTTCGAAAAATTATAAATTTCCCAAAATCTTTCGTTTTTTTGTATATTTTAACGTATTGTTATAAATGAGTTATCTAAAATCTCTAGATAACTTAAATTTTTTATTTTATTTTGTTTTGTTGGTAGCCTTAAAATCTACTTACCGAATTAAGCAATAATTGATGATCTCGATGTCTTACCTAGAAAAAATAAGCAGATTAGAATATAATTTAACAAAAAAAAGGAACATTTGTAACCATAATCGTATTATGTTATATTACATAAATTTACTTTCTATACCCTCTAAACAATGAAAAATCTACACATTATCATCATAATGTTCGTAATATTATGAATTTCCTTAATATATGAAGAGGGGGGTAGTCCAGGCCCCCTGGTACCCCCCACTAAATAAGCCCATGAGTTTTGTGTTTGTATTATTATTAGTTAGTAATTTTATTATCTTCCTTTAACATAAGACCTATCTTTTAGTTATAACGTTTTTGAAAACTAAAAAGGTTTAGAATAAAATACGATTAAAAAGGAAACTATTTAAATAGGCAGTTTTTATAGTGATTGTTAACTATAAAAGAAAAATGATAATTATTCTCAGCCTCATTATTGGTATGATGCAGACCCAAATAAAGAACTCATCAAAAGGAACGTACATTTTTGGCAGTTTTGTTTCCTGTTATGTGACAAAATTTCCGTTCTCTTTTTAAAAAAAATCGGCTAATAGGCAAAAATAATGAAGTTTGCAAATCTATATTTGGCTTATACGGTTTTATTGATACCTATGATCCATTTTAAGATTTTTTTTTATACGGGACATTTCAACTTATACTCAGTATCTCAAAATAGTGTTCGATCAAAGTGAGGTAATATGTAAGTGTAATTAATTAGTTTAATCAAAGGTCTATTACTAAAATTCCTTTTCAATAAGATATCTGGGGTCGTTTTGATGATGTTCAAAATGGAATTTTTTGATATTGCTTTTATCAATTGATAATACGCTGAATTCTTTGCGGAAAAAAAAGATGAAAAGTGTTAGTTAGTTCTTACAAAAATATATTTATTTTACGTTTTATTTTAGCATGTCTTGAAAACAAAATAATGTTATTGAAAATTCAGAAAATAATAATTTTGAAAACGAAATAAATACAAGTTCCAGAATCACATTTAAAAAATTACATTGATGAAGGAGGCATAAACATGAATTTGAGAATTCAAATGAACGATTCAAAGTTGTAAAGAATTAAAAGTGATAACAATTGTGCGTGATTTTTATTTGTCTTCTTTTTTGCTTCGCAAACCGGTGAGAGAATTGATTTTGAACACCCTCTTCAAGGACTTCGTATATCTTATCCGCGATCACATGCAATTTATTGAATTTAATTTAGTCCACTCTGTACTCCCTGTATTTCTATATAAAACCTTTCATGCCATTTATCAAAAGTTTGTCAGTTACACACTTATATATTGCCTTACTTAGATCCACTATTTTGCGACACTCATTATAAAAGAAAGGCCCCGTATAAAAAATAATTTCCTTAAATAGGACCATAGACTTGCACATTTGACTATTTTTGCCCAAAAACAGCTATTTTTATACATTATAATGACAAAAACTATCTTTAAGAAAAACACTTTGTTGAAAATTTTAATTCCATTTACATTACCTTCTTTACCAAGTATTCCTCGGCGTTGATTTTTGTCTGACATAAAACAAGCTTTTTGACTCCAAAAAGCTTGTTTTAAAGGGACAAAATTTCAATACAACAACAAAATTTCAAATAAAATTTTTGCCGTTCTTTTTGAATAGAAAAATAAAAACGAGTGGCAAAAATATAGAGTTTCGCAATATGCGCTACGTAAATATGCATTATACTAAATGAGACGCAGATGCAAGATTATTTTTTTCTTTTTTACATAATTTTAATAAAAGATTGTCATTTAAATTTTTTTAAATTTTATTTTACTTGCCAACATCTCTACTGAAGACTTAAGGCCAAACTACTGGATGGAGGAAAATTTTATAAAGGAGGCATTTAAACATTTGCAGATTAGGAGAAGAGGGAAATGCTTTTGCTGCAAACAGATTCCATAATCTGGACACTCTGGAAATAATCAAACGAACAGAGGAGGAAGTCCTTGGTGTTTGCAGTTGGGCGGAAAAGGGATGATGAAGGTCGACGTCCGCATCTCCCTGGCAGGAATGGCTGTAAAACTGACAAATCGCTCAATCTTCCAGTGATGCAAGCTTCCTTGTAATATTCGAACTTAAGGGAATGGAGGGGCTGGTCCCAATATATGCCATGTTCAAGTCTGGGTCTAATTTGCGATATGGATGGGTACACAAGTTAGCAGAAGCAAAGTAGCAGTTAGCAGAAGAAAAGTATTTTTGGGCTCGAAAAAGGTAAACAAACTTTTTAGCGACTGCTGTGAAATATTTGGCTTCAAAAATAATATTATTTAATTGAATCGTGTGTACATTGGGAGATAATTTTAATGTACACCTTGTTCCCAAAAAAGGATCCAGAATTCTTTCATCTAATTACAGACCCATATTCTTACTTCTAATTACGAGTAAGGCGATGGAAAAGTATATCAAGACTGATGTTTTAAATTACCTTAAAGAGTATAAGCTTATCTATGACAGGCAATACGGTTTCCGTCGCCAAAAAGCCATAGAAAATTATTGCCCTCTGCATATGTAGAGCATCTGGTCAAGTTTGGCCTGACACCCTTCTACACCG
Source organism: Kuschelorhynchus macadamiae (assembly GCA_030620095.1). NCBI lineage: Eukaryota > Metazoa > Arthropoda > Insecta > Coleoptera > Curculionidae > Kuschelorhynchus > Kuschelorhynchus macadamiae. Next base: position 695,358 of record JAUTXW010000556.1, on the reverse strand, counting down.
TTCTACAGGGTTCAGTGTTGGCACCTACACTTCTTCTACCAGCAATCCTATTCACAGCTATGCTGACCTTAGTATATTTCATTCTAACTCACAAGTTCCCAAACCGATTTCTAAGACTGAAATTGATTATGAAGTAAGGGATGCAGCCACTATTTTTGACAGAGCAGAACCCGGAACCCTGCTTTTGCCATAGAGAAGACAGACGATCGCCGACGTGCGGCCAAGCATGGCACAAGAAGAAGCAATTTATCAATACACATTCCTCTCTCTTCAATTAAAGCAACCACTGTACCCAGTACTTAAGACTCCGGCTCTCGTGATCTGCTTATATATAAAAAAAGAGGCTAATACTTAAGCTCTGTGGAAATGGCTTGATTTAGTGAAAGTCAAACGAATGACCATCAACCTCTACGAAAATATACATCTGTTGGAAAAGTGTCAACTCAAGTACAAAGTAACAAGTGCGTTTTGCTAGACTTAATCGAACGCATTGAATATGTCGAGGGCAATATTCCGGGCTTCCCCATGGAATTCGAAACATTTGTTCCACTTGTGAGTTACAAAGGTAAGAAGATCTGCTTTGAATGTTTGGAGGTGGAAGCCGTATTGCTTGTCATGGATTATTTTATACCTTTTAAGGTAATTTAAAAAATCACTAATGATATACTTTTCCTATGATTTACTCATAATTGAGGATAAGGATGTAGGTATGTAGTTAGAGAGAAGACCATATGATTCTTTTTTTAGGAACAGGTACACAGCAGATTCTCCGCTGTTAGGAAAGTGCCCTGGTTATAGATAAAATATCCTGGTAAGGATGTAAGCCAGTTAAGATGCGAACGGAATACCATCAAGGCTAACGGACTGTTGAATAACGGACTGTTGAATATATATATATATATATATATATATATATATATATTGTTTGGGAGGGGGCGGCGGAGATGAGGGATTAGAGTAAAATTTGACTTTATTATATATATATATATATATATATATATATAAATATATATATATATTGTTTGATTGCACACATGCTAACAGATGGCATCTTATTGATTGGTCGATCAACACCTTTTTCTGCTTATTTGAAAGTGTTGTTGGTAATATACAGTAATTACTTTTTTCAGATGCAAAACATGAAAATTTTAATTAGTTTTATGGTTATTGTTAATTTAATCATTTTGTATTTTCTTGCTGCTATCTATTATTATGCTTTTCTGATTTGAATCTGGCGTGATTGCTAAGCCGCAGATGTGTATTAACTTGAAAATCGTTTAAGTAAAATTTGTCGGATTTTATCTTAAAATTTATATATACTCTCATTATCTTAAAATTAAATTATTCCTATTTCTGTCAGCTCAGATATATATATATATATATATATATATATATATATATATATATTATACCCCCGAGTGGGGGTATAAAAGGAAGCGTCGCAGTCACCAACACTTCAGTCTCTATTCGGATGCTCTATATATATATATATATATATATATATATATATATATATATATATATATATATATATATATATATATATATATATATATATATATATATATATATATATATATATATATATATATATATATATATATATATATATATATATATATATATATATATATATATATATATATATATATATATGGTTATTGTTAATTTAATCATTTGTATTTTCTTGCTTCTATCTATTATTATGCTTTTATGATTTGAATCTGGGGTGATTGCTAAGCCGCAGATGTGTATTAACCTGAAAATCGTTACTCGTTACGACTCTCATTATCATTATCAGTATGGAAGACAATAATCGACAAATCTAAAATCGCAAAAACTCAAGCGCAATTAGCGCAACAACAACAGCACCATCCAGAAAACATAAATAACGACCAACGCCTGCGCAGATATAACCTTCGGCCCCGAGTGGGGGTATAAAAGGAAGCGTCGCAGTCACCAATATATATATATATATATATATATATATATATATATATATATATATATATATATATATATATATATATATATATATATATATATATATATATATATATATATATATATATATATATATATATATATATATATATATATATATATATATATATATATATATATATATATATATATATATATATATATATATATATATATATATATATATATATATATATATATATATATATATATATATATATATATATATATTATATATATATATATATATATATATATATATATATATATATCGAGGGTGTTAATTAAGTACGTAGCCAAACTTTAAGGGCTGATTGCTGAGATCATTTTAAGAAAAAATATTCATATAAACATGTGGTCTAAAATGCTTCGTTCTCGAGATACAGGGTGTTGAATTTAAAAAAAAAAAAAAGGTTTTTTATTATTATTTGTAAGACCTCTTAGCGGATGTTATTGAAACTTGGTAGATAAAGTACATGTTTGAGATGCAACTTTCTCAAGGTAAAAATGTTTCGACCCAGCCATAGACGTGCGCACGGGCGGGCATTCCATTTTTTATTTTAATACATTTATGGTACGCCACTGTCTATCTTCAAAAATAGTGGCGTTTTTCTAATGAGCAACTCAAACTACTTATGAGTTGTCTTTTGTGTATTTTTGATATAATAGACCGTTTTCGAGAAAATCAAAAAATTCTGAGTACGTTTTTCCATTAAACTATTAAAAAAATAAGGTATTTTAATAATATCTGCAAGTCTCCTTAGGATATTTTATTGAAATTGGGTGAGCAAAATAAGGGTTTAAAGTGCTACTCTTCTGACTAAAAAAAAAACGATTCAAGCACTGGCGTGCGCATGGGTAATCGTTCCATTTATTGTTTTAGTAAGTTCGCTGTACGCCACTGCCTATTTTTAAAACTGATTGTATTTTCGCAATTATTAATCGAAGGTACTTAAAATTCTTCTTTTGCGTTTTTTTGATATAATATACGGTTTTCGAGAAAAGCGAAACAAATTGATTACGTTATCCTATTAGATTTTTTCTAAAAAATAAGATATTTTATTAATATTTGCAAAATCACTTAAGAAATTGTAGTCAGTCTCCAAATAAACGCCCATAGAAAGAAAGCGTTGTTTTATTTTAGTCGTAACACATTAGTAGTAATGCACACCAAGATTCAATAAAATTTCTGCAATATTAATAAAATATCTTACTTTTTTGAAAAAGTCTAATGGAAAACACAAAAGACGATTTTTAAGTATTTCCGATTAATAATTGCGAAAATACAATCAGTTTCAAAAATAGACAGTGGCGTACAGCAAACTTACTAAAACAAAAATTGGAATGATTGCCCATGCGCACGCCAGTGGTCCATGCGTCTTTATTTAGTCAGAAAAATAGCACTTTAAACATTTATTTAGCTCACCTATTTTCAATAAAATATCTTAAGGAGTCTTGCAAATATTACTAAAATACTTTATTTTTTAAATAGTTTAATAGGATAACGTACTCAGAAATTTTGATTTTCTCGAGAACGGTCCATTAAATCAAAAATACACAAAAGACAACTTATAAGTAGTTTGAATAGCCCATTACAAAAACACAACCATTTTTGAAGATAGACAGTGGCACACCATAAATTTATTAAAATAACAAATGGAATGCCTGCCCAACGCCTATGGCTGCGTCGAAACTTTTCCACTTTGGGAAAGTTGCATCTCAAACATGTACTTTACCTACCAAGTTTCAATAAAATCCGTTAAGGGGTTTTACAAATATTAATAAAAATACTTATTTTTTAAAAAAGTTCAACACCCTGTATCTCGAGAACGAAGCATTTTAGACCACATGTTTATATGAAATTTTTTTTTTTAAATAATCTTAGCAATCAGCCCTTGAAGTTTGGCTACGTACTTAATTAACACCCTGTATATATTATATATTATATATATATATATATATATATATATATATATATATATATATATATATATATATATATATATATATATATATATTATATATTATATATTATATATATATATATATATATATATATATATATATATATATATATATATATATATATATATATATATATATATATATATATATATATATATATATATATATATATATATATATATATATATATATATATATATATATATATATATATATATATATATATATATATATATATATATATATATATATATATATATATATATATATATATATATATATATATATATATATATATATATATATATATATATATATATATATATATATATATATATATATATATATATATATATATATATATATATATATATATATATATATATATATATATATATATATATATATATATATATATATATATATATATATATATATATATATATATATATATAATATATATATATATATATATATATATATATATATATATATATATATATATATATATATATATATATATATATATATATATATATATATATATATATATATATATATATATCTGAGCTGACAGAAATGGGAATAATTTAATTTTAAGATAATGAGAGTCCGACAAATGAATTTTACTTAAACGATTTTCAAGTTAATACACATCTGCGGCTTAGCAATCACGCCAGATTCAAATCAGAAAAGCATAATAATAGATGGCAGCAAGAAAATACAAAATGATTAAATTAACAATAACCATAAAACTAATTAAAATTTTTATGTTTTGCATCTGAAAAAAGTAATAACTGTATATTACCAACAACACTTTCAAATAAGCAGAAAAAGGTGTTGATCGACCAATCAATAAGATGCCATCTGTTAGCATGTGTGCAATCAAACAAAACGCAAGCCCCTCGGCCAATCGTCTTTCACAAAACGCAGTACCATCTAAAATAATAACCGGTCGTAACAACAAAAAGCGGTGCTTATTGCAAACAATTTAAATGCAGAAAATTATAAGGTGTGTTAGAAGGTGAGCAAAAATTTAAAAAAAAAATGTTTTCACGACTGAAGCTTTTACTATTCTATCACCCGTTCTTAGAACAATGGCCGTATGCCCAGAACGGGTGATGTTGCACATCTAGAACATTGTTCTCGTTGCTAATCAGATCCAGTACTGTTTTGTTACATTTTATTTAAATATTTGAATATTATTATTATTATTGAATTTAAATTGAAATGGTACAATGGTCGTGCGAAATAATGTGAACTAAGCAATAAAAATAGAATAGAAAGTATTGTCTGCATTAGAGTGACAGACTTTTAGTGGTTTATACTTTGAAGTGCGTTAATTTTGCTAGAAGTTGTTAGTGGCCTAAGATAAATAAAACGTTAAAAAGTACATATGGGCTCAATATGTTTGTTTTAAATATTTTTTATAAATTTAAGACGACTTTTCTAATATTGTTACATTTTTGTTCATCAAAGATGAATGTAAGAAATATTGCCTTTTAACTAATTTCTACCCCAACCCCCTTTCCAAGTTTTAACCATTATATTTACGATAAGGTCTGAAATGTTCATTGAACAATCTTTACTGCTCCCCTGATATATAATTAGTATATATTGAGTCAATAAAGGCATGTAACTCAATTAAACTACTTTACTTAGTCCGCCATTAAACGGTCCAAATGAGATTATCGTGAGTCTCCCGCTGAGCAAGGATGATAAACATTTGAATAAAACACTTAAGGATTGTTCAACAATTTGTAACAACTCTATTTCGTCCGGAAGATACTTTACTTCCTCTAAAAATGCCGACACTTAATTGAGATAAATATTGAATTAATTTATTTAAGTAAATATTTATTTATAAGTGGTTCTTTGCAAACCAGTTTTATAAGTTACATAAAAAATAAGAGCCTTTTATGCCTTAGAGCTTCTTATGAGAGAATTAAAACTGCGTTTGAAGTATCATACCACATTTATAATTGGTTTTAAGGTCCCTTAACTTTATGTTTTAAGTTATTCTTGAAGGGTCTATCAAAGTTTCTTTCTCTATAGGTAGCGAGTATTTCAAAAGAAAGAGGACGTTAGTGTGGCCAACTTAGACACATTGAATACGATAATGAGGTGTGCTGTTGATGTCTGACCTGATGATGATATTTTCGCAGAAAACAGATAAACTCTTGTTTTTTTTTATGTAACCTTTACATGATTTTTATTAAATCTGCCAACATTATTATCCGATTAATTTGACTAGGACTCTGCATCACCTAGATAAATCAAATTTAATGTTAATAATTTTTAAATGTTTTGTAGTTTTTCTTAAATATTTAGATACTGAATAATATAAGGCCTTATATCGCTAGTCGCAAGCAATAAAAATGCGTGTAGGTTTGGAAAAAAAAGGGTATACGTATCCATCAAAACTGGTAATAATATTATCATCACACCAAATATTTAACCGTTCTGGTAGTTTTATGAATTCATACAATGAAAACCAAGTTATATAAAGATTTATTAATGACCATAGGATGGGGGGGGGGGGTTTCGTGTGGTAGCTAGAAAAGTTTAGGGGATTAAACTTTTTCTAAAAAAAGTGTGACAACTATTAGGATTTCTCCCTATTTTTCGTGTGAAGAAGTCCAATGGGAGAAAAACCGGCGTTTTGACATTTTTTTGTGGACAAGTCAAATAGTTGACGAAAAAAATCATGAAATTTGGAGGCAACAAAAGCGGGTGTGGGGATAGCATTATTTCATTCATTTTATGCTAAACCTGCAAACCTGGCAGCGTGGCCAATATCCCTGACGAATGAGACTTATGTGAGGTATTTTCTATATTTGGGTACAAAAAGTATTGTTACGGCATTGCAGGGTTGTCACATCTTACAAACAAGCAAAATTCAGATCTTATGTTAGAAAACCACAGTATTGTTAGCAGGAGCAACAGAACGTAATAAAAAAGCAGGGTTACACTGGAAAAATGTAGTTTACCTGTTTTCTGCATAACCAGTAAACTTGGCAACATTGTCAATATCAATATCAGATTAAATATGATCAAAAAATCCTTGTACCAGGAGTTAGGTGGGTAAAGAAATATTTACGCGTTCCAGTAGCTTTTACAAAAATCGGTAAATTTCCTTTAACCGGAACTTCCCTCTTTATGCATCCTTTCTTTCATTAGGAGTAGTGGAGTGTGACCCAATTTAGTTCTGCACATTGACATTGAACTCATATGAACTATATACTGTGTTCAATCTTTTTTTTTGGGCGCCAGATTGTTCCACCATTTTGGATTCGTACTAAATATTTTCTACTTAAACCACCCTTTATTTGTGGACATATTTGAAAATAAATTGAATAAGTAAATTTACACTGGTTTTTTTTAAGACCGCCATTTGGTTCCGTCATGTTTAATTCGTACTAATTTATCCCTATATCACATTTAATTTTTGTACAAAAATAAAGTCAATTGAATAAGAAAATATTTTTTCATTTTGTTTGGCCACCCTATATCACATTAAATGCTTGCACAAAATTTGAACTCAATCTATTAAGTACCTTTTCAAGCTGATTTTCTAAATATTTTATTAGGCCGCCATCCTGGATTCGTACCAAAATGTTTTTATTCTTATGTAATACTTAATTTTGTGCAAAATTTGGGGTAAATTAGATAATTAATTTTTAATAATAATTCTTTTAGCATGTCACTAGGCCGCCATTTTGTTCCGCCATATGGGATTTTTTCCACAGTTTTACCAGGTCATTCCCAAATTACCCCCCTCTTTTTGACCAAAACTTAAAGTCATTCGGGTAAGTACTTTTTTAGTTAGCCGCGAACTGACAGACAAGCAGACCGATAGACAGACCACGGCATTGAAGCAACATGTCTTTTTCACATCTAGGGACGCTAAAACGTAAAGATGTAAAACCTGGGAGGGTGATCTTTTTTCACGATTACAAATATTTTATTTGGTCGCCATTTTGTTTCGCCATCTTGAATTTGTACCACAATTTTTCCTGTTCTTTTCTATATCATACATAATTCTTGCAAAAAAATTGAAATTAATCTAATAAGTGGTTTCTTAGGCTGATTTTTTAAATATTTTATTAGGCCTCAATTTTGTTTCTTCATCTTGGTTTCATACCAAAATTTTACCAGTTGATTCTTACGTCATTCTTGATTTTTGTACCAAATTTAAAATAAATTGGTTAATCAGTTTTTTAGTAATAATTTTTTTAACTTTTCACTAGGCCGCCATTTTGTTGCGCCATATTGGATTTTTACCAACATGATACCAGGTCATTCTTATATGGCCGTTAATTTTTTACCACAATTTGAAAACAATTGGTTAAGTAGTTTTTTAATTATGACACGAACAAGATATAGAAACACATAGACCGACGGAATTGAGAAAACATGGTTTTTAGCATCTAGCGACCCTGAAACGTGATGATTACAATACCTCCCTCTTACATGGGAAGTAAAAATGAAGTGTTGTCATATTTTAAATAATAAATAAATTAGAGATTTGACATTAAGGGGCTGCAACAAAAAAAGACGAGAATCATTTGCTGTGAAACTGGTAAATTTGACAATACCGCCAATATTACCATCTAATCTGGCATGAACAATAAATCCCGTGTGCTAAATTTGGTTTTTAAGTTTAATGTGTATTGAAATATTTACCGTTCCCGCTCTTTTGATATACCAGCTATATGCCTATGCATATATAGGTACTATACAGAGTCTCCCAAATATATTCAATTAATTGAAAATACATTTTATATTATATTATACTACCTGAGTGAGTAGCCGAGGAGGGAAATGTCTTTTACACGTATCAATGTACTTATTAGTTGGTGTATTAAAATGTTTCATATTATAAGTCAGACAACACTGAAATAAATAAAACTTGCAGTGGTCATTACTGAAATAACTCAGCTTTTATGCTTTCATGAAAATATTTTTAGAACAAAATCTTAGCATTTATAACACGGTTTTACTTATTTTCTTCTTTTTAATTCAGTAATTTCCGTAGATTTATATATTTTTTCTTTTCTCGTAAAGGGGAAGTATTGTAAAAAAATCGGCCTCCCAGGTTTTTACAAATCTTCACGTTTTAGGGTGATGTCAAAAAAACATGTTTTCTCAATTCCGTCGGTCTGTTCGCGGCATAGCCAAAAAACTACTTACCCGATTGACTTCAAATTTTGATTAAAAATTAAAGTTCATACGGGGATGACCTGGAAATATTTTGGTAAAAATGCAATATTGCGAAAAATTTTGTTGCGAACCTAAGATGGCGAAACAAAATGGCGACTTAATAAAATATTTAAAAATCCAGCTTGAGAAAACCACGTATTAAATTGATTTCAAATTTTGTGAAAGAATTAAGCGTGATATAGGGATAAACTGGTAAAATTTTGGTACGAATTCAAGATGGCGGAATAAAGTGGCGGCCAAATAAATTGTAATCGTAAAGAAATCACCCCCTTCCAGGTTCACCCTCCAGGGTTTTATAGATGTTCACGTTTTAGGATCCTTAGATGCAAAAAACGTGTTTTCTCAATTTAGTCGGTGTATCTATCTGTCAGTTCGCGGCATAGCTAAAAAACTACTTACCCGGTAGTATTCAGATTTTAAAAACATGGGGATTTTTTTTTTAGTTGACACCTGTCACTACTAGGAATATAGAAGGGCTCGACCTATAACGCATACGGTGAGGAAGGAAACTCCACTACACTATTAGTGTAGATGCAAAGCTAGGGCCAGACTGCAGCAAGATATTTTTGGAGTCGCGGTGCTGTAAACGACCTATCTTGGAAGGACATCTTGGCCTATATTAATAGGTCTGGAAGGTTCAAGAATAAACGGTTGGAGTGACACCTTGGGTAAGCTGCTAAAGGGCCAGATTTGACCTACCCTCATGGCTAGAGCCTCCTCTAATCTTCTACTACTACTACTTCGTATGGCGATAAACTAGTAAAAACAAAATATGACAGATCAAAATGGCGGCCTAGTGAAATCTCAAACAAAATATTATTAAAAACTAATTATCCAATTTACTTCAGTTTTTACACAAAAATTAAGTGTTACATAGAAATGAACTGATAACATTTTGGTACCAATCCAAGATGTCAAAATAAAATGGCGCCCAAAAAATATTTAAGAAACCAATCTGAAAAAAATTGATTTTAAATTATGTGCAAGAATTAAGCGTGATATAGAGATAAACTAGTAAAATTGTGGTACGAATTCAAAATGGCGGAACAAAATGGAAGCCAAATAAAACATTTAAAAAATCTTTTTATTCAATTGACTTCAATTTTGCACAAAAATTAAATAGTGATAAACTGGTGAAATATTGGTACGGATGACGGAACAAAATGGCGGCCTAATAAAATATTTATAAAATCAGTGTAAAAAACCTACTTATGCAATTTGTTTTAAATTATGCCCAAAAATCAAGTGTGGCATATGAAGGAAATGGTAAATTCTTTGTACGAATCCAATGTGGTGAAACAAAATGACACCCAATAAAAATGTGAGAAAACAGTTTTATATGTATTTATTACTAAATGTCAATTCTGCGGCTATGTGTGAAACTAAATTGCGCCCCAATTCACTATTCCTAATAAATGGAAATATTCATAACGGGCAGTTCCGGGTAAAGGAAATTTACTTTTTTTTTTTCATTTATATTCCACCGTCAGCACTAAGCATTTAATTTTTTTGTCTTCCTTAATAATTGTATTTTTTAAATTTTTCTTGGCGTGCAAGGTTTATTAGTATATTTTACCATACGTTCAAATTACTGTCATTCTGGCAAAGTTCTCATAAACGTAAATGTCCGTTAAAGACAAAAAAAATTAGAATAGGAATAAGGCTAAAACTTATAAAGCATCTACTCCTTAATTCCACCCCACGTTGAGCTTTACCTGTTAATGCGCCAAAAGCGACAATTAAAAAATCATGTACAATTCTTTAAGCCGGCCTTATCGCATCCATTAAAAGTTAAAACCTTTAAAATGGGCGTAAGGCGTTCGTGATTTGTTATACTATATTACTTGCACGATTCAATAAATACCCAATAATTATAAACATAATACTTATTACCTAACATTATTTATAGTAATTATTAACCCAGATATTCTCTCGGTTTCAAAATTCGAAATGATACTCTTAATACAGCTTTACATTCGCCGCTTAAGCTTCATTTCGTACTCGTAGATCGTATTGTTGCGATTACATCCCGCTGTCAGCAGAGGCAGAATTGGGGGCGCCACGAAAATATTTTTTGCCATTGTTAAAACGTATTCATTTGTACTAATGGTTTAACAATATCTTCAGTAAAGGCGAGAAGAGGTTTCTAACACCTATTTTCCAAAATTTTCCGTTAATTGCACAATAGATGTAGAAGATCTGAAACCGTTCATTTTCATTTAAATATATTTTCAAATACAAATATCTATTTATATATTTAAAACACTAAGCCAGATTTTACAGCAAGTTTATGAGAGGGTTGTACTGCACCAATTTACATGATTTTTTTTGAAATTATCGTCTGGTTACAGAGACCTTTCAACACTATTTTTTGTATCGTTTTATTGCGTATTTTTTCAATAAAACGAATATGTTTTCCTTTAATAACATTTCTGCACGATGTGGTGAATGCGCCTCATATTCTTATAATTCTACTGGAAACTCATCGCGCCATCTAACTGAGAAGGTAGAACAAGGTCTGCCGAGCCAGCTAGTTCCACTTAAGATATGGCGGATATCGACAAGTACTCAGAAAGCGAAGCAGTTAAATAGATATCATTGTAGATCTATAAACAATCGTACTAAGGTAACTCAAGATTTACTAAGTGCTTAGATCTCTTTTTTTTAGAATAGAAATATTTTGAAATACTCTTCTTTTATTCTATATTCAGCAATAATAGATCACTTCCAAGATACATAACTCGTACTTCCTATAAGTGTTAACTTACAAATATTTAATAAACTGATAAGAAATCATAGCTAATTTATTGCCCAGGCTGCTAGTGAAATTCAAACCAAAAATAATACATTTCTTATAAATAAAAAATGACGATGCAGAATTCACAAACAAAAATAACAAGGCCAAATTCTGCAATGATTTTATATTAATGCAGTTATATTTGGTACATTTCAATGTATAGCGAAATAGTCCTGTCAATATATCAGTCGCGAATTATAATGCATCGTCATCCATGTTTTTGAAACCAGTAAAGAAAAATGACATTATAAAACATATTAATTCACTAAAAATAATTGTGCTTTTGGCACAATTATTTTTAGTGAATTACACACAAATACTAATACTCGTCACTTAACAGCCAATTTAAATCTTCTATTTTTACTGCCATTCATAAAGCTTTCGATACCTCAAATACTAACAATTTTCAACCTATCAGAAACAGCTTCTTAAAAATCCTTAGAAAAACCCAAAGGAAAAAATCAGTTTAGTTTCAAAAAGGGTTTCAGCACCGAAAATGAAATTTATAATTTAACTAAGCAAAATATAATTGACTCTAACAAAAAATATCTTGCAGTTTTCCTGGATTTCTCATTTCGCTCTTGAATCGTATGGAATTCAGGAATGAGGGGCGCTATGTTAGATGTCTTTGTAAAAATTGAAACATCCTAGGGAACTGTCTTGAGTCCTCTTTCGCTTTAATGAACACGATCCTAAGGTTCCTGCATCAAAAGCTTCCATGAAGATATTGACTACTACAGATCTTAGTGGAGATACCATGGCTGCTCCTGAGGTTTATTCATAAAAAGCTCCTTGAAAATCGAAGTATGTTAATGTGAGATATGCTTGAATCAGATCCAAAAATGAGCTGTCAAGATTATTATGGTGAAATATGTCATTATTAAAATTGAATCACTAGCACATTCGTATATAGCAGTCCGGCGTTAATAAATGTCAATCATCTCCGCGCGCACGTGGTCTGTCTAGAAACCGTGCTCTATCTAGAGACGGTAAAGGTACCGTAAAGTGCAAATGCATGTTTCGGTACTTAGAGAACGTCGACGGAAATTTCGAGTCCGCTCCCTCTAATACAGGGTGTGAAGTCACTAAAAATGGAAACCACGGTTTAATGTAACGGTGCATTATTTTTAGACCTCAGGCCTTTTGACTAAGATATCTTTTGGATTTAACTGGATTGCTTTTAATTTCATCACAAAATATAGAGTTTTTAATATATTAATGTATTTTCCGGTGAAGTTATTAAGAGTATTCGAAAGATATTTATAGATTTTCTAAGTGGGCGATCCTATTGCACTGATGATCGGTTGAAGTGCTACATTAACCTTGTGTATTTTAGGCAGTCGGTAAAGCCGAGGTTGGATGAGTTCATAAGGTTGGTTATGCGTATTTCTTTTTTGTTTTGTAACGTTACACTTTTACAGTAACTAATTATGATTTTGCTAATTATATTTTGTCATTCACCAAGATGTCAGGAACTAAGTTTTTGGAAGTTATTTAGATTCTTTGACTATTTTCATTATTATAAGTACTTAATATTGTATAACTGACAGCTTGGTATATTATATACATTTTATGTTTTATATTTACAGATGCTGAGGGTCTGGTTGTTGAAGCTTTCTTTAATGCCCACATATAAAAGGGCCATGTTTTTATAAGAATTTCATTATTAGATGTTCATTCACCTATAGTTTTCTATTATCTTACCTTCACATAATTTTGATCAGAAACAAATCCGTTATAAAAAACCTAGTTGGGTATGAGCTGTTGTGATACAAACTAAACAAGATATTTCCAATATTTCCATTGTAGCCTGGTAACGCTAAATAAATTAGAAACATTTGGTATATACCTCCGATTTCGTTTGTCGCCTTTTAAAATCTCGGTCAGTTCATTAAATGATTTGTCCTTTTGATAAAATGTAGTTTAAGATGTCACCTATATTGTTAAATGTCCGGTAAACACATGTCAGGGGTTCATTAAACAAGGGTTTGTGTTATTTATTTAAGTAGTTCTCCAAATGGTTGGTTTAAAAAGCCTTGTTTATTTTCGTTCTATAAATTGGGTTAAGTGACAACAAAGTTTGACGTTTTACTGTGTGCGGCGACGCTAAAATCCTTGCTTTGGCCTTTTCCATGAATGACTAAAAGCCATACGATTCCGTCCGACCACTTTACTTTCATTTTTATAAAAACCTAACATTTTAAAGATTTAATTATTTAGGACGAGGCTTACGTAAAGATTAGAGGAAAATATTAAAAAATAACAGCATAAATTATTCAAAAATTAATATTTAAATTTAATGTATGTTAAGATTTATTGTAATAAATAATGTATTCTGAGTTGCCTATCTTTTTAAAAATCTTTTATTTTGGTCAAATAAATAAGGGGGAAAGAGACAAAATATAGGGACATTAAAATCAAGTTTTGCATGGAGCACTTTCAACAGTTTAGTTTTTTGGCCAAATTCCTACCTTTTTTTTAAACATTTTTTTTTCTTACTAAACCTTAGCTGAAAATCGTCTTGGAACGAGTTCGTTCTATTTCGTTTTGACTGTGGCCGTAAAACTACCTTTAAAAAGGCTGGTCCTGTTTTATAGTTATTTTAAATTTTGTTTTAAACAGTGGTCAAATAACAGCCAGGTAATTATTATTTTAATTTATTTAGCAAGGTTCTTTCATTTAATTTTAATTTATACAATAGGCTACAATGGATTTTTTCTCTTTTTTACAGCTCAACGGCCACATAGCAAATAGCACATTTTAGTGCACTTTGAACTTATTAGCACATAGCACATTGCTATTAAAACTTTGCATCTTAGTGCACGTTTGCTTTTTATAGCCTTTAAAGCATTTTGAACATTTTTGCACCCACATGATTGTGAGGTACTTTTCACGAGAAACAATTGGTTGAAGCAAATAACCCTAAAGGTTGGGGTTACCTTTGAAGTTGAAGCAGTAATTCTACATTAAGAAAGAGCCCCCTCTTTACCGAAGAGGTGTTGGAATTTTACCTCTAGCCCAACAACCAGGCCCCAGTAACTCCAGTTTTCCTGCCAGTTGGTGAGATTTTTAAAAAAGCTTTATATTACAGTAGTACTTTTTATTGATCAATTTATCTTTTTCAAATTACGACACATATTTCTATTTAAAAACAATTTAAAGTACATTCTCTCGTTAACAAGTATTTTTTTTTTTAAATAAAGCAAATCATAATATTAAATAGTGTTTTACTGGTTGTTTCAGTACCTTTACGAACACACGGGTAAGG
This sequence comes from Kuschelorhynchus macadamiae, assembly GCA_030620095.1. Classification (NCBI taxonomy): domain Eukaryota; kingdom Metazoa; phylum Arthropoda; class Insecta; order Coleoptera; family Curculionidae; genus Kuschelorhynchus; species Kuschelorhynchus macadamiae. The sequence continues at coordinate 680,122 of JAUTXW010000556.1, read as the reverse complement.
GGTGTGTGAAGGCAGTGCATTAAGTTCTGTTTTACGTGTGTTGGCGCCCTTCTTTCATATTTATAATTTTCACTTGCCTCCTTCATACACCAAAGAAAAGGATTGAAAATTTTGAACTCCCCCAAAGCCGAACTACCGTATAAGCTAGCCAACGGGTCGTAAGTGCAAACTTTTATTATTGCACTTACGTAAGAACTCTTTATAACGTGGCTTTTATAACACCGGAGTTTACGTTATAGTTTGTTGGATCTCTTTGGATTACTCTGAAAGTGTTGTCGTCCTCCAAAAGTAATTGTATTTCTCCACTCCATTTGTTTCATCTAAGAATACAGTAGCATTTCCTGTCCGCTGGAATGTTTGTATTGTCATTTAGACTTTTTATTGCCGTTTTGACTGTGAGATTCGATTTAGAATTAAGGTTAGAATGTTTGATAATCTTATACGTCAACTTGCTCTACTGGAAGTTTTTTGTTTGTGGTTTCACGCGCGACACTATCTCTTACTAGTACGTGTCTTGGTGTAATGTCGAGGTTTTGGCCTTTAAAAAAGACTGTCCATCTAGGAATCGATTATCTATCTACTACATCACACGGAAAACGATCTTTACTCCTGCTCACCGTTCGGCGAACATAGGTCAGGTATAGAAAACCGGCTGAGCTCCTGACAAAAAAAATGCAATTATTTCACATAGTTTTCCAATAGCACATATTTCAATATGATGTAGTATATAAGGATATGCACGGGTCAGCACCCACACGAAAGGTCAGGTAGTGTGACACCTGGCGGCCGCGCCCTTTGAAGTATGTTAAATTATTATATGCATCTCTACAAGTTTTTCGTAATAGTTGAAAATTGTCACTAAACTTCTTTATAATACAAAAACATCTGAGAAAATAGTCAGACCGCATAGTTGTGGAACGCGGCGAGTCAGAACGTTGCATAAGTAGTAGCGATAATGATGTCAGTACAACAGTTTTACAATGGCTGAAAACTTGTTTACTACTTGATTATTATATATAATTAAAGAAAAAAAATCAGTCAGACCTCAGTTTAATGACTCAGACGCAGTCAGCAGTCGCTCGAAGTACGGATATTGAGCGTGCCACTGCGTCCCACTACCTTATTTTGCGAGGGGGTACTGACTCATTACTACTTTAATACTACACCATTTTCAAATATGAGCCATTACAAAACTCTTGCAGTTCTTTGTCACGAGCTCTCTGAACTCATTCAGTGTTGCGATCTTGTTGAGTAAATATCCCTGAAGATGCCTCGTCCAAACAAAGGCGCAATGTCGGAAAATGATTCCATTTTGGCTATGTCTAATTCCAAGAACCATTATGTTTTAATTGTCAAATGTCGTGAAAGCTTCCGTTGGATATGTGCTAATTTAACATAAACGGTATATCAAATATAGGCAATTATTTCACATTCAGTGCTGTACCATCCAAACGGTTGATTTTGCGCGAAGGAAGCAAACATACCGAAGAAACAACTATGTTTCCTTTAGAGACTGGCACAACTGATGGATTTTTTAGACATTTTTCAAATGAAGGATGCATGAATTTTCTTTCGGGGTTGTCAGCCTTCGCACTTGCGTACCGGCCCTCTTAAGACATGAAGATATAAGATCCATATGTTTGCTACAAAACATAGATTTACACTTTTTGTGTCCTGGGTCAAGAAATTAATGTAGGATACCCCTAACAAACTCGTAGCGATTTGTTTCATACCACAAGTTTCTAAATTTATTGTGGATGTTTTCTTTAGCAATTTGTACCAGGACTGTGGACATAATTTAAAAAGAATATAATATAACACCTTATTATAAATATAAAAATGTCACACTTTCATTAATCAAGGTAATACTTTTGTGATTCGCTTGTGTTAATTCATAAAATACGTAAACGGTTACCACCAACAGTTTTTTTAAAAAATCTGTTGGCTGTGTGGTATAAATCTGCTAACTATACCGACCATTAATCATAGCGATTGAATCATGCATTATATCTAGCCACGTAGAGCAGAAGATATATCCCCTTCATGTTTTTGAAATGTTTTTTGAATATAGTAGGGTGGGTGGTTCACGGGAAATATCATAAATAAAAAGAGAGCATACTCCTATCATACAAGTTTTTAGCTATTTAAATTGGTCGTTGATAAGTTAGGAACTGAGCCCTAACATTAGGCAAACAACATTTAGTGCATTTCACTCGGCCTGCATGTCGCACAGCCCTGATTTGTAACATTACATATAAGAGAATGAGTTAGGGCGTCTAGGTCCAAAATATTTGAACTTGCCTCCGCCTTGGCCAATTTATTACATCTACATTAAGAGTGCCCTTTAATATGTTCTGGTTAGAAAGCTATATGGATTCTGCTTTAAAAATTTAACGTCCTTCAATAGCTATGTCATATCTTCAGGTAGATACAAGACTTCGCACTTTTATATTGTATTCCCAGCTGTTGATTTGGAAATGGTTGATCTTTCCCTGATTACAAATATTTACTTTCCTAAGCTTTCAATCTTCGTGGTCTGCCCATGGAACAGAATATTAAAGTTTGAATAGTCAACAAACTTTACTAAGGTTCGATTAGAATAAATAAATCAGGATTAGAAGCGGTCCAAATCCGATCATTGCATCATATCCTATTTAATTATTGATTGCTTTTGAGATTTTTACAATTTTAAGTGTATAGTGCTACTGATTAGAAGGATACGAATTGATTAAAGACATATTTTAAACCCTAACATCCGTATTCACTAAAGAGGTTTAAATTTAGACCAGGTCTAACTTGACAGTTACAGGTTTAAGATGACACTTTGAACAATCGAACTAATAATATTTATAAATGTTAAAATTACAAAATAACACTGACATAAGCGAAACGTAACTAGCGAACTAAGAGTTTTAAGTACCATGGCAACTAGATCTGGTCTAACTCTTAAACCTTTTTAGTGAATACGGGTGTTAAAGTCTAATTTTTATTCATGTGAAACACAGTCGAAGTTATCGAAAGACGCACAGACATTCGATTTCAAATACTAAGTTTAAAACGTTTTTGTTCTAGGAATAATTACTGAACAGCAATTAATTTGATTTTCAAAAAACGTTGATGTGTGGCTAATATATTTTAGGGTCGACCTCGTATCCCTGAATAAGCGTGTGCTCACACACGGTGCCGTAATTATTTTCCAAACTACAGTTACGTTTTTAATAGTATGCTCGCTAAATTATAAAGACATAAAAGAGTAATCTAGATAACTGTATCACTTCTTTGAGCGTCACTGGCTGAGATAAATTTTATTGCGACGTTAAATATGTTTAATGACTTTCTTACGTATAAACTATATAAATTGGACAAAAAATCTAATTATTGTTGTGTAGGTTGTACAATAATTTTCTTCCGCTTTCATTTGTTCAAAAAATGTTCAAAGAAAAATATGCTTATTTTGAAAGAAATTATTTCTGCTGAGAAAATATATGGTAAGACAAGTGTCATTTTTACGTCCCTCATAAAAGGGAAGTATTGTAATCGTGAAAAAATCATTCCTACCTACCCGATTGACTTCAAATTACTTAGCAAGTGCTTATTATTATATAAGAATTAACTGGTAAAATTTTGGTACGAATACAAGATGGCGGAACACAATGGCGGCTTAGTAAAATATTTAAAAATTCAGCCTGAACAAACTACTTAATGAACTTAAGAGTGTGGCACTAATTCAAGATGGCGAAATAAAATGGTGGCCAAATAAATTTTTTGTAATCTGAAAAATCACCCTCTCATGTGTCGGTCCGTTCGCCGGTTTATCTGTCTGTCTGTCAATTCGAGGCACTTATCAGATTGATTTCAAATTTTAGTGAATAATTAAGGCTCGTGTTGGGATGACTTGGTAATATTTCGGTTAAAATCCAATATGCCGGAACAAGATGGCAGTCTAGCGAAACGTTAAAAAAATTGTTATTAAAAAAATTAATTATCCAATTTATCTCAAATTTTGCACAAAAATCAAATATTATGTAGGAATCAACTACTCATCAGATTGACTTCAAATTTTATTAAAAAATTAAGGCTCATGTGGGGAAAACCTGGTAATCTTTTGGTAAAAATCCAATACGCCGGAACAAGATGGCGGCCTAATGAAGCCTTACAAAAATTATTACTTAAAAATTAATTATACAATTTAAAGAAAAATTAAGTAATATGTAGGAATCAACTGGTAAAATCTTGGTACGAATTCAATATGGCGGAACAAAATGGCGGCATAATAAAATATTTAGCCTGAAAAAACTACTCATTGAAATGATTTCAAATAAAATTTTTGTAATCTGAAAAATCACCCTAGCAGGTTTTACATATCTTCGCGTTTTAGTGTCCCTAGATGCCAAAAATATGTTTTATCAATTCCGCCGGTCCATCTGTCGCTTTGTCTGTCTGTCTGTCAGTTCGTGGCATAGCTGAATAGTTTTACTCATCAGATTGACAAATTTTATTCAAAAATTAAGGCTGATATGGGGATAACCTAGTAATATTTTGGTAAAAATCCCATATGCCAGATCAAGGTGGCGGCCTAGTGAAACGTTAAAAAATTATTACTATAAAAACTAATTATCCAATTTACCTCAAATTTAAGATAGTAAAACAAAATGGCGGCCTAACAAACCAGTCTGAAAAAAACTACTTATTAGATTAATTTCAAATTTTGTGCAAGCATTAAGTGTGATAGAGATAAGTTGGTAAAGTTGTGTTACGAATTCAAGATGGCGGAACAAAATGGCGGCCAAATAACATGTTAAAAAAATTTACGTTAAAAAATCTTCTTATTCAATTGACCGTAAATTTTGGAGAAAAATTAAATATGATATAAGGATAAACTGGTGCGAATTCAACATGGCGTAATAAAACTGTGATGTGTGTCAATCTAAAAACTACTTCTTGAAATAATTTTAAATTATGGCACAATTATGTGGTATAGGTAGAAATTGGTAAAATATTGGAAGGGATCCAATATATTGGAACCAAATGGCGTCTAATAAAAATGTCTGATAAGACAGTATATGTGTTCCTAAATAACTATGTACTGAACTAGATTGGTTCACACTTCACTATTCCTAATAAAAGGAAATATAATGAGGGAAGTTCCGGGTAAAGGAAATTTACCTATTTTTTATAATAAAAAACAAAAAAGTGGAATTTATAATTTTTTTCCGACGCGACAGCCCCAGATGAAGGGTAATGTTTTCTATGTAAATGCAAGTCTCTTTCTTTGGCTCATCCGGAAGCCTAAACGGATGGATGTATACTGAAGATTAAATTATGATTCTTGGTATAAGACCATGTCAAAATGGAAATACTATCCCCAATGTTTCGATTGCGGGAGACATCTTCAGGGATCTTGACTCCAGTAAATTCAGTGTTCTGGTATCGTGGTACAAAGATCTCTGAAGGTGCCTCGGGAATATTTCTAGAAGATGCATTTGCACAAACATTTCATGTAGTGATACATTTTTCATGTTCCAGTTCTAGAAATATAACAGATTATAAATTTTGATAAAAGCGTTATACCCGTAGATGTGTTGTAATTTGCAAGATGAAGCAAACCTTTTAAAAGCATATAAGGCTATGCGTACTTTGCAGAAATACTTGACAGATAACAGTAATAAAACCAACTCTTTTAGCTTTTTTGTAATAACGAAAACCTATATGATGCAGATAAATATTAAGAAACACCATAACTCAAAAGTCAGTTAAGTTTAAGCTTATTTACCTCCCGAAATAATGGGGTAATATTGAGAAATATTATATTACCTAATCCAAGAAACGACCAAAATAAAATGTAAAGATAACTGAGCTAATCGTCACAAATATATTATAACTATATGAGTACTTGTAATTTGAAAGGAGATGGAAACAGGAAACTATTTAAATGAACATATGGCTATGCAAAGTATGCTACAGAGTAGTAGGGTACATAAAGAAGAAAAACAAAACTCAAGAAAAATGTAAAAAAACAATTTCCAAATATATTCATATGATACGAACATATGGCAAAATAATTAGGAAATATGTTGTTGCAATTTGATTAGCAACAAACTCGAGTGAACTCTCAAGGTGGTTTTCATTTCGTCCATAAAACAGCTCTTTAAATTTTAATGTAGAAATTATCTTTTATTGGCCCATCTGAGATTAGTCGAACCAAAGAAACGAATACTAGAGGCATTCCGGCACAATATAAAGACTCTTTACTCACATACAGGCAAGTGATATGCAAATTGGTATTCTAAGATTCAAAACTAACGCCTCGTTCAAAACAGTGCAGCACACCCATTTCGCGGCACCGAAGGACAGCTACAATTGCTTCATCCGAAGCAGGAGCGTAACAGCGGGACGTTTCGTTTTTGAAATCAATTTTTACTAGCGGAAGAAACCTCTTACCTCATTGTTCTGCCTTCAGTTTTGAAAGAAATGGCAATGTGGTACAGACAAATTTTTAAAGACCCCTGAACTGGAAAAAGAACCTCTCACACTTCTTATGGAAAATGGCTAAGGAGTAAATAGTAACCTAAAAACCTAGTTAGTACATTTCATTTTGCCAAAACTGGTTATCTAGTAAAACTAGTAGCAAAACCTTATACGAGTCACCAAAATAAAAAAAAGTCTCGTCGTAGGATCAAGTGGTGCCAATGACAGTTTTGAACAACAAGTCGGGAACTGCATTATATTAAAAAAATAAAAAAATTACCAATAGCTATTTTCCATAAGAAGTGAGTGAAATAGTTTCAGAAAACAGTAACGAACTTATCGTCCAAGTGGCTAACCAAAGCAAAACATTCCGTCCTTTCCAAAGACCAAAACAATGCATCGACCGCGAGAATAATTTCTGTAGAAGATATAGTTGTATTCCGCAGCAGTAATTGTAAGATTATATCAGAGAAACAGGTTTGAGACATTAAGGATTGTTAAAGACCTTGAGTCACCAAAAAAAAAACTCTTAACCGGCGAAAATATAGGGATCAGAAGTTTGGATGCAAATCTGGATATTTCAGTTCTTCCAGTGGAATGCCAGCATGGAGAAAATGGAATACGTGGAAAAAAAATTTTTACTTTCAGGTAATGATACGTATAAAGCAAGAGTTCTAACCATACTACACAACAACTTGTTACGTTTTGGACGCGCGTTTCGCTAACCAAGTTAGCATCATCAACTAAAGTAACTTATCCTAACCGAGACTATTTATAGGTAAATTGGTTGCACCCAACTGCACCGTTATCAAGTAAGCAATAGAGGGGACTATAGGGAATAAGCCCTCTGTCTTTATTTAGTGCGTTCTTACCACATTTAACTATTTCTGTACTCTCCAATGCATCCAATAATCTATTATTAGAAACACTTTTAATTAACTTAAGATTATTTATTCCTATTTGGTGATTGTTTCCAAAGCATGTTGGGCAACGCTCGAGTTTTCTGTTCTTCCGTATCTTAAATTTGCCTAACATATTTTAGATCGCAGTCATTACAGCTAATTTCATAGATGCCACTCCTCTCCTTCAAGTCGACTTTGTCTTTAGGGTTTCCAAGGAAATTTTTCAAACTGTTCTCCGTTTTGTAGGCTACTCTAAAACCTACGTTTTTAAACACTTTTTCTAGACCTCTCGTATATCTAGGATTATATGGGATTACTATGAACTTATTGGGAGCTTCAGGTGCTTGAAGAGTAGTGGCATCTTTTAACATTTTCTTATGCTTATGTCTTACTTAACAACGGTTAAGTCGGGTGCAACCAAGTGTGTCCACATTTACCTATAAATAGTCTTATATTATCTGCTGATGATGATAACTTGGTTAGCGAAACGCGCGTCCAGAACGAAACAACTAGTGGTATAGTGTGGTTAGAACTCTTGTATTTTGATCTATCTTCCACCACAGGGTCCAGTGTTAGGACATGATATGTATAAGATTATCCGGGCAAATCCAACAAGTGGAATATAAGGACTTAATAACTAATCTGATTAATCTACTACCATCACAGAAAGATATGTAGAAACTACGGTTTTCAAATTTATTTACACACACATACACTTATCTACATAGAGTAGGTAAAAATCTTTCAAATTTTCTTCATTTATTACCAGATGAAAAAACAAAAACAAAATTTTTTAAAAAGACGATTTTCGGCATTATTTATTTTAAAGTACAAACTTTATGATTCTGGTTCTCTTCAAGACATTTTGGAAAGGAAATCACAGTAAAGAAACATCTGGGAAGCTAGCAGTACGTGAGACGTCACGTTTGACGTTGCACCATTTAAAAAAAACACATATCAAATTTAAAGATAATGATCTACCGTAAAGAAGAGTAAAACGTTAGAAGCCTAACATTGGTCTCACAGTAAACAAAGTAAAAAGACAAAAGCATAAAAATTAATTTATTTTATTTTTAACAATGATCTGGTGGGATTTTGCAAGACCAAACAGCACCGCCCTGCTTTATTTTTGAAGATAATTTATTACTACACTTGCCAGCCTGCATGTCTATCGGAGGCAGCTTAACTATATCATGTTAGTTGGTAAAATATGAATTGCATTAGCATTTGTTTAGCACCGCTGAACAATTTTACATTTAACATTCTTATTTGCTTGGATAATTCCTATTAAAAAGTATGGTACGGCAGAACTTTCTCACGATTAGTTAGTATTTTGCGCGGGCGACCTTGTCAGTTTTTCTGCTTTATTGTTTTTAAAATGCATAGTTGAAACAGTAATTAATATTTTGCAGCATTAACGACACGAAAAGTGAGTGATGTTCCACGTCAGGATTTATAAATCAGTAGCTGCTCGTTATTCTTATAGGTAATTCATATGTTAAGATTTAATTAAATTTTTTAAGTACCAAATAGATTGGTCAAAATACTATCAAAAAAAATCACCTTTCAAGTACCCGTATTTAAAAAGGTTATGAGCAACAAAATATTTTTATACATTCTCTTCTATACCTTAAAGAAATTTAAAATTTTTGATTAAATTTTTGAGACCGGTGGCTCATTCATTTACACAAGGAAAAATGATTTAGATATATTTACCAACATAATTTTTTCTCTTTAGAAAATATTTTAATTCAAAACATCTTTTTCAATTTTTTAACGAACTATGTATTATAAGATAATGGAAAAGTAGATCGCTATGTCGGCAGGCATAAGTTAACCTATAACATAATCATCACCAAACATCTGCAGCAAATATAACTAAAGCATGGAATTACATACCCATAGATAAATTCGAACTATTAGAATATTGACTAATCAAAGAACCGTTGAACCGTTTTTTCAAAGATGCCTTCTTATAGAGAAGAATAATTTCTTAGCAAGGGAATGAATTTTGTAGCTAACTCGAGTAAGATGCTGGTCCAGGAGTCAGGACATAATCAGCTTAGTAGAAAGTACAAACATAGACGGGCCAGTAGCGGAAGAAGTTAGATGGAAAAAATCCAGTTTGACAAAAATGAAGTACATTTCACCTAACATTACAAAAGAAAAGGCATCCGCACTTAAAAACTTACTCCTCTATCAAGATCATACTAGCGGACAAAGGGATTATAGCAACAATAGTGAACCTTTTAACATATTTCTACAGAAACTATAAAAAAAGGAAAGCTATCGGCTACATGTTAAAAAGCTTACTTCAGCCGTAGAATGAAAAATTTATCAGATATTAAAAAGCTTCGAACAACAATAAAATGACGAAAATACTCACACATCATCCATGTTATCCAGATTATCATAGTAATTTCTCACACTTGTATGGCCTACCTAAAATCTTTAAAGCCAGATGGTACGATCAATCATAAGCTCTAGAAGCTCATCGATCAGCCAACTGTCTAAACACTTGCTACAGATTATCCAACTACTGTTAGGAAATACTTTTTTTGCTAAACATTATTAATTTATTCATTTTGTAAGTAATATTTAAAATATCTCTATAGTTCTAGAAGACCACCATTTTGCAAGACTTGATGTGAAAAACATGTATTTGAATATTTCAATTGAAGAGGCGGTACGTATTTTCGAAACGAAGCTTAGTGAAGATCAACTCCATGCTGACAGGACTGCTGATGATACTGTAGAACGGCTTTCGGCACACTGTAGTTTTGATATATTCGGCTGATCATTCAACAAGAATTTTGAAAAAAGACAATGCTGAATTTTCTTCTTTCTCCAGTGTAGACTTTATTTAGTTATTTAAGTGATTTAAAAAAATTACTTTGATCGTTTGCTGTCCAATTAATAAAATTATCATCCAAATGCCTAAGCCAAAGTTTTGGTTTAATTTGAGCAGTGTCAATTGCATCTACTCCATATAAATATACCACCGGAGAGAGGAATAAAACCTATCTTTCATTCAAAAATATGAGCACTTCAGTATTCACTTCTTCATATTCATCACTCTATTAAAGGCAACGTTGCGCGTTTAAAAAATGTTTCGCTTCCCTCGACTTTTGCTTAATTATGTCCAAAGATTCACAAATCGGAACATTTGTGTCAGTGTTGCAATTATTGCTATTACAATTCTACTGAATCTTAAAATTTCACCTTGCCTATTAACCCTATTACAATGTTGGAGAAAAACCTAATAATCTATTATATTTTACGTTTTTACAAAAATTATCGTTTTTACCAAATTTCCTTTAAATAACTTTACTTAATAAAAATGTTCACTAGTCTACTGCGGCGAATTGACCATGTAAAATAATTATATATAGAGCGTATGGGGTGGAGTATACGTCATATAGTTTGCTTTCAAAATTCAAATTAGGTATCCGTATCGATTGTAGATGGCGCTTGGATATTTTGCATATGCAATATGTAATTTTAATGTTTTTTTAAATATTTAAAAGATAGGTGACGATGGACAGGTATAACATTTTTTTAAATTTTTTTGAATACGACCTATTTGGTTTCTAGCAGTTGCTGTTGTCACATATTATGTAAATAATAAATCCCAATAATTAATAGGTAATTGCTAATATTAAAAACAGTTCTGATCTTCTATAAAGCCGAATTAATAAATACATCTAACAACAGATAAAATACGGATTAAAAATTTTACAGTTTTAAAAATTAATAAAAAATTCATTTTAGTATAATAACTTTCGAACGCTAAAAAATAATGAAACGAAATTTTAGCCGTAGCTTAATTTGGTAGTACCCTAGTAACAGGAAAACAAAAATTGACTTCGTAGTTTAATCAGTTGCGTGCGTACGGATATTACCGTACCAATTTTCAAAAAAAAATGTGGTACGCCACTGGTAAAAATATTTTTCGATCATTCCTTCAGATTTGATTTTCTGTTTTAAACAAAATTTCCCTCTTGCATTTTCTTTGTGTCTCTCGTCATTTTCCCGTAATTAAATATTTTGTAAAAACCATTGTTTACACAGTAAATGTAGAAATACACATACGTTATCGAGTATTTTTTGATTCGGTTGTAAAAAATGGTCGAATAAGCGTTAAACAAGACTTTTAGAGGTTTCAAATAAAATACTAATAATTAGCTAACATTAATAAATGTACTATTCACAAACTTAAAGTAATTACTAATTAATAATAATTGACAAAACAAAAAGAACATTGCCAAAGGTGCTGAAAATGTTGTCACCAGCTTCAATTCATTTTCCAATGCGTTTTCTCATAGATTCTTTTACTCGTCGAAAAATACCAGGCATCTCCCAAATTTGCCGACACCCCATTTCAACTCTTTGATGAAGAATCTACACGTCAGGAATGGCAACGGAATAAACTATGTTTTTTAAGTGCCTCTATAAATAATAATTGAAAGGATTAAGATCAGGGGAACGAGGCGTTGTTCTTGGCCCTCCACGACCTATCCATTAATGTCATTTAGAGTCCGTTCCGTTTAGTTCGAGTGATCTGTAAAAATATAAATTGTTCAACGTCGGCGATATCATCCTGTTTAGGTCAAATATAAGAGCCTAATTTTTGTTTCAAAAACTTTATTTTATACTTAAATGCACCAGCTTTATTAATTATTCTGTCCACGAACTAGTCTTCATCATAAAATACTGCATAATAATTCTCTTCTTCAATCGTAATAGGTGCCAATTGCTTTTTATTACTGTTATTTTCTGAATAAAAACATTCTGTTACTTCATTAAACTCTTGAGAGCTAGAATCAGATGCAATAATTTTATTCCCCATTTTATTAGTTCGTTTTTGTTTGGTTGTTTGATTTTCGGTTCAACAAACTCTCTTTTTCCCGATATAAATCTGCTGAACCTATTTATACTAACTCGTCCTTTGCCTTCAGCTAGCAATTAGCAATAAGAAGATTTTTAATTATTGTCACACTTTTAATACCTCTAGATACTGGTTTACAGTCGGACGATCGGATCACAAATAATAATACTTGTAAGGTCACGCGAACTGATTGATTCACTATTTAAATAACAAAAATTATTAATCTGTTTGGCAACACTGGAAAAATACACTCATTGGACCAATGTACTTTCTTAAACATGCCACAATTTTCATTCAAACGTGCTTTGCAGATTTTTTCTTAAAAATCTATTCTATTCAACATTGTCTTTATTATAATCAAGAAATCTTGAAAATCCGACGGGCTCTTTCCTAAAATACCTCTATACTCATTAAAGCTTAATTAAATTTTGTCAACATAATGCCATATTTATAATTTAATGTTTTGTTAATACGAGCACATAGTCTTAAAATTCACACTAGGAATGTACAGAAAATCTCAAAATAAACGGCGCAACACGATGCGCGATGTTTCGGTCTTGACTTATTATTCCGAGTGACTAGACAGTGCAGTAGCTACACTCTGCTATTTCCACGTGACAAAAACGTGCATATTCCCTCATTTCCAGCTAGTTTTAAAATTGCTGGTAATGGTTATTATATATATTTTTCTATATCCTACTTGATCTTTCAGTAGATTCTGTAACTTCCTTAATGTCATAGAGACGACAAAATTTATGGCTAAAAGTGGTTAAGGTGTGTCGACGGAAGTTTCATTATTTGGTAGTGAAGGATAAACCTGTGACTGTAACAGGAATTCTGACCGAACACTATCATTTAAGAAAACACCTTAAAAGATGAAGCTAATTGGCACCTTTAAGTTACGTGACATCTTTCATTGTAAAAGTTGTGAACAAAAAGATACTGATCCATTCTAGGAAATTCCCATCGTGGACATCATCACCTATATTTACTTTATAAAAATAGGTTGGTTGATAGCAAAACTTGAGTGATGTTTTCAGGAAGGATATACCAGAGGATCCTCATACATCGTTGATTTTAGCAAAGGAAAGAGATGTAAAAGACAACGAAACTGAGCAATTAAATCACAACAAATAGCCTTTTTCGCATTTCGTTTAGTAAGGAAATACATTACTATATATCAACCACTATTGACAAAATTAATTAATTTATATGAGTGTATCGTAATTATTTATAAAAATTAAAAACACAGTTACGTTCCTGACCCTACTTTGACAACTTCTATATTTTACGGAAGCGCTGTATTGTCCAGATGGACTGTAGCAATCGAAGGGATTGGAATTGAGGGCCCGACTCAGATTGGAGGTGATTCTTGCTTGATGTTGGTATCTGTAACGCTTGCTGGAACGTATTTTTACGTGTTCATTTTCGACATTTTCGTTTATATATATATATATATATATATATATATATATATATATATATATATATATATATATATATATATATATATATATATATATATATATATATATATATATATATATATATATAATTCTGCTACGCATCCAAAGCTAACCTAATTAGCAATTTCATTATTTATAATAAGATATAAAAAAAATAATTCGGCTAAAAGTCGATTCGAACAATGCCGAGTATCCTCCTACCATCGAGACAGGAAGCCCATGCTGAACATTCAACAACACGGAAATAAGCGACGAACCAATTGGAAGCACATTGAACAATCTGTGTTGCCAAGAAGATATAAGGTTTTCTGTAGACTGTCAAGTTCCATGTCTATCTGCAAAAAGGTTCCAGATGTTCTTCGCAAATAGTGTCCAGTATAACTGATAGCCTGTGGATGACGCAAATTCCTTTCACTTTTTTAAGGCATTTTCGCAAAACTGTTGATTCCCACTGGTTGCAAGGCACACTTGTTGTTTTTATAATATAAAAAAAATCTTATATGGGTAACATTAACTGGCCAAAACGAGCATACCTTTGATATAACTCATAATCATTGCAATCTGAAGTCACCGTAGATATACGTTTTTTTGTTGGATTTCGTATTGTCCAAAGTTACAACCAAGATTGACCAGTATCTTGGATGTTATCAACTTTTAAATTACATAATTTTGTACATTAACATGTTCCGTTAATACCAAAACTAAGCATAATTTTATTCAATAGATAATCGTCATTTGTAGGTTTGCCGTTGTCAAGATATTCCACTTTCCCATTTAAAAAATGCTAGCAGCTTTTTAAACTGGGAAATATTCTCATTTTCGTTGATTTGAAGTGTGTTTTTTAAAACGCCATATGATGACTATGAAGTTGAAACTTTCTTATTCTAACCTAAGCTTAGTTTCGCAAAAACTAATATATATTTTGAAAAGAAAAAGCCAGCATCACTGTTTCGTCTATTCCTTTTACATTTCTCCTTTGCCACAATTACTTGTATGCGTTTCCGTACCTTTCCTTTGGAAAACAGAGTGAAAGAAGCTTCATTCGCAGCACACAAAATATCTGCAGAAAAATTTCGTACACAGATAGAACTTGAGGCGCTGACGTGAATTCGCTTCCGAGTTTTCTATGTATTTAAAACATGCCAGATTTTTCTGCAAGTTCGTTAGTACTGCACCAATTTACATAATTTTTTTTGAAATGATCGTCTGGTTACCGAGACCTTTCAACACTATTTTTTGTATTGTCTTATTGCGTATTTTTTTCTTCAATAATATTTTTGGAACATCGTTCAAAAAATGGTGAATGCGCCTCATATTTTTATAATTCCACTGAAAACTCATCGCGCCATCTAACGGAAAAGGCAGAACAAGGTCTGTCGGGCCAGCTAGTCCATCAGTAAAGTTCACAATTTTGTACTCACAGTTTCTCACCTTTTTTTGAACTACACTTAGTAATTTTATTATAAATCGATTAAATACACAACTGAAATACCGAAATACTACTCGTACAAATTTTTCCATTTTCAACGTTATTTCACTCAAACATCACTTCAATAAAATAGTATTTGTAAACTGCTATTTTCGATAGGGATTTTTTTCTTGTTTTTGTATTAGGTGTTAATAAAAATTAAAAAATAAAATATAAGAAATTTTATCAACGTTGCAGTTTTTAGTACAGTTTTCTAATTTTACGCATATTTTCGACGCCAAAACTGACCCACTAAAAGTGCAGTTGCCTGAATAATAATAGGTATGAGAGGTGTTACTAGTTTGTTTATTAAACAACCGTCATATTTTTGTTATAGTTTCAGGGGTGGCTTTATTGACTAACCTGGTGTTAACCCTGTGCGGATCCACTTAGCGGTACCGATTGTTAATTTGAAAGGCATACATATCTTAAATTTATACTATGGCGAAATCGTTATATTTCCATTACGGATTTAACGGTGGCTATATTGATAAACGGTACCGAATATTAAATTGAGTGTTAGTATTTAATTAGAATACCTGAATAGCTTAGCGCTGAAAACACATATAGGATTATCAGCTTTTCTTCTTCGCAGAGGTAAGGAGGGTAGTTAGCGCCAAAATTTGGCCCGCCATGTGCCAGGTGGATAGGTATCGGGTTAGCAGATGATCGGGCACCAGAGTACGGCATTGTGGAGGTACTACACTAAAATGCTTATGCTATCGTGTTTAACCATGAAGCCTCCGCACTCCGGCGCCTAGTCTGGTGCTAACCCGGTACCGATTTAACAAATGTCTCCCCGCTTCGGCTATCAACCTGGCGCTATGTTAACCTGGTAATGATACCTTATGTAACCAAATATCCTTCAGCCTAACATTATTTGAATTCATTACCCGAAATTCACGTTCAAAGTTGATTATTTTTATTATAAAACAATGTTGTTTCAAGTTGCTACGTTACAACAAAACCCTACCTACCACGATACACACACGGGTATGCTTTATGCTCAAATTTTAAGCACAAATCACTTCAGTTTGGAATGCAAATCATTCAGGATCTGAGTCTGTTTTCTCGATCTCGAAGGTGTATAACCGGGGAACACAACTTCTGGTTCAGAACCAGAATCAGCTTCAACGGTGTATCCGGCAGCAAGCAATTTTTATCTTCAACGGTCTATCCGGGGGATTTCTAATTTCACTTTTTCTACACTTTTATTTTTCTTTTTTTTTCTCTTTTTAAATTAGGGAAATGAATTCTTTGGGATTCAAATTTAAAAGTAAGCATTTAATCAAGGGGTGTGTTACCAAATAGGCTAGAAACCATGAGAACACCAAACGACATGGGAACCTGTGATTAAGGGTCAAAACCACCGCAAAATCATTCGGGATCTGAGTCTGCCTTCTCGACGGTGTATGTATAATCGGGAGAGACCACCAAATGCAGAACCAGAATCAGCTTCAGCGGTATATCCAGCAGCAAAAAACTTTTTTATCTCCAACGGTCTATCCGGGGGATACTAATTTCACTTTTTCTCAACTTTTATTTGTCGTTTTTTTTAAATTAGTGAGATGAAATCTAAGCTGAGAAAATCACCACGCTATTCTTTGGGATTCAACTTTTTAGGTAAGCAAAAGTTTAGGTTAATCAGAGGAAAAGTTAAAACTAAATACATACCTTTTTGTGGAACTGGCTCTAAAAACTATACCGAAATTTAAAAAGGGCAATATTAAATTTTTTTAGTTCAGGTGGCATTATTTATAAATAAAAAGAAAATCTTAAATCGAACTTTCTATTTTTGTTAGGTAAGGGGCTAAAGTAGCTTAATTTTATCTGGTCACGGTAATTTGACATACATTTTTCTTGTTTACAATTTTTTCTGCAACTTCTGGGTACTAAAGGAAGGATAGGTAATAAATCTAAATAAAGATCTGTTGTAATAGATGTGGACTATGGCGAGGCCGCTTTCGAGGGTTTCCGTTTTTTTTTGGTTATATTTCATAAAAGGAAGGAAATTACTGGAGTACGGTTCGGCGATATTATACCTTTTGCTGGGAAGATGTTAGAACACTAATTATTGTAATCTTTGATTGAAATGAGGAGTACATTTTTCCGCTCTGACAAAGTAGACTATGCTAAATTATTTTTGTAAATATATTATGCGAGTCACTAAGGTTAATTTTGCTCGTCAGAAAAAAAAAGTACGTTGAATATTCGACTGCAGTGGTTGGAGTAATTCTCACTGCAGGGCAATCGGCTTTGGACTGGAAATGTCAGAGACGATTGCTAGTCAACCTTATATTATTACGATAGTCATATAATGGTTTGTTCCACAGTAATAATCAATACTGATTTGCATTACTGGCTAATCGGCTGTGGACTTAGCTCCTATTTTTCTTTTATACCATGCCTAGAAATCATGTAGAAATATGGTTAAAATGAGTATGACAGTATTAAGTAGAACAGCTAATTAAGGTTACTTTATACATAATTATTTAAACAAAAAAAACTGTTAGATTTTTGTCTTAAATATTTCATATTTACTTAGTTCAATAAAATGGTGTATATGTAATTGTTGATGATTTATTGAATTATTTACCGAGCAGATGTTTTCAGCAAATTTTGTCAAGTTCTTAGGATCTGTGTGTGGACACAACGTAGCAAATAAAATAATAATCACATCTAAACTGGAAGTTATAAGTTTTGTATAAGACCAGGGTTAGAGGTGTTTCAGTACTGAGCATACTTTTAATGAGACTGTTTAAGAAAAAGTCAAAAATTTTCAAAAAATTTATCAATTTTTTATTTCCTTTACGAAATTGGAAAAAATGTTATACACGCAGTTTTTTTCCACTCGCATAGCTTTTAATATTCGTTTCGTTGGTACAAAACTAGCCACACTCGTTTAACGAAATTGCGCTTTTCTAAACATGTTGCATAATATACTATTAAAACACATTTTCGCAATATTCCTAAACGTTTTCACGTACCGTTCCTTTTTCGGTGACAAACAAGTTAATTTTTGTTTAAATGGAAGTTAGTTGAGATATCATCTTCGGCGATTAATATGTACATGTTACTCAGTGCATTTTTGTGACCGCGCTCTCAACTTCGCCGCTTGCTCAGACGTACCGTTAAATCGTCAACATTCTCCGCATATTATTTTTCCTTTTTAATTAAATACGGGGTGTGTCGAAATGCTGTGCGAGAATCATCGTTCCAGATTCCTGTGGCGCTTCACTTAAAACACTTGTCGTTTGCGCTCTCGTCGACTTGACGGCGCAGCATGAGCAAATTTCGGAATAATGCGTGTGTACACGGGACGTTCTCTTTATATCGTAAAACTGTCAATAAGAATGGATACCTTTTTGGATTTTTTTACGGTAAAAAATCGCCTTGCATAAATTATCAATAATTTATTCAGAAAAAAATGTTTATTCATTTTTTATAATAATTGTGCATGATGTAGGTATATGAAACGTTATTTAATATACAGGTTGTCTCAGAAATAATAATCCAGAAGAAGCACAGGAATAAAATTCTTTATTATAGATATTTATCAATAAGTTATTCGATATGTGGCCCTTTTAGAGCGATTTTGTATTCCCATTACCAAATAAAGCCTATCTGCTAAAAACTGCAGCAAATTTAACCAAAATTAACCTAACCTAACCTAACCTATAAAGTAAGTCACCATACATTTTAATTCAAAACTATTACTTCCCTGGCAAAAGGGAAGAATTGCAATCATGAAAAAATCACCCTTCTAGGTTTTTACAGATCTTAGGGTCCCTAGATGTAAAAAAATGTCTCCATTCCGTCGGTCTATCTATCTCTTGGCGGCATAGCTAAAAAGCTACTTACCCGATTGACTTTAAATTTTGCTAAAACATTAAGAGTCATATAAGGATGACCTCGTAAAATTTTGGTAAAAAGCAAATCTTGTGGAGAAAAATGCCGGCTTAGTGAAATGTTAAAAATATTATCACTAAAAAACTGATTATTCAATTTTCCATATTTTGCATAAAATCAAGTGCTACACAGGAATAAAATGGTAATATTTTGGTACGACTGCAAAATGGCAAAACAAAATGGCGGGCTAATAAAATATTTAAAAAATCAGCCTTAAAAAACCTACTTATTAGATTGATTTCAAATTTTGTGCATAAACTGGCAAAACTGTGGTAGAAATTCAAAATTGCGCCTAAATAAAATGTTTAAAAAATAAACGTAAAAAAATCTACTTATTTAATTGACTTCAAATTTTGCACATTACAGGAATAAATTGGTACCAACTCAACATGACGGACAAAATGGCGCCCGCTGTGCTGGGTGGGGGGCAAGGTCAGGGAGCCCTGCGATAATTGCAAATGAGCTCAAGGAGATTATGAGAGTATGGATGACTCTTTTTTTAGTCATCAGTTATTTTTCTGTTTTAAGAGGGGGGCCTTTACCAAAAACCGCGGGGGGGCGGCTCAAAATTTGTAGCTACACCACTGAATTCCCTTTACCAACATACGACGCAATATTATTGGTTCTATAATATTAAATAACTATATAATTTATTGATATAGTTATATTATATTTATATTTATTTAATCATTTTTGTAAATAGACCGCAACGAATATTTCGTAGTCCACTAAAGATATATTGAAATTTTGTACCTACAATTTAATGTTGTTTTCGTGATGATATTTGCAATGATGCCAAGCTTACCGGTTTTTCAGAAAATATATTTGTTTTTTAATGTAACCTCACAGCTATATTTATTGATCTAGATATTTCAAGAGTTTTTCAAGAAATGACATCACATTCTTTTGTAAATAGTACCGGATCTCACCTATTTCACTAAAACGTACTAATTTTGTATGCAAAGTTTATTGATGTTTTATGATCTCACGATAATATAATATACTGAAATTATTATAAAGCTCGCATTGGTAACTGGAAGTAGTAAAATTAAGTGAGAGGTTACATTAAAAAAAAATTTACTTAATTTCTGCAAGGCTGACAAACTTCGCAACATTGTCAAGATCATCATAATATTGGCTATTTCGAGCATCTAAGCAGTGGCGTATTGAGGATTTTGTTACGGATAGGGTCCGAGCTCATTCTTTTTGTTGTTGACTAAAAAAAAAGTCCTCACTTTCATAAATGAATTGCCTTTTCCTTAATTACGGTGGGGGGGTCCAGAGCCCTGGAACAAAGAACAATCTAAAAGGATATCATCCTATTCGTAATATTATGCCTTCCCTTAATGCATGGGAGGGTCCGGAGTCCCTGGACCCGCCTAAATACGCATATGCATCTAGATGTAGCAGGGCTGAAATATTTGACTATTCCAGTTCTCTTGAAATACCTTGTATGTACATGCAGGTATTGCTCAAGCTAACTGGTTTGACGAGAGACAAGACGTGATGGGCTAAAATTTTAGAACCTACAGGCGCTGTAAATACTAGCGCCACAAGATCTGTATGAGAATATTATAAAGTATTGACAAATGACTTTCAAACAAGTAGTCTCTACTTGTTGAGGTGAAGAAATCTCGAGGTGCAGAGGTAACAAAGACGTTCAGGCGAGGACAGCGGCCAGTCTAAGTATTGTTAGCTTCAGGAATAGTACAGATTTTTATTTTATTTCATTTATTTTTCATTGTTACAAATACATGTTATTTACATTTACAATAATTATGCCAATAAATTTATTACTATAGTATTATTATACAAAATGTAAATTAATCTATGCTTAATAAAAGGAGCACCTAAATTTTAACCATTTGTATTGTGCTCCAAAAGTAGTTTATATATTTTTCAACTTAATATAATACAACCAATGGCATGTAAGTGACATAATATTAAAAAAAAAGAAATTGTCCCTAACCTGTTAGGACCGAGCGAAAGCAGTGCCCTGAGCCAAAAACAACCAACATTTTTCTGAAATGGTTACTGATTCTAACTTGTATTTATTTAAATATTATTTATTATTTATTTAATAATATAAAATGTATTCTTTTGCGTCCGATTTAAATTTATGAAATTTCTTTATATTTCTTATGTTTTTAGGCAATTTATTAAAATATTTAGGGCCATTACAAAAAAGAGATTTTTGACCGAATGTTAGCAAAAAATTATTCCGGATATTATACATATGCGATATTTTTCCATCCACTATATCATAATTTTTATACACAAACCCAATACAATTAAAAACATAAAGCAGATTTAAATCAAAAAGTTTTGTTTCGTGGTATAGTTCCTTAGTGGAATATCTAGGATGTTTTTTTAACAATATTTTTACAATACTGTTTCGAATGACTTTAACAATAAGATAATTGATTAGAAAAATACGCACGATGAATTTAAAAAGTCATACGTTTAAGCTACCATCCGCGAATTTACCACGGGCATATTACAATTCCCCAGTAAGGACAGGGTAATTACAAAGTACAGTACATTACCTATTACAAATATATTTATAAATTCTATATTTTTATTAACTCTTGAAAATATATTTTGTAACTTGTTTTGTTGTTGTTATAATTAGTTGGGTATTTTAGCTAGCCCGTGTTTACAATTTATAATCCTAAAAAACTCTTTCAGTTTGAGCATCAATTTCAAATAGAAGACAAAACAAAAATTTTGCAAGACGTAGGAGAATTTCTGTTTCAAAATAAGAAAAACTTCAATCCATGTTTGTTCGACGTTAATTTTGGACCGAGTCCATTGTGATTTTTCTCTTCGGTGGCATAATTTTCAGTATGCAACCTTATGAAATAGTACATACTCATTAACGAAAGTATTTTACAAATAACCTGGAATGAGTGGGCCAACAATTTGACTAGACAAAGCTTCTCGATATCGCCCTTGGACCCGAAATCCAATCTAGGACTAAATACAAACAAATTTTCCAGACCTTAAACAAATAAGCCTGGAATGAGGGCGGCCTGGTTGCTGTGCAGGAGCCGGCAGACAGTTACGGATATGGTCGGAATACTGACCGTTCACTGCAACCTTAATAGGGATAAAGGATAGTCCATTCGGTTCTATTTGTAGAACATAGTAGGAACTCTTATATTACTTAACGGAGATCTGCAATAGGTGAGGCAGACTCAGTTCGTATCAGCCACCCTATACAGGTAGAAGTTAAGAACACTTGATTGATGCAAGTGTCTAGTCTTCATAAGGACAGGCTGACTTGAATCAGGGGCAGATGATCCAGGGTGAGACTAATGAGAAGCCTCAGCCCCCCACCTTTACTACTACTAATATTAGTGACAAGCACAGTGAACCAATGAATGGCATACTATTTCACAACTGTTAAACCCTGTTCAGTAAATTTGGGGCCCCTGCTCCTAAAATATTTTAACCGCACGGATTTCACATATACGCTCAGTCTGCATAGTCACAGTGAAGCAGCACTGGAATGACACTAATGACGAACGCATATGTTAAAAAGTTTGGCACTAATACATCAGAGAGAGACTTCACAATTACAAAAAAAAGGTATATAATGTAATTTTCTGCGGGGCGCTTTACGTGCTAGACTCCTCACAAAAGAAAGATAGGTCCAGCAAAATGCAGGATCGATGGCCATGGCAATTTTTAAGAGAACTAGCCCCTATCTCAATATTACAAAATTACATTTCTGTGTTTAAAGGTTGCAAACAATGAAGCGATATCATGTTTTGTGATCGTACCTTCTCAGAGCGCAGGGAAGTACTGACTACCATTGGAAAAAAATAATGAGCCACCTTCTTCTATTGCAGTAATACAGAAAATACAAAATCCTTATGTGTGTAAGGAATACCCCGTATATTATATGGCAACGAAAACGAAATCCGAATTTTAAACACACGCACACGCCGCGTCAGCCTGCGTGTAACGCTTTACAACAGGCGAGATTTAATTTTCGGAGGTCCCATAAAGAGAGGCGGTAAATGACCGAGTCGGAGGCGAGCCGTCATTGGTCGGGTCCATCCTCGACCGCGCTACCGGTTGGCCACTCTCTCGGTCGCATAATAATGCTAATAATAACGGTGCGGCGGTAATGATGAGTCCGTAATTGCGAAACCAGCATGGCTTCCGCTGCATGCATTCGTTTCGATTATGTTAGCGCCAGCGCCGCCGTCGAACCGGGTTAGATAATCCTCTCCGGAGGAAGAAGTCGTCGCTAGACGACATGACGGAGACAATTTCTCCTGATTCAAGTAATAGCGTTTTCTATTCAATGCTTTGTTATGCCCAGAGCACTCTTTTGCAATTTTTATGTTCCATTTGAAGCAGATTGCTGCGAGATATCCTACACTGCGCCTTCCTATGAAAATAAGGATTCTGGATTGAGATTACTGTGACTCGACCCCATCGATCGATAGACGTATACCAAATTTGCCCATAAAAATTTTCTAACGTCGGACAATGAAGAAATGTAGTAATAATGGAGTATAAAAAAATATATACTTAGCTACCGGAAGTGACAGATTTTATTAGTGATGTTATTAAAATATGAAATCCTTTTTCTCAAAAGTCATTTTTTTTAAGAATTTTACATGTATTAAACTATACATTATTATCTAACTTATATCTAAAGAATGTTTGTACAAGTGGTTTTCTAATCAGTAACATGAATAACGGTAAATATGAGTAAATGACAGCTGACCTCCACTTCCGGCTGCTTTTTTTAAGGCCGGGTGGCCCCGCGATTCTTCTGAAAAATGTTAACGTAACACACAATTTCAATTTCTCTAAATTATGAATATTAACATAAGAATATGTTAAACATTTAACATAAAACATTAGATTATATCTCTAATTATCCGTCTTCGTTGACACGTGAGAATATTCAACCATATGATGCGGGTGCTTCAAGGCTCTGGAAAACTGCTGCGGCACCAAGGCGAATGACATCCGAGGTGACATGATTATATGCAACAGTTTTGTCACACGTTCCCAGCGACAGCACATTTGAGTTAAACGGAGCATGGCGGTCGTGTAGAATTTAGGTTTCGGGAGTCCGTTTGCGAACTGTCGGGTCGATAATTATTGGCTTATGAATAATTTTTAATTGTTTTCTAATCAAGTTAAATGTAATAAGCAATATGAATACCGTAGACTATCTTGTACAAACAAATTTCGCCAGTTTTTCATTATCAGATAAATTAAAAATTGAAGAGTTGGGCAGACATTTGCCAGATTTAAAACCAACTCAAGCTTGTGAACGTAAGGCCTAAAACAGGTCTTTACACGTCAGTTTTCAAAAGAGACAAAAAAATAACTGGATATGAAGATGTGAAATTGCAAATTAACTGTAGTTTTCCGTGTTTGGTATTTTATGAAGCCGATTCTATAAGGTGTCTCAAAAGACACTCGCGATTTCGCTTTTTTAGATAGACTAGTGAGCTCCAGTGTTTTGTCCTACACAGGACTCGCTAGTCCACGGAGGCCTGCTGAGCTCTAAAAAGAGCGAAATGGCGATCGTCGTTTAATTTGATTTGATTGATGGATCGTTGCGCCTGCGGCATTGCAGGATATGTTCCAGACCGGGATCTTGGTATCCTTGTTCCGTTAGTGCAACGTGAAACAAAAATACATTAACATGAGATATCCTATTTTTTTTTTCATATTTGACAATTTGGCTAAAATTTTTAGCAGATTCTAAAAATATAAGGTTATCTCGGTTTATGCCGAATGCTTTGGAAAAGTTAAAATACATAAAAATCAAATATTATATTCTTTAATAAGTTGGAAAAGTGTATCGAAAAAACCTGATAAAATGTGCAATTCGTTGTTCTTTAAGTCGAGCTTTTTTGGTTTTACAGTTTTTCAAATTCAGCGGATTTCAGTAAAGCCGGACTACCGCTTTTATTTTCAAATGTAATTTCACAGCAGCCATTGATACTCAAATACTAAGTCAATGAGAAGAGTCTTTTAATAACCATACATTTAATTTAATATAATTAATTAACAACTTTTTGTTTTAGTAAGTCTATGTAATGATTTCCTGATTTAATTTTACATAATTTTTGTTGTCAAACACCACAAATACTTGTATTTTTAGGGCATTGTTACAAAATAGTATATAACCAAGAGGTTGGTTGAGCCATATTGAAAATTCAACTTTGTTTATTTTCCTATATCAATGTTTAGAAGCTTAAGAGTAATTATTAATTAAAAACTATATCAAGTTTTACTTTATTGCTTAGTTTTGCGAGTTTAGTGTAAAGCTATAAGCTATAGTTTTTCTTCACAAATCTGATTACTCCTACGTCAAAGAACTCCTATTATAAGAAATAAAGTATCTACCAAGTGTTCTCTTAACGACAAAAAGCAATCAGATAGTTCTGTCTACCAGATCATCGAGCAACAAAGTCCGTAGCAAGCCTGCATTTTTTGAAAGCGCCAAATTATTTAAGTAGGCAGACAGATAGTTCTATAGAAACTTTGATCTCTCATTCCCATACTTTTCTTTTTCAGTTTTGTCATATCACTCTGTTTTCTGTATTTGAGAGATGTTATTTAACTTAAACAGAAGTAAAAGATGCAATTAAGGGGAAGATATATTAGTTTTTTTTACGTATTTCAAGTTTATTCCCCTCTTTCTTTTATTTCTGAAAAAGAACTCCACATTAAAATTATGTGCTTATAAAATGTTTTAAATAATGTAAATGTACGTTTACACTAATGTTTACAGTCTAGCTCAAGT
This sequence comes from Kuschelorhynchus macadamiae, assembly GCA_030620095.1. Taxonomy (NCBI): domain Eukaryota; kingdom Metazoa; phylum Arthropoda; class Insecta; order Coleoptera; family Curculionidae; genus Kuschelorhynchus; species Kuschelorhynchus macadamiae. Next base: position 654,234 of record JAUTXW010000556.1, on the reverse strand, counting down.
AAATGAGAGTTTACGACATATTAGTTATTGCAATTATGGGAGGCGCTTTAGACACTTTTCTAAACAAGAACGGGTTCTGGTGAAGAAAAAAAAACGTTTAAAAGCTACAGATGATTTCCATGAGCAAATAACTTAAGAAGCGAGATCTGCTAATATATCACCATGAAAAACGCACACCTTTAGCATCCTGATATAAAAAGACAGTTAACTTACCCGTAAAGCCAGGACTTTTATTCGGATTCTAGCAAACGTACCTGTAACAAAAAGATTATAATTATTATTTTTAGTAAATATAAAATGTATCTCCTTATCAACCAATTTACTAATAATCCGTAACGTATCGTGAAAATTGCCATGAACGCCAGTCTAAATTTTGGATTTTTCTATTAATTATATATCTTTTGAGTTATGATTTTGTTTTGGTGTATCCTGCTGTAAAATAGATAAAATCAATGTTCATGATTTTACGATTTAAAATAAAACAGTGTTATCGATATCACTAGGACTGGTGCCACAAAAAAGTGGCTTTTCTTTGTCATATTTCTTTTATTGCCAAACTTCTAATAACTTTTGTTTTTGTTAAATAGAACATCCTATATCAAAACAGAACCTCTGTTTATGTTATGGGTGTCTATATATAGTTTGGCCTCGGTTTGGACTTGGAAATTGTTAAGTAAATAACAAGAGAGAAAAAACCTTTTTTTTTCTTAGGTTACCCAGACGTAAATTATTCGTTTCCGCTTTTGTCAAATTACACACTTTACACTGTCAAATAAAAAATAGCTTTTCATGTCAGAATGCCATAAGTAATACATGGTTGTACTTCGAATATCACAACAAATCAAAAAATACAAACATTTATAGAGCGTGTCTCACTTAAAAAAATAATAAAAATCATTTTTTTATTAACCAATTATAACCATAAATTTAACAATAACAGTAAATCAATATATCAATCAAGGCTTCATAAAATGCCTTTTTAAATGCAGACAAATGGTACTAAGAAAATAATACCAAATACTGTTTAGGCCACAATGTACTTAGCGACTCTATGATTTATTAAATTTTATAAATTCTACTTTGATACATAGTTAAAGCCCTTATATTTAAAAGAAATTAAAAAATCAAAATAATCCTAAAGCTAAAAAGAAGATAGAAAGTAAAAAAAACAATACAAAGGGAAAAAAGAAAGAAACAAGAAAAGAAAGCATACTTTAAAGAAGATAGATAGACAGGAAAAATCCTGTACTGACACAAGAGCAAGCGGTTTCTATATCTGCGCTTAGGAAATTGTTACTATGTGCAGAATTAGAAACGATCACTACATAGTACCGACTCATCTCCATAGACTCGGGTTCGTCGATAGCTCAGATTGAGAATGTGGAGAGTCGGGTTCACTACCTCATATCCTTTCCGAATGTTCCTACATCTTTAGGCCTCCTCTCTCTTATAAATTCCCTACAACGGGATATAGAAACTGGTCCAATTGATCTGTCTTGCCTAGCCAATCACCTTAATCTTCTAGCTGCGAGCATTCGCAATTTCTTGCCTATAAGGGTAAGGGCTGCCCCTGACCCACTTTACTGTGGACCCTTGTTGCCATTTACACAAAGAGAATCATCAAGACGTCCGTATAGTCACAGCAGCTTAAAGACGTTAAACGGAAGAGTCAGTCAGTCATTCGTCGAGTGACAAACATGAACATAACTTTTTTGTCATTTGTTTTCGCCATTTTGGTTCAAAAAAATCAAATACTGTTTGTTTTAGTTCTCTGACCTTAAAATACTTTATTTCTCATACAAAAAGGTGGCAACCTTACTTCTAGCCTAAGGGAACTTCTAAACTTTAGCTTTTTACCATTTTGTGTTTCAAAGAACTAGCTTTGAACTAACTTTCTGATTTTAAGGATCATTCGCTAATATCGCAGCATTTGAAGGTGTCTACAATACCGCTACATGATTCAGATTTAGCATATTGATAAAAATAAAAGATAAAAGAGATAAATATCACAAAAAAATCATATAGTAAATAACAACAGTCTTCTTAGTATAACATTACGCTTCAATAAACTATTATTGCCCTAGATATTTCTCTACCAAGAACTCACTTAAAGCTCAGTTGATGGGCTGTGGGAATCGGCCATACCATCACCTCACACAACATTTCTTACATAGGCAAAAATATTTTTTCTTAATTTGTTTTTTTCATATTCAATCAGCCTAATCAGAGAATAAATAAGAGTCGTGCCCCTCGACCAAAATAAGACCATTTAAATTTCTCTGAAAAACTCTTGTTTTTCCACTCTGATATAAACAAATGCATTTTATCATGTGAAATTATATGTATGTTTATAATTTTATAATCTTTTATCTTTAAAGAAAACCTTATTTTTTCCTTTTTTATGTAAATATTTATCATGTATAATTATAGCGTTTAACACAAAAACATATTTTTTAAGAAATTTAAAAAGAACGAACTTAAGCTAAGCAAGGGAGGGGGCACGTGCTTCCTGGTTACGCCACTGATTAGGAGGCTGTTGGCTATGAACTTGAAACAGTTTCCGTGTTCGTGTTTTTTTCATAATGCAAGATATATAAGTGATCAGTGAAATTAGACGATAGATGAGGGTTCACTTTTTTCAAATATTACAATGCAATAAAATAAGTTCTTTGCGTAAATGCTAGCGTCCGGTTGTGGCAATAATTTCATCTTAAACCTGCGTGTAATGGGGGAATTTAGTATTAGACATAATAGAAATGAACCGTACACAATTTTATCCAATGTAATTCTTGTCACGCGATCCTCACCACATTTTAATGATATTTGTCGTCGCTAATGGCATTTTCGATTGCGTCTTCGTCTTTTTGCAGAAATATGACGGCACTTCCGAGCTTTAAAGGCCACTAATACGACTCGGTGTATTACACGGCCGTATAGTTAAAAACTCGGTATGTCTTTCGATAATTTTAATCTCTCGGTCTCACGCGAGTCTGTGACTGATGATGGGGACTGCTAATGACGACTCCTATTGGTGAATAAACAAAAGTTGCGTTTGATTTCCGCCAACGATTTTTTATTGGCGATACAATACGATACAGGGTTTCATTTAATCGATACCAGGTGAATAAAAATCTAATTACTGTTGTTTTAGTTTATTATTATTAAGTATCATATAATATCCGGATAATCTGAAAAAGTTTCAATTTAACGCACTTATCAAATTTTAACATACTTAGAAAACTGGTGAAAATTCTTTTCTATTAGACTTTAGAAACGCCTTCGATACGCTAATAAGTGGAAATTCCTATGGGCCTAATAAAGGGAAAACTGAATCATTTCGGTTTGGCAGAAGTTGCTCTTAATTTTTTCGCTAGTTACTTTGCGTAAAGGCATTAAACAGGAGCATATAGTAATATCCGTAGAGATGTCGGTCCACAGGAAAGCATATTGGGTCCAGTTATATTTTCGATGTTCACATCTAGTTAGAACAATCACAAGAAACATGCGGACGATACCCAGGCATGGCACCATGGCGAGGTATTAAACAGGGTTAGAAAACGTGATTTAATCAATTTTATTATAAAAAAACTAAGTAATGTAAGTGAACTTACATTAGGTGAGTTAGTTAGAAAAATAATAAAAATGAGTATTTTTTACTGTACTGAATAAATTCGAGAAAAGCAAAAAAATATAGTTAACAGACTACAGGCTGTACATTTAGCTAATGGACTCAAAAATTTCTTGGTTGAGCATGACTGTTATAAAAAGCTTAATGTAGAGAAAGGTCAGTTAAAAACCTAGAAAATGCAACGCTAAAAATAACAATGCTGAAAGCGACGTTGCCATTAACGATAATTGTTTGCCGTCAAATGACAAGAAAATGAATGATAAGCCAGAGAAAAATTACAAATATCAGAAAAGGAACAAAATGCATGAAATAATCTATCAAGAAAAAAGCAACAGCAAATCCCCTTTAGAAAAAACTATAAAAAAAATTAATCGGCCTGGGTACTAATGCCGATGATGCAGCTACACAAAAAGGATGGACTAAAAGTACACGGTAATTTATTTGTGAGCAAGTAAGACTCAAATGAAATACTCATTTAGTTGCTGTAGAGGTAATAATAAAGACCTTACTTCTTCACGCTACAATGTAGCCAAAAGAAATAGAGGTCTCTGAATTTTACTTTTTGAAAATTTGGCAGCTGTCAAATTTGGTTTCATTACAACTTTTAAATTATTTATAATATCGTTTTGAAATTCGGGTTCCCGGCAATCGATAGAATATTTGATGATTTAAAAAATCTAATTTATTATTGTAATTATAGGTTTTGGTGTAATTTTTAAACGGTTAGGATATCGAATTATGGTTTTCGTTGATAGGACCTTGTAATTTGACAGCTATCAAAATTGGTTTTAGTGCAACTTTTGGAGGGTTTAAAATATATATGGGGGTTTTCGGTAATGGATAGGATCTTTGAGAATTTCGATGTAAATTATTTGACAGATGTTAAATTCAATTTGAAATCCAACTTTTAAGCAGTTTAATTTATCAATTTGGGGTTCTGCCAACTGGATAATTTTTTTGGTATAATTTTTTTTAAACCTACTATTATTTCCATCCTGCCCGATATGGGATATCACTTGTTTAATTATATGGGTTCGTTAGACTAACTTTGTTTTTTTCGAAATTTTATGTTGCATGTCTAAGCTTAAGCTTAGCCACCTGTGATGTTATAGCCATTTATTTTTCTTAACACAAAAAATTTATATTAGTCAAATCGAATATATTAAAACCTTTTAGTGAAGATCGGTGAAAACAAAATAAGCATTTGTATAACTGCAAAATTTTAAGCCTTCAATTCAAATTTCAATTTGAAAGATTAAAATCGGCGCAAAACCCCTAGGTAAGAATTTATAATATGCCTCTCTCGTACCCAATAAATTGAACGGTGATGGGCGATCGTTATCATGTGTGAATTAATGATGTATATCAAATAGGAAATGAGAAAACTGTTGTTCCAGTTGTGGGCAAAAAACGTTTACAGAAGCGGACAAGCAGAAAATGTATAAATTCTACATTCTAGGATACCTTTTACACATATAAATATTAAGTAGTCACGACCGTACATTCGCGAACCTCCTAACCTTCCACATAGTTTAACGTGAATGTGCACACATGCATTATTCGGTGGTGTTGCCACTTCCTCGTTGATTTAGGAATGTATTGTCACGCCCAATGGTGTTGTGCATTTATACAGATATCAGCTAAAATTGTACTAAAGATCGAAATAATGATAATTGCATCTAGCAATGGCGTGATAATAGTATCTAACAGGCATTTTAGAAAAGGGAAGCTGTTAAAATTGTGTAATTGGAAAATACAGACTACTAGCCCTTTAAAATAAAATATAAAACTAACAATTAATTTGTTAAAATACCACATTAAATATTTAAGGAAGAATAAATTAAATGTTCAATGATATTTTGTTCCTTGGAACAGAGGGTTCAAAAGACTAAATACGCGGCCGAGAAACACAATAACAAAACAGTCATATGTATACAATTGGACGAAGCTCTCTAGAGTAATATGTCAACAATGTCAACAATTCGACTAGCTACCATTATTTATTAAACAAAATAAAAATGCAGCAACCAATAACATACAAACATCCTACCAATCCAACTTCAACTAAAATCCCTCGATTTCTATTGCTGCTCTGCTTTCGTGAATGCTTATGTCACACTGCATCTCGAAGATTCCCATCACATTCAAGTAATCATTATGTAATTTAATTACATTTGTTCTAGAAGTGATTGTAATTGCGTTACATCTAAAACAAAACGGTAAATTTTCTACCCCGGAACTTCCCTCATTACGAATATTTCCTTTTATTAGGAATAGTGAAGTGTGACCCAATTTAGTTCAGTACATAGTCATTTAGTAACACGTATCTAGTATATTTTCAAATATTTTTATTAGACGCCATTTTGTTCCATCATATTGGGGTCCTACCAATATTTTACCAGTCTCTACCTATAAAACACTTTATTTTTTAGCATAATTTAAAATAAATTCAGTAAGTAGTTTTTACATTGACACACACCGCCATTTTGTTACGTAACGTTAAATTCGTACCAGAATATCTCTATATCACACTTAATTTTTCTGCTAAATTTAAAGTCAATTGAGTAAGATTTATTACGTTGATTTAAAAAAAAAAGATTTGGCCGCCATTTTGTTCCACCATCTTGAATTCGTACCAACACTTTACCAGTTTATGTCTATATCATAATTCATGCTTGCACAAATTTTGAAATTAATCTAATAAGTAGTTTTTTCAAGCCGATTTTATAAATATTTTACTATCCTGTCATTTTATTATCCATCTAAGGACGCTAAAATCTGAAAATATGTTATTTGACGTAAATACGTAAACAGTAATACCTAAGAACTATACCGGGTGTTAAGTTTAAATTTATGTAATTCAAGAGCCTAACTTTTTTAAATGTAAGTAAAAGCAATCTAACCCTATATCTGCAGTTGCTAATGGTTAGCTAGCAGTAATAACATGATTTTAAATAATATTGTGACACAATAGTTAATTACTTATAGTTAAGAGCTAGCAACTGCAGACATATATGAGTTAGATTTGATACAAACGGTATAGTACGTAATTGTTACTGCTTACGTATTTCATAAGCATTTAATATAATAAAATGTATTATATTTTAAATTTTATTTGCCTAAATCACAAAACAGCAACAGAAAATGTCACGCACAGAAATGGCACTAATTTTTAAAGCTGAACTTAATTATTTTATGAGGGTTTACACGTAAAAATTGGGTAAATTATACTTCATATGCTGTGTCTATCAAACTAGTTTGATTCTTTTTAGCATATTCAACAAAGCTTCAAATTTATATCTGTGGACCAGACACTGCTCAAAACCGTGTACTTGCCTCTTGGAACACCTAATTTCATCGTAGAATATACTTTAAATTAAGCAAAGTAAAATATCAAATAATATAGTCACTACCAATAACAGAATCGAAAAATTTAGACAAAATCAGGATTTTTGACTTCTCCCACACTGAGATAACTCCTAAACTGTTTGTTTAAGAAAAAATATATCAAAATATTGTGTTTATCCTTTTTTAATTTAAATGATGTTCGATCGAAATATTATGATCGATAATGAAGATATATAATAACATTTAATGGCGACTCTTTTGATGCCGTCATCACGCGGCGGCAATGACGTCTGATCTAATGCCTACCGGTAGTTTTTTGTGCCTTAGTATGTATATAAGCACTGTGCAAAATTTCATTCTTGTAGCCGGAAGTGAAACATTTGGTGTACATTTTCCGCTAACTCCACCGACTAAATGTAGTTTTTTCTAGAGCAAGAACTTGTGATTTCAACTATTTTTATTTGTAACTGTTTAATAGATCAGAGGTCTTGGTGTAGTCAGTTGAGTTTTATACTCCACATCAGATCCATCATATCTAGTCCTTTATAGAGATTAGGATTGCTGTAATGATTCTCAAAACATGAATTCCTTCAAACTCTTTTATGATGCATCAGTTCACCCTCATTTGGACTATGGAACGACAATATTCATGTCCAGGCTTTAGAAAAAATCGTAGTTTTCTGTGAATTACACTCAATCAAAATCCGAGCTTAAGCTTAATACTCCAAATTCGGTGTATTGCATCAGTAGTAGTTTTGTTTTAAGCCTCTAAGTAAAATTCAACTTCATGTACCACCTAAATATACAAGATATGTTATATTCTTTTACAATCCTTCTCATAGGACTGCCAGGTTTGCTAATTTTTGGTAATCATTGAACATAGGCTAAAATACTGTCCTTATTTATTTTTATTTTGTCCATTGCTTAAATATATACCCTCGTTGTAAGTTGCCGCATTAAATGTAAAGCATTTGGATTATCCCTAATATTTATATAATTTCTTAATTTAATTATAAATTAGTAAGGTTCATTTGTATTTAATTGGGCTACCGTTGGTAGATAAATAGATCAATAATTAAATATATAAATAAAAAAATAAATAAATAAATAAATAAACATATAAATGCATTATGAACAGAAAAACCGGAAAAAACTTGTAATGTAATTTTCCAATTATAATTTCAATATTTTTTATATCAAAATGCATTATTTGGAATCTACAATAAAATTAAAATTCATTCTAGTAAATAAATCATTTTTTACCACTCAGAAGATACTCCGTTCGAGCATATCAGGCCACTCTCTAATTTTTATCATTTATTAACTTTCTTTAATGTTTTATAGTTTTTTCTTATTATCTATGTTAATTAAATCTAATAATTTTAGAGTTGAAGTAAAGAAAAAAACACTGATTATATATTTAAGCATTGCTATAAGTAGATATTCCAGATTCTCAATGAAAATCTCTGCATTATGATTTCTTGACAAGAGATACATAACACTAAAACCTTCAATTGCAGTTTGAGAAAGCAGTTAATTGTTATTTTCCCAATTTTTATCATTCGTTCACTGTGGAATAAACAAGAATTATTATTGCTAAAACTCATCCCTGAATTTTGATGACTGTCTTTACAGCACCATTCATTTTTGCACTTGACATATATTTATAAGAATTCAAATTAATTCTATATAGTATATTAAATAAGTATATGTGTGATGTAGCTTTATATGTCATGTGCTGAAACACAATGTTATTATTTCTTAGATTTTGTCTCTGATATACCCTACATATTTGACTCCTTACTGTTTACACATTATAGCCCTCAAAATATAATATATTCTGAATTTGAATTATGTTAAACTTCTTTAATAACACGTATAGCTATACGGTTATTTCTCAGTTTGAACCATCAGTATATTATATAAAAAAGTTACTATAAATTACAAGAGACACTTATTAGGATAAATAATAATTAAATTATTGGTAATAATAATTTAAATTATTGGTATTTCTTGTTGTTAATTGAAGATAATTTATTCGTAAACTCTAAACATTTGCTTCCTCTACCTCAAGAGGATTCTAATGAATGTCCCCAATCAAAATTACTCACTAATTTACTGGCAAATATCTTCTTAACTTCTTTCCCGTTAATTGGCAACTCTAGAGCGAGAAATATTTAATACTAATTCGTTACGAATAACCGATATTATTTTAATGGTCATTTCTAAGAAATATATATAAGATCTTATACAGCTAATTTAGCACTTTCATTCCGCAATCTGAACAATAAAATAACCGTTTCCGGTGAGAGAGGAATATCTTCTTTTTATTATCTAGACTAGAACAGGCGAAATAAATTGGTGGTTGAAGAGTCCATTAATATTTCGTCTAATATTAAAGCGACGGTCTTAGAAAACTTATAACGATTTTCGATGATGTAGTAGCTTTTATATGTTAAGGTTAGGTTACTATATCTTATAAAAACGAAAACCTGTTAAAAATGTTCGATTCAAGTTTAGTTTTTACATGGCTATATATATTTGCGCAGCAAGAACTAGCTGGCTAGTAAAAGGCCTTTACATACTAACTTTAATGTCAACAGAATAATTCCAGATTATAAGACTGAAAGTCCTAACGGATCAGTGTCATAAATATGTTTTTTATGAAGATATTGAGTGTTAAATATTCTCAAAAATATTTTCGATTTTCAGATAATAAATGGGTTTTTTTTTGTCCGGCGTACGTGTCAGTTAAAGATTGCTATTTTTACAAAGTTACATACACTTTGTGTTCTGAGGTTGACTGGAGGGTTGGCCATACCCTATTTTTTGTTTTATGTCTATGGCTGTGAACGAGGTTTATTTGTATTTACTGTTTTATTTTCGAGTCGAGAACAACAAAAGACGACGGGTTTACAACCCCTTTTTAATGTGTGCTAATCTGTAGATTAAAAACTAATCCCTAAATAAGCCAATCACGTTTTAAGTCTCCTAGTGCAATAATTGCACCGGAAACTTTCGCCCGTAATTTGTTTGTCGTAAAAATCTTAAAGCCGTTGATCAAGTGTTACAAAAAACATACGATATTTACCATAAAAATGCCAAATAAATTCATCAAAATGGCACAGGTTTAACATTTTCGAATTCAAAACAGCTACCGTTTATGTCAACCGAGGATCTTGTCGGGTAAACGAAGAAAAGAGTAGCATTGATAGAAAGGATCAACGTGTAATTTATGGACATATAGACAAAATAGAACTTAGATAATCCAGCAGTTGTAATTCAGTTAATGTTGACATCATAAACAAACGGATTAAATTACTGCAGGGACAAAACAGGGGCAGTTTGAGTGAAATAAATTGTTTTTCCATTTTGTCAGAAGACGGCTTACTCTAATATAAAGGATGCATATATTTACTTCGCCTGTTACACAATGAAATACAGAACTTACAAAGGGGTCATTATAATCGTCTTTAACTAAAGTAAGAGTGAATACGGACTATCTTGGCAAAAATATTTAAAGAATATGCATTTTTAGGGCATTATAGGCTTAACTGATTAGTTCCGCCACTATTTTCAGAGCGTTTTTTTTTAACAACTGACTAGCAGCAAGCTATTTGACCGCCTATTTTCAAGAGGAAACAAATTTTGACAATCATTTATCCTCTCTTTTTTATTCTGCAGATTGGATTTAGATACTTTTTGAAACTTTTTTGTGAAACTAAACGTTTTAATTCACATTAAATAATTACGACAAGGGGGTTTCACGTTAGTGGTTTATTCAATTTCAATATTAAGCTAGAACAAAAATGAAATAACTAGTTTTTATGTTGTTTACCAATATAAAATCGAAAATTTTTTACAGAAAATATTGACTTTTTTGTTTCAACATGTTTCTAGTGAATCTTATGGAAGCTTTTTATATTATACAATATTTTAGTCCGTAAGTGTATTTAATATATATATATATATATATATATATATATATATATATATATATAAAGTTAGAAAATATTTGCGCAGCAAGAACTAGCTCCTGTTGGTGACTTTGGTGTTGTTTTTTGTATTTATTTTGGCGCTAGTTATATTCGTATTTCAATTAGTTGACTATACTGATGAAGACCTTAAGTCAGAAACACGTGTCTATAGTTTACCAAATTCCATTGCTTTAGCGATCATCCCAAAAAATACAATATATATATATATATATATATATATATATATATATATATATATATACACACACACACACAAGGCGTCGCCAGCCAGCGAGACAAAGGGGGGGGGGGGCAAATAAAAAATAAGAAAATATAACCTATGTATGTAGATACGAGTACATTTTTTTAAAGAGATGTTTCGGCCATAGTGCTTCTCAGCCAGGTTTTAATCCTTCTTAAGCTGCTAAATGATCGTTCAACAGTACACGTCGTTCAAGGTAAAGTGATTAAAATTATTACCGCTCTTCTCGTTTCAGGAAAAAAATGTCAGCCTCTTTTAAGACATTTACAGCATTTAGTTCTGTTGACTCAGGTTTATCCTGTCATAATTTTTGCCCAAGTTCGATTTCATTCTTAAAATTTGGTAAATCGTAAAAGTGGGCGAATGCTTCGCAAGCTTCTACTAGGTCTCGTAGTGAGTGATAATGCAGATGCCGGAGTGTTTTCTTCAGAAAAGCGAAGTTTAAGAGAATTAATAGAGTCTAACGATAGTAGCGTCTCTTATAATTTCATCTGTGACATCTTGGGGATTGTCACGGTGGATTTTTATTAGTTGCAAAATGTGATTAATGTGCTGGGATGCCTTAACAGCACCCAAAGCTATGGATTGAAGCCCGTTTACTATTGGTTCCATCATAGCTGAGTATTTAACTCTCAGAATAAGGCTGAGAATAAACGAAACTCTAGAAGCTGATATGCATTTTTTCTAGTCGCACTAGTTCCTTCCCGTGACAGGGGCTCCACCTTGATTCTCAAAGCATAGAAATATTAGGTATCAACTTTCTATCTCTGAGGGAGGGGACAACAGCCCCCCCCTGCCCCTCGATGGTGATGCCCTTATATATATATATATATATATATATATATATATATATATATATTGATGCGTTTTTAAAGTTAATATATGGAGGGGGAATAAAGGGATTTTCATGAAACATCATAGGAAAAAAAATCTTTACTTGCAAGTTATGCGTATAATTGATATATTTTCAACTGTACTATAGTATAACTAGTAAACAATTATATAACAACTGCCATATTCAGACGCGAATTTCTCTGAGAGTCTAAAATATAAATACACATGTGTATATATTTTCGAATACAGCAACAATAATTAAGTTTGGTTAGTGATTTGAGTACAAATAAATTAAGTTGGTCCGTTTCCAGCTAAACCAAAAAAGAAAATAAAAAAAATACCTCCGTAGAGTTTTTGAATTTTTTTGTAACTTAGAATCAGGGGAATAAATTTGAAGGACTTGGTTCCGTGAAACACACAGTACATATTTTTGACCTTCATGGTTAAAACGAAATGTAAATTTGTCATTCGCATTAAATTATTCTATTTTTTAATCCGTAAATTATTACAAATTTCCTTGCCTTACCTTTTTGTCCTAGTCTTATCTAAGTACCCCTAAACATTTATATTGGCAGTGTTTGTGTTGGGGTTAACAATACTCGTCGATGGTAGAAAATAAAGGAAATATTTAAGTACACCTCTCTAAGTGAGGAGTTGATTCAGTTATTAAACACGTGCCTTTAATTTTGGGTATCATTGCAATGAATAGACTATCGAAGCTATTACTTTTGTGTCTGATAATTGGTGTATGCATTGGATTACCAGTGGATTTGGAGGAAAATATCGATGATCCAGTAGTGGCGGTAAGAAAGGAAGTTATTTCAAAGCGATATTGAGATTTCTTTCTCATCTCCGTACGTGTACAGTAGCGAGTTTTTTTTATTAAATCACCCTTAACAGATTTGTTCTAGTTTTTACAAAATATTTATAATAATTGTGAAATAATTTAAATTGAATATATTTTTATAAAAATAAAAATATATTTATATGACAGATTTAACAAAATAACAGTGTAAAACTGATAATTAGCCTTCAGAAACTTTACAGAATCGTAAAACCAATACGTCAGGTGCCTAAGCAGAAAATAGGAATGGAATGAGATTGTCATTTTACATAATCTGAAGAAATTTTTTTCTAATTTTGTTTTCCCGTATAATTGTGTTAAAATATCAAAACGTTACAAGTTTTTTTTCCTAATTAGCTTCCTTTTGCCAAAGTAATTTTTTTATTTAGCTGTTAGTGCTTAAACGCAGATTAAAGTAATTTACTAAACTGAATTTATGCATATGATAAAAAATAATATAGAAATATTTTTCTTCTAAACATTTCATCATTTGGGGATTGTGACCCTCTTGGCTACAAGCCTAACAATTATTGTTACATATTATAATTAAGTGCAAAGTCGATGCCTTTGCAGTATAATTTAAACTCGGCAATTTTATAATAAATAATCACTCTTTTTGATAACTAGTTATTCAGAATGTCTCCGTGTAAAATGTCCCGTTATATTTCATGACTTTTGATAAAAAAAACATTAGTACATTTTACTGGCAGAATCTTACCGTTGTGATGCTTATAATATATGAGTATATGTGTGAAATAAATGTAACTACACCATAAACCATTGTATTTTTATACCTCAACTAATAAAGGATGATACATCAAGTTTAATTTCACTGTTAGTGCAAACAATTTTTTTTAGTTAGGTAATCCATTTACAATATGAATCTCGAAAATTATAAAGAATTTTTGTGTTTCATTCGTCTAACAAACTGATTTTGTTCTAAAAGAAATTATCTGAAAATATTACGTTTGTGATTGCCGTTTAGTTGCCATAAGACAGTGGCGGGGAAGAGGGGTAAACTTAAGTTTAGGCGACTTGGCACAATTTTAGTTGCTTAATCTCTTTTTTCTTTATTTCTAGGGAGAGTCCGATGATCAATATTCTTCCAACTGCATCCCAACAAAATGGGGATGTCTTGACCTCACCGACCCAGGAATTCGTCCAAGGATAAGTGTAAGTTTTTCCAAATGTATAATGCTAAACAACATTGAATTAAACATCACTCACCATACATGTCGCAAGATCATTTACTTATCAAAACATTAAACAATTATGACTGTAACACAAAAAAATAGTAGGTAAATATCTAGAAAGACTTACGGCCGGTTGCAGAAAGCTCAATTAAAGTTTAGAATGTTTAACGGAATGTCAAATTTGACAGCGACTTCCTAGATTTCTGTAAGCAGCTTGTCAAGTCCGAAAGCTCGGTTAAATATTCTAAACAACAATTAAGTTTTGTGCAACCGGGGGTAGGGGATTTTTTTCTATTTTGATTGTAGGGATTGATTTTTGTTTTTGAAAACAATATTCTTAGTGTGATTTAGCTCTATCATCATATAAAGTTACTTTAAAAAACTAATTTTTTTAACTTGAAGGCTTTTAAAAAAACCAACAAATTAAAGTATATAATATGGTCATTTACCATATAAACAGAAAATCAACTACTTAATATACTATAATACTGAATTAATAGACATAAATAATTATAAGACAGTAAATGAGAATTACAATTTTCAGGAGAATAATATAGAGGAAAATGTAGAAGACGATCTAGAAAGCACGAAAAAAAAACCTCCGAGTTCCTCAGGTTGCATCCAAACCAGCTGGGGCTGCATTGACGTTTCAGACCCCTCCATACGACCAAGATCAAAGCAAGTTTCTACTTAGAAACCAACCGTTATGTTAATTTTAAAATATTAACATTATACCTAATAAAAAAAATATCAAAGTCAAACAAAATAAAATGTATTTTTGAAAGTTCTAATTATTTTCCAGGGACGAAGAAGGGAAGGCTAAAGATCTATCACCGTGCCAATGTATAGAAACATCGTGGGGTTGTATTGATCTGTGTGAACCAGGCTTTCATTTAATAGAAGATAATCATGACTAATAAAAATGAGAAAACTAGAGGTGGACATATTTTTACTTATTGTTAAAAGACTTGACATTTCTACTAATACAATGGCTACATGAATAGTTTTAAGAAATAAAAATGCACATTTTCAACAGGTATTAGCAAATTTTATATACGTTACTCTTAAATGCATTTTTTAAGATGTTTTTTAACTAGGATAAAAAATATTATTTTTTAGGTAAGTATGAAAAGATATAGTTTTTTCTGAAGAGTTTAAAAATGTCAATATTTTTGTATTTTGAGAATTTTCTTTTTATTAAAAAACTAGGGATTTTTCTATATTCTGATTAGATAACCTTCGAAATAGCTTTTTTTCAAAAAAAACAAAGTGCCTAGTCTAATTAATGCAAACAAATATTTTTTTAAGTCAAACCTCATATTTCGGATTTGGCTGCATATTCGACTCACTCGTTACACTAACACGGTTACTGTCGGTGACCCATTTCGACTTGTCACACTGCAGTCATAATGTGAAGTAGCAGAATCAATAATTTAAACCGATATGCCCTGAAATTGTGGACAAATATAAAAAACTTTTGACTTAAACTAGCATTGATTGCACTGACTCCGTTTAAAAGTACTTTACATATTTATAAACGACCATGTTCTAAGCCGGGGGGCAAAAGCTGATAGTCCTAGCGACGGTGACAGTAGAGCAGAGGTCATAAAATACACAAACGAAATATTTATGAAAAATTGATTTTTAGGTAGAGAAACAAAATGGCTCTAATGAAAATTGCTGTTACCTGGTTCGATTCGGAATTATGATTACGATAATAATTGTTTAGCTTTTCAGCAAATTTTTGATTTATTAAAATCCCATTGCTAGGAAGCGAGAAATGGTTTAAGTGAACTGAGTAACAAGACTAAAAAAAAATATATTTAAAAGAGAAGTCATCAGATATAGTCGGGCCATCGGAGCCTAAGTTTGCTGTAAGTTGCTTCGTATTAAAGAGTAATAAGCTGATTTAGTATTGTAAATTACCAATGGCACTCAAACAATATAACAGTACCTATATATTTACATGGTGTTGATTTAAAATATTTACATGGTATAGATTTAAAATTCGACCTCTGTTGGATATTTCCTGTTGCATATTGTTTTAAATAAAATAATAGAAATGTTTTAAACAATCTAATTAAAGATATAACTGCTAAATTCAAAAAATTACAACAACTCAGATATAGAATTATGAGTATAACTATTATTAATAAATAGATTATATTATTATGTACAATAGTTGCTAACTTATTTAGATGAACTTACTCACTACTTATTTATCATCTTCACTTTGTCCGGAACTCTCATTGTCTAGTGTCTACTCTTATTGTTAGAAGTTTAACATCATCTATTACTTGCTTTCTCATAGGCTTCTCAAATAAGTCATTCACTAGGTGCAACACTTTTAATTTGGCACAGTGCTTCATTCCATAATTTTAAAACACTTGCTTCGTCTGTAGTTTTACTGGTAGATTTATCACAAAAAATTGTACATATCAACCATTTCAATGGATTTGAAGTAAATGGCAATGGTAAGGCGGTGAACATAGTATTTCATGTCCATACTGTAGTGCCAGTTGACCTATCACATAAAGTTTTCTCGAGTCTGTTCATGTTCTTTAGCTTTTGAAAGTAAGTCGGTTTTTAAAAATATATTAGCATTATCAATATTTTTTCCTTGCGACAGGCATTTGCTAATGTTATCGTTGCACCAGCTCGTGATGATGCATTGTCCAATATAATAATCGAAAGTCCTAAACGCTTCAGTATTTGGTCTTTTAACAATTTTTCAGAATGTTGGATTCTTATTGTCGTTATAGCCTCCTGAGTTTTTTGCTGCGGTAAAAATCAAATTTGTATTAGGTGTAAATTCTTCGTTATTGCCAGCGGGCACTTCAACATACCTTTCTCTACTGTTTGAATTATTATGTATTGTAATAACAATGTTTGGTTCCATTTTGCCAAGAACACTTTGATAAGCTTCCATTTGTAAAAAAGTTTCATCTAGAAACTCAGATTGTCGAAGATTTTGGGATTACATAGCTTCTTAAAAACTGCAATCTTTTCGCGAGAACAGTCGAAAGCTCTCACAGCATATTTCTATTTGTTGCTGCGTTACATGTGAATCCTAAACTTTTTAGGATTTCAGATAAGCTGAATTTTCCGATTACGTTTATACATCTCATAAACAAGATTTATTATATCATATTTTTTCTCTTCTGGCAAGTCAAGACTTTGTGAAACCCTTCTTTTTATTAGCTTTGTCAACCGTCTTCTTTCAATTTGTGTATGTTTTGTAATGTTCTCTCAGAAATTCTTGACAATTGACTAGTTCGTTGTTGTATCGCCGAAACATGCATTAAAGGCCTATCATTTTCTTTTTCACAATTGAAGAACTTTCCACTCTTAAAACAAATCGACGTTCTTCTGCAGTTAAATGCTTTAGTTCGGGTTGGTTTATGTTGCTTCGACTAAGAATTTCTGTAATCTGCAACGATTATTTGTACGTTGTACCTGTACTTTATTTACCTAATTACCGACAGCAATTAAGGATGCCTTGGAAGAAGGACAGAGGGCAGACACACATATGATCAGAATCCTGTTTATCCGAAGATATTTTGAAATTAACTGCGAAATTTTACATTCTAAGTTTTGCACTAAAAATTAAGGGTGTACATGAGTCAGTACCCACTGGCAAGGTCAGGTAGTAGGCGGCGCGTTTTAAAGTATGTCCTAATGGACAAACTCCAAAACAATTGGGTTTGTTGTTTTATCGAGCATTGATGCCTCCGAATTATGGATTTTCTCCTCCTACGGCCACATTTTAAATCTTTTTGCAAATATTTTTTCACAGATCGATAGAGGGGCTAATACCTATCGTTCACGTTAAGGCCCCAATTGAAAAAATTGTATCTCACAAACGTTGCGGTCGATCGGCACCAAACGTGCCTATGACATCATCTTTCATCAGTTCCCGACAAATGACGGTTGACAGGTGTATATGTCTCGGAAAGATTGCCTTCTCTTTGGATATCTCATATGAACAATAAGGACTTCTAAGATATTATCCTAACCATAGTGCTTAAAATACGTGACTTTTTAAATATAATTCCGATGCTCTTAAGGATTTTCCTGAAATTGTATGAAACAAAGCAATATATCAAACTTTTCACGATTTTCGTAGACCACCATTATTGTAAAAAATTAAATATAGTATATAGTTAAATAAAAACACCAAAGCAACTAACATATTTTATTAATAATCAAAAACTGAAAAATCCGCAAAGTTTTGCCTTTTGTTCCAAACAAACTATCTACTAATTGAACACAAAAATATTTTAGAAAAATCTCGAATTTTGAGCTTGTTTTCCAAAATAACTGCATCCATGTATATATTTTTGGAAAGCCCCCGTTAATAGATATAAAGAATAATATATAGAGTGTCCCATTTAAAAAAATAAAGTAAGGTCTGACAACTTTTTGACCTAACTCCGTATACTTAATCTGAAAGCGGCACTGACTTCTACTGAAAACCTCTACGGAAAAATTCATCGCATTTTTGATTAGATAGCTGGGACACGAGGGGTTGCATCATTGTCAAAAATGCTCTGTATCTTAAAAACCAAACGGGCTATGAAAATTCTGCTTATACCTTCATTAATTTCACAAAGTAGCACAGTCCCGAAAACCGCAACTCTCTATCTTTCAAAATAAGGGTATTTCCCTTATTTTATCGGCAAAAGTGTTGATAATGGGATACACTGTACCTGTAAAAATCAATTTTTCTCAAATATCCTAACTATAGGACTCTTGTCCTACCTGGCCTATTATTATTATTATTATTATTATATCATAAGCTATCATTTAAAAAAAATCATTTATATATCTGATTATATATAATTTGTTTTTGATCGTGTTACTCAGTTACCTCAATAAGAATCTCGATGTCTCGGTGCCTGACAATGGCATTTTAATATATCGAAAATTTTCTGAAAAGTTATACAATGATATTTCATTTCATATCGTATAGACTGTTATGTTCTTAAAGTTGCGCTACTTGAATGATTGTTTGTGTATCTTATGATACTAATATATTAGCACTTGTCAAATATTTGGAATCGTAACAGGTAAAAAGCATTTTTTTTATATCTATTTTGTTTGTGTACGTGTGTACACTCTACCCATAACTCCAACTCCGTCTGAAAACCATCCTAACTGCGCAAGTACGGATAACACTGGTCGATATTGATTACGGAAAGGTAAAGATGTCAAGACATAAATAACATAGTGTCTGACCTGGATTAGTTCACAAAACGGCCAATTGGAAACGTTGAATTTCGACTATAAGCAGATAGGCATAAACTTAAACAAGATTAATATTTTCCTTTCACATTCTAAGCTTCAAGTGTCACTCACAAACTTTAAAATCAATATAAGGTATGCCATATTAACCTATATTTTTTGATTATACTGGTTTTATTTTTAGTAGCATTAAAAGGCTAAAAGTCGATAGGACAAGCTCAAAACAAAAAAATCGCATATTTTTGTGCCAGATGATATTACAGATCGCGTATCTATTATAATATGAAAGAAAAATGCAATCCGTTGTTGCCAGAGATTGATTAGAGACCGGGTACTAATCGGCATCCCATTGACGACTTACCATGAACTAACGCATATTACAAATGATCTGTAGGAAAAACAATAAATATTGGATAAAAATATATGTTTTAAATGCCTGTACTATTGCAAACTATATATTTAAGTCGACGAGGTGTCAAATAAACTACTAACTATAGATTGAATTTAAACATTTACCACCGTTTGATGTTCTTATCTGAGTACCAATAAATACCCGTATTTATTAAAACAAGAAGATCCAAACAAAGAATGCGTTAATTCTTCGACCCGGTCGATATTATATATGGCGGGTATCAGTCATAATCGTAGTAAAAAATGCGGTTTGGACATTTCCGCACCTAAAATATATTGCGGCTGGATTCTTTCTCGGAAAATAGCTCCAATTATTTATTGCGGTTCACCGACAGCGAGGCGGTAATAACGAGGCAAGACCGCGTTATTTTCAAACAAAATTGATAATCTTTCAACCAAAAAATTTCCCAGAATTATTACGGGATCTTAGAAATAACTCGTTTTTTGTTATATTAATGCCGGGATAATTTATTTACAGCATTATGTTCGGTCTGAACTAATTCAACTTGAATAATGCTATCATGTTTATCTATTATTCGCCACTCAAATACGTTCGCATCGCAAATATATCAGCGTGCTCCTGTTCCCGATTTGGTCCATCTTCTAAAACACGTTTTGTTACTTTAGTAGTGATCGCAACTTGATCAATCGGAAGTGACTTATGTAGAGTATGTTGAGACAACATTTAGAAGCAATGCTTTCGGCCCCATGACCATATTTCATGAAGAATGTCAGACTTAGATAAATATCTAAGGAAAGACTTTCACAGCAGTTTTTGATCGACTCGGCTTATGAGCTTAATCATGGCTATAGTTCGTTTGCCCTTTGATCACCAGACGAAAGCTCCATATGCGATTGGTCTTATGTTAGCAGAGTATATTTACATCACCATTTTCTGAAATTTATAAATTTACGTGGCACCAAATTTTGAGAATTCGTGAAGGTTCTTTGCACTGTGCAGCAAAAATCCCGAGATGATTGGTTCGGAAAACACTAGTAGATATTTTCCAGAGTATATAGGCAATAAAGAACCTGATATATTTGCGAAGCCTAAATATTTTTCGACATGGCCTCCTAAGCTTCTGTCAGTTAAAGCAAAGATAAAATTTATTAAAAAACAGTACTAATAATAATTAATTTAAAAAGGTTTAGGATGCCACTTAAGCTGCGATTTTTTAAGAGGATTTTAAGATGTCGTTGTTTTATGGCGTAAATTCTGACTGGACACAGCTAAAAAAACCTTCACCCTGCACAATCTTTATAAACAGGGTTGCCACATTATAACAGTATCATATATACTTAATGATTATTGTAATGTTTCTATGGAAGATATACAAAAGCCTCAATGGGGCCGTTGTGTTGTAGCTTTTTAGAACCATATCACCCTTCATTATAGAATGCAGAGTATACATAAGTAGTTTTTTCGAACTTTATCTGAACTATGCATCTTCGTTACATTGAATTATTAAAAATAGATACTATCTCTTATCTATTTTTAATAATGGGAAATTTAAAGATACGTCAATCAGACTAATAAAAAATCAGGAAGGTAATAAAACATACGGAAATATATCGCTTTGAAGTGTCAGATAACGTTTTACCTAGGGATTACGTTTTCGGGAACTACTATATTGCCAATAAATAAGACATATTGTGATTAATAGGAAATTTATTGGTTACTAATACTACAAAAAAAGTTTTAATTAATGCTTTGTTTACCATTATTTCTGAGAAAGGAAATGGAGAAGAATATCAATTATCTCTATTTAAATTATTTTAAGAATTATGACTAATTTGTGGCAGGCAATACTGCTTCTGCAAACTGAAACAATTCCTCTAAAAGCCATGACGAAGTCCAGATAATAGTTCTTTGCATATCCAAAACATTCGATCAAGTCTGACATGATGCACATCTTAATAAACTACCCGCCTTTCGTCTCTCACAACTCAGTATTTGGATTCCCACTTTCTTTTTCTCTCTTCCACAAAATCAATGTCATTCATCAAGCGCGTCTACACCGTTCTTCTAGCAGCCCAATAAATTTAAAAAATTATAGTAGTCATGTTTTATGTTGGTGTAATTTTAAAATTACACAAAATTTAAATAATTATTTCTACATATAAATAAAATAATCCGGTAAATTTCCTTTATCAGGAACTTCTCCCATTATGAATCATGCCCTTTATTAGAAGTAGTGAAAAGTGACCCAATTTAATTCTGCATATAGTCATTTAGTAACACATATACATACACTGTCTTTTAAAACTTTTTATTGAGCACCATTTTGTTCCACCATAATGGATTTTTACTAATATTTTACCAATTTCTACCTATACCACGCCATGTTGGTCATGTTGAATTCATATCACTGCATCCCTATATCACATTTAATTTTTGACCACAGTTTTGTCATTTGAATAAGAAAATGTATTTACGTTGATGTTTTAAACATTTATTTGGCCGTTATTTCGTCCTCCATCTTGACGTACCACAATTTTACTAGTTTACTTACCCGTAAACAATTTGAAATTGATCAAATAAAACAGTATTTTCAGGCTGATTTTTATTTTAATATTCTATTCAGCCGACATCTTAGATTCGTTCCAAAATGTTACCAGGTCGTTAATATATTGATTTTGGTGCAAAATTTGAGGTAAACTGGATAACTAGTTTTTTAGTATTATTTCACTAGGCCGCCATTTTGTTTCGACATAATGGATTTTTTCCATTTCATCTCCATATGACTCTTTATTTTTTAACCAAACTTTGAAATCAATCGAATGAGTAGTTTTTTTTAGCTATGCCACGAACAGACCTAAACATGAAGATCTGTATAAACCTGAGAGGATGATTTTTTCACGATTACAATACTTTCGTTTTACGAGATAAGTAAAAATATATTTAAAGATATTAATCAATATTCTTTTGTAGTGTGCAATGTTACTCTAACTCGCACCATCAGCATATTGAGCTGTTCTGCCAGTATCGCAATTTTTTTTATTTTGTACAGCCCACAAATGTTTAATTAGGGTCGCCTGGGACAAGTTTGGAGGATTGCGTACCTACAAAATTGACAAACATGTCCGACGTATGCCTGGAAAACACCAGCCATGTATAAAGCGTTCGCAAATTTTTTTCTCTTAAAACTTTGGGAACATACAATATGCATACAATTTGCCAAGCCGTTTCAAGACTGAAATTAGATGAAGAGTAGCGAATTTATCTTTAACCTACACTTTCAAAAAGTTGTTGAATAAGGACCAATGAACCTTGTTCAGTTCAAAACCACTAAAACACAAGCATGGATCATTCAATTAAATTGTCAAGTCCCTAAAACCAAATATTTCTTTAATCTAGGAATCACTTTTTGCCACGGCAGCCTCCATGAAACTGTATTCCTTTTTCCCAGCCTGAAAATTATTAGTTTCCGCTAAGTTAAATACCTTTTAGGCATCACAAACCAGACTGAGTCTTCAATACTATTACCATATGTGGAGAGTAATATCTCCATGAATTTTTAACATCTTTGACTTTGTCCAAATAATCGCAAGGAAGCTTGTCTAAAGAGGGGAGCACATGCTATATTGCCGAATAACGAATACCTAATTGGTGTTTAGTGAGCGACTTGATTAAGTGGTGAGCATACATTAAACACGAACGAATATTCGCCAACATGCTTATTGTGACCCGTCTGCAGTATATTCCCCGAATATCGCATGTGTGGCGACTGCATGTCTGTTTCTTCTACATGGATTCTATTCTAACAAATTGTCATTTATTACTCATCTTTAGACATCCTGTTAGGTAGACAGGAGCGTTGGCCTGCCTGCCTCCCTGTATCACTCAACTAAGTATAGATCAAACATATCTTGCTTTGTTTCCTCATTTATGTCCAAAAAGTTCTGAATATGGAACCAATTATCACTGATCTACAAATCTTTGGGCAAAAAAAAATTGACGTAAAGCACGGTGTATTTATAGTGCAAGGTCCAAATAGAATTTCAGTTGAAACACTCTGTAGATATCGCAGCTACCCACTCAAGGTAATTAAGCTTTTCGTATGTAACACACAAATTTATTCATAATGTCTTAATAAGTGAACAACATCGATGTCGAAATTCTTTAGGAGCAGATACTGCGAGTTCCGACACTTTTCGTTAAGCAAGATTATTTAATTGATATGTTTTTAAATGTTGATAATCCATTTTGACTGTCATCGAAGAATAAATTATGAATTTTAACCGGTCTCTCGGCTGACAAACTAAAATTTTAACCGGTTTACGTAGTAGTGTTCTGTGTTCCGTGTTCGATCTTCATTGCATTAAAAACAATCTAGATGAGAAGGGATTAAAAATTGAAATGGTCTCTAGACGAACTAGCTTAATTTCTTAAGCCAAGTGATTCCTTTAAAATATTATTGGTTTCCTTTTCTATAAGTTTAAATTGTAATAATTGTATTAAAAATAACTTTAGAGATAAAGGTGCAAGTTTGTGTCTATTTGCAGGTACTTTGTATCTTTTAGATATAAATAGAGCATCTAAAAGTTGGTCATATAATTTTCCCGTAAACTACTCATCAACTGAGACATTCGGTGTATATGTAACTTTTATTTCTGTTAAAAATATATAAATCATAGTTTGAATCTATAAATACATGCCAATTAATGTAAAACACTTTAATTTATTTCAGATTTAATTTAATATTGTCTGTCAAAACATATCGCGAATCAATTTTAAACATTCTTGCATTCTTATCCTATATTCCAATTCTGCTTAGCTTTACTACTTTAGATTTAACGTAAGGTTATGTCATAGTTGTAATTTGATGTTGTTCATTCTTTCAAAAAAATTATACGTGAAATAAAAATAGTGACTAAGTAGTTTAAGTGATCTGTTTTACAGCTAGGATGAATACGGGACATTTGACAATATGGGATACTTGAACCACTCTCTGACATTGACATAGATTTTGAAAGGAAGGTGATATGATCGGAAGAGGCCTACTTTACCAATGCGACCATAGTAAGTCGGCATAATAGCAGATTTGAATTCAATGAATCTTGTTTCATATTAAACAGAAATTTAAAAGTATTAAATTTGAGATATTATTAAGGTTACTTAAATGCCAATAAATATTTTAAAACTTTGGAAATAGACCACCACTGGCTTATTTGATCATTCAGCAAGACAAAGCCCTTAACCACATTTCCCAGTTAATAAGGTCAATCTTAGCTCACAACTATTCAATGGATAGGGAATAATGGAACAATAAGTTGGCGACCTAGGTTGCCGGATTTGACATGTAGAAAACCAAATGTGTTGTTTTTATTACCACACAATTAAATACCTGCTTAATGCGACACGAAGACATTCCAAAATCTGCAATAAAACCTTGTCACAATATTAAATGTCTTCAAAATAATCAAAAAAGATTGTGACTTATGTTTTAAACCATAATTGTAATCGGTCCAAACAGTCTGCTTAGGGCTAATTGCTAATTGTCTTTATCCCTTCCAAGGAAACACAGTGCGTGTGAGATCCTCCAAAACGAGTTAAAATATATGGACGCGTTAGCCAATTCAATTTCAGTACATCTAATAACTCACAACTCCAGCGAAACAACTAAGTGCATATTATATTTTAGTCACCTAAAATTTTGGAATGGTATAATTTCATTTACATTTCGGTTATATTTGAGAATAGCTAGTTAACTAAATATGATGAAGGTGTTAGTATGCAGTCCTATGAAATGCATGTTCTGTTACAAATCCTTCTGTCTCTGGGAATAGTTGTTCATCCTTCAACCACCTGTTGGATGCCTCCTGATCTAGGTGTGGCTGACTCAAGTCATTGTGATGTCGGCCGTGCAGTGCCTTGAGCTCACTGTTGTTGTTTGTCGGGGTCTGAAAGTGACTTTAGTTGTCACTTGCGAGATTGAGTGGAGAGTACGAGTTGTCACTTACGGTCACTATGCCGTGGAGATTTGATGTTTGTGCCTTGTTGGTGAAGAAATCTCTCAATTTTTGCAGCTGTCGGGAGTGCGAATTGATCAGGTCAACAAATTGTACTTGGTCATAATTAGGCGACTATTTCGTTGTAGTCCCTCTAGCTCCGTGTTAGTCCATTTCAAGATTCCGAAACTGCAGGTACGGACACAGCATAGGTGTTAATTGCTGTAATGAGATTTCTGGCGTTCAGTTCTGCCTTCACAAGAGCTCGCACTCTTTGAACGTACTGATCTTTCAGCTTGTGCTTTGTTTGCTTATCCTAGAGTAGTCTAGCTCCTTCGAATCCTAGGTATTTGTTTTCAGGATCTGTTATAAGAGAATAAAAATGATTTATTAAAATCATTAAATCCTGCCTTAATATCAAGAATAAATTTCAAATATTATATAATTTTGGGAAGGTGAAAATAAGCATAGTGTGTCCGATTTAAAAAACGTAGTTTAGAGTAAAATATAAAACATGTCAGATCTGACTATGCCACTGAATTCTACGTAAAAAATGTCTAAGTACCACTTTTCATCATCCCGATAAGTAAAACGGTGAAAGAGATAAGAGGGGGTCCCACAATGCGATCTTTTTAGTTTTACCCTATATCTCAATAACGAAGCGAGCTATGAAGGGCTTGAAATATCGCCACTTTTAGAAAAAGTAACTTAGGCCAGCGAAAACCTCATCCCCGTATCTTTGTTAACAGTTGGATCTACGTACTGTACAGAATATCAATCTGAAACAGCATTGAAAGGATGTCATATGTACCGGTTTTGAGTATCTTGCACACCATTGACAAACTAAATAAGAATAAGAAGACTTTTCCATCTTGTATATGCATTTGATGGTTAGTTAGTTTGTTCAAAAACAAAGAAATGTATGATATGTGTTTGTGTGTATTGTATAACTACGCTATGGAATTCGCAATAAACGACGATCCAACCGAGGAGGCGGTCCGTTCCCAACATATTCAGGAAGATACGCATATAAGCGGTAATAATTATAGATGCCCCGACTCGGCATAAAAATACTGTTCTAGCTCTCAGGCCGAAATTAGCATTCGAGTCATCGATAGCGAAACAGTAATTATTTGTCTAATCCACCTAATGCGGAGATGGCCGACGAAAAAACTCTCGGTATATATTTGAATGCGTAATGGGCATTAATATACGGAAGAGCTTAGGTTCGTATAAAAAAATTAATCACCTAAGTAAACACATTTTCGTCGCAGCACAGTGGTTTCAATCAAATAATCGCTAGTCGGCAAAAGTGACCATAAAAGTTTGCCAGAATTTTCCCACCTAAAAACTCTTTGCAATATGAAAACATTTCTGACAACAAGAAATTTAATGCTCCATTTTTTGTCAAATTTTCCAGTTTCAGATAATCTTGACCCCAAAAAACAAATTTAAAAACAGTGTCTTGTGAGCAGCATCGCTTAAAGTCTTCTGATAAAGGCGGTTAGGACGTGATGATGATAAACCCCATTACCTCTTTCGAAAACGTTTTATCGTGTTTGACAATTTTTACTTGCCTCGAAAAAGGGAAGTATTGTAATCGTAAAAAAGTGTTTCAGATCTTCACATTTCTAGGTCCCTAGATGTCTTCTCAATTCCGTCGGACTATTTGTCGGTCTGTCTGTCGGTCTGCTGTCTGTCTATTCGCGGCATAGCTATAAAACTACTTAACCGATTGACTTCCAATTTTGATCAAAATTAAGGGGGATGATCTGATAATATTTTGGTAAAAATCCAATATGACGAAACACAATGGCGGCCTGGTAAATCGTTGAATTATTACTAAAACTATATCTCCAATTTACCTCAAAATTGGCACAAAAATGAAGTATGACGTAGGAATTACCTGGTAAAATATTGGTACGAATTTAAGATGGCGAAACATGGTTAAGATGACAAGATTAATAAAATATTTGAAAATTCAGCTTGCAAAAACTGTTTATAATAGATTGATTTCAATTGTTGTGCAAGAATTAATGTGGTACAAACATGAACTGATAACATTTTGGTACGAATTCAAGATGGCGGTACAAAATGGCGGCCGAAAAAAATGGCTTTTTTTTCTGTTTTTTTTTTTAATTATTTTACAATTTTATATTTCTTTCTAGTATAAAGTGTTCTATAAACATGTATGTCATCTGAGACAATTAGGGTCCCTAAATTAAATCGAAACTTTACAATATTTCTTAGAGTATTGAACAATATATTAACATATGTTCCTTGCATTGGACATCCCAAAATGATCTGTTCTAAATCTCCTAATTCTCCGCATTCGCTATTATCACACTTCAGTATTCCTATTTTCTTTTTTTACTTTGAATACAGGACAGGCTCACTACGAATGCGTGATATTGTTCTTATACAATCTCGATTTATCTCTTTACAAAACCAAGGTTTTCTATTTATATTTGGAAACCAATTTTTATACGCATAACCCTTCCTTGATTGATCGAATTATTAAGAGTGATATTGAGATAAACTGTTAAAATTGTTTTACGAATTCAATATGACGGAACAAAATGGCGACCAAATAAAATATCTGTGATTATAAAAAAAATCACCCTTCCAGGTTCTACATATATTCGCGTTTTAACATCCATAGATGCGAAAAATATATTTTCTCATTTTATTGAGAATTTCGTCGATCTGTCTGTCAAATCGTGGCGTAGTTATAAAACTACCTACTAGATTAACTTCAAATTTTGGTCAAAAACTGGAGGTCATATGGAGATGATCTGGTAATATTTTGGTAAAAATGCAATATGGCGGCTTAGTGATATATTAAAAAAAGTATTACCTACTAAAAACTAAATATCCAGTTTACCTCAAATTTTGTACAAAAATCAAGTGTTACATAGCAATGAACATGGTGACATTTTCGTACGAATCAAAGGTAGCAAAACAAAATAGCGGCATAATAAAACATTTAAAAATCAGTTTGAAAAACTACTTCTTAGATTAATTTCAAATTTTGTGCAAGTATTAAGAGCGATATTGAGATAAACCGGCAAAATTGTGGTATAAATTCAAAATGGCGGCCAAATAAAATGTTTAAAAAATCAACTTAAAAAAAGCATAATATTTAATTGACTTCAAATTTTGCAGAATAATTACACGTGATATAGGGATAAACTGGTACTAATTCTGCATGACGGAACAAAATCGCGGTCTTAAAAAAAAACAGTGCAAAAACTACTTATTGAATTTATTTTGAAATATGCCCAAAAATCAAGTGTGGCATAGGTAGGATGAATGGGTTTATTTAGGAGTAATTTGGGTAATTTAAAAAATCTAAAAAGAATACACCTTTTCACTATATCTCCAGAGCTTTGCAAAAACTCACCAAAGCTGTACAGTACCTTTTTTTTCTTTATTTAATAACGAAGAAAGATGACAAATGAATAACCTTTATACAAGGTAAAAACTTGATTAGCTAATTAATAAAATTAAAATTGAAACAATTTTTATAATTCTTGCTCATATAATTTTCCTCTCAAAAAAAAATTATTATATGAACAACTTTGGACTGCAGCGAAGAATATACAAATTCTATAGTAAGCAAATGCTAAAATTAATTTAATTTAAACTAATTTAGCTCTTATATTACACGCTAAAAGCAGGTAGATATATATGAAAATATCCATTTTGGTCATAACATTATCCAGACACTTGAACGAACAATATTCTGCCGACATCTTTTTTTCACTGACTTCATAAAATGAGCCTATTGCGAATTATCATTTTTTTCAGAATTTTCGTTCATATTTCAAGTCGGATAATTGTTAAACAAAAATTATTTCGCTTGGTGGAGACTACACATCTATACTATATGAGATTTTGACATTGCGTTATTTTTAACTATTATGATCTATTATTTATTAATTATTAAGCTAAAATTATTGTAGAGTTTTGTTAGCGTCAGTAAATAATAACTAATCGATTATAACCATTAAAAATATCGCAATGTCATAATCTCATATAGGATAATTGTGATAAAGTCTCCAGGAAGCGAAATAGTTTTAGTGGCTTTTGTTTAACAATTATCCGACATGAAATATAATCTAAAACTCTACAAAAGTTGCTAAATAACAATACACCCATTTTATGAAAAATCGAGGAAATTTTTTTTTCAGCGGATATTGTTCCTTCAAGTGTTTAGATAATACCATTTTTTTTCTTAAATTGATATTTAATAGTATACATTTTTTTACTTGTTACGGCCGGTTTTGAGGCATCGCGATCGTAACCACTTAAAATTATTAATAATAGAGGCAGCGTTCTGGGAGTCGGAACTTGTTAATTGGAAATTTCTTCCTTTTTTAGAATATTTTTTTATTTCTTATATATTAATAGTTTTCGAGTTATTTAAAAAAAACTAAACTCTTCTTTTCTAATTTTAATTTGTTAACAACTCATAACTTGAAATTGTTTATGTGCTGGTTGGAAAATTTTGCACATTTTTCTAGACGTCATTCCGAATACATTGAGCCCTCACTCATATTTTTACTAGCAGTAGCAAGAATTTTAACATCATTTTGAGTTTTTGAACTAGGCTCTCCGTTTTTACAGGTAGATTAGCTTCGAGATCTTATAGCTCTTCTGTCAGCATAAAGTTGACCAGCTGAACTAAATTGTTCACTAGCTGCAGGTGGAAGGTGTTGATAAAAATATTTTCGCAGCCTAGTACACATAAGGGCTAGATTCCCAGTAATGGAATATATCTACATACCTCAAAGCAGATATTGTTTAAAATAAGATGTCAAGTATTCATCAAAATATAATAATTTTTAAAACAAATCCCCCTTTGGTTTCGGCAAAAGCTTAGTCCGAAGCCGATTATTTGTCAAACATCTAAATGAAAGCCGAAGGTAGCCGAAGCTGATTAATCGGTCGGACTCTTACCATTTTCTAACATATAGATTGGTTGTCAACTTAGGATGCGCTATATTGTCAGAGAGGATGTACATTAGGCCTAAATAATGTAGTTACATTTTCTCTGTCACAGAATACATAAATGTTTACGGTTCCAAAGACAATATGAACAGAAATAATGAATAAAAATAGGTCGAATACCTTAGATTTGTTTGCTATGCAAACCAAATGCAAATCGAGAAAAGCGTATAACCTGAAAATTGCACAACGCCAAACGAAAACGTGAATTAATTCCGAATAAATCATAATTTACGAAAAAAAGCCATTACCCAGAACCATTTTAAATGAGATCACGCTTCTTAGATCGCCGTATATCATTATCAGTTTTCCTTTCTATTGTAGCACTTGGCACTTGTTTTCCATATATTATGAACCGGCTACGTGTATGACTTAAATCATTCCTGATTATTTATGTTTCCTTGCCGTCAATATTTTTACTATTGTGCAATTTATTGAAGGCATAGTCAGAAGTCAAACTGAAAAACGCTAGGAATGTAGAAACATTGTTTTATTTGTCTATCTATTATCACCAAGCTTAGAGTATTTATTATTACCAACAATACACACATAGTACGAATACAGGGAAAATACTTCGATAGATTAAAACGTTAGCTTTGCATATGAGTAATATAGTAACTGCAGTATTAAATATATTTTAGAGCAAGTAATTAACAAGGGTTTTAGCAAGGGTAAGTTTACAGTTGCGGCAATTTATCATACCTTGCAAGCAAAATCTCTTAACGTGGGTAAGACTACCGTGAAGCTATATTTTGACCTGTCAAAGGCATTTATGTTGTTGTTTTGACGTACGTTTACAATGACGGCAATTTATCAGGGCTTTCAAACCATAGTAGACTCTCTTCATTCTGCAGCTAAAATAATGAGGAAACAAGAACAGAAAAAATCATCAAGGTAATAAATACGGTAAATAATTGGATCAGAACACACAATCTCATGCTAAATGCATCAAGGATCGAGATTATAAACTTCAAAATCAGGTTAAACCAAATGAACCATTAGGGTGATATTGTCATAACCGCTCCGGATGCAATATCCTTTTTGGGCATACTCCTGGATCAAAGGGCACATCTTAACAAAGTTGTAACAAGAACGTGTAAATATTATTTCGAATATCCAATATATCATTGAAGGCATAGTAAAGAATTCTAACTAAAAACTGCTAAGAATGTAGAAACATTGTATTGTTTCAGTATCTATTACAACCAGCAGAGTATTTATTATTACCGACAAGGCTCATACAGTACTGTTAACTGCAAACTACTTTGATATCATAATATAATCTTCAGCTTTGCATATGAATAACTTTGTAGGTATTAAATATATTTTTTGCAAGTATTTTAACAATGACCTTAGGAAGAGTAAATTTCCCACAAAGTCAGTATTAAGCTTTGCAAGATATAGACGAATCTCTCAACGTGGGCAATAAATGGACTTTATGATTTTGTCACAAGCAGAAAAAATGTGGCTAGCAAGCTTTTATAATCCTATCTAATCATCGGTCGTGTTGTTTGGATTCAGAAAGGAACCTCCTCACTTAGCTGACACTTCTGGTATATGTTCATATATTAAAAAATCTGTGAATTATTTAATTCCGTTTTTACTTACTTTGACATGTTGACACGATCTACCCGCTAAGGTAAAATAAATTATATGTACTCTCTCTATAGCTCAAATAAAAGGTTTCGCCTGACAAAACAATAATGGCAATAGTAACATTATGAATAATATTAATAGTTCTTGGATATCTTTAGCGGCGTACAGCACGTTTGCTTAAAATGTAGCTTGACACAAACACCTGCGCTTCTAAATTTACGAAGAACGAATATTTTCTTCATTTTATCGTCGATTGTTGAAAAAATAAAAAGAGTCAACGTAATAATAATAATAATGCCCTATTACAAATACCAACCAAGTTCAGTGCTTGAAAATAATGCTTTCAAACTGTACTACGACCGGGCAATTATCACCGACATACTGTGACGAATAATCGGCATGATGAGGTATTGTCGCTGTAACCAACAATAACAACGTGTTAAATAAATATCAAGAGAAAAAGGTCAAATATGCGGAGCTGGCCATCGATATACAACAGATGTGGCGACTGAATAAGGTTCATGTAATACCGATCTTCGTATCATCAACTGGACTAGTTCCCAAAACACTAGAAGAGAATCTGAAAATCATAGGACAGCATACTAACACCTTCATCGACATCCAGAAGGCAGTCCTGCTCAGTACATGCCACATAGTGAGAAAAATCTTACAGGACAACACATAGAACTAATAGAAACAAACCAGCCCACTTCTTTTGACGCATGCATCCGGGATGGGCCTATAACCCAACATGTTTGTTGAGAAATTGATTGTTAATTTCAATAATAATAATAATAATAATAATGTTTTTGTAATAGTAAATCACCCGACGATTTTATGGTCAACTGCGGTTACCAACTAGTTCTCCATAGGTGCGACGTTCAATAGTAATTTATGACTGCGGGGAATAATGACTATAAAAAAATATATTTAATATTGGCATTAAAAATATCTGCTCCGATTTGTACCTTACCAACGAGCTACGAGCACAGAAAAATATTTTGTTTTGCAAGTAATGTTCTTTGAAATATATGACGGATTTTTAAATTGTATGCATATGCGTGTAGAATATAAATATTATCCAGTCCTGTTTATCATTTTCCTAGGTGAGTGCTTACTGCAAAGAAATCAAAAGCAAGCCGTAGACCGACCCTCGAATAAAATATGCATAATATCGGTCAACCCATAACTGCATTCCGCCGGCATATTAATTAGTTTATTATCATTAACCAGCTGCGTTTTAATGATAAATAATAATAATTATGGATTGACGACGGGCGATTTGCCTTTGATTCAATGCAAATTTTTTTAACCGCACCAGGTGCTGCTTCTTGGCTACTGCCAGTACCCAACAACGTTCACTATTCCGCTCTTTATAGTGCGATTTCTTAATGTGTCCGTTTATCAAAGGAAATGTATCACGAGATTCAAATTTTCTCATTTTAATTTCAGATTCGTATCTCATAAGGAAGCGCTTCAGTTTTAACTAGCACCGATGATGACGAGTAATAACAGATATTGCAGATCTAAAGTTGGAGTTTTATGCGCGTTTAACGCGCGATCTCTAGCGGTGCCGATTACGTATTTGTGGAGACGAATGGCTTCTCTAAACTACCGATAGTGTCGAGTTATAACATCGATATACATTAAATATGTAACGGGGTAACGGTATCCATCTTTAGAAGTACCTACTTATTAACATTTTTCATAAATCTTGTTCCATGCATTATCCTGAAAAACGAAATGGGTTATCTGAAAATTCTAACTAAACAAAAAGGTAAATATTAAGCTATTCAACTTCAAGTTATAAAAAGTTATGCCGCCATCTTATTGGTTTAAGTAGTACTTCTTTTAAAATAGAGCATTTAAATAAAAATGATCATTTATAAGAAAAAACCCGTTAAAGTTTGGTATTTGTTAATATAATTAATAATAATTGTAATAATAAACTGTAACTTTAAAGAAAGAAAATGCAGTAATAATAATAATTCTCTATAACATCGGGATCCAACAAAGTTATTACAGTGCCAGTTGCTTTCAGAACGGAAGTAAGATATAATACTAAGTATTGTATTATATATTATATAAGGGAGACTCCCTTGGTCCTGCACTCTATTTTTTTTATCTCATTGCACCCAATTTCGGTGTCTCTTCGTTAAAATTCTGTGAGGATACATATACAAACTTTAAAGGTTTGAAATAGTAATCGTTTTCGGCTTACCTTGGTCTATTTAAGACAAATCACAAACATTGTAACATATATGTTTAGAAATTTTTAAAAAACAAGTCACACATACTACTACACAGGTAAAACGGTAATGTATATTTATTTAGCAAGAGTGCATGCCTATAGAGTTATTTAAGTTAGAGTTATTTTAATTTTCTTTTTTTTAAACCTTAAATATTATAATAGAGTGTTTAGTTTTCTTGGGTATAGGTTTATGTTTTATAATGAAACTTGCTATTTCCTTGACGTTTCTCCCGTCTTAGTAGGCTTTTTCAAAAGATCTTATTTATTATTTAAGTTTTTTTCCACATTTTGAATTACATGTTAAACCTAAAATAATTTTTAAATTTTTACAAATTTTTAACATTGATATAAAACTTACTTTTAAAACATCAAAGATCTTAGAATAAAAAAGGACAATACTTTTTAAAATTTAAACGAAAATGGGACAAAACCAGGAAGAGAAATTGGTACATACCTTGAAAAATGTTTATTGTTTACCTACTTGTCGGTTGCTAATCTGCTTGCCAACTAATTTGTTTAAAAATCAACACTTGAGGAATATATTTTTTTCTCTTTTTTTATAAGGCTTAGTCAAGGTAGAATCAGTAATTCGAGAACGATTTTAATCTATTGTAAATTAATAAATATAGGTGATGGAGAAATTATTTATATTTTGTTCTAATGCATGTATTAAATTATGGTAAATTTGGCTTAGATTTTTTACGTCTTGCTTGTCATTAACAGCGTATTTTTCTTTTTTTATATGAAACATTTCTTTTATAATAAGCTTTTATAATAAGTTTGTGATATTTATTGTCAGTATCTAATATTTTGGTACTGGCGTAAACAAATTCATGTTTTTCTGTTTTTTCGTGTTTGTGTAAGGCTGTCGATGCATTTTTTGTATACTTGTGTCCCTTCAACCTATTCTCTAATAGTTGAGTGGTCATGCCTATATATTTTGTCGGACAGTTTAAATAGGGTACCGAGTAGATTAGATTAGATTTTTTATTTTTTGGGACTTTACTTTTTAGTGTGGTAAACAAAGAACCAATTAAGTTGTGTGCTTTGTGACATGCAATTATATTATGTTTTCCTAAAATGTACTTTATTTTTTCTGATAACTGATTTGTGTAAGGTATTGCTACATATTTTTTTAATGTTATCTTGTTTTAATTGATTAGTTTGGTTATAATATTTGTGGGTTCTTTGTTTAACTATTTTTTTGATAAACCTTTTTAAAATTATTTTAGGTTTAACATGTAATTCAAAATGTGGAAAAAAACTTAAATAATAAATAAGACCTTTTGAAAAAGTCTACTAAGACGGGCGAAACGTCAAGGAAATAGTAAGTTTCATTACAAAACATAAACCTATACCGAAGGAAACTAAACAATATAATATATATATATATATATATATATATATATATATATATATATATATATATATATATATATATATATATATATATATATATATATATATATATATATATATATATATATATATATATATATATATATATATATATATATATATATATATATATATATATATATATATATATATATATATATATATATATATATATATATATATATATATATATATATATATATATATATATATATATATATATATATATATATATATATATATATATATATATATATATATATATATATATATATATATATATATATATATATATATATATATATATATATATATATATATATATATATATATATATATATATATATATATATATATATATATATATATATATATATATATATATATATATATATATAAATATAAACACGAAGGTTATATCCAAACGGTGGGGTATAAAAGGAAGGTACCGCTGTCACTAACACTTTCAGTCTTCAATCGGACGCGAAACAGAAAGCTTCGAAAATGGCAAATGCGATTTTGGCGAAACGTCAGCAAAATTGTTCTTTTCAGAACGAGAGTGATGAACGGATGTACACCTGGAATTAAAACACATCATATTTTTCCATCCGTGCAGGACTACGAATCAACATATATATATATATATATATATATATATATATATATATATATATATATGTGTTTTCATTCCGGGTGTACATCCGTTCACTACTGTCGTTCTGAAAAGAACAGTTTTGCTGACGTTTCGCCAAAATCACATTTGGCATTTTCGAAGCTTTCTTTCTCGTCCGAATAGAGTCTCTATTCGGACGCGAGAAAGAAAGCTTCGAAAATGCCAAATGTGATTTTGGCGAAACGTCAGCAAAACTGTTCTTTTCAGAACGACAGTAGTGAACGGATGTACACCCGGAATGAAAACACATTGTATTTTTCCATCCGTGAAGGAGTAAAAATCAACATATATATATATATATATATATATATATATATATATATATATATATATATATATATATGTAAATATGACATTTTAAAATTTATATTAAGATATTCAGTTGGAGGAAATTGCTTAACATTGAATTTTTATAATACTAGTATTAATTGTTTAAGATGTTAGAATATAGTTTGCTTAGATTTTCTATATCTTTTTTATTGTTAATAGAGTTTTCGGATTTTGTAATATAGATCATCTCCAGGAATTCTCATTTTCTTTGATTATGTTCTGCAATATTTTGGTTTCCGAAAAATTAAATTTATTATTAGTTTGATTTTCATGTTTACTTGAGGCTGTTGTTTTTTTTGTCAAATGTTTGCCCATTTAATTGGTTTTGCAGATATTGTGATGTCTGACCAATGTAGACACTTGGACAATCGGTTCATGGTATTTGGTATATAACATGGGTTTTTTTGTTGAAAAATTTCAATCTATTTTCAAAAGGTCGGTGACACATGGCCACCATTATGGGTTCACAACTAATAAGAGTTTCGAAAGATTCAAATATATTGGTAAGATCCCCACCTTCAGTTTTTTTAATTCCGAAGTTATAAGGGTCATGGTTCCAATGCAGCATGCATGACTCCAGGGAATACATGAAGCTTTTTGTAGCATTTGCATTTATCTATTGGAAACTATAATTTAATTGTTGGCTTAAAACACAACCGCAATATAAATAGACTCGATATTTAAACAGCGATAACATTCCAGCGAATCGGCGACCATTCCATGAATACAATGTATATATTTAGAAAAAATAGTTTTGCACACCACCGTGCAGTCAAGACGTTGGCTAAGTCCGCTCCTCATAAAGCTGTAAACCAGCCGTAAATCTAAACATCGTATATCTCGATATCTGACAAAAACCCACTTCGCGAAAAATTTATGAAAGGATCAAGATCTACCCAATAAAAAATCATTCATGCGAAATGTGATGACGTTGCCGTTTAAGACAATGTAATAAATTGAGCCAGAAACTAATTCAAAATGCAATGCGGATACGAGGGGAATTCAAAACGATTCAGACAAAGGAGAAACTTTAAGAGATTATTAGTATTTATCAAAAAGTTCCAAAGATTTGTTTAAATTTCCTGCTAATTTATCTTAAGAAAGGTGACGATTGTTTCGCCAATAGCGTGACATCGAGATGATAAAAATTTTAAGCCGCGTACTCACTTAGCGAACAAATACTGTCGAATGGTGAGGAACGCATGCATTCACTTAGTGTGGATGTATACATGCGTTCGCACTCAGCGAACGAATATGGTCGTCTGGCGATATAACCTGACAAATTCTGAACAGAGGGAGCTATCTAGGTAGAGCTGATCGGTATTGCTATTTTTAAATTTGTTTATTGTCATGCTTCTTAGTAAAGTTACCTTTTTTGCTCTTGAGTTCTACATGCACAATTTTAAAGTTCCCTTCAAAACTATGGTTTTTCTAAATTATGTTTAGAGGAATGAGAACTATTTTTTTTGCTTTTGCAACTGAAGTTCTTCTTAATTATTCTTTTAAATGTTCAGTTTGTTTGTACAATATTAAATTTTGAACAGGTTCCGCCATTTAACTTATAACAGGAGATTGATTATTTTATTGTTGTCTTATGTTTTTAATGTATTTGCCATAGCTTTTCTTAGATCTAAAATAAATATTTGCTTATTTATTCTTAAAAAAACTCAGCAGCATTAAGTAGATGGTATTTTTTATGCTTATATAAGTTAGGGTATATTTTTTAATGTATTCATTCAACTTCATGGCATGATATTTATATCTTTTTTCTTCTTTTACGTATAGGATTTTAACGATAACTATTACTATTCATTATTTGTTTTATTATATTAAATTCTCTGGAATAACTTCCATTATTTAGTAGTAAATAGATCAATCTGAAAATCCTGAAATTTTATGTGTGAAAGATGATTAGAAGTTTGAGTTTTTATGTATCGTAATGTCTGTATGATTTTTAAGTCTAAGAAATTAATTTTATAGTAATGTTCTAATGTAACTGTAAAAATTGTGTTTTTATCATGTGTTTATTATCAGCATACCTGTAACCAATACATGAAACTTTGACTAACGGAATATTCACGAATTTTAGTTTCTAAGTAGTCCATATATAGCTCGACTCAAAATAGACTTAAAAGATTTATCAGTATTAATCCTTCCTTATTTATTTATGTGTAGGAGTTTTGTTTATATTTTGAAGTGAGTCTACAAGCTGCATTTTAAAAAGTTGGAAAAAATGTTACGCACAGAAATTTTAAAGTTTGAACATCAGCTTTGGCATTTTAAACGGATACCTAATATCGTTTCAATAAATGGATCTCTTCCTACTGATTATAAATAAACTAAATTTAAAGATAACTGGAACCAAACAATTGACAAAAATTCTGCCAAAAGAGCCAACGTATTCAGGTGCTAGATTATTCTTTCTCTTTCTAACACGTTGCTATTAATTGCCAATTTTATCGGTTGTTTTTAAAGGTAAAGGCGTTAAATTTGGGACTTATATTTATAATTAGTAAAAAGAGACCTACTGAATAAAACAATACCATACAGAGTTTTTGTTTATAAGTAAGTCCTCAACTAATAAAAATTATCGGAAGCAATAGGAGGGAAATATATATTAGATGTATTGGAGTGTAAGGTGTATTAGACTCACTCAGCGCTGAGGCGGATAATGGTGATGGCTATATTTCAAACAATACGAGTTATAAACATTTTATATCAAAGCTGTAGGTATAAATCAAGTATAAGAATGTTTTAATGAGTCCTATGTAATATTACACTTTTTTTAAGACCTACCTACAAAATATGAACATTTATACCTTAAATTTTAAAAAGCAATTCAAACGCATTTTTAGTAAAAGAAAGTTAAAAAATTAGTCAGAAGTTTGTTTTTATTTTGTTTTGAACCTGTCAGCCGCACTAATTCAAAAAATGATTATAGCAGTTTCTGTTTTCGGGGATATTACTATCTTAAGACACGTGGGCTTTCATGGACATATTTTTACAACAATAATAAAATTATAATTTGTAAAGCTTTATTTCCATAGGACAATAGATATGCTGTCTCTATCTTTTGTTTAGTCAGTCCAGTGGGTCAAAGTCAGTTCTAAGCAAACGAATTTTTTTATATTGGTTAAATTGATTTAATGTGTTTTTGAGACATCTGTACTTTAATTCAGAAAGTGTTTGACCTCAGTACAACATACAATCGCACAGATCTAATAGTATGAATAAACTTATCTTGATACTATATTTTCGGTCACCCCCGGTACGTAGCTATATTAGTCAATATTAGAATATAATGGTCCTTCGCGGAATTCACTGTAGCAGGTGTAAAAGAAAGCTAAGCTGTGCCCCTTACGAGTTACAATCTACATCGTTGTCCTAAATTGCGCAACGTTCGGCTCTCTAAAATACCTACGCTCACATCGATTTTCCTATATTTATTGCTCTGCTCTAGGGATATTGTACGCGTGCGTTTGTAAGTGAAAATTGATCGTGTATCCGGCCAATAACTTACGAACAATATAATAGCGCGATAGTCATATCTCACGACATTATTGTTGACCTTATTTTGCATTTATTTGAAGATTTGAAAGCGAGCATCTACTCCGTGGTCAATGCGTCGCGTATTATACTGAATAAAAACATACTTGAGTAAATATGCCCTATTTGATTGCTCATCTAAATCAACATATGTTGTTAATCGTAAAAAAGTTACCCTTTGATAGATAGAGCCCATACTACATACACTACCACATCTTAGTCATTCAAGTTTCGTAAAACAAAACACAAATCCTAAACAAATAATACATATAATTTTCCGAGATTTTTTCAAATGTTGGTTTCATGGTGCCTAGATGTCGAAAAACATGTTTTTTCCATTTCCTTTCTTCTGTATGTCTGTTCGTGACAGCTAAAAAAATGTGTTCTTTTACCGAAAACTTCCCTCGTTATCACTTTCCTTTTATTAGGAATAGTGAAGTGTGACCCAACTTAGTTTAGTACATAGTCATTTAGTAACACAAATATACTGTCTTTTTAAACATTTTTATTGTGCTCCATTTTGTTACAACATATTCGATTCCTACCAATATTTTACCAGTTTCTGCCACGCTTGCGTTTTGAGCATAATTTAAAATACATTCAATAAGTAGTTTTTACAATGACAGATACCGCTATTTTGTTACGTCATGTTGAATTCGTACCAGTTTTTCCCTATATCACATTTAGCATTTTTGCAGAATTTAAAGTAATTTGAATAAAATTTGTG
This sequence comes from Kuschelorhynchus macadamiae, assembly GCA_030620095.1. NCBI lineage: Eukaryota > Metazoa > Arthropoda > Insecta > Coleoptera > Curculionidae > Kuschelorhynchus > Kuschelorhynchus macadamiae. The sequence continues at coordinate 613,010 of JAUTXW010000556.1, read as the reverse complement.
GACGATAGAACGTGAATATACATATATAAAACCTGACAGGGTGATTTTTTTTCGATTACAAACAGTTTCTTTGGACGCTATTTTGTTCCGCCATCTTACATTAGTACCGCAAATTTATTAGTTTATCTTTATGTTACAATTTGAAATCCGTCCACTAAGTAGTTCTTCAGGCTGTATAATACTTGATATTTACTTAATTTTCCATTTTGTTTAGCCACATTGGATTTTTACCAAAATATTACCAGGTCATCTCCATATGACCCTTAATTTTTAACCAAAATTTGGAGCCAATCGGGTAATTAGTTTTTTAGTTATGCCGTGAATAGACAGATAGACCTCAAACCAGAAATTGAGAAAACATGGTTTTCGGCATAAACACTGAAACGTAAAGACCTGAAAAAATCTCGGAGGGTGATTTTTTTACTTTTCTTTTACGAGGGAAGTAAAAATCTGTAAATTCGCCTTTAACAACTAACTTCTCTCGTGCAGAATTCCACTACATACAGATATCACAGTTTATATATGCATATAATTATTTGGGAAAAATTATTATTATTTATTTTTCATAACGTTTAGCTAGTTATATACGCATAGTCTATAAAAATAAAGTATGCCATTTATCATTTTCCTCCACAAAAAAAGTTTTTGTTCCAGGGTATGGAAATGCACAGAACTAGCACTAAAAGTTTACCAGTTTTTCCCTGTTTCACCTTTGAAGTTTGTGCCAAATTTCAAGTCATTTTTATTCATAAAGGTTTAAAACAAACATTGTATCCCTTTATCTCTATATCACACTTGCTTTTTGAATAAAATTTGAGGTCGATTCAATAAGTAGTTTTATAATAATGATTTTTTTAAAATTTTGTGAGGCCGCCATTTTATTACTCCGTATTGGTTTTTACCAAAATATAACCATTTCATCTCCATATGATCCTTCATTTTTGACCAGAATTTGAAGTCAATCAGAGAAGTAGTTTTTGAACTATACAGCACACGGCATCTAAGGATTCTGAAACGTGAAGATCTGCAAAACTCTCGAAGGGTGATTTTTTAACGATTACAATATTATACTTCCCTCTCGGGAAGTACCTACTTATTCAATTGACATGAAATTCTGAACAAAAATAAAACCTAGGTATATAGGATAAATAAAATTGGTAATAATTTGGTAAAAACCTATTATGGCCGAACAAGATGGCTGCTTACTAAAATGTTTAAAAAATGAGCGTAAAAAATCTATTTACTCAGTTAACCTGAAACTTTGTACAATAATTAAGCGTGACATAGGAATTAAAATGGCAGCCCAATAAAATTTAAAAAAGTCGGTGTAAGAAAACTATTTATTAAATTGAATTCAATTGAATTGTACGCAAATTAAGTGAGGTGTAAGGATATATTGGAAAGATATTGGTACGAATTCAATATGGCGAAACAAAATGGAGGCCTAATAAAGAATTTATGAAATCAGTAAAAACACTGACGTAATGAACTTCATATTTTCTGTAAAAATCATGTGGCATAGAATATTTTTATAGGAGCACAATATGGAGCAACAAACTAGCGGCCTAATAAAATCAGGGTAAAAAAGTTACTTATTCAAACAAGTTCAAATTTTGTACAAAAATTAAATGTGACAGAAAATAACTAGTAAGGTTTTGGTACGATTCAATAGAGGAACAAAATAGCGCTCTAATAAAATGAATAAATATTCAGTGTAAAAACGCTCTTTGTTCTTTTGTTTAACTTAAAAAACTGGGTTGCACAATATTCTACTTGTGTATTGGAATGTCGCGCGTGGTGAAATTGTGTTTGAATGTTAAGCTAATAATACACTGTAAAGGATAGAGTGGCATCGTAGGACATTAACAATCTTTTTAAAAAGCGTTTTACACATATTAAGAAAAGTTTTGAAATAAAACAATCAGGTACACTTCTGTTAGAACTGTAAATTTCCAAAAGCAAAATGCATCTTGAAAAGTTTAATTAAAGCAAAAGCAAATTTAATACTTATAAATTTGTTTAGACAGAGTCAAATTGGAATTTCTTTGTGACGTTTCGCTTGCGGTTGCTCGAGGCGTCTTCAAGGATCTTTATTGCACATCAGTTAACTCTTTAGAAGGAAAAAAATGCGACTCACCCTGGACAAACTGGGAATGAAATAGGGTTTATGTGCTGAAGTTGTAGTGAAAAACCCCACCCATTACAGAATATGGGATGACAACTTCCTTTACTGTAGTTATAAAAATCTTAAACTAGTATAAACTTATTAATACATAAAATATATATAAAATTTTTAAAATCATTTAGAATGAGACCTAATTTGTAATTCCTCAATTGTTTCACTAGTGCATCATTTAAGAAAAAACATTCCTTAAATATTAACCGATCTTTTATTTTCTACAGATATCCTCGTAAAAACATTTTCTGTTGTTGCATAATAACTGCCATCTAAAGAGCCACGTTCTTAGTGTGAAGAGTATCCCTTTAATAATTTGCTATTTACGTCCTCTTGCTATGTAAGCATGGAAGTTGTTGCCGATTCAAATGCATTACGCTAACCAATTAGTTATAAGCTTAAACAGAATAAATAGCCTGGCGAACAGAATCTCAATGTAAAGGCGCACCCAGCTTACGTTGAAAACCAGGAGCTGGCTCTTATCTAATAAAGCAATCAGCGTATCAAAGATGGTTGGTCGGAATTGACGTATTATGTGACAATTCCCATATGAAAAATGTTAACGGGCAGTCCTTTTGACTATGTAGACGGTCATTATTTATATAAGGAAACAATCAAGTGGGCGGTTTGTTTTGTTTATTCATCCTGCTAAAAAGTGCATATGGCTAGTGCATACAGAGTGTTTCAGAAATATCTTTAAGAAATTAGAAGTAAATTATAAAGCTAGCAATATAAAAAAGAGTTAAGTTCACCCCTAATAATTTTATAAATTATTATATCACAGTTCGGCCCTTTCCCCAACTCTTATTTAGCTAGTTCATTTGTCAATGGGGATTTTTTTTCTAGTTCCTAGAACCTTTTTACTTTTTCGAATTTTAGATTCTCCTCAATACTTTCAAAATAAGAATACACTAGTCTCGATCCCAGATATATAATAATTAATTTTTTTTATTGTAACACGAAAAAAAGCGTCTGCTGCTAACATTTGATTTTTTTTTGTATTAAATTTTATGTCCATAATTTATTTTCATAAATTTATATATCTGTGAAAAATCCTATTTTTTTACTTTTTAGTTCCCTTTACTGAAAAAAAGGGATTTTGGATTAACAACGTTCAATTACCTAAGGTCAATCATAATATTTCTTTCATGAAGCATACTTTTGTATCATGCAAATTTTAAATTAAAAGTTTAAACCTTATATTATATAAGGACTATATATCTTCATACAAGACGTTTAGTATATTTTACTTAAAAATTATTTTCATTTAAGAAAGAGGAGTTTTTGACATAAAATTTGGATATCTTGTGGTACGACCATCACTGTTAATTTAATGTAACTTATTTCTTGATTCAAATGAATAGATATTTTAAAAGAGGAGACATTCTTTGAGCACAAATAATCCACGTTTTTAATAAATAGCCCTATTATTTTAAACCAAGACTAATGAGCTCTTGAATTTTCGTACAAGAGAAATATATTTAGAAAAAAGAGTTTTTCTCCTGACATAATTCCACGCAAAATTAAATTTCACTGCTGTATTTGTATACAAGGCGATCTCTGTATGTTGATATTTTTTTCTTGTGCGTATAGAATTCACGAAAGAAATGAAATATTTCAAAGGTATCAATGTAAAATAATCAGTAGGTGAGATATAAGGTTAAATTTTAAAAAATCCGTAATTTCCTTTATTTAAAACTTACCTCGATACGAATCGTCCCTTAGGAATGGTGAAGTCTGATCCAATTTAGTTCCCCACATAATCATTTAGTAACCTGTCTTTTTAAACATTTTTGTTAGGCGCGATTTTGTCCGACCTTACTGGATTGGTACGATTTGAATGAAAACCGTTCTACATTGAATTTTTTTTCAAAATTTCTAAGATCAAGATCGGAAAAATATGGGTTAAAAAGGCACTTAAGATTCTTATAGAAAAGTATAGTTTTGGGTAATTTAATGGACAATTAGACCAACATTTTAAATGAATTACGTTATCACACTTATTTTTTTTCAAAAACTACGTCCATTACAAAGTTTAAAAAGCTTTTTGACTTATATTTGTAGGCTTTTTAATTTTGCTGTTTAAAAATTTTGAATTCCTGTTTTTTTAATTCTGCAAACTTTTATTTTTGGATTAGTTTCAGTACATCGAATCACATTTACTTTTAATCATGTTATTCTTAAGATAAGCAAAAATTTTATAAAGAATAACTTTTTTCGCTAAAGTCATTAATAAAAGAGTTTTCCTTTTGTTAACTAAAATTACGCAAGTTCTGTATTATCATTGTATAAGACATCTTTAAAATGTTTAGAAGAACCAACATATCTCTATTTCAAAAAGTGATTTCACATGAAAACCTTTGAGTGGTTCAAATAACTGAAGATATGTAAAAAATAATTTGGTTTTGACATAATACCTAAATAAAATGAAATTACGTAATAAGCTAGGGTTTCAAGAGTTCTGGAAAATTATAAGCCTAACTTTTTTGTGTGAATTTTATTGTAAATTTATTAAAATATACTTTGACATGATTTTTAAATTTAAAAAAATGATAAGCATGCGGCAAAATCGAACAATTTTGACTGACCTAAGGCACACTTGTCATTATTCACTTTATGCCTAATAGAAAATGTATTCTTTTCAAAAATAGTATTTTCACAGCAAAACTAGATAAAATAAAATTTCTTAATGCATCACATCACAAGCCACCTGCGTATCACATGTATCAATTGAGATTATACAATTTACTACTAGGGATGGGCGTTTTATCGATATATCGATAGTTTTTGATAGGTCAGCGACATATCGAATAAGAATATGTAAATAAAAAAAAAGTGCCGATAGGCGAGCAGTACTGCCAATAGGTAACTGAAAAAAAACATCGACAGGTGCCGAGAATATTGATAGGTACGAACAAACGGATTACATATTTACAAGCAAATTAAGTGCTATATTAAAGTGAGGATTTTTTCCTGCTCTTCAATAAGTTGTCCCAAATATATATATATATATATATATATATATATATATATATATATATATATATATATATATATCGATAGGTAGCAACTAACTATCGATAGGTAAAAACACCTAACGAGCGGTCGATAACTATCGATAAATATCGATAAATAAAATATAATATAGCCCATCCCTATTTACTAATCAATAACAGAGAAACCTAGCCAACTGGCCAACCGTCCTTCTTGATGCACGACCCAAAAGTTTTTAAAACCAATGGTAAAAGTATTGCTTTAAGAGAATAGATTTTGTAGCAAGTTCTTCAAATTTGATGTTCAAATGTTTATCGCAAAATGAAAAAAATATATCAAGAGCTTCACGTTTTTTGTGGTAAAACTCTTGTACTAAAAATACTCCTAAATGAAAAAAGATACCTTGTTCCTAGTTATCACTTATCAAGAAAACTGGAGGTTTGACTGAAAGTAACTTTTTTCTGTGCATTTATAAAAGTTTTAATAATATTTTATATTTTTTAATAAATTGCTGCAAGGGAACTTCCAATAATTACGTTAAGCGCATGAAGACAACCATTGTCCACCTGTAGACATTTTTCTCAAGATTTTCTTAACGCAAAAGGAACCGCTCTATCTATCTATTGATGCCATAAGAAGGTTAGGTGATATAAATTTAAAATCTTTTGCATCCGAGTTCCATTTACTCCACTGCATATGCAGCAATGGTTGAAATGGGCTAGGGCACACACTTATTGGAGGAAGGAGTGCAGGAATGTCCTTTTCACTGATAAATCTAGTTATGCGAGATTTTCGGATAGTCGTAGAACAAATCTGTAGACTTTGCCAGGAGTACCAAGTAATAGGCGTACAGTAGAAACAGTTTATCCCTACCCTGGTGGGTCAATAATGCTTTTTAACAACCGCACCAATCTTTATGTATGTGATGGAAATATGAATGGTGAACAGTACAGATAGCAGGTCATAAGCAATGTCTTGCCGAATTTTCACGCTGCTATAGGGGATGGGTTTTTGTTTCTAGACGACAATGTAAGATCTCACAGGGCTGCTATTGTCCTAAATGATCTAGAAAGAAATGGCATAGCCCACCCTAAATTGCTGTAATTGCCAGCATGCCAAGCAGTTGTCAAGCCCTATATAACGTTCGTGACGGTTTTACCACTTATTATAATTGTTCATTGATTTAATTTTTTTGCACTTTCAAAAATTGTTTCTTTTTTATTTGCCTTTATATAAAGTAAATTAACTTTTTGTTATATTAAGTTTATATTTTGGTATGTTCTTGGCTTAGGTAGATTGTTGAATGTAAGAATTAAAGTCAGAAGTAACGTTCAAATAAAAAAAAATAAACCCTTTTGAATAATCGAGTACCATTTTGTAAGGAAAAAAAACGAACATGGGATCTCATCTTGCATTAAAAGGGGATGATATAGGCAATCTCAAAATTCAAAGGAATTTGCCTCCACAGTTCTCGTCACAAATAGTAGAACTCTATATTTTTTTAGGTTTTTACAACACTCGCTTTCAAACTCAGTATAATTAATACATGCACGTCCAAAGCCGTTTTTAAACCGCCATAAAAAAGTCGAAAATCTGTCCTTTCTGGCGCTGTCTCGCTTCACCCTATATATTAAATGTTTGAAAAATTATGACAAGGTAAAAATGAGTTAAGAATTTTAATATCCCTGACTTATATAGAGCAGTTTATATTACTTATTTTTTCCAAATTATTCGTTAAAAGACACCTTCGTAAAGCCATTCAAATTCTGCAAAGAGATAATATAACCGGACTAAGAGAGCTCTTTCGTTCTCCAGGTTGGTAACGGCTCTTTTCCCATGTTCGTAAACCACGTGTGTCGACGCTGCTGGAGGCACAACGAATTAATTGGCTAAATGGCAGATTCGACATTTAAATGAAGAAAGTCCAGGCAACGCAACGACTGCACCGGCCGCGCCGCAAAAAGATAACCGCCACTGACGTTTTAAAAGATGCGCGGTCCGAACTAATGAAAGTATTTTAACGGATTTATGTTATCCACCGGCGCTGCGGACGCAAACAGGAAATTTATTTTTTTGTGCGAGTTTATCCCACTGTCGATTGCTCTTAAGCCCCGCGCGAAGAAGAATCATCATTATAATCGCATTAGTTCTAATGTTCATTTGTCTATGGAATATTTTTCTCTTCCTATATTTTTTTGCCGTTATAATATATATTATAAGTAAACTACCCGCTGCTGTTTCGTTCCAGGATATAAATATAAGCTTTACTTAATTGTAAAATGTTGATCATATAAACAATTATATTTAAGTCTCACGTTTGTTACGTAATTAATTAGATACACAGGCCATATATTTATATCCTTCTTAAGAACCACCATTATCCTAGCCTGCCGATAGAAGAAAGCAACTGATCTATCGATAAAATTTAGTTATTGGTATGTCGATAGTTATCGGTATATCGATAGTCCGATAATTATCGACATATATTGTTTTCGAAGTTAAAATTCGCTAATAAACCTAATTACCATTCTCCACCAAGACCTAAATTTAATAACTAAAATAATTTCAGATTTTACTTTAAAGATTTTTAAATTTAAAAAAAAAATCCACCATCCACACTTTTAGGCTATTTTGACTATTGGAAAATAATATTTTTGATTTTTATGCTGAATTATGAATTAGTTTTTATACAACGATCTATCCTAAAACAGATTAAATGTATGAGCATCAATTTAAGTTTAGAAATTATGATTATAGATTCCTCTAGTTAACAAGTTCCGAGATCTGCTATAAATAAAAAAATACATTTGCTCCAGCAGGACCTATGAGGGAGAGCGTCCTCTATATTTTATTTTATTGGCAAAATCTTAATTTACATTGGAAGTGAAATTTTTTTTCTGAAAACAGAAGAGTGCAGATTTAGAAAATAAAATATGAATGATACTAGGAGACTACCCACAAAAGTGTGGACCTTTTTTTTAGTTGTTTTCAGTAGGGTTTATCTAGTTCCTAGTCTCCCCCCCCATTTTGTTCTTCGACCGTCTCTGTGCAAAAGTATATTTTGTCGGTGTGTAGGTATATATGTTATCAATGTTCTCCATTTACCCCATTCATTTGGTAAGTCAAATAAATATATATTTTATTAACTTATAAAACTAACAAATACGCCATCACTAAAGATTTCTGGTGAAAGCGCCAGAAACATCACACAAAACTTGGTTAATCGAAAATTACCAAAGTAGATTTTATCTAAAAAATATTTATTGATAACTACCCAATACCCATTTTTTGCTTTAAAATATCCTAATAGATTTTGAGCATATGTGTAATATCGTTTCAGGTTGTGCAGATATTTTTAACTGACACTGTCCAGCCAGAATTGCAGGTTTTGCCTCCACATTGGTCATTACTACCCGCATTCCAAGATATCTTATAATCTTTTATTAGTTTCTTACATTTACTTTGTGATCTTCTTTGATAACTTGTACCATTTCTACAACCAAAAATAGGTTAGGGATACTATAACAGGTATTTATGTTTAAAAAATATTTCCACTATTTACAATGATGTTCAATTTGTCAGCCTCTTTTTGGCCTTTACATTCAAGTATCCTTTCACCCTGCAAATAGAAATTCTCATGATTATTCCAGAATACAATACAGATACTTTCTCTGAGAGGTAAACAAATTCCACCGCTAGATTTATGTAATTTTTTCAGTCTACATTGTTGGGTTGTAGTGAGTTTATAATTTAATTTTCGTGATTTTGTTTACTATTTGAGCCGTAGTGCTCTATCTGATCAATAAATTATTTACAACATAAGCTCATTTAGTAGTCTGATCTCACGAAGTACAGCTCTCTGAAGATGCCTTGGGCAATTAAACGTAAAACGTTGGAAAACCCCCACTTTCATACGGTCTTAGGAACCTTGAGATTCTTCTTTTTTTCCTTCTTAAGATACTATTTTATAAATACTATAAGTAAATTTAATGAAGTCAAAAAAAACAACTCAAACATAAAAACAAATATTTAATAGTTCGACGCATCCTTGATCCAATTTAACCGGATTAAGAGAATCGAGAAGAGCGCGATCAGTTGTCATAACTTCACGGGTCCATGACCGTTGAAACGTTTATATTTTTAATAAATGGGAAAATTTGTATTCAGAAACGAGCCTTCTCCGTGGTATTGTTCGGAAGATAGACAGCCCACGTACCAGGTCGCACTGAAATATTGATGTAATCTGACAGATAAGCAACCCTCTGTGCTTTAAAGTTGTGCATTCATGTCGTACGACCGAACAAGGGGTCACAGTTCAGGCGTGTCAGCCGGTCTTGCTTTCCTTAAACGTATATCGCACATCAGAAGTCGAGGCACATTCGCTGGCGATTATTTGCGTCATGTGCAGGAATTTTTCGGTAAAAAAGAGATTTTAATAGGATTTTACATTTTTATTTCCTAGTCTTAAAGTGTCATAAAGAGATTACGCAAAGGAGTGGACGAGTGGGGCTCCTGGTGAGAGTGCCTGGTTGCGTATATGTGTATGATATACAGATAAAGCGGGGTCACTAGAAAAAAACACTTGACCGTATTATCACGACCAATAAAACATATTATAAAAACAGTTTTATAAACTTTCAGCAAATATTGATGGAGAGAAGGCGATGGTATATCACGCAAAAGTTTTTTTATTTATAAACTAAGAGAGCATTGAAACTAAAATATTATTTAAAAAGGCAAGATTATTAAAATGCACTACAAATAACGTGGATAGGCAAGACAATTTTTTCGCTTTAGTGCATTTTGATAAAAACTTGTCTTTTAAGATTTTTTTTGTCTTTAGAAAGCTTGTAATAAGTAAATGGTAGGTTTTATATTAAATACAGATAACATATATACCACCTAAAATTTACAACAATAATATAAACATAAACTTATTTAATAAAATAGTCGGTTGTGATTTACAATATATAGCAACTTGCTGACTCAAAATACTACGAGTAGTTTAACAATGTAATCCTTCAAGAATTTTTGGTCTTGTTTTTTTTTAACACCCCGTGAATTCGTTTATGAATCTTGGCTAAACTCTTGTAACATTTTGTTTGGATCTTAACTATTATATGCATTTACAATTTCGTTTCACTGGCCAATTCCTCGCTATGTATACCAAAGGCGAATCGCGCTATATTGCATGCGGACTTAACAAAGGCCTCCAGTCTTGTATAAAACATTAGAGATGATCCTTGCCAGTCACCCTTCCTATATTTACGTCAGTAATTCTACATACGAGGGAATTCAAATTAAGGAGAGTTTTTGTTCTTTAAATTAAAATGTCCCAAAAGTAGCAAGTTAATATGTTTATTGTTAAATATACAGTTTTTCAGTGAAAGTAGAGTAAAAAGTACTTAAGAGGCCACAGGAACCTTGGCTTGGAGGCCGCCCTACTTTCTTTTTAGACTTCGATATTATAAAAGATATTTCCTTAGTTTGTATTATAAATTAGTTAAATCCTCAGATGTGGGTATACATTCGGTTAAGTATCTTTGAAAGTGATACTGTCAAATACTCCCAGACTAAAATTTTTCTTCTTATATTTTGCCCAGACTATTACCGAATTAATTAACTACATCATGGTACGCTTGACCTTGCTGAGGGCAAGCAGTATTTCTATTATAAAACGCTGTTCGAAATACGGTATTTTCAGACTTGACTTGATTCTCATATCCACCCTAAGTTATTCGGAAACTTCAGCAAATTACCCACGTGCTGGGAAGCGCCTTTCGGATAACTAACCTGCTACCGATTTCCTACCTTCCTGCAGAGCTTCTGCAATGAATCTACCAGTTGGGGAACGTATGCTGGGGAACCCTGTCAAGCCTGTCTACTAAAAATTATACACTCAGGTCGCATAAATCCCCATTAAGACTGTTTATTCATAAAACCCCAAAGTAGGAAGAAGATGGTCGCGCGATCTACTATTAATATAAAACTACGTCAGTAAATAAATATATGCTCTACCATTACTTTATCAGGAAGCTGTGCAATGAACTTAATAAAGAACTTATTGGTCGGGCTTGAGTTGTTTTTATTGCTGATTTATTCAAAATGTTTCGACTAGTGTAGTATCTCTATCTCTTATCAAGCGCAAACTAAAAGTTTATCTTAAGGCTACCGGGTTATGCACTAGCTATGTGTAGTGATTCTTGATCCCTGCACACTAGTCACGAAGCTTGAAAGAGTCAATTGCTGAAAATTCTGCTGCTACATTCAATAAAAGCCCCTTCTTTGAATTTTCTTTTCGTCCATAGTTGCTCTTTATGTATAATTTTCGCCTCGGACCACTGAATTCAACAGTGTCTAGACCCAGCATGCTCCTCAATACCCACCTTTGATGTCTTTCCTCTCAGCGTGTGTATTCAGAAATTCTTTCTTTACAAAGGATTTAACAAATACGATTCTTTTGACCACTGATTTGAGTTGGTTTGATTTGCCACATCTTCTTACCCTCTTGAAATTTGGAAATTGAGAGATAAAATAAGATAAAATAAGATCTAATAAGGCTGATTTTCGCGTCTAGGCACAGCGCTGATCGGTTCATATCGACACTACTCAATAATAATAAAATATTTCGTGTTTCGCTGCTGCAGAATGGTAAGACTTTTGGTGAGGTACTGTCCTGTCCCCGTGACATAGTGAACTTCACAATTTTACGTATACTATTTAAATAAATATAGGTTCTACCTTTGCATGGAATCATATAAACAATTACCTTTGGCTACTACCACGACCAACATTAAATTACACTCTTGATTTTATTTCACGTTTGACCACACGTGACATGTTGTACTTATAGGTTCGGTGTTGCCATTTGAACAAAAAATTAACAGACGTTTTAGTTTTTACGGTTTTTAAAATTATATGAACAATTAGCAGATAAATCTTTATTTAATCACTAAATAATAAAGCAAATATAGGTTGGTATTATCGGCCTCAGTATTATATTTATCTAAATTTTTTGTGTTTCTATCATTCTGAAGCCACAGGTGAGCGTTCCCTACGTCCGTGCGATAATCCACTACTGGTTTTTGTATATACCAACCAGCAATCTTCCTTAGATTTCTACTGATTGCTGCACGTACAGATTTGATACCTAGCCTATAGATGGCGGAACAAGTATCGAAGAACTGAAGTATTCCCAGTGCGAAAGTTTTTGTGAAATTGTGTTTCATTTTATTTTATTTTGACTCCCCTCCCAGTTTTCAGAATATAGCGGAGTTCAAGGCATGTCACAATATTCCCACCAGGGGGGAGGGGGACACAAAGTCGGTCAGACCTTACTTCAACAGTCTGCTCATCTTAACTTATTATCTTTGGATTCCTACGATAAGTATAGTTGACGCAGATAAAGCATACTGCCAATAATTCATTTTAAATAAAGGATATCTTTTAAAAACATAAATATTGGTCTTGGTACCTGTAACACGCCACACGAATACTGAGACTGGTGAAAATGATAAGGGGTGAAGAATACGTCACTAGATTAGTTAATAACAATTAAAAAACACCTTTTTTAAAGTTAGAAAAACCGAGAATTTTTATAACTTATAACAAAATATATTTTTGCTTTTCTCGTTAAGCTAATCGTTAAATATTTTAAACGATTATTTCAGCATTTTCGTAATGTAAAAATATTGATTAAATAAAAAATAGTCTATGCTTATTTCAGACAGGTACAATATTAACAAAAATATTTTCTAAGCAAAAAATAGCTAAATTATTATTTGCTTTAACTATTGTTTATAGAACAATCTATATAACAAAAAAGTCACAAAAAATTCTTTTAAAATAAGTTACTGTGCAATTTCTAACTTTAATTTAAATAGCCATTACTTGTAAACAAAATGTTTTTTACATTGTGTAAGTCACAAAAAATTCTTTTAAAATAAGTTACTGTGCAATTTCTAACTTTAATTTAAATAGCCATTACTTGTAAACAAAATGTTTTTTACATTGTGTAGGTGCAAGTTTTGCTAATTTTTTTGTGGGGTGTGAGTATTAAAAGTTGCTATGATCTGATAGATAAGAAGTGTAGTACAAAATTAAAATATTTTACATGAACTTTGTCAAGAGCGAGGATTTGCAAACTTGAAATAATTTTGATTTTAAGTATATCTGCTTAGTAAATGGGTTATTAGGAAAAAAACTGGTTTCTCAAATTTTTGATATCTGATTTATTTTTTTAATTAATTTTTTCCTGTATATTATTTAATATTTTAGCAGTACCAATTATATAAGTTATCTTTTTTTTATATATTTTTCCTAATGTAAGAAGTTTTCAAAAATATAACAAAAAGTACAGTCCCATATTCAAAATTATGTGGTTGATCATTGGGATTTAAAACACAAACGTCAGATTAAAAATATAAAACTGCCGTTTTTGAAAAATTGTTTTTTTTTTCGAAAATATAACTAAGGAAAACTTTTAAAAAACAGAGTCGTGACCATCCAATTTGCACCGCTCTGTATATTAAGTTTATATTAATTGTGTATTTTTGGACACCCACCCACTATATACGAATGACTACCAATAAAAACAAATCATACGTAATTATCAAATATTTTATCAAAGAGAGCTTTTAATTAAAAGAAAATTTCACGTTAAAATAATGCAGTTTAATAAATCCCAATTATTCCGCCTATGGATAATATTTGCCCGAAACTAAAAAAGCGCGTGGTGCTTCAAAACTACTCATCTCAAAAATGATAAACAAAAGCAAAACTATTTATTACATAATTGAAGAGGTTAACGGAAATTTAAGATAATAAAAAAATATAGTTTGTATTTAGTAAAGTAAATCAGTACGCCCCTGAAGTAACTGATATACAGAAAACCAAAATTCGAATTCATCTTGTTTTCAAGTTGTCGGTAGGGAAATCAAAACTATTAAAAAGTCAGAGCTTTGAAGAGGAGTGTTTAATGTATAGAGGCAAATGTTGAAAAGAAAATTTTCAAAATATAAAAAAAATTAATATATGAGAAATTAGATTTTTCCTAATACCCCATTTATCAAGCAGATATACCTAAAATCAAAATTCTTTCCGATAAAACCCACAAAAATTTTAACAAAACGCGCGTCTACACAATGTAAGAAATAGTTTGAAAGTAAACCATTTTGTTTAATAGAATTAAATTCCACTTGAATTACATAGTAGTTTAGTTCAGACACAGCAAATAATCTATTTATTTTTACAAATCATTAAATAAAGTCGTTTAATATTTTTGACACGCCATGGAACCTCATATCGGTTAAGCACAGGATTAATTAAAAGTAACGGACTCGTGTCCGTCTTAAAATATATCCAAAACCGATACGTATTTCTTGCTTTATCGTTAAATAAAGTAGGAAATCCGAAAATGACAAATTCTCTTCATTATTGCGGTTAAACTGCGTATAGCGGGCCAGATGCAGTTAAATATTAAAGAAGAAACAATTTCCGACTTCCTCTGTATTAGTTCAAGCATACACCTAAATTGAGATTTTAATACATTTTATATAAATTATACAGTTACTCTGCCCTGCCAAGATAAGTTCTGTTGTCTCACCTGCAAAAATGACTGCGTAATAAATAATCACATTGTGTTAATTTAACTCATGTATTATAACTTTCGCTAAATAGTTACCAACACTATCCTGACTTGTACTTTTGTAAAATCTGCATACAATACCCCTAAAATGCTTCATATATCAAACTTAATGTTTGTATTTACAAGTTGTCTTAGGGGGGCAGTATAATATAATTTTCCTAATAACTAAATACTTTTTATAGGCGAAAAACATAATATAAAATTCTATGGGAGTAAAGTAAAAACTAATTATACAGAATTGGTCATACATACAGATATAGGTAACCACGGACTTAAGTAAGCACCATTTTTTTCTTTACTTCTTAAAATGTCAATTTGAATTTTGACTGTTTTGCTCACTTTAACCGAAAGCGGCGCCATCTATGCGTTTTTAAATGGAAACCCCTGAATTTTTAATTTTCCGACGAAGCTTTAAATTCTATAAACGTCAGTTTTGACATTGTTAAATGGGCCAAAAAATGGCGGAGCTATAAGCATTTGTTTTATTTTGCTTAGTTAGCTATGCCACAAATATTAATGCAATTTGAGACTCTTAATTTAGGCTAGTAAGTACCGCAACTAAGCAAAATTACATTTAAAACAAAAAAGCGGCTTCTAATGATTTAAATTCCTATTATAGATCTGGGTATTGGTAATGTGTTACAATAAAATATTCAAATAATTACTTAACCAATTCAGTTTTCACCAATAAATGCGAGATAGACCAACCTAACCTAAAATTGCATTACATTTTGTGGCATGGCCAACTAAGCAAAATAAAACAAATACCTATAGCTTCGCCGCTTTTTATCCAATTTCAATATTCTGAAAACAGACATTTAGTGAATTTTAAGCTTTGTCGGAATATAAAGAAAAAATTAAGAGTTATTATTTAATGGCGCCACATCCCGTTAAACCTAAAGTACACAAAATTGTCAGACATAGGTTAATGTGTTGAATCCTGGGAACTTCTCCCATTCCTGAAATAAAATCTGGGCTTTTTCTCTGCCTTCAGACATTTGTTGTAATTTGTTGACTTCATTAACTTTAAAACTTTCTGCATTTTCAAATTGTTAACTCCTATTTGATTAGTGAAATCGAGAGTTAATCTGATAAAGATCATCTAACTTCTCGATTGTTACTTTATTATTGATATTTTTATTAATTAACTTTTAATTTTTTTAAACTTTTTTTAATTCTACCTTGATTAAATGAATTTCTGAGTTCTCGAACTTTGACAAACAATTTTGGATCTTCCCTTAAATGGGAGGTTTTAATTTTAATTATTTTGAGTGTCTTTTGGGGAACCTCAAGCTTAGTCAAATACATTTAGTTAAGGATAAACTGCAGGTCCCGTGAAAAGACTATTAACAAACTTTTTAAAAAGTAAATTGAACATTGCGTCAGTGCTTAGAAAATAAGACTTAAACTTAAACTAATTAGACCACTCGATACCCGCGTTCTATGGCTTTTAAGTTACTTAAATATGGTATTTGGACAAAGCCATAAGGTATTCCATTTTACCCGAATATTTATTAACAAAGGAATATCCAGGTAAATGAGAGTACTCGCGAGAGCCTGTGTTCTATCCCGGTACAAATTGTTCAAATTTAACACCTCTATGGCCTCACCAAGCAGAACATATCGTATTTCAGTTGCAACACACCTGTAGCCCTATTATTTGCTGACATTCTGGGTTTCTAATCACTCTGATTTATCCCCGTTTTAAGGAAGAAACCTTGATCTATAGCATACTATATTTGTATCTCACCTTATACGATAAATCAGGGTGTTGCGTTTTCAATGACACACAGCTTAGTCCAGCGACCCTATATATGGTCCCTTAAACTATTGCTCGAAACCTATGTTTTTTACAGTAATGTTCGATTTTGGTGATGTTTGTAATATTATCAAAAATAATAATTTTCATGTAATTATATGAGGATTTTAGTTTAATAATATGGTTCATATAAAAAACATATTTTATAAGAAGGGTGTTCTACGAGATTATGTTTTTTTTTTCAAGAACATAAAACTGTTAGCAATGATATTAGGACGCATTGTTATAGAATAGGCTAAAAATTTAGCAGATTTTTTTTAAATTTCAGTAGATTTGTATACCGCGTGGTACCGCGTGGTGTTAAAAAGGAATGAATTTTTTACGAAATTTCATCTTACTGGCATTCATAGGAAAATTTAATAATTTTTTTATTTTATTTTACGGAGTTGTTCAGGATATCAAATACAAAAACCGATTTGGTGGATTTTCCGAAATCCCCTCAACTTTTGAGATTTTTTGTATGGAAATGTTGATTTATTTTATGTTTTACCCCGTTTGTCAAATGCTTTTACTTCTAAAATTTGTTAAATAAATGTTCCTATTGTATACGTGGTCAAAAATGTCTACATAGTTTGCAAAATTTTGAAAAGAAATGTTTTTAATGAAAAAATGTCCAAAGTATGATAATTGAAGTGGACGGTTTCAGAATTTTTTTGGTAAGTCTATTAATTATGAATTACCACAGTAATAACGGGCATTTAACATGCCAAAAAATATGGCAACATTTAAATCTAAAGTACTAAATGTTTTGAGTACAATACAGAAAAAGTAAAGCAAATGTTTGGTCATGCAAGAGGCCGATCTCTACAGGGTGGACCCGAAAGTCGTACCAAAGTTTAGATATATCTCGTATTCTTCTGGCGATTTTTAAATAAAATTTGGTATACATTATACTATGATTAATATTAATAAAGTCTCTAAATAAGTTTTTCAAAAATTTACAGGGTGATATTTTTTCCGGGTTGCGACCGCTTTAACTCTCCAGAAATATTGTGCTCAACGTAGAATTTATTTAGCATTAAATCTAACTAATTTTCAAATGGTGCAAGTATCCAACAAGGACTTTCATTTTTATAACAAAGTTAAATTTCTCATTCTGGCCTGTAACTTTTTGATCTCCTAGGTTTTTTCGATTGTATAATTCATCATTATTAACAAGATTGTAGAAATAAGATACAGCAACAGAGACTTATAACGCTAGTGACATTCCAGGCCAACTACATTTACTGCAAAATTGTATTCTTCAATAATTAGTTCATTAATTTTCTCAGAAAATACAAAGTTTTTTATTACTTCCCCAGTAAAAGGGAAGTATTGTAATCGTGAAGAAATCACCCTCCGAGATTTTTTCAGATCTTCATGTATCAGGGTCCCTAGATGCAGAAAAACATGTCTTTTCAATTCCGTCGGTCTGCATGTCTGTCTGTTCGTGGCATAGCTAAAAAACTACTTATACAATTGACTTCAAAGTTTAGTCAAAAATTAAGGGTCATATGAGGATATTCTGATAACATTTTGGTAAAAATCCAATATGGCAAAACAAAAAGGAAAAAATTAGAAAAAGTTAGAATAATTATTACTAAAAAACTCCTTATCCAATTTATCTCAAATTGCACAAAAATCAAGCATTATGTAGAAATAAACTGGCAAAATTTCGGTACGAATCCAAGATGGCAGAACAAAATGGCGGCTTAATAAAATATTCAAAAATTCAGTATCAAAAAACTACTCAATGGACTGCTTTCAAATTGTGTGTTGTAACTAACTGTGGTATTGAGATGAACTAGTAAAACTGGGGTACTAACTGAAGATGGCGGACCAAAATGGCGGCCAAATAAAATATTTGGAATGGTGAAAAAACCACCCTCTTAGGTTTTACATATTTTCAGGTTTTAGTGTCCCTAGATGCCAAAAAATATGTAACATTTTGGTATGAATATAAGATATCAAAACAAAATGGCGGCGTATTAAAATATTTAAAAAATTGGCCTTAAAAAGTCTATTTATTAGGATTAATTATTTTATTATTATTTAAAGTTATGGTACGATTCAAGATGGCGGAATAAAATGTCGCCCAAATAATTTTTTTAAAAAATCAACGTAAAAAAATCTTATTCAAGTGACTATAAATTTTGCAGAAAAATTAAATCGGATATAGGGGATACCTGGTACGATTTCAACACGACGTAACAAAGTGGAGGTGGCTGTCAGTGTAAAAACTACTTATTGAATTTATTTTAAATTATGCTCAAAGATTAAGTGTGGTATAGGTATATATATATATATATATATATATATATATATATATATATATATATATATATATATATATATATATATATATATATATATATAATATATATATATATATATATATATATATATATATATATATATATATATATATATATATATATATATATATATATATATATATATATATATATATATATGTTACTAAATGACTATGTACTGAACTAAAATGGGTCACGCTTCACTAAAAAGAAAGATTTATAACGAGAAAAGTTCCGGGTAAAGGACATCTACGGACAAAACCATTGGCGTATCAATTTGTCTTTAAAAATATCACAGTGCTCGTAGGCATGCCACTGTTAAAGCAAAATTATGTTTTTATTCAAAAACATGCGTCTTTATAAAATGTATCAAATATCACTAAAATATCTCAAACGGTTTCGAAAATATTAACTTATTTTTTTTTTTCTACAAATTTTAACACCCAGTATTTTATTAACACAACACTGTTGGACTATCGATTATAAAGCAAACTATTATTAATTTTCCACTTAGAATCATATCCTTAAATAGGACAGACAGGTTCATTATTATTTTTATTAATATAAATAATAAACAATGAGATGAAAACCGTTCTGATTAACGGCCGCTAAATTAGCCATATAAAAACTCTTTTTAAAACTCACGTAGATCTTGCTACCTACAATTATCGCCTCTCCTATATTTAATACCCACTTAACAAACAACTGCTAATAACAATATTAATTACCGCCCAGATTATATTAAACACTACTGAAGCGGAAACAAACATTAAACGTTTTGAATGTCAAATAAACAATTACATGCCAGGTGGGTTTACTTAGAGGGTTTTATCTTTGATCATTTTCTTTGCGAATCAGGGCTGACGATAGGGTTGCCACATTTATTATTCTAAATTCCGGTACAGTCTCTAACACTAAAATAAAACCGTCACGCATTCACCATTTCATAAAACTTTAAGTTTATTAAATTAAAAGAGAACAATAGTAGTATATTTATAAATAAAATATTATTTTTAGTATTCCTTAAATCGAATTAACAACATTCTAAGCTAGACATATTTAGTCTAGCTTAATTAAATTGATTTCTCTTTTTTATATTATCCTCTGGATTTAGCGTTGTTCTATTAAGTTTAAGAACAAAAGTGCGGTTTACTCGCCAATTTAACTGTAAAATCTACATAGGTGGAAGGTCGTGAGACGGTACCCACGCTAAACTATTGAGCTCAGCGTGATAGACATACAGGCAGATCCCCGTCTTTCACTACCACAAGTCTGCCCTTATCCATATAGGGGCGAGCAAATAAAATTTTCTTTAGACTACTTGCCGAAGCTTGGCTTACTTCCTTACATCCCTTGACTGTTTTAATAATTTGTCGCCGTCACGCTTATTAAAATTAGTTAAATATTCTGCACGAAGCTCTCACAAAGAGTATTGCTACAGGATGTAGAAATCACAAAATATTTTCTTTCATTTTATGAGTTACAAAATCCTCATTGTTCACTCTTATATACCAAGGAAACCAAATTATATTAGTTGACAAAGCTTTGAGTGGATGTTAAATTGTTTTTCATAGTTTTGAAATTTCATGTGAGCGCTTTAATGAATGTCTTGAATCATTGCTGAAGAAATGACGAGTTATTTCGGTTATTTACTAAAGAAAAAGTGTAAAATTCACGGGAAATAATCGTACGAGCCTATGCTGCAGAAATACCGACACACGATCTTCCCAATTAATTCCAAACCTTCTAGACAAAACGATTGATGTGATATCATTAAACATCAATAAAATTAGTTTTCGGCAACCAACGGGGTAACCGGATCCTTCAACGCATCATACAGTTAACGTCAAAAGTCACGTCCTCGTCCCTTCAGCTAGTGATAACTTTCTTGCCAATTAAACAATGGTTCGAAAACTAACTGTTGTATTTTTTAAATGGCAGGTGGGCTGTTTTTTAACCCAATTTTAATTTTATTATCCTTAAAGTTGGTGTCATCTAAATCGATTGTTTTACATGAACTTTCTGCTTAAAGTTTTTTTTTTATTTTTCCCCACCATAACCAACCAGCTTAATACATATATTAATTCCTTACCTTAAGTAGTTAGCACCTCTCTTGGTATAAACAAGTTACAAAGTCCTTACCTGAAATGAAAAAAAAAGCGGTAAGAGAATAAATTGATAAAAATATACTTTTTTAAAAAGGTATTTGAAAATATCACGTTTACACTAAAGCTGTTAATGTTGAGATGTCAAAATGCTTGCGACGGCTAGCAAAAATAAATTCTGCCAAATCTTTACAAATGTTATTACAGTCGATTGTCCGGACACCGATTCGCGATTATCCGGATTGTCATACGGAATGCGCTGGTAACGACTAAATTAAAAATTGCTGGGATCATAGTTTTAACCGTGAATGCTCTTAACCTGGTACCTACTGATCCACCTAAAAAACTGATGCCTGCTTTGTAATAAAAATTTAAATTTGTCCTTTTATTATGTAAATGATATAAACCCAAAAATAAAACATTAAAACCTAATTAACACAAGAAAAAAAAAGCAACTATCAAATTTGTTTTATTTTTCATTCAATATTCTATGATTCAGATTTTTGATTATCCAAATAAACTGTGTCAAGTCCAGTTAATTAGGGCTCCACTATATTTTATTTCTTTATTTTTTGTAATATCTAACAAATTTGGGCAACTGTATAAAAAATTGTATAAATTGAGTTCAGAATTTATAAAAAATGTCACGTGAACAAGATTTAAAATTAATACATGGGACTTTACTACGATATACAATATTTAAAGGATAAATTACATAATGTCTTTAAAAATGAATTAAAAAATAAAATATACATAAAAAATATCGCAAGATAATTGCGATAAAGACACAAGCGACAAGTGAAATCAATATCTGAACCTATAATATTAGGAAAATAAAAATATACTTAGTCTTTCAAAATTGCAAGTTATAGAAGATAGATATATCACGTACTGTTTGGCTTATATACAACGTAATGTATAAAAATACTCATACAAATATCCGAAAAATGTCTGCGCGGAAAGTTCATTTACTGGACCATGGTGCATGAGCATTTAGCCCTCACTTACTCCTCTGCAATGTCGCCATGAGTTCAGTCAGTATAATATAAATCAAACCGAGTAGGAATTTCCTTATGTATACTAGATGGTCTGTATGAGTTGTTCAAAGTTTCATCAAAGGTACATGTTAAGGAAACTCCTAATTTCTTATTTATTTCTTTATTATCTACAATTTATTTTAATTGTCAAATTAATTATTACTTATTTTGGGCATAAATGATGCGTATCTTAGTTATTTTATTATCACATCATTTACAGGTATATTTAATTTTATAACTATTCATAACACACAAATTTGGTATTAACCCTCTTAAGCACTCTAGAAGTCGTGCATCTGATTCTACATGCTCGACGAAAAAGGAGAACTACTCCGACCGGCATTGAGATAGTACGAAAATATGTACGGTACTTGCTTACCAAACTTCTAACAGTTTCGTGAGTTCGGTCTATATTTCCGACAGGAAAACACTTTCCTTCTCTCCAATACTCCAGTACATCGAAGTGACAAGTGAACAAAGAAAAATCCCAGCACCACAAGAGAAGGGCCCTTCGAAGCCGACGAACTGTGCTGTTTAAGGTAAGAGTGCCGTTTACCTCTTTTGTGCGTTCTTTCTTTTACTCATTTACCACTTTTTTCACACCTATCATACAGTCCACTGTTTACATGCGTTACCGCATCATTTTGGTACCTTCTCCGCGGATTTGAATTAGTATTTAAATTAATTAATTCTAAATCTTTAAACGCCATTAAAAATATTAATTTTTTCATTTAATTTCGTCCGGCAGTCCGGCCGAGGCGATCGATAATCCTTGCGCATACGTTTATCGCTCAAAACTCGTGCGCGAAGTTCCAGCCGGTACTTCTCTCTACGTATTTTTATAAAATAGATATTTCAGGGATTTAAGAGCCCAACTCATCGTTTTAATAAGGTTAATAATACGTTCATGTAGCTAATTTAATTTGTATTAAAGCGTTTGAATGCAACCTATATTTTCTGGTAAAGACTTAAAGTTTACATATTTATAGTTGCATTTCACACAGTTTTTCAATTGTTTTAAACAAGAATATTATATTATAAATTAATTTAATATACAGCAATTTCTTTCGCCAAAATTGTCAATAATTTAAATTTATCATGTCGGATAAACTGGCAAAACTTAAACTAAAACGAACTACAGCATATAATAGATTAAAGGAGACATATGACGTGGGACTTGAGGTCTCAGAAGATAGTTCCAAAAAATCTACCTTTCTTGCAAGGGTCGAAGGAATTGATAAAGTGTACGACGATTTTCAAACAGTTCATAATCAAATTGTTTCTTTAATATCTGAAGATGAGTTTAGTACATACGACTCATTACGAGTTGCTGCTGATAAGGTGTTCTATGGCGCAAAAGCGATAAAACATGAAATTTTAATAAGTGATTCAAATGCAAATGTCTCTTTAAATAATTCTCTCATATGTACTACACCTAAATTCACAGCTATGTTGCCAAAAATAGTTTTACCCATATTTGATGGGGAATTTAAGAAATGGTCAGGTTTTTTTGATCTCTTTAATAGTCTTATACACCAAAACACTGAACTTTCCCAAGTAGAAAAATTTCAATATCTCCTTACGTCATTGGATAAAGAACCATTATCTTTAATTAAGGGTCTTCCAGTAACTGACAATAATTACATAGTAGCTTATGAAATAATTGAAAAAAGATATCAAAATAAAAGATTATTAGCTACTTACCATTATAATGAAATTTCTCAAGTCTTTTCTGTTCAAAGGGGAACTTCTAAAGAACTTAGAAATATTTTAAATATTTTTTCGGAAAATTTAGCCGCCCTTCGTGTTATGCAATTCCCTGTCGATCAGTGGGATTTTCTTTTATTGAATATGCTTCTTCAGAAATTGGACATAGCTACCAGAACTGATTTTGAAATACAAAATACTTCAGACTTTCCGACTTACTTTGTTCAGTTGGCTGTTCCAAACAACAATAATTCAGGGTTTAAAGTAAACAATAAACAGAATAATTCTCATTTAAGTTCTAGAAACACTAAAACCTTTCAAAATAAAAATTCGCTTCCAGCATTCATGACTTCAACTTCGGCTAATCAAAATAATACATCTAACCACAATAACACCCTTAATCATAATAATTTAAAATGCATCATGTGTTCTTCATCACATGCATTATATAGGTGTTTCGCATTTATTTCTAAAACTCCCAAAGAAAGATTTTCTTTTGCAAAACAACATAATTTATGTACGAATTGTCTTGCTTCCCAACATTCTGTTCGGAAATGCATTTCCTCATCTAAATGCAGGGTTTGTGGATTATCTCATCATACATTATTACATGTAGACAAAAATGCGGAGACCGTTTCACCTGTCGAACAACAGTCTTTTACAGATCCAACGTTGCCAAGTTCTTCACAATGTCCGAAAAATTCGGAACCAAATATTAATCTTGCCATTAATGCTATGACGAGTACAGTAACTACTCATCAATCTACCGTCCTTCTCTCCACAGCTGTTGTAGAAGTCAAGGATAGTCGAGACAATTTTCAAAAAATTCGAATCCTTTTCGATACTGCTAGTATGGCCAACTTTATTTCTGAAAAATGTGTGAATAGACTTGGACTATCTCGTATTCGATCTTCAATTCCAATTGAAGGATTAAACGATATGTCAGCTCAATCCAATAGCGGGATAACCCATTGTACTATAAAACCTTGTGGCCAGCTAGATCCTAGGTTTTCTTTTAATGCTATTATTTTACCAAAAATATGTTCGGATCAGCCGAAAATTAATGTCGACCCTTCACAGTGGTCACATATTCGCCACTTAAAATTGGCAGATAACTCTTTCCATATTCCCGGACCGATCGATATGCTAATTGGTGCGGAATTGGTTCCTTTAGTTTTAGGTTCTGGTCGTGTTTTTGGTCAGCCTGGTCAACCTACTGCTCTAGAGACCATATTTGGCTACATTCTTCAAGGACGTTCAAATAGTGCTGAATTATCTAAATCTCATACAGTCTTATTCAATTGTCATACATCTGTAGATATGAATCTTGACTTGCTACTTAAAAAATTTTGGGAGATTGAACATATCCCTAAAATCTCTTCTTTGTCCTCTGATGACATAAAATGTGAACAGATTTACAAATCTCTTACTTACAGAGACATTTCTGGTCGGTTTTGTGTGCCCTTGCCATTTAAGACCAATGAACCCACATTTGGCGATACATATTCCCAAGCCTATCGTTTCTTCTGCACACTGGAAAAGCGATTATCTAAAAATCCTGAACTTAGACAATCCTACTCGGATTTCATGCAGGATTACTTGGATAGCGGACACATGACTCTTGTCGCAAAGTCCGACTTCAAATCACCTAAAGCATATTACATGCCTCATCATTGTGTCACAAATAATGAGAACCCGAACTCTAAGTTTAGAGTAGTATTCAATGCTAGTTTTCGAGGATCTTGTGGCATTTCTCTTAATGAAACCTTATTAGTTGGACCTAAACTGCAACGTGATATTTCAACTATTCTGTTAGGTTTTCGATATTATGCATTTGTCTTTACTTGTGATATAAAACAAATGTACAGGCAAATTCGCATTCAATCTCAATTTCGAGATTTTCAAAGAATTCTTTGGCGCTTTTCTTCCGAGGATCCAATTAGTGAGTATCATCTATTGACTGTGACATATGGTGTGTCATCCGCTCCCTATTTGGCTCTGAGAACTATACAAGAGCTTGCCAATCAGGAGGCACTTCGGTTTCCTCTGGCAGCTGCCACGGTGAGAAGAGATATCTATGTTGACGATGCGCTCAGTGGAAATAATGACCTTGAAACAACTTTACAACTCCAAGAAGAGCTAATTCAATTAATGAAATTAGGAGGTTTCGAGCTCAGAAAATGGGCTAGTAATCATCCAGCTATTCTCGCAAATATTCCTTCTTCTGATGTTCAAACATCTATTAGCTTTGATCAGGAAGAACCTTTATTTATTAAGGTCCTTGGATTAAGATGGTGTCCACAAGATGACATATTCTCCTACACTTTTAACCCAATAGAGCTACAATGTACTAAGAGAAGTATTCTATCAGAAATTAGTAGAATATTTGATCCCGTAGGATTTATTTCTCCCATTATTTTACTCGCAAAATGTCTTTTGCAAAAATTATGGGCATCGAAGATATCGTGGGACGATACTCCCTCGGATGAAATTGTCCTAACTTGGAATACATATAAGTCTGAATTATATCGTCTTACAGAAATAAAAATTCCTAGACGTGTAATAGTTGATGATCTTCAGCGTATCGAATTGCATGGTTTCTGCGACGCCTCACAAATAGGCTATGCAGGGGTTATATATTTTCGTACCGAGAGCATATCTGGAGTCGTTAAAACTTTTCTTGTCACTGCCAAATATAAAGTCGCCCCTCTAAAAACCATTTCGATTCCTCGTCTAGAACTCTGCGCAGCTGTTCTGTTGGCGGATCTAATCTCATTTGTTAAAGAAGTCTATTCAGAGTTCATCTCCTTTGATGCAATCTATGCTTGGTCTGACTCATCTGTCACTTTAGCCTGGTTAAACGCCAGTCCTCATAAGTGGAAAACCTTTGTTGCGAACAGGGTAAGTCATGTTCAAGACCTAATTGATAAATCTTCCTGGCATTATATTCCGTCGTCGGAAAATCCTAGTGACTGTGCCTCACGAGGGTTAACTCCTGCTCAACTTCTTCAACATTCTCTGTGGTGGTGTGGCCCAGCATTTCTTTCTCAGTCTAAAGCATTCTGGCCTCCGCAGCCTACTGTGGCTTCTTATGAATCCACTGGTGATGAAGAAAAACAAACGGTCTTAATTACTTCCATAAATGAAAGTATTATAAATAATTTGCTTCATGACTTCTCAGCTCTACTAAAAATTCAGAGGATTCTTGCGTATGTTTTTCGATTTTCATCCAAATCTATAAAACATTCTCAGTATATCACACCTCTTGAAATGAATAGGACTCGTTTATGTATCATTCGTCACGTACAACGTGAAATATTCTCAGATATCTTTGATAAAATTCTAAGTAATACCCTCTTGCCCAAATCTTTTCGAAAGCTTGCCCTTTTCGTCGATTCAGATGGTTTAATCAGGGTGGGTGGTAGGCTTAGAAATAGCAATTTAGCTTATGATACTAAACATCCTATTCTACTACCCAAATCACATAGACTTACTGATTTAATTATTGAGTGGATCCACAATTCTAACCTTAATCCTGGTTTGAAAACTATGCATTATTTAATTCTTCAGCACTTTTGGATATTATCCCCCCGAAGCGCAATATATCGTTGCCTTTCTCGATGCATACGATGTTTTCGATGCAAACCAAAATCATACAATCCTTATATGGCGGATTTACCTTCTTTACGTGTCTCTCAGATAAAGGCATTCTCTTCAGTCTGCATTGACTTTGCAGGTCCTTTCTCTCTTTTGATGTATCGTCATCGAAATGCTAAAACTTTCAAGGGATATATATGTATCTTTGTATGTACTGCCACTAAAGCAAGTCATCTGGAAGTTACTTCAGATTTAACTTCTGACGGATTTTTAGGGGCCTTTAAGCGTTTTGTAGCCCGCCGTGGCAGATGTTCATTCATTAGCAGTGACCAAGGCACTAATTTCAAGGGTGCCAGTCGGCAGGTCCTGGAATACGCTGCCAATGCAGCTGAACAATTGTCGATTAATTGGAGTTTCAATCCACCAGGAAGTCCTCATTTTAACGGTTTGGCCGAAGCCGGCGTGAAGTCTATGAAAGCGCATTTATACCGAACTACAGGTTCACAAATTTTATCCTTTGAAGAGTTTCACACTCTTGTGACTCAAATCGAGTCTGTGCTAAACTCGCGACCCCTGTGTCCAATAAGTGCAGATCCCAATGACCTACAGCCTTTGACCCCTGGTCATTTTTTAACACTGGAGCCACTTGCTAGTGGTTTCTGTGAGCCTGACCTTAGTCACTTAAATATAAATAGACTAAATCGGTGGCAGTTGGTTCAACGATTGCATGCAGACTTCTGGAAGAGGTGGTCCCAAGAATATGTCCACTATGTTCAAGAAAGGCATAAATGGACTGACGCTGTCCCTCAAATTAAACTTACCTCGCTAGTTTTAATTAAGCACGACTCGAAACCCCCTTTACAGTGGGAATTAGGTAGAGTTACAGAGACTCATCCTGGGAAGGATGGCGTTATTCGAGTCGTAACTATAAAAACGTCTCATGGTCTAATGCAACGACCTGTGGTAAAGGTTTGCCCTTTACCTGGCAATTAAATTCGCTTGCGCGTTCGCTTTAAGCTATTATATGTTGTATCGTCAATTTACTTTAAAACATTCGTTTTGGTGGGTGGAATGTTAAGGAAACTCCTAATTTCTTATTTATTTCTTTATTATCTACAATTTATTTTAATTGTCAAATTAATTATTACTTATTTTGGGCATAAATGATGCGTATCTTAGTTATTTTATTATCACATCATTTACAGGTATATTTAATTTTATAACTATTCATAACGCACAAATTTGGTATTAACCCTCTTAAGCACTCTAGAAGTCGTGCATCTGATTCTACATGCTCGACGAAAAAGGAGAACTACTCCGACCGGCATTGAGATAGTACGAAAATATGTACGGTACTTGCTTACCAAACTTCTAACAGTTTCGTGAGTTCGGTCTATATTTCCGACAGGAAAACACTTTCCTTCTCTCCAATACTCCAGTACATCGAAGTGACAAGTGAACAAAGAAAAATCCCAGCACCACAAGAGAAGGGCCCTTCGAAGCCGACGAACTGTGCTGTTTAAGGTAAGAGTGCCGTTTACCTCTTTTGTGCGTTCTTTCTTTTACTCATTTACCACTTTTTTCACACCTATCATACAGTCCACTGTTTACATGCGTTACCGCATCAGTACATGAAGGTAGAGTGTCATTGCAAAGCGATGGGGGTGTACTAAGGTTATATATTAAAATTTGTATAAATGAACAATTCGAAATATCAAGGTATGAATCTAAACTTATATTGATCACTTCTGCTGATAATCTTAGATGATGTTTGATAACTTATATATAGTACACATATTTAAAAAAAATCGTACACACAGGAATTTGTATTCAGTCTATTTAGCTTTTTGATCAAAATATTGCGTCATTAGTATTGTTTTGCTTCAGTTACCATTTCCGATTTGGATCTTGGCATTTTTTTCAAAATAGCACTAGTATCCTGAGTGAGGCTTATGAGCAGTATATTCTCAATTGCCTGTAGTAATATATAGTAGAGAACGTTGAATCATGAAATCAAAAATTCTAAACCTCATTGATGCCTTGTATATCCTCACTGGAAACATCATCCATCCTACATCACATCAACAAGCCTATCGCTCTAAAATATGAGATGTCGCTTAGCTCTTTTTTAAACTTGTAATTGTAAGCCAGTACTTTTCTAAAATAGATTACCTGGTTGATGAAACAGCAGAACACTCACAAACTAAATGTCATACCATCTCATTTTTTCCCAACGTCTGCAAAGAGAAGAATATAACTTCATATTGTGAAGATGTTTTCTTAGCTGGCAATGTTCAATCAGAATTCCTCATGCAAATCCCAGGTTTTTCCTTGTGTTGTGGAATTATAAAAGGCCATTTCACGCAGCGCTGCCAACCTTACAATTTAAATCATATTTGCACGATTTTTTGTGTCTCCGTACCGTGAACAACCGCAACATGACGTTATCGAGAATCAGATTCACTCCTTGCAAATCCTTAATCAGGATTCCTTACGGGTCGAAACCGATTATCAACATTCCCTCTACACGCTGCTAAGGAACTGTTGGCCACATGCAAACTTTACATACATACTGCCGTTCTTCTGCAAGGCAAAATCACCTAATTTGACAATGGCGGTTCACAGTCAGCTGTCGAACTTGTCCGAAAACAACAGGGAAAATGGCGTCCACGAAAAGATGTTCCTGGTATTGTCCATCCATGATGGCCCTGAGATAGGGAATTTATTCCCAGAGATTCTCTCGACAAAGGGGATGCTTGTCGTAGTAACAATTCACATTGCCTGGTATGTAGAGTATAACCCTCTCCTTACTGAGGTATCTTAAGATCTCTAGCAAATTCACAGCTGTTGGTTTCATCCCACATTCTTTGGGAGTGTTAGATAACATTTATCAATGTTTCATTGACATTCTCGGGATCCTGACAACCCGCCATAATAAATTTGTCGGACGAAAATTTGGCGAAGTCAATCTGATAAATATGAATTTAGTAAAACATATTGGCAATCAGTTTGTTTTCATTTTTTAGTTGTTTAATATCCTTTTTAATATTTTTCGCAAAGTGCTTTTAAGTTACGTCATTAAATCTTTAATTAAAAATTCAAATCACTCAAAGTCGCAGGCTCATTAAATAAACGTCGTCTTTAAAATTATAAAATCAACTAATTGTTATAATTTAAATAATAATAATGTATTAAAAAACTGCTCATTAAATTTATGTCTTTTTAGCCATTTATGTTCAATACCCGGACAATTGTAAAATCAATTTTAAAAAATGCATTATTAGTTTTGATGATAATTCTCCTTCCATTGTTTCTCAGATGATTTAAAATCATTAGTACGCGCGATCTTTATGTAAGACATTCCAAATCCAACCCATAAATCGGTAGTAAACAACAAACTCAATATAGGAAAAATATAAAATCTGACAGAAGATGGTTCATAAAAATAGTAGGTTGTGGTTTTACGAGACTTTTATACCTCTATGCCGATCGGCGCGTTCAAAACGTTTCCTCGTTAGAAATCCAACGTCTTTCAGATTATTCTATAAAATCAACTACGTACAGTTACGTTTTATTGTATCATTAAAAGGCATGATTGATTTTCCACATAAGCTATCTTTTCAATTTAAGCTATATGAGATGCAATAAACTATTTTATTTACCAATATTATTGAACCAAATTAATTGTTGGACGAGAGTACAAAAGTTCGACCACAAGGCGCTTGGGTTTGATCTAATAGGTCAAAAAAGGTGAATCGCATACAGTTATAAGCACACCAACAAATAACACTCAACCAGTAGTAAAATTAGGGACTCCTTGCAGTTCAATCAGTTTGCAAAAATTTTTAAAATTACCTAAATTTAACCTAATAGGTTATTCACATACATATCAGTTTAGATGTTGCTTAGTTGGTTGAAAAGATAAGCCTTTGTTGCCATTATTGTAACAGTAGGTTCATATCGTTTAATTCGATTCTTCTAAATATTTTGATCAACTTGGCCATGGTATCCTATTTTTAATAAAATGTTTCTAAACTTCACTTTGCCATGTTTTTAGCTCTTTTCAGACGCAATTTGCTAGCCCCATTTGTGAACACCTGGATACATCCTGGCTCTAAGCCCCATTCAAATTGCCAATTCTTATATTTTAATTATTCTATCTTTTAAAAGGCATCATGGCTTCTACTGTTTCCCTTGGGTGTATTCCTGGTATCACTTGTATAACCTTTTCTTTAAAGTCACACCGGTATCCTTCCCATTATCGCCACCAAGCGGCCATTACGCTTCTTATTCTCCTGTAGACTTGGGCGGACAAGCGGAATAGAAAACCGAAATATCTACGGGAATCTTCACGTCCACAGCGTCTTCGAGCCATTTGAGTATTTTCGCAGATTTCCGCATCAACACCGAAGACCCGGTAAACAACTGAAGAACTCCGTATTTAACAGTTACTGTCCAAAGTTAACTTTTAAATTAGTAATCACCTATACTGCAATATGCATAAACTCGAATAGGTGCGTGCGTTCATAGTTGTGATAGCCAAAGCCGCTATAGAAAACCTCATTGACGTAGTATAAGGTCTTGTTAAGTCGTTAAGACTGACGACACAGGATCCGGTTTTCCGTTCCTCCTCTAGGTATGTCCCACATTGCAATTCGTTGGTAAACGCACCTATAGTAGATTTTTTGCCATGTTATATACCTTTTTCATATGTCAAAACATGCAATGTAGCAATAAATTTTGGAAACTTCGAAAAATATATCGAAAATAAGCATTATTGAAAAAAACATAAAACCATGTCGGTTTAGTTTTTAAGTTTTTCATATTTTAGTAACACTCATTGGTTCCTATGTTGACATATATTTACATTTTTTCAAATTCAAAATTCAAAAATTTGCTCTCAGTACGTTTACCAAATTTGAAGTCAACTCATTTGAATTTTATAATATCGTCAAAAAAGCGATTTGCAACTCCATTAAAATGCAAGTATTTTGTTACCTGCAATAAACAGTATATTTTATTACTATATTTGATTTTTTCCACATAAAATTAACCCCTGCCTTATCTCAACTTTAAATAGTTTCTAAAAGGTGGATTGGATGACGGTGAATGTCCTCCAAGGTTACCTAACTTGACCCCCTTGAATTTTTTTTTGTAGGGCTACCTGAAGAGTAAGGTCTACTTTAACAGACTCCCTACGATTTAACAAATACGTCGAGTTCCAGATGCCAAGCAGTTGAAAGCCGACAGTTTCAGCAATTTTCGGCTTGAATAAATATTCGTCTTTGATGTTTTATAATTTTTTAATAAAGATTAGTTGTTATCTAAAGCCATCATATTAACCTGCAATTTGACATCTTCATGAGTATCTCCTGTCAGGAAATTTAAAAATCTGCAAAATAACAAATTAGAGAACATGGAAGTCGTTCTAGTATGTTCCTAAATTTTAGGGATATACTCAGGATGAAATTACCTTTCAAAAGAAGTATCACATGACCCGTGTTGCCATTTGAAAAAGTATAGATTAGATACCTATGTCATAATTTAGCAGATGGCTACATATAGACTAATAAGTGTCATTGTGTGATTTAACTGTCGAAGTTACCTTAAAAGTATTAAATTTAAATAATGGAAACTTAAAAACTAAATCGACTTCTTTTATCAAATTATATTTTGGGGTCTCCATCCTTTATTTACACACTGTACATATTTAGTGCTATGTCAGTTTCTTCCCCCGGATCTGTTTTGGGATTTTTATTACGTAGCATCTTCACTGAAACGCGAATAATACCAACATTTTAAAGCTATACGCTCTAAAGCTTTTTGTTAGTGGTAAGTAGGATATTTTGGGGAAATGTTTTATCAACATGGCTCTGTCTGTAATATTTCAAAGTCAAAAATCCTCATGGGTTTTAAAATGAATTAAAAACTTGCTTCTGTTTAAATAGATGTGAACAGACAGCGTGTTTTGTGAACCTAAGGTGCACTCTGACAAAAAATTACGGAACCTTAAGAACTAAAGTGTTTGCACAACATACAATTTTTTATAGGCTATTTAAAAGAGCATTATAATCCACGAGCAGACGAAGAGGAAACACCCAAAAAGCGCAAAGAAGCCCGGCGTCATCCTCTCAACCTTGGGAGCTGCAAATTTAACAATTTTTTGCGGGGCGCTCAAAAAGGACGTACACGATCATTTTTTAAGAAATTGGGAAATTACAAGCTATCAATTTCGAGGCCAGTACACGGGACAAATAAAAAGGCTCTGTCCATTGTCTTAAGAACACTGCACTTTAATTGAAATTCAGCCAGGAAGATGATATCGTACGAGTCGTGGTAACGTCTCGAAATAAAAACCGAAAGAGAGAGAGACCGGGAAAAAACTCGTAGTAAATTAACAACCTCCGCCACCGCCGCACATTCTTATTTTATCGGTGAATTGCATTCTTAACTAGGATGCCGTTGTGGATTTAACTGTGGAAATTACCTTAGAAGTTCTGAGTTACTTATTAAATATAATGCGACATATAAACTCTCTTTAAGATTTGCGAATAATGTGTATTCTAAAAAAAGAATTCAAGATATCCTGTAGAAGGAACTGGCATAATAACCATCTTTAAGCAATAGCAATACCTTATTTTCTTATTAGTTATACTTATCTTAAAAGAAGGAAGTATTGCAAATGTAAACGATCATCCTCCGAGATTTTAGCAGATTTTATGCGTTTTAGGATACCTAGAAACTCAAAGTAAATCGACGACAGACGAATTATACACGTACATTTTTGGACAAAATTCAAGTTTAATTATTTTCAACAACTAATAAGATATTGAGTTGCAGATTGTGGTATTATCTAGCAATATTAAAGAATCTATGGCATATAAGGCGTAACTACAAAGGGCTACAAGAAATATGCTATAAAAGTTACGTAAGCCCCTATCATTTTCTCAAAATTTTCTTACTCGGTACGCCAAAAAAAAACAGTTTTTAGCAAATTTTTAAATTTCTTGATATACAGTGTTTTTTTAACAAATTGTACATTTTTTTCTAAATATGTTGATTTTCCCACCTTCTATATGCATTAAGCAATAATTATTTCTTACATTTTGTAAATACAAATAATGGCTTAACAAGGCTTGTCAAAAGTTGAGTGCCCCATTCATATAAAAAACCTGCTTTGCGTATTTTTTACTTGAATATCAAACGCGAAAACATTAGGATCCATTTATGTTTATACACATCTAAGTAATAATAGATTGTTTGCCAAAATGATATTTAGCAATTGAGATTTCGTTGATTTTTAAACTCTCAAATGACCTTTTGATTTGACATTGTTTGGCGCCTTTCTTCACAATTGGCCAATTCCGATATGGGTTTAATTTCAAAAAATAGAAAGCTCTATTGAATATAAAAGTTGTAGGGTTTTTTAAGTAATTTATAGAAAATTTATATTTAGGTATGTTAGATGACTCAAAAAAATCTAGCGGACCCAACTTGACTTGGCATGTCTTTTTAAAACTTTCAGTCGAACTTTATTATAAAAACTATAACAGTGGCGCAAACCGCTTTGACTTTGCTTATTTTCTTATTAGTTATACTTATCTTAAAAGAAGGAAGTATTGCAAATGTAAACGATCATCCTCCGAGATTTTAGCAGATTTTATGCGTTTTAGGATACCTAGAAACTCAAAGTAAATCGATGGACAGACGAATTATACACGTACATTTTTGGACAAAATTCAAGTTTAATTATTTTCAACAACTAATAAGATATTGAGTTGCAGATTGTGGTATTATCTAGCAATATTAAAGAATCTATGGCATATAAGGCGTAACTACAAAGGGCTACAAGAAATATGCTATAAAAGTTACGTAAGCCCCTATCATTTTCTCAAAATTTTCTTACTCGGTACGCCAAAAAAAAACAGTTTTTAGCAAATTTTTAAATTTCTTGATATACAGTGTTTTTTTAACAAATTGTACATTTTTTTCTAAATATGTTGATTTTCCCACCTTCTATATGCATTAAGCAATAATTATTTCTTACCTTTTGTAAATACAAATAATGGCTTAACAAGGCTTGTCAAAAGTTGAGTGCCCCATTCATATAAAAAACCTGCTTTGCGTATTTTTTACTTGAATATCAAACGCGAAAACATTAGGATCCATTTATGTTTATACACATCTAAGTAATAATAGATTGTTTGCCAAAATGATATTTAGCAATTGAGATTTCGTTGATTTTTAAACTCTCAAATGACCTTTTGATTTGACATTGTTTGGCGCCTTTCTTCACAATTGGCCAATTCCGATATGGGTTTAATTTCAAAAAATAGAAAGCTCTATTGAATATAAAAGTTGTAGGGTTTTTTAAGTAATTTATAGAAAATTTATATTTAGGTATGTTAGATGACTCAAAAAAATCTAGCGGACCCAACTTGACTTGGCATGTCTTTTTAAAACTTTCAGTCGAACTTTATTATAAAAACTATAACAGTGGCGCAAACCGCTTTGACTTTGCTGGAGGTGCTACGTTTAGTTTACGATTTTCCTACTAGGTTACCATGACAACGCGTATTCGATGACGTCGAGCCCAGCGCCATACAACGCTCTCGGTGAATTGGAGGCGCAGTACACTACACCAATGTGTCGTCCAGTTTGCGGTGGTTGTTTACTTTTATTTTCGCGGATTTCGCTGCAACCGGTGAGTTTCTTTGCAGTTAACTTGACTGTTTTGTGTTATATTTATTTGGTGTTATTAAAACTTCAAATTCGAAGTTAGTATATGTGATTGTTGAAGACTGGAATAAATTAAAGACGTCTTTGAATTTATTACAAACTGTGACAAATCTGATGAAAAATTAATCTGCTTTGCGAAAGGATTTTTAGGTGAGATGAACGATTTTGAATTCACGTTTCTGGCATTAGTGTTTAATGACATTTTCTCAATCACGGACATACTATTTGACGTTCTTTAAAAAAATCGCTTGACATTCATTTGTGCATCTCCAATATAAAACGCTGTCGGGAGGCGCTCTGTAAAAAAGAAATGAACATTTTTTTAATACCTTGTTTGATAAAGCAAATTCTATTATAGAAATAAATCATTACAAACGTGAGCTTGCTAAGCTTTTACCTGAAGAAATTAGGGCTAAGTATAGAACCCTTTTTTATGAAATATTGGACCATATTTTAATGGAAATGACACTAAAATTTCAAGACTGTGAAAAACTTACATTTTCATGTTTGGCGGGTATTGCTAAATTTTCCGAATATAGTTTAAATTTTCCGACTAGCCCGTTTGAAAATTTGTTACAGTTATATGGGAAAATATTTTCAAAAAGTCAACGACTTAAAAATGAGCTTGGTCTTATTTTTGCCAGTGAGAGTAATTGGAATATATCGCTGCAAGAGAAAGTGAAAAAAATTAATAAAAATGAATATATTTTTACCGAAGCATATAAATTGTTTTCCCTTATTTTGACAATACCGTCGACAAGTGCTTCAGTGGAAAGAAGTTTTTCTTGCTTCAAATGTGTAAAAACCTATTTAAGAAACACAATATCTCAAGAAAGACTTACTTCTCTTGGCAATATTTCAATTCAAAAGGAATTTCTCGAGGAGATTAGGGCAACTCATCCATTTTATGAGGATGTTATAAATAAATTTGCTGCTATTAAGGATAGAAGAACTGATTTAGTATACAAAATTTAGGCAAGTCATAAAAAAATATTCTACCCCCTCCACATATAAAAAAATTCTGGAAAAAAAATTATTTCGATATTTTCTTGCTTCATTTGTACTTCACTTACTTTTTCGTCCGTGAGCCGCCACTGGTACATTCTACTACATAGTCAAGTTAATATTATCATTAATGCCTCTTAGGCAATAGGCCTCAAATTTTGCACAAAAATCACGTATGATACAGGGATGAACTGGTATCCTGGGGCCTCTGCACATGTACTAGTGGTACTCATTAATTAAGTTAAAATGCTGTCTTCAAAGTTTAAAGTTTTTTACCATTTCACCAACACATCCTGTTGTAAGCGAGACGTGCAAAGCTTTCCGTGTACTATGTAGTGATTAGAATGCAAGAAAACTTACTCCAAATGGAAGTCGTGATAGTCAGATCTGATATAATCTATTCTAGTACTATCGTACATGATAATCATTTTTTATTCATCACTTTATTTTTAATGGAAGTATGTTTCTTATTGCCATCCATGGATACACTTAGGCATTGGGAGTTATTTGCATTGCAATTATGGCAAAATATCCTTTTACAAGGAATTAAAGTCTTTTAACATTTAATTAGATAGTCGCTAGGAAGTATTGGAATGCGAGGAACAAAAAAAAATCGGTAAATTCGCCCTTACCCACAACTTCCCTATATATATATATATATATATATATATATATATATATATATATATATATATATATATATATATATATATATATATATATATATATATATATATATGATTGAGTTTATGCTCTTCCACTCTTGCTGATATTCGCCTGTTAGTTTGCCCCACGTACAACTTTTCACAGTCTTGGCACGGAATACTGTATACTCCGTGATTTTCCAGTTTCATTTTATCTTTTGGGTTTCCAAGAAGTTTACGTATAGTTGTTTGTGGCTTGTGTATTGTTTGTATGTTGTGTTTCCTAAGAATTCTTCCGATTCTGTCTGTTGTGCCTTTTACATATGGTAAGACTACTCCTTGCTTTCCCGGTTCATAATATATATATATATATATATATATATATATATATATATATATATAATATATATAGTATTTAATTAAATGAATTCAGATAAATATGTTCAGCTAAAATACATAATTGAACTGATAGCAAAGTTTAGAGAGAATCAGTGTCAAACCGAAAACCAATCGCTTCAAATCGAATGATAGTGGGAAACGAACCAGGGAACTTGCTGCTTTCGGCCACCTCAATATGGAGCCTATATTAAGCACCAGGCAACTACCTTTAGTGTGTGGCATCTCGTACGAGTATTCGCAGAATTTTAAAAACCCACAAATAATACAAAATTCAACTTGTACAACAATTAAACGAAGATGACTTTTCAGATGTTTGGAATTTCGCGAGATTATGAATGACGAATAATAAATAATATTTTTAGTTTTCAACATTTATTTTTCCGATTAGTGTTTGTTTATTCTAAAGGGAACTGTTAATCGTCACAATTGTCGATACTGGTCTGAAGAAAATCCATCTTTCTTCCATGAGGTTTACACTCAATATCTTGAGAAAATAAACGTCTGGCGAATTTATGGCGAATGTTTAATTCGTCCTTTTTTTCTCTCAGGAAATCTAAATGGAGAAACGTATGTGCAATTATTAGAAGGCCCTATCGATCCTGCACTGACAGAAACCCTTGAAAATCATAACAATTACAATGCCAAAGAGTTGATATTTCAACAAGATGGTGTACCTCCTCATTAAACCCCTGCTGTTCGTGAATATTTAAAACGGACGTCTCCTGGTAGATGAATCGGCCGAAGAGGAGCAATAGAGTCGCCTGCAAGATCACCTGACTTAACCCCCTTAGACTTTTTTATGGGGTCACTTAAAAAGTAAGATTTATAAAACTCAACCACAGTCACTAATCTCTATTATCGTATGGGATGCAGGAGGCCAACCCTTTTAGCACTTATTATCATAAACAATGAATAAACAAAATTTATATCTTGTGTATCAACTTTCTTTTTAAGCCTAAACCATACCCATACCTTAAAGCTAAGTTTAAAAAGAATTATTTTCTCCAGAAAAACAATGTCATTACATAAAATTAACGTAAAGATCGATACAAGTTTATAGTTTTATCAGTGTTAACTACCTCCTTAATTTTTAAAAATTGCTAGGCCTTATTTTGTCAAAAATTTTGTTGAAAAGAGAATTTGATGGTCTTTAAAATAAGGTTTTACTCGACCCCGATTACCATTTAGGATTTTGGGGTTGGAGCTCACTCCTGGGAGGGGGAGGAAGTGACAAGATTGGTGATATGGGCAAAATCTTTCCCCCGGAAAATAAAAATCAACAGGTCCGAGCGATTTTTCTTTCAACGAACGGTATGTGAAATATCGGCCTTGTTTCGTTTTGATTGGCCCACCCTGTATGTATATATATATTTTTTTTTTTGGTAACAACTTTAAGTTTTAAATTTATATATTATTCCTATTATTTATTTATTTTCAATAACAATAGTTACGAAGTCTACAAGAAATAAATTATTCCTCTATTGTTTTCGGTCATAAAAAGATTTTATTTCAGGAATTGAAATTTTTCCGAATTTTTAAACATTTTATTTGGCCGCCATTTTGTTTTGCCATATAGGATTTGCACTAAAAATTTACCAGTCTGTGCCTGTTTAATACATGATTGTTGTGTAGTAGTTTTTTAATAATGATTTTTTCTTTTATTTTGTTGAAATTGGATATTTACCTAAATGAAATGAATGAATGACAGAGATTGACAGACCGACGGAAATCAGAGAACATGTTTCTCGGGGTCTAGGGTGCCTAAAATGCAAAGATCTGCAAAAGTCTCCAGAGGGTGATTTAAAATATTTTCATCTTTTGCACAATCAGTTATAATTGAAGCCTCAATAATAAAGGAGTGTATTCCGATGCGATCACTCTCAACCAGCGATGGGCGCTAATGGAATTTACCTATCGTCTATTGATGGTGAAAACTAGTCGGCCTTCGCCTTTGTAAATATGTAATCCATAAATATCGATGTTATCGGCTACTTATCGATATTATCGGCTTCGGCACTTGGCGATAACTGTCGATATATAGGTATTTTTATCCCTACCGTTAAGCGGGTGCACAGCTGAGCACCGCGCATATTGCGTTCACCATGTTGTCAATAATTATTTTTTACAGAATATGCTCATTAAGTTGCCCAAGGACTATAAATTACGGAATTTTATATATTTTCTAAAAGTCGGTTTTTTTTTTTCGAATAAACATACCGACAGTTTTATATGTATAGATTCTCGTGATTCGGCAATTCTGTTGTAGCAATTGGTGTGTCAGTCAATATTTCATTTGGTCATGATAAATCCAAATAAGTACGCGGTCTGGTATATAGAAATACGGTGTTTTCAATGATCAACGATTCTTGACGCACCCGAAATTATCATAAAATTATCGTCATCCCACATTCCTCCGCGGTCCTCTTTTAAATGTCTTATATTTTTCAGGGGGACCGTACCGTAGGTTTAATGTTGATTGGACTTGTTAAAGAACCCACTTTTTAAGAAATATTTAAATTCAGAAGTGACCCGCCTAATAGGACTGCTCTTTTTTGCACATCATTGAGATGCAAAATTATGGAGCAATAGTCATTAATTTGCATAAGTTTGTTTCTTCCTTTTGGAACGCGTCATGTGGTTGGTCGCCCGGTGTGTTTGGACAGATCCACTGCGATCGTTTATTTTAAATTAGCCCGGATATATCGGACAGCTCGAAAGGGGTTTCTTGTGTCGTTTTCGCTTAATTGTGGCGATTCCGGAGACCATAGAGATGATCGCTGTAATTTTCTACTGACGTTACTTAAATTAAGGTCATATATTTGCGATGGCGTGTTTATTTATTCAACCGACACGTTTAATCCATGATAATCAGGATTGGACTACTGATTATCTGATTCCAACCGGGGATGTATCAATATATCAATATACATTTACAAAACTGCTGGTTGACATTATACTCATTTGGGATTGGGTTTCTGAAAAAAGTTGTTTAACAGCAATTGTCAAAAGAATTGATAGTTGTCATAAAGTTTGATTTGAAAATATATAATTATGGAAAAATAAATTAAAATGCATTAAACAGATCTTCAAGGTGATCCCCCAGAGGTATTTCAGGCTGCTAACAATGTAATCCAAACAGTTATAGAACAGAATAATAGTATTAAAAATGATCTATAAAGATCCGAATGAAATATACTTATTAAGAAAAGTTCTGGTAATTTTTGGAACCTCAGGAGCTTTTCGGAGGCAAAAAATAACGACAGCTGAAGTTAAAACTGAGGGTTCTGTTTTTAATATTTATGTTAATTGAAGCAAAATGGACAAGCCATCACTTATCGTCTTTCTTTGATTACCAAAAAGAAAAATGAACTTCAAAAGCCTCGATTAGCACCG
Source organism: Kuschelorhynchus macadamiae (assembly GCA_030620095.1). NCBI lineage: Eukaryota > Metazoa > Arthropoda > Insecta > Coleoptera > Curculionidae > Kuschelorhynchus > Kuschelorhynchus macadamiae. The sequence goes on along the minus strand of JAUTXW010000556.1, from coordinate 571,455 downwards.
AGTTTTATTGCCAAGATTCCTGTTCCCTAATCTATAGTAGTGGTGCCGCCGAGATGAGATATTCTGGTCTCGTCAGTCATCAGCTGTAGTCTGATTTCGACAAGACAAGATGGAAATTTTGATTCACTACACAAGACGAGGCGAGACGATAAAGTATTCTCTCGTTGAGAACTTGTCGCTTTTCTCGAGTTTCCTCGAGCATAAAAAATATATATTTTTAATAGGGTAAGGACCTAAACTGATCAGAACAGGGAATGGGTTGATTGGTTTTTTATTTTCTTTTTGATTTTCTTCGTTTGTATATTGTTGTATGAGTGATTACATATAACTTCTCCATTAGGTTTTTTTAAAAACCTTATATTTCTGGACTCGACCACCTTAGAACTGATTCAAAACGTTGTTAGTTGTTATCAAGAGAATTACCTTGATCAGCTTGATGATATAAAACAACTGATTTTTGTGATACCACTTTTATTTTCAATATACATTCAATGGTAATTTTATTTTTTTTTTATTTTCTTCATTTGTATATTGTTGTATGAGTGATTACATATAACTTCTCCATTAGGTTTTTTAAAAACCTTATATTTCTGTGCTCGATCGCCTTAGAACTGATTCAAAACGCTGTTAGTTGTTATGAAGAGATTTTGGGGAGTTGAAATTAATTTTAAAAATTAATATTTTTGTGGTCTAGTATGTTATCACCAGAGAAACGAGACGAGTCGAGATAAAGGCTGTTTTGAGCGAAATAAAAGCATTCTCGATAAGACGACAGGAGATGTTTCTCGCATTTAAACGAGACGAGGTAAAAGAGAGTCATCTCTTGCTTCGTCTCGTGGCATCAGTAAACTGCAGAACCCTGAGTTTAACGTCAATTGGCTGGCTAATGCAGAAGCCTTTATGCTTAAACGTCATGGGAAACGGAAAGCTGGAACTGCCACTAAAGGTTACGAAGAAAACTCTCTTCAAAGCAAAATAGAGACTTCCAACAGAATATCGTGTTACGCGAAAATTAATAAGCAGCACGTAGTCAGAAATTATGTTATCACGTGATCAGATGTTGCAGTTGTTTCATCTGCTTTTAACATCAACAATTGTAATAATTTTACATTAGGTATATAAAGAAAATGTAAAGTTTTTCGACAATTGAGAATAAAGTTATTTAAAAAAAAACCCGCATTCACTAAAAATATTTAAAAGTTAGAACAGATCTAGTTGCAATGGAAATTAAAACTCTTAGTACCAATTATGTGTTGCTTATGTCTCAGTCACAGTTTGCAATGATGATATTTAGAGAAATTATTTGTTCCATTGTTGCATATGTCCTCTTAAACCTACAACTATCAGCTTAGACCTGGTCTATCTATCTAAAAATTAAACGTGTGCAAAATATTTCGGACAATTATTAATTTGGAAATATAAAGACTGTATTTGGTACAAATGTTTGTAGAAAATCCTAATAAAAAGATTGGTAACAAAGTTCAAATTTAAGCAATTTAATAAAAATAAAAAACAGCCAAAGTTATATCAGAAGTATAGAAATAGAAAAACAATATGTGAAAATTTATAAAAGTATGCAAATCAGAGAGAATTTGAATTTTCTTTTTCGTTTTCCACATAAGAAAAAAACATTTTATGAATTAGAAAATGTTTGAATATAAAACTTGGACAAAAATTATGTTTAAACTGAAATTTGAAAAAAATTTACAGATAAAAAAGGTTAGAAGCAGTATACAAAAGTGCCAAATTGTTTCATCTACTTTCTTATCAGAGAAGCACAGGCTACACTCGAAAAAGGGATCAAGAACAACAACAGAAACATTTAAAATGTATGTCACATTACTTAGTAATTATATTGAAAATCTAAAAAGGGGTATAATTTTCCACTCTTTTTGGCTATCTTATCTAAAATTGTTATATTTTAAAACGTGCTAATACAACTGCCAAAAATTCGAGGAAATAATGACATAGGAAAGTTAATTTTGTGAAGTTGGTATTATGAAAATTTTTGAAAAGTTGTATTAAAATCAAAATAAAAATATTTAGGTAGGAAATTTCACAGCCAAATTTGTAAAAATTCGATCATAGCAAGAAAATCCTGAAATTGTTTAATTTTACAATTATAAAACCTGGCGATGGAAAATGTTATTTTTTTATTTCTGCAACTCAGCTTAATTTCAAAATGTTTGCAAATAGAAATTCTCTTGCATAGATATATCACCTCATTTTAAATTAAGAAATTTTAGTACTGATTAAACCAGTCCAGCCCTGTTCTATAAATCATGCCAACCTTCCTTATTTAATTCCCTGCTAGTTTGTAATTTGTCACTAAATCAAAAATATCCAGTTTTTTATTACCAATTTTAGATTGACTGGTTGATTCCAATTCCATTCTTGCCTGGATCGAATTTTTAAAACTTTTGGCTGTAAAGTTTCCTACCTAAATATTTTTATTTTAATTTTATTACAAAAATTATCATAATATCAACTTTACAAAATTAACTTTCCTATGTTAAACCTTTGGCAATTATCATTTACTATTAGCACGTTTTAAAATTTAACATGTTAGACTAAATCGCCAAAAAGGGTTGTAAATTTTATCTCTTTTTAAGTTTTCAATATGATTTCTGAGTAATATGATGTGACATACATCTTAAATGTTGTTCTTGTCGATGTATGGTTCCTTTTTTTTATTGCAACCTGTGCTTCCCTGTCAAGTAAGTAGATGACGCAATTTGGCACTTTTATATACGGCTTCCAATTTTACGTTAAACATAATTTCTAAAATATCCCAGTTTTATATTCAAAAATACTGTAATTCATAAAAAAAATTTCCTTATGTGGAAAACGAAAACGTAAAAATAATATTCAAATAGCACTGAAGATAGCGAAACAGAAAGCTCTTTGTTATGCTTTTATTTAGTAAACATTTGCACGAAATACTCTATGTGCTCACAACAACTTCTCTCATTTTCAATTACTAATTTGTTACAATGAATTTGATTAATAGAGTCATCATTTTAGATAGTCAGAAAGAGCATATTTATAGATGGAAACTATTGTCGTTTCCACAAAGACGAATGATGGGAATTTAGCATTGTGCCAGGAAAAGGCCATTAATCTAGGGTGTTTGCAATTTATCATCATATGTTGAAATCAATTTTCCTTTCTTACATATTTATACATAATAATACCAGTAAACAATAATAGAATTTCGCTAGGAGCCGCCCGAGAGGATGGTCCGTTGTCCTGCGCTATCTTCGAACATCTGCCGCAGTACCACCACAAGAACCGAACAATTAAGGATCTAATTTGCATTCGCAATATGTGACTAAGCCGAACGCGAAATAAAACGAAGACGGCGTGTAGTACTCGTAGCATATGCACTGCAGATCAAGAGCCGGATAGCCGGTAGTACCTACTAGCTAGGATTTTTAGCGCGGGCAAGAGATAATGTCGTATTATTCAGGTATGCTCAGTGACAATGAGTACGTGGCACGCCTCACTGATAACAGGAGCCGATACAGGTATAAGTTTATTATGGTTGAATATCATTACGGGCTATGTGCTGGTCCGAGAGAAGTAAATAGGATGATGGTACTTCTGGTGGTCTACGATTCTCACTATTTTCTATACAGGTTGTTGCAATATTCGACCGATAAAAGTTTACAAAATATTCTTTGGCCAAAAATAAAAGAAAAGAAAACTCCCATTAAACAACCAAAGCAGCACTGGAGTGCCTAAAACGGATGACGATCAACACTAAGACTTGGTGAGAAATTAGTATTGGTTATCAAAAATTGTTCTTTATAGTATAAACTACATTAAAGTCAATACAAATAGTAGCATTTTCTAAACAATTGCGTGGACTAGCTACACTGTATTATCATTATTTTAATGTAATTCTGATGGAGGCTGGAACAGTACGGCTACTGTGTTCAATTACCTAAATGAGTTCATAACTTTAAAGTGAAAAATGGAGGCGAATAGACGGTTTGATTGAAAGAACCCACGACGACAAAAGAAACTTGAAAAATAACGTTCACTGTATGAATTTGGCAGTAATATTGTAAGGTAACAGTGGGTTATACTTCAAAGTACCATTTTTATATAACTCACCACTTCTTGTTAAATAAATACCACTAAAGGATTTAATGGAACTTTAACGTAGTTTGCTTAATATTCGCTAAACTAAGAAGAAACGCCATTTTCTACTTCTTAGAGGCTGTAGCAACTAGGTTTTGTGAAAATATTATAGTTTGCCTTAAAAATGACTTTTATCTTCTGGCGTGTCATAATGATATGTTCGTCGGACTGAATACTCTAATGGATTCACTATAGTCCCAGGAACGTAACTGATTCATTATGGTCCTGAAACAAGTACTCTATTGAATTCATTATAGTCCTGAAATAACGAAATTAGCAAGAAAACGACTGCCTTTCGGGAATATTTTTTAACAAAATTAGCACAATGTTTGACTCAATTGACGTCAGAAGATATGATTTTGCATGTTATTCAGAACCATTATAAAATAGGTAGTGGAATCAGCCTCGGCTGACTCCTCACTGATAATATTCACGGCTAGTTTCATAATGATTGTTATTTCGATCCTTATAACATAAATTACTATTTTAATCAATATTAAGTCTATCCAGTTTGTTGCGATGATATTCTTCGTCCTATATTATATTGTGTTCACAATAATTTTTTATTCGTTTATTATACAATATAACTATGAATATATCGTAATTAGTATATTAGTTTACTTCACTTGTATATATAACATAGAGTTAAATAATAGTATTTAGAATTGATAGAGAAAGAAAACTAATAATTTAAGAACATCATGGAAGAAGTGCCTACACATTTTGGGTTCAATAACGTTCGAAACAAGTACCGGAACGAAACAATTTCTGCAGCAAGTACGTTCACATTACCCTAAAATATTCATATTATTACCATCATTCATTTCTAAGTAACAATGTGATGCCACCACTAGTAAATGTAACTTATTTTTTTGTTTTTCGGCTTTACTCATTTATTTACAAAATTTTAAAGTTTATTAATTCAAATTCGATACATGCATACGCTTCCCTTTATAGTAGATATATTCTGAATAGTCTAGAAGGTGGTATTTCTTATAGTTACGTTCTCATTGCCCACTCTCTAAACTTTATTTTACGATGTAATTTTTGTAAAATAACATGTTGCCATACTTCAGGTCTTTAGTTATCGTCTTCTGTAGAGTATTACCTGGCAAAAGTTTTCTTGATGTAAAGCTAAAGTTTTAATTTAGTCTACAATTTAGCTCTTTAATATTATTTATTCAAAATTCTAACCGATGACTAAAATTATAACCATTACTTTTTTTATAAAACGTTAGGTTAGGGTTTTCAAAGTTATCCCTTCAAACAGAAGCACAATATTTTATACTTAAGTATAAAAAATACATACCTGAAATGTAATAAACAATTTTAAACTATACAAATAGTGCTCCACAAAGTAACACAGAAAGATTATGTCAACGTTTAAGAGAACCCATGCACTCAGGAATTGTCAAAGGTTTCTTCAAATAAAAAAGTTCAAGAAATTTAAGTCCGGTGATCTGTCCGGCCAACCAATTAAACCGTTGTGAACGTTGTAAGTCAATGCTTTTTCACCAGCAACCCCGTAAATTACTGAAATAACAGTCTCAAAAAAAAATGCTCCAAAGCATTTGTTTTTATAACAAAGTCAATTTATTAAGATAAAAACCCTATAGATCATCTTAAAAAGGCTTTGTATTAAGCAATATTTTGTCAAAGAAAGTTATTATATGTAGGCAAATAATTCTGCAAAAACCTCCGGATAGTTTTTTTATTGGGATTATTATTCTTAAGTATATCTACGTCAGTGCCCCTTGGGAAAGGCCCGAGAACTAGGCTCTTTAAAAACATATGTCCGTAATGTTTAACCTAAAATCCTAATTGAGAACATTATATGTAATCATTAAATTTCAGACTACAGTTTTACACAAATGCGACATATTAAATGTATGTTAAATAAAAACTCTTAGTGCTTGTCAACTCCTACCACAATGGATAATTTTTACAAAAAAGTTAGTTTGGTATTTTCTTTTGGTTCCCCTTATTTTTCTGCAAAAAAAGGAGACACGCTTTTAGTTGTAAATTGACACTCACTCTTCATCAATATACACGCCTTTGGTATGCTTCTGGGTACCCTATTGTGTAATATAAAAACAATCTACTTTGTGCCTATTATTACTTGATACTAAATTTAAATCAAAAATGATTGTCAAATTTTTGCCATTTGTGAAACTATTGAACTTTTTTAATATTAAATCAATTGCTCGACAAGAGAAGACTATATCATCTTGTCTCGTCTTTCGTGGCGAGTGAAAATTTCCCCTCTCATCTCATAGAAACGAGACGATCTCTAGTATCCGCGGCATTACTCTTTGCGCAGTTCTTTTATAAGTATATCGCCAAGTATATTGCCAAAACAAAAAAAAAACCTTAGTTTATCATCCGAACCTAAAGTATACTTGTATAGGACTTTGATACCTTCAAGTTAAAAGCTTAATGACACCCATTTAAGTTAACAAATAGAAATTTGAGGTTAATAAAAAAAATGTTTTTGAAAAAAAATGGGCAAGGTTATATTTTGCAGATGAATTTTTGAAAAAATAAGGATCGTCTGTGGTGAAATACACATTTTGACTCATGATGGCCAATCTACCGAAATTTTTTAATGATAAATAACTTAGAGGAATTTCCTACGACAATCTGATAAAACGAATCCATACGGTACGTTCCGCAGTTATCCAGCCCGCACTCCCTATCTGGGCCCGATAGATAAAAATCTGCGATTGTCTTTTGTTTTGTTTGTTTATAAACAACGCGTGCACTTGCACTTAGAGGACATTCCTGCTGCCCAAAACAAAAGGCAAAGGAGCGTCGTCGTGGTTTATTTCTAGTTAAAACAGCGCGCCGCCTCCACGCTCATGAATAGTGAGCGACCTCATTAGCGAGGCAGGGACAGTAATGACCGCGTAGTTCGAAGTCTAAATCGGTGACAACGACAAGAGCGCCATCTCGCAGCCGTGCAGGGATAGAAATCTGATTTTCTAACACCGTTCGATATACCACGCTAATGGGTGTCGCTTGGTATGTCTGATTTAATTTTAATTGAAGATTTTGACGCACAATTATTTTTGCACCCAGTGATTTTCCAAGAAGCAAACCACTTCTCTTGGAGCGGGGGGGAGGGGTGCACCAAATTTACATCAATATGCGTTTCATAATAAATATATATATATATATATATATATATATATATATATATATATATATATCATTACATAACATTCAAAAGAATCCAAAATATCCAAGACGCTCAAATCCCAATTGTGTGCAGCATTTAACATACGGGAGAATAAATAAAATTTTCACTTATGCAACAATTCAAAGATAGATAGACAGATAGATATTACCAACAGTACAAATAGTACAAAGGGTCGTTAAAATAATACATTTTAGTAGAGCTATATATAAATATTACAGTCATCATTTATAGTATCACAAAAATTATAAAACATAGGTTGTAGAAAATATATAAAACAAACCAAGTAAACAAAAAAAAACGTAATAGTAGACAAGACAATACGAAATATACATAATACGTTGTAGACAACCTGAACCAACAAAAACACAGTTAAACATTTACAGTCAATCTGTCCGTCCTAGATACTCTTGTGAAATAAAAAGCTGTTTTTGTAAAAAAACTCTGGCTCGCTTATTAAATTTAATGCGATTTAATGATCGTATTTCGCGGGGTAAAGAATTAAAAAAAGTTACACAATTGTACATTGGTGAACTCTCATTGTTATTCACGTATACGACACATTTGTACACATAAAGTGACGGGAAAGTTAAAACTTTTCGGCAAAAAGGCCGTAGGTTAAAAATCAGACGTGTTATCCTCTTTTGTCCCAGAAAAACATGACGACTTGTATTTCCCGCTCCCCAAGAAATACATTGTTGGACATAAAACTATATGCTAAAGAATGGTAAATTGTCAGTAGACTATCTTGATCAAGAATAGACTTTAATTTTAGAATCGCAAAAAAACGGCCAATTTAATTTAGAGCAAACATGGTCGACGTTATCCGAAAAGGACAATAAGGAATCTACTATACCCCTAAGAACTTAGTATTCTTTACAAATGTCAAATCATTTTCAATAGCAAAATATGAAGGTATTGGTTTTTCAAATTCATATACACTATATTTTGTTCATTAAGTATTAGATCATTGGCTCTACACTAGTGCTCCATGTCACTTCGGACTGCACTTATTTTCTCACTCAACTCACACATATTATCCACACTGACTAAAATTGTGGTGTCGTCACCCCACATAGCTATGCTATCGCCTCTCATATTATGTGGCAGGTCATTTGTGTATCGAAACACCCATTAATACTGACCCCGGTTCAGAAAAATAACCACCGTAGTTTATCACCATACCTCTCTCAGTCATGTAAGAATCAATTCAGTTTGGTTAAAACCCCGAATGCCCATGTTAAATAGCTTGGAAAGTAGAATTCGCCTATATTACAGATATTTTCCCCGATCAATACTGTTGAAACTATAATTAAGAAAACTGAAAATTGCCACCTCTAATGATCTACCTAGAAAAAATCCGTGTTGACATATATTAGCACTTCTAGTGAACTTAAGAAGTCAACCAATTTATTACAAACTACTTTTCCTAACATCTTATAAAAACACTCAGTAGCGATATCTGCCAATAGTTTTCTATGTTATCATGACTATTCTTTTTATGAACGGGAACAACATTGGAAGTTTTTAATATTTTTGGAAATAGTCCTTTTCTAATACTAGGACTTATAAGATCTGTTAGCGGTTCTAATATCAAACATTGTATAGATTTTAAAAATTTGAAATTCTTTTCGTCAAACCCAGATGACTTAGTGGCTTTTAAATTATTTATAACAACAGTTACCTGATACTTTGTCACCTCGTCAACTCTTATTGACCCTAAAGAATGAACTATACGGAAATACCCAGCAATTCCTCAGCAATGTGTTCAGGTTCGGTTACGATTTTCCCATCAATGTTGAGTTGGTTGTCTTTCGTAATTTTTGCACCTCTATTCAGACTGCAATTAACAATATTCCAAATGGTTTTGCTCTTATTAGTAGAATTTTTAATTTTATTTTCAAAAAACCGTTTCTTGTTTGCCTTTTTTTGGTATTTATATTGTCGTTGCAAATTCCCATACTCCAATCTGGCCAAGCCATTGGGGCAACCTTTCTGCAGCCAATATATCTTGTCAAGTTCGCGTTTAATTAGAAACAGCTCTTCAGTGTACCAGTTACAGGACTTTTTATTGTAGAAAGATTGTTTTTTACGCGAACAGCAACAGTTTAAACAGTAGATAATATTTTCTATAAAGATTGACCATACTATATCGACATCCAGTTGAAAGTTTAATGATTGATTCCAAGCTATTGGCAAAAATTAAATTTTCGAATTTGACTTAAATTTCGGGAATATATACGATTCTCATTATTTATAGTGTTGCCTATGTTAAGTTTATCGAAGTCGGAAATGTATTGCAATTTGTGCGCAACGTGATCACCCAAGTGTGGATTAAAAGGTACACAATGCACTTATGAGGTTTAAGCATTTTAAATATAGTCCATATAAAAATTTGCCTGTTCAAAAGCTTAGTGTCGATCAAAAAAAAAGTGGTTGACTTTTGTCAACAATATCAATGAAAAAATGCGACCAAATCCTAATGTCTTTAGTGCTATCGTTTGGACAGATGAATAAATTTCTCAACAGCGGGAATGTTTAATAGACAATATTTTCATGTTTGGTCAGATGAAAATTCATTTTCCTTTCAAGAGATTGCTTTTCAGATCATAATTCAATCAACGTTTGATGTAAAATATTACACAATAAAGGAGGAGAATACCTTCCCATGATATATATGAGGTTAGCAATTTCTTAAGCCATCATCACAATGAATGGATTGGTAGACATGGAACCTTACATTAGCTTGCTAATAGCCCAGATCTCACACCTTTATATACATTCCCGTGGGGTCATTTGAAAAATACCGAATATAGAAATCTGGACCAAAGTAATGTTGAAATTATTCTTCAGAGATAAATAAGTGCGGAGAATACGTGGCGAACATGTTGAAAATTTGTCTTAGTATTTATTTGCAATGCAACATTATTATCTCTTCATGTTCTAATTTATTTGTCATGGGTGATAATCCCTTGTTATTGCTTTTAAATATTATTAACAACGTAATGAAAATCAAATATTATTATTTAATTGAATAATTCATGTTGCGTAAAAATAAAATTATAAATTCACTGTGACTAAAGTGTCATTGTCAATCTTTGACTTTAAAAGTTAGAGTTAAAGAAGGTAACATATGTCTTGTTTGCAAGTTGGACATACATACATCCATGTGAAATAAATTTTAAATTCAAATCTTTTAAAAGCTACTGTAAAACCGCATACATAGGGTATGTTGTAAAAAATTTAGAACTTCTCGTATGATCCAAAAATGCGATAAAAACCAAAGCATCAAATTAAAAATAAGCGAGAAACACTACATACTTTTTATTTGATGCTCAGTTGTTTCGCTGATAAGATTTATTAATGATCTATGAAAATTCAAAAAACTTTCATATTTAATATTTTCTTCCATCCTTATAAAAAAGCAAGTTGTAAGGACCGTTCACTTTTATTTGGATATACCTGTACATAAAGATTTTTCATATCTCGGTGCAAATGTAATTACACTAATTACAAGAAACGTTCACGGATAAGCAATACCGATGAAATGGTTGGCCGAGAGCGAAGAAATATTATTTTTCATATGGACCAGGACGTAAACACGATACTATAAATAATATTAGCTCGAGGGGAACTGGTCTTAAAAGCTGAAAAAAAGAGTGGGGGCGCATTACGATACGTCCACACAGAATTTGGGATGACGTCTACAGGATTATACTCGACAGATTTTAGATGACTTTAGTTTTGGTTGGTTGACTGATAGATAGAGAGTATTGATTGTTTTTACATATAGGTAGGTATTTATACAAATGTATACAAAATAATGTAAAAACACAATGTCGAAGTTAATAAATCAAATATATGGTAAAACATTCCATGAGACATAAAAACAACCATTTGATTTAAAATATTATTTCATTGAATTATAGCTACTAAAGTCATTAAGTGAATAAAATGCAATTGATTTATCACCGCAATAAATATCTTTTAGTTTCTTTGATTCCTGTGAAAGTTTGTTAATTAGGAAAGAAGTAAACTAGTTTAGAGCAAATCTAGGTTTCCTGTTCGGTGATATTAAGTTTCCACACTGCTTGAAAACGGCTCTGGTGATATCTATTCACAAAGGCGCCTAATTTCCATGTTTTCTGCGCTTTCAAAAGTGATAGAAAAACTTGTGAAGATACAAATAATGGAACACCTTTCTCAATTAGAAATCTTGAGCCAAGCTTAATTTGAGTTTCATCAATCAAAAAGCACTGGTGATACTATTGTTTCATTCTTGGAGAATATCTACTTAAGCTTTAACTGTAGCGATGCGGCGGCAGCTGTGTTCTGTGATTTTTCAAAAGCATTCAATTGTGTGGATCACAGAATGCTGCTGCTAAAGCTAGAATGATACGGCTTTCGAAGAAGCACTTTTGATTCATAGCTCGTCCAATGCAATGATTCACGTTCGGAGATTGGAGCTATTTCGAGGGTTGTTCCACAGGGATCAGTATTAGAAGCGAATTTGTTCTGATTTATATAAACGATTTAGCCCCTCTGAATATTACAGGTAAATTTATACTTTTTGCTGATGATGCCACAATTCTGTGGCATGGAAGTGTGGCTAATAAGTTGCAGCATACAGTTTTGCAGGACACTGAATATATCAAAAAATGATGTGGCTCTAATCGTCTTTATTTTAATATTAAAAAAAAACAGCATATCATTTCAATTTGCAGCAACTTTTCACTTTGGAAAATCAGACTATTGAGCGTACCACTCAATTGGATGTCTCCTCAGCAAGGGTAGTTTATTATTCGTTGGTAGACTCACATAGGTATGGGATTGCTTTCTGGGGCGTACGCAGCCTACAGCTATTTAATTCGGCCTTCCGGCTTCATTCTTCAGAAGAGAGCAATCAGATATCTGAGTCGGGCTAGATTTAGAGATCATTGCAGACTTTTATTATTTTCATTAGGTATCTTAACTTTAGTGCCATTGTTTATTCTTGAAACTTAGGTTTGATTCATAAAAAACGTTCTTTATCCAACAGACCAGAGTCCTATCAAACACGCCAATCTGATAATTTTCCACTACCAATACCTAAATCCTAACAAATAATTCAATGATTTATGAAAGTATAAAAATTTATAATTCTCTGCCTTTGCTTTATAGGAATATCACAAATTTTAAATTATTCAGAAGATATGTTTCGAATGCACTTAGTAATAAGGCTTGCTATTCCCTTGTAGAATTTGTTGTCAACCATTCAGAACAGGTCCAACTTCCGAAATACTTTTAACCCTCGTTGCCGCTGCCCAAACAGCAGCGGTCCAAGCACTAACTCCTGAGACACTCTATATCTAATTGGAAGATGTTATGAAATCCAAATAATCCACAATTTGATACTCATTTTTAATAGGAGTAAATTAATTCAGGACTTCGAAGTCATTGGTATGTTACGATAAATCTATTTATGTCGGATAACATATATTCAAAATAATGGACACCACGTGGCGAAAACTGTCTTATAAATTGCGATTACCATAACCAGCTTTTGGGCGATTTGACACTACAGAGTAACTATTATCTGATAATTTATTGAATTAAAAATTTGTTCTGCGCGGTATTTTGTTAGCTGGGTAGTAGAGCTACAAACAATGACATCTATCATATTCGATTATATTTTTTGTGTGGAATACTCGATTCTCTTAAGATACATTTAATACGTCCATTTGCTTTCCGAATTCACTTTAAATCAATTTCGCTTTAACATTGCTCAAAGCCGGGGTCACACAAGCCTTTTTATAACGAACGCTGAGAAAGGTAAAGTGATAAAATATCTATCACGGCACACGAGCATCGATTAACCTTGGAGAGAAGAGTTTTTTTGAGGTTAGTTTACGTTCTTCAAATTTATTGTTCTAAAAATGGATACTGAAATGCTGATAAAACCAACTTAACAAATTCCTGTTGGTCGAACTGTATCACACGATGATTAATTATAAATAAATAAAAGAAATAAAGATTATTATAAATTAAAAAGCATTACTGAGTTTTAAATTTTTCTTCAATGAATTTGCAAAAAGCATACACATGCATTATGGCATCTACGTGCGTCCTCCATGTTTCTGTAAAACACATGAAAATCTGAGAGATCATGCAACTAATAAAATAACGTTCTGTGTGACAATGAGAAGAACGCACCATCGCGTTAAAAACAAATTGAAAACAGTCGTTTATTTATTATTAATACACCCGTGTTGTTTATGTCACGTAAACGCCAGAATCTGTCAATGTCACATTGTTAACTTTGATACGCTCAGTTTTAACCTAATCCTACGTAACATAAAAACGACATCTATTTACATACAACCCCATTAACTAGGATGTTATTCGAGACATTAAATATGTAAAACTATTTCTGAGAAATTAATTAAACAATTAAGTAATAATTTTATGTGTATCTTGTGACAGAAAAAACGTGATTTTTCCAAGATCCGGAGTAGAGTGATTCATCTTAAATGTCGCAACATTGCAGCTAAGTCATTAATGCAACATACATATAAAGCCTGAACTACTTGCATATTATATATTCAAATCATCCATATAACTGTCAACTAGTAAATACTTCGTACAGGTTAGTAGCAATAATTCGCAGTGGTGACTGACAATGGACAGGGCTGTAGCAAGGATAGTCAGAGCTATTTCTGTTATATATATTGTATATATTCACATTTTCAGTAGAGAAGGTGATACGCTTGAACACCTACGTACGAAAAAAAAAATAACTTATTCATTTAATGTTATAAAAAAACACACAAAATATTTTGTACGTCACGGTAGCCAGTCAAAATATTTTTGGGTTTAGCCCCTCCAACTTATGGTCAGATCGTGATTCTAATATCCACCTTTTTGCCCAATACAGATATAATGGGAAAGTTGTAAGAAAACTATTCAAAGTTTAAAGATATCTGGATTCAAGATTCACTGGCCTGCCATATACGTCTTGCAGCCCAGATTTAACACAATGTATTTTCTTTCAGTTCAGCTTCATAACTTACAGAAAGAAGCTCTCGAATCTCTTCGAATAATAAACCAGAGCGTTCTGTGGATAAATAGTTTGCTTTATTCTGACGAAACGTAGAAGGTACAAAACATTGGAATAAGAATATTACGCAAAAAATGGTAGTTGTTCTATATATCTTCTTCCGTAATTTTACAATTTTACTACGTAGCAAATATACTGTTGGTTTATCACATTCATGATAACTTTTTGGATATACTTTTCTACCCTAGCTGTATTTGAAAAAGATGTTTCAGTGCATAAGTCCTGCAAAGTTTAGTCTATATATACGACGAAGTTTTATATGATTACATTCACCAATAATTTATTCAGAAATATTATATAAAAAATATAATTTCTCACACGTCTTTTTTAAGGAACTCAAAACATAGGTAAAGTGGGTTTTCTGACTCTTAGATAAAAATACTTGTTTTCAGTTAGAGAAACCCTGATTAATATCGATTAAACCAAATGAAAAAACTGTCTGGTTCGGCCCTGCCCTCCCTTCGTAAAATATACCGAGAGGTCTCAAAAATGTTGCTTGTAAGTTGTTTGGTTCACGATAAATACAAGCAAAGTTCCGAAAGTGATTCATGGACCATATCAAAATTCGCGCTCTTCGAAAAGTTATGGCCAATAAAATGGATTAAGCCGAGTTTAAATAATCTTTTTCGGCATTCGGAGAGAGGAACTTTATTAACCTCTACATGATGGTATTTTTCTTATGGGCAATAATAATGTCTTTATACGACTTGCAATTTTCGGGTTTGAATGCGTACGAGGTGCGGTGCCTTTTGGTTTTATTGTTGCACCCAGTGAATTATGGAGCGTTAAGCCCAGTTCACACGTTCGTTAACGAATATTTGCATATTATTTTAAGCGAAATGCAAAAATTTAGCTTGTAATAGTTCTCGACCCCCTGCTCAAAATCTTTCACGCGCACAAGTCAAACCTGTTACTAGTTTTTGCCTCTAAATTTCATAATATGCATTTAAAACAATCAGATTTTGCTTATTATTTAGGTAATATAATTATTAATGAAATTTAATATAAATATATATATATATATATATAAAAATATATATATATATATATATATATATATATATATATATATATATATATATATATATATATATATATATATATATATATATATATATATATATATATATATATATATATATATATATATATATATATATATATATATATATATATATATATATATATATATATATATATATATATATATATATATATATATATATATATATATATATATATATATATATATATATATATATATATATATATATATATATATATATATATATATATATATATATATATATATATATATATATATATAAATATATATATATATATATATATATATATATATATATATATATATATATATATATATATATATATATATATATATATATATATATATATATATATATATATATATATATATATATATATATATATATATATATATATATATATATATATTTTGTGTATCGCAAACCGATGTGCTCTGACAGATTCATAAGTTATCATTCTTACCACCCTACCAAAATGAAAATAAATTTAATAACTGCTCTAAAAAATAGAGCTATTAAGCTCTCACATAAAGACTACAAACAGGAAAGCTTAGATAGGCTCAGAAATATACTCCTTGAAAACTCGTATCCTCTGAATATCATAAATAAGTTTTTATGCAACACAAATGAAAATCCAATACAACTAAATACTATCCATAATATAACGACAGAGGAAAACACCAGTCAGCCAACACAAACAATAAAATATTACCCACTTCCTTTTATTCAAAATTTAACTGATAAATTAATAGACGTTTTCAAAGATAGTCCAAACCTAAGGTTTGCCAAAAAACAAATAAAAACTGTCTCACAACTTTATGCAAAAACTAAGACTCCACTTTCCACGTTTGAAAATAATAACGTTGTATATGCCATAAATTGCAACAACTGTAATCAAATATATGTAGGTCAGACATCTAGAAATTTGTCAGGCAGAATTACTTCACATAAAAGCGACTGTCGCAGGTTTGTAAAATCTTGTGCATTATCAGAACACTTCATAGACACAGGACACAGCATTCGATTCACCGAGGCAAAAATTCTTGCTAAAGAAAAAAGATATTATAAAAGAAATTTCCTTGAAATGATACATATACACAACCAAGGGACAAACACAATGAATAAGAAAACTGATATCAATAATCTAAGCACAATATATTCATATCTGTTAAGAATTAGTGGGGACAATTTTTGTTTCGATTAATGACTCGAATGCTGTCCAAATCTCTGAGTAACTTAGTCCTAATATATTCATACTGTAGGGCCCTGTGCATTGATTATTTGCATGTATATATGATTTTCCATTTTCCTTTTCATTTGTTTCAGGAGAAGTTCAATCATGCTGTTGTGTTGTTCACGTAATTTTGTTTTTTTTTCCCCTTTTTTCTAATCATAGCAAATAAATATAAATTTTTTTCACAGCACGATGGTGGAACATGTCCCTCTGTCAGCTGCACAGTGTACTACAGAATATAAAATGTTTTCATCGTTTAACCAACAATTACAGAACTTGTAAGATTTGTGCTGATTGGGTTACCAGCTTTGCAGAGTACTGTTTACTAATGCGCCATCTACATTTTTCTTTTCCAACTATACATTTGGGAAACCGTCGTTACCGATTCGTGCTCAGTCGGCAATTATTTGAAAAACAAAAAACGCGTAAACCAACTAGTGTGAAGTAAGGAAGGAGAGCAATCTCCATTTTACAATAATAATTTGCCTTTTAAATACGTAAAATGGCCGACAGTGTCTGCACGTTGGAATAAACCAAATCTTAAAGAATTTTAAAATGTGTCAATATAACAACATCCAAGTCAAAACTAGTGATAAAAAGGTGTAAATAATATGTATATAGTTCTTTAGCAATGTTGAGAATTTTTCAGTGTTGTTTCTTCAATAGTAAAACCAAGTAGTAAGTCCACAACAACTTTTTCTTTAAAATAAATGTTAATACAAAATAATAACAATTTTTAGGCTGTCTTGAGGAAGGCAATAAACAGTTGCCGAAAGCTTGGCAAAGCAACAAAGTGTTTTAATCTAAGGTCCTCTCTTTGACTACAGCCCCACTAGATTTAGCACGTTTTATATATATATATATATATATATATATATATATATATATATATATATATATATATATATATATATATATATATATATATATATATATATATATATATATATATATATATATATATATATATATATATATATATATATATATATATATATATATATATATATATATATATATATATATATATATATATATATATATATATATATATATATATATATATATATATATATATATATATATATATATATATATATATATATATATATATATATATATATATATATATATATATATATATATATATATATATATATATATATATATATATATATATATATATATATATATATATATATATATATATATATATATATATATATATATATATATATATATATATATATATATATATATATATATATATATATATATATATAAATATATATATATATATATATATATATATATATATATATATATATATATATATATATATATATATATATATATATATATATATATATATATATATATATATATATATATATATATATATATATATATATATATATATATATATATATATATATATATATATATATATATATATATATATATATATATATATATATATATATATATATATATATATATATATATATATATATATATATATATATATATATATATATATATATATATATATATATATATATATATATATATATATATATATATATATATATATATATATATATATATATATATATATATATATATATATATATATATATATATATATATATATATATATATATATATATATATATATATATATATATATATATATATATATATATATATATATATATATATATATATATATATATATATATATATATATATATATATATATATATATATATATATATATATATATATATATATATATATATATATATATATATATATATATATATATATATATATATATATATATATATATATATATATATATATATATATATATATATATATATATATATATATATATATATATATATATATATATATATATATATATATATATATATATATATATATATATATATATATATATATATATATATATATATATATATATATGTATATATATATATATATATATATATATATATATATATATATATATATATATATATATATATATATATATATATATATATATATATATATGTATATATATATTTATAATATATATATATATATATATATATATATATATATATATATATATATATATATATGTATATATATATTTATATATATGTATATATATATGTATATATATATATATATATATATATATATATATATATATATAGAATAAAAGTGATTGCCGTTTAGGGAAAATCTCTTGTGCATTGGCTGAACACAATCAAAAAACAGGCCACAATTTTGACTTTTCCAATGTTAAAATTTTAGAGATGGAATCGAATTACAAAAAAAGGTTATTCTTGGAAATGTACCACATAAAAAAGAACAAGGATTGCATTAATTATAAATCAGATACCAATCAGCTGAGCAATATTTATTGCAGTCTTTTAAATTTTATGTAACAATACTATTCAGCTGCACACCGTAGAATAGTTCACCTCGTACAATTTATTAACATCTAGATAAGGCTTGTGTAGCTAATGTGTTTTGTTCTCCTTTTTTGCAATTCAACTGCTGGGACATGAATATTATCATTAAAAACGCCACATTATTTGAGCTGTTGTAAAGTAGAAATGTTAAAATTTAAAAATTATTGACTCTACCATCTTGCAAGTAATTTTTAAGTATGTATTGACTATGTATATCTAGACAAATTTTTATTATTTTGATTGTCATTTTAATGTTATAGTTCTAATTGGACATATTCTTATCACTTAAGATAAAAAGAGTTTCTTCTTTTTTTTTCCCACGGACCGCTAGACCCGAAATAAAACCTCTTTGTATATACATATATATATATATATATATATATATATATATATATATATATATATTATATCTGTATATATATATATATATATATATATATATATATATATATATATATATATATATATATATATATATGATATATATGGCGTTCTAATGAATTAGACATAGAAGAACAGTTTCAAATTTTTTTGTATATAAGTTATTTTATACATTTTATTTACTTAAATTTCCCAGTATCAATTTTCAGTCGATTCAGCAGATATGACAAAATTCTTCCACCGCAATCGTAACATTTAATGTTTTTACGGTTTTTGTATTAGTAACAATGCCGCATTTAGCAATTAAAAAATGAAATTCGACCAAACCCCAAAATATTAGGTTTGTACCTTTCATATAAAATTTGTAGTTAAAAAGGATCCAACAGTTTTAGAGAATTAACCTAATAAACGACCCGATGTAACTTTTTAAAGGAATTTGAAAACTTATCATTTTTTGGGGAAATAACATATTATCTAAAATACATACACAAAAAATGAATAGCGAATAAAAGCTCATAGTGTTATGAGTTTAAGAATTTAAAGGTAATATTAGAATATCACAGAAACATCATAAAAATCAGTCTTGAGTGTTTGTTGCTACGAAGCTGTTTCATTATCCTCCTCTACTTCATATTCCCTGTTAAAATTAATTGAACATGGGTTGGGAATTAATTTTTTCAACTGGCTTTAAATAATATCAAGGATGCACTAATAATATTAATAAAAATAAGTACATATCAGATAAATAATACAAAATAAAAACGGAATTTGCAATGTTAAGAGAACGCGCTGTTTTAAGTGGATCTTTTTAAAAGATATAAACTGTTTTCTTTTTTATCAAAATAAAATTTTCAGTGTCGATTTGCGACTCATCGCCTGTGTTTATTAACTTAAATGAACATTCCCTCTTTATTACATGTTTCATTGCCTATAAAATCGCGCCGCGAATTTCAATATTTCCCAGCGACGAAATAAAATTTTGGTATCAGGCAAGTTTCTTCTTGTGTTCTTTTGATCAGTGGTAATAAAAAACAAATAAATTTCAGATCACTCTTATAAAGGGTTTCGTCACCCATTTTACTGATATTACACTGACCAAATGTAAATTTGCAATCAGAACCCTACAGAAGGAACGATATATATGTTTGCAGTCAAAACGATAAAAATGAGTTGGCCGTGGTGTTTTCTAGTTAAGGTGTTGTGAATTTAGTGTCACTAAGCAATAGATAACCTAGCATACTGTGTTTATTGACATGCTATGCTGCAGTAGTAGATGTCTTTTAAGCAAATAGAACTTCTCATTATTCAAGCAACGAAGAAAAAATTATAAATTGACCAGAACTTCATTCTTTAAAGTGTTTGACTACTTAAAATTCACTACCACAATAGTATAGTGGTAGCGAGTAGATGATAAGAAAGTCAAGTCATCTTTTTATTTAATTTTTTGTCATTTATTTGACGTTAAAACCATAAAGGCTTAACTATTATTAATATTCACTTATTGAAGAGAACATAAATTAACAAAAGTGTACAAAGAAAAATGTCCAATAAACTACCGAATTCATCAACAGCATTTGCGGCGCAACCTATATCCTTCTACTGTTTACTCTGTTATAAAAACTTTATTTTTTTCAATAATCTTATAAAGTACAAAATTAAATGGTGTTAAATCAGGAGTTCGGGATGGCTTTTTATTCAGGGTATCAGTTCTATGAGAACGCTAGTCCCTGATTGCCAGCTTAAGAGGCACCAACACCTACGAATAGGCTGAGTAATGGTTTAAGTTAAGTGATTTTTCATGGAAGAATATACAAAAGAGTCCAAGTGTGGCCCAAGTGCTATAAACCTAATAAGTCAAAAATAGAGTTTCTAGGGCTAACATTTCTAGCTGTAAGAATATTTTAAACTTTATTACTTACATCAGAAATATATTAAGTTAGGAGATACTCGTTTTACAAAAACCATCTGCTATAAAAAATGAATGGACCATCGTTCACAATTTCATACCTGTTTAAATATTTCTTCGATATTTGCCGCTACTTCGAGAATCTTCATTGAAAGTTGCCTTTCTTAATTCAGCGAGAGTATAACAAGCGTATATGTATGTGTGTACAAGGGGCAATTAATTCTAAAAGGTTTTCGCGATAATATTAAAGATAAGTGGGCGTAGTGAAGTCGTTGTTTATTCGCGGCGTATTTTACTTTTTACATTTCAGGAATGTGTTACACATTTTTGTGAATATAAATTGATCATTTTCTATTATATGGGCATCGTATAATTCACGGGCGCTTTGAAACGCCAATAAATTATTTTACAGGATCTCTCGTCTGGTATTCGTAATATAACTTCGATGCGTGTAGTTTCTGATCAGTTTGTTGCGCTAGGCCGTACAAACTAGTTAAGAAATTAATAAATAAATCAGAAATTCTGTATATCTGCAATGGGTGGTCATTAGAGCTACAGCACCTGGGCCCCATTAAACCCCTTTGTCCTCCCTCCCCATATTGCTAATCTATGATATCATTGAAACTCTTACCCCCGATTGCACAAAACTTAATTGCTGTTTATACTATTTAACCGAGCTTTCGGACTTGACAAGCTGCTTACAGAAATCTAGGACATTCTAAATTTTAATTCAGCTTTCTGCAACCGGCCAAGAGAGTATTTTCCTTAACTTCTCATATGCAAATCGTTTATAATCCGCGTCAGGTATCCTATAATATAATGTAACTATTTATTTGGGTTATTTCCACAAAGTCCTCAGTGCTTTAGCTTGCACTTATTTTTTTTATTGGCCACTCACAATAAATTGCTTATGGTATACACGCGTCTTTCTTTTCCTGATATTAATCCTTCAGCAGCTATTCGTTTAACAGTTTTATCCGTTGTGTGAATTATGTAGGACCTGACGAAGATATCAACGAAACAGAGAGTAGATAGTATTTGTTCATGTTAATATACAGGGTGTAGCAAAAGTAAGGAAACGACGAAATATATTAAGTACTGCTTACCTGACTTTAATGAAAATACGTAAAGTTTGGCACACGAATCTGAGTCTATGAAAAGATTGTGAGTAACTATGGAAACATTGCAAGGATCAATTGTGATTGGCTGCAACTCTGTATATCCATGGAAACGGCCTAGTTTTGACATGTTTCCCCTTTCGTCGATTTTTTAGATCTGTGTGGCGTACTTTACACTTGAGTTTGAAATTATTAATGACGAGTTCCTCATTGCTGCCAAATTTACCGTTTTTATGATATAAAGGAACATTTTTTTTTATGGAATATCCTATATTATGTTATTTTTTTAAAATCCGCGTACAATTCTCAATACTTTTTATTAAGAGCACTTTTTATGAAAGTCAACAGTTTTTGCGAAAATTAGGGTCTAATATCCATAATTTAAGGTATTACTTTTTATTAAAATACCTGCACATAAAATGTTATCTGATATGTTTGATGTCAGTTTTGTTGATTTACTAAAATGGATCGTTTAACTGAAACACAAAGAACTGAAATTTTAGTTATACTGGGTTATGGTGATAGAATGTGAAACCGGCAAGATGTTTGTAACATTTTTAATGACAAATATCCAAACAGTTATATTAGTGACAATGTTTTAATGAGTTTAGTGACAATGTTTTAATGAGTTTAGAAGAAAACCCACACCTTTCTACCAGAACATTAGGAAGAGAAACTGACGTCTCACACATGTGTCAAACAAATTGACAAATTTTAAAATTTTGAAATTAATTCTTTTCTATTATTTAACTCAATGTTCCTCTCTTACGATCGGCGCACTGATGAGTCCCAATAGGATGAAAGTATTTGTGCAACTACTATGTATCTATAAAAACTTAAGGTAAATGATATAATTTCTTATGCTTGCTTAAATAATATTGTTTATATTATGTACCGAAACATTCCGTAGACAGACTAGCCTACATGTTGAGGTATGTAATTATATTAAATATTTGCTTCAATTAATTTAAAGTTAAATATTTTTATTCAGTTGCGAAAAAGCCAAAAAACATTTTTGTTTGTCAATCTAAACGCAACAAATAATCTGAATACACTTAAAAATGATAAAAGTTGTAATGAATTTGGAAACGGCTGGCCGATCTGAAAAAATTGATTGAACAATCTGATTGTACCGTTGAATTTCAACTGCACTGTCCATAAAAGAATTGTTTTGCCTTTTCCTAATTTGTAGAAATCGTACTCAAATTTAATAAAATCAGAATAACACATACTACTTAATGTTGAAGTATCAGTAAATACACAATGAACGATATAACTTTAAATGACTTTCAAAGTCCCTTCAAAAAACGAACAAGTTATTACATACAACCAAAAAAGTAGATAATAATATTAATAATATTGAACGAGGGAACAAGAACACGCATTTTGGCTGGAGCAACCCTTGCACCCAAGATACCCCAGAAGCCTGCAATCTGAAAACATCGACTCGAAAGGGTCACTAGAGTGGATAGAGTCATTAGGACCAGAAACTACGAAAAGCACTGTCTCAAGATAGACGTGGATGACAAATGCAGAAAATGCGATAAGCTTGGGGAAACCATTGAGCACATCATCAGTGGCTGTCAAGCACTCGCTGACAGTGCCTACCTTGGTCGTCATAACCAAGCGGCAAAGATAATAATCAGCAGCTCGCTCTAAGAAATGGACTACTTCTGACCTGCCCTCCTTAATACAAGTATCAACCGTCACCGGTGTTGGAGTCTGACAGAGCGTGCTTTACGGGGATCGATGAGATACTTACAACTGATAGGACCGTCGATTACAATAGACCAGACATTGTTCTAATAAACAAGAAAGAAAGGACCGGAAAAATAATCGATATCTCAGTTCCATTAACCAATAACTTCGGATAAGCAGAGGCTGACAAAATTAAAAAATATAGAAACCTGTCTATAGAAATCAAGAATATCTGGAAACTAGACCAGTTGGTTGCAATACCATTTGTCATCTCGGCAGAAATGATAGTCTCCAGGAACTTCATTAAGAATTTAGAGAGTATTGCACTAAGCAAAAATATTGCCGCAATCGGACAAAAAGCAGTGGAAGGAACTGAATTGCTTTTTCATTTGTTCACCAAACTTGTCGGAGATTGCAAGTTGCATAATAATAATAATAATAAAAGTTATTTAACACGCAATTGCTGAATTTTAAACTTTTTTTTGCATCATAACTAAATTATTTAGAGCTCAATAAATGTATTCCTTCCCCTGTTTGTGATAAAGTATTTATTTTCTCTCGAGATTTCTTGCTCAGTAAATACCAGACACCAGACATCAATATCGTATTGAAAAATGTAAAAAAATCATGTCCGTGGGATTCCTATAATGACAATAATTAACCGATAATAAGTGCGAGTAGTTCAGCCATTCCAGTAGCAGATAACAAATGATTTTGCTTTACGGCTAATTATTGCTGTGTGCCATTCTACGCTTAATAATCTGTAAGTAGGCCACATTTGCATGCGCTTACTTAATACAATTCCATTTTCTAAGAAACTATTTTCTTTGTGCGCCGCTCCACTAACGAACAGGTTGATAAAGTTCATATCTAAATGGCCCTGTATGATCTCCTGAGAATGCCGTGTCGGTGGTTTCATGCCATGATTCAAGATTAATTTCGCTAAACCAAGATCTTAATCCTAATAAAATGCATTAAGTACCTATTAAGATGAAAATGGAATTTACATACACCGATTGTTCAAACGATTGTGAAGTATTATGGATCCAAAAAATGTGCAACTAAACCTATTTAGAAAATACGATTAAAAAGACTTTTTAAATTACAAGGTCTCTTTAAAAAGCACTAAAGAATAAAAAAATAGTGCCGCCTTTCTGTCACATATGATAGGTATTAAGCTGCCTAAAAAGAGGTAAATTGGATTTCCCTGGAATTTCTCTCGTTATGAATCCTCATTTTAATCAAAGAAAGTGAAGTATGACAGTTTATTTTTGCATCTTGTATGTACAAACCGTATTGATAAAACGAAGAATTAATGAAAAGATAGTCCCGAGTAAAGCCAATTTATTGATTTCCTATTAAAGGCTTTTACTTAATGCCACTTGCCTGTTTATCCTGGTCAAATCAGCTTGAGCTTATTCTACAGGGTATTCATGTTCACGTTTAAGATAGAAGAAAATGCTAACTCTAAAAATTATTTGGTTTTACCTGAATCATTAGAATCTCTCAACAAATCAAACAAAATATAATTTGTGAATTTCGTTATTTTAAATGGAATGTATTATAGAATATAGTAGGTTATTATGTCAATAAATAGGTATATTCTTGCTGATTATTAAAATACCAGGTTTGATACCCTTATCTTTAAAGACAACCGAGAAAATTGACATGAACCCTGCAATGATGCATACTTATGTGTATGTTCTCTCTTTTTCTAACACATTGCCCCTCAGGGCCGGGTTTTTGTCAATTTTCTCGGTTGTCTTTAAAGGCAAAAGTTTCAAACCTGGTATTTTTATAATCATCAGGAAAAAGCCCATTTATTAAAATAGTATTATACAAGGTGTTCCATTTAAAATAACAAAATCTAACTTTCCAATTTTGTATACTTTATTGGCAGATTCTGATGGTTCAGAAAAAAACAAATGTTATATTCAACACTTTCTTCTATTTTGAATAATAAACTCTGTAAGTGAGTGTCAAAATATAAGTAAACACCCTGTTTTTGCTACTACCTAACCTAACCTAACCTAACCTGGATATACCAATTTTCAGTAGGATCTGCATAAATGTCAAATTTTCTACACTATGTTTACTAGTTCAAAATGTATCTTCTTAAATATTTATTTTCAGTCGCATCTACAGAAATTACCAACTTGATCCGTAATATTGGCGCCGTCGCGTCATTTAGAATTTACAAATGTTCAGTAAAAATTGAGAACATGCATTCTGCTCAAATTACAATTGGTCCGCTATGTTAGCCCCGTCATTGTGAATTAAAATATGTTTGCTCACAGGCCAAGAGCCTCAGCCTCTATTATTCGGAATGATGAGAGGAATGTTAATACTGATTTTTAAATATTTACTAAAAATAAAAAAATTGCACTCTTCAACGCCAAGCATGTTTTTGGACTTTACCGTTTTACTATACCAAAAGTAGTATAGAGAACGCAAAAATTCACACAATGTTACTCTATTTGACAACACTGCAAAAATGACACAATTAAACATAATTTTTTGGTTCTAAAGGGTCCCTTGAATTTTTTTAAATCTATTTTACTTGCCATAATCTTTATTATAAACAAATGTCGCGTTTTTTTATAATAAGATGTGTTTTACGATAACTGCCGTTATAGTTTGTACATTTAACAATACTCCTGGATTACCCCCGAATTACCTCCGATTACGCCTAAATTATCCCTTATTTTCGAGAACTACTCTAGTATTACCTAAAAAATACCTGGATTACCCTTAATTAGACCCAGTTTGTGCACTAAATTACTACCAGCAGCGGTTTACCCCTCGATTTTTTCATTTTTATTACTTGTTTTTAATTTTAAGCTTTTTATTAGGCCGCTATTTTCTTCCATCATACTATAATCGTACTAGAATATTATCAGAAGTAACAGGTCATACCTATATCATACTTGATTTGTATGCACATATTGTACTTAAACGTCAGAGCGCTTTTTTGCACTATTTTGTCTAACCTTCTTTTATGACCCTTGATTTTGGTACATTTTAAAGACAATTCGATAAGCAATATTTCAGCTAGGTCGCGAATGGAAAGTGAATATTACAATACTTGTCTCTTACGAGGAAAGTGAAAACAAAAAAACACATTTTTTGTTATTTAAGTAAGTTTTAAACCTGCATCCTTCCCATGTATTAAAACGAATTGAATAATCACCGATTCGCTCAACAATAGAAATATGATATGCTAATAAATGTACTACGCGTAATAGAGAAGCCACTTATTTTCAATATCAAATTAATATCTTGTAATCTTTCCGCGAAAAAGACGTTTTAACGACCGGTCACAATTTTTTCCATTTCTCAGCAAGCTTACTGGTAAATTTTTTCGTTATATTAGTGATAATCAGATAGTTTGAACCATGTTTATGTTTTTTCTTCAAAACATGCGTTAAAACTGCCAAATTCTTATTTTTATTATCTCATGACGCCATATCTCAAGTGCCTCCTTCCAGTACCTACTTAAGTGAGTATTGCTCCTTCCCATATATTAAAACGAATTGAAGAATCACCGATTTGTTCAACAATAGAGATATGATATGCTAATAAATGTACCGTGCGTATTAGAGAAGCCACTTCTTTCCAATATCAGATTAATATCTTCTAATGGCAGACATTATCTCCGCGAAAAAGCCGTACGATTTTACGTACCCACGACACGCGCATTTCCCTGCTCAAACGGGAGGCAGTAAAGGCAACGTTAAACAACCATTATTTGAGCCGTAAGTCAAGTGTTATGTCTTTGTTATTCAAATAAGACGACGCCATCGCACGATAACAACCGACCAATATTAATTGTTATGCTAGTTCGCCTAGTGCCATAACTATGGGTGTTTTTTTTCAGGTAAACGTAACCGTTATGTAGTGGTTACCTCGTAAACTATTGTATCGGATTGGGTATTTCGAGCTAATCTCGGTATTTAGGGATACTAAAGACGATGATGATGCGGGCGGTGTTTGTTACGAAGGACTGCTTTATGTAATTTTGATAATACCCGCTCTGGGTCGGACTATAATATTGAAACGGATTATTGGACCAGTTTTTCGAAGTCTTGCACGCTTATATCTTCATTTTATGGTAGATAATTTGAGGTTAGGTTTATTAAATATCTAGATACGTCTCGTGACAAAAGGTAGCACGACTGTGAAGTATTATCGATCCCTCTCCCAGACTATCTCGCGGACAGTGTGGGAGAATGATGTAACGAAAAACTAGCTATAGCTCATTAAGAAATCACGGTTTTTGAGTTTTGTTGTGTCAAAATGAAATTACTTAGCATAATCTGCACAAGTTTAAAATACTGAAAGAACACCGGTGAACAGAATTCAGATATTTATACCCGACCTGTGCTGACCGACGCGTTACCCATTATAATGATTGGTTTCCACGCATGATAAATCTTATAACTCACACCTCTATTGAAATTTTCTGGGTGCTTGCCCAACCTTTTTCTGTATATTAAAGATTGCGCAAATGTTAGATCTCCGCAGAATTCTTGCAATTTTATCTGTGGTACTCTGTATAAAAGGTAAAACTGCACTACTTGGTAGTTGAGTATCCAATACTGGCTAAGGTCTCGAATTGTTATAATACCTAATCGACAACCTCACATCATCAGTGCATCATCCCAATCCTGGAATCGACATTAGAATCTTTAATTTTATGATATGTTCATTAGTACGTTGGTGTCCCACTACAGCAGACTAAACAATTTGTTTCTTTTTAAACACATCGTTTATGTTCCCAAATTTTGGTGGATATTGAGCGTCCTGTTTTCCCCTATACAATTCTTCACAGATACATGCAATTTTATATACTCCTTCTGTTTAATAAGGTATAACATCTTTAGGAGATCTACAGCATTATACAATCTTCCTATGTATGATTCTACGGTCGATCTGATGTTGGCACTGTATGGTCATTAAGTACTTGGTTTAATTATTTTAGCTTCCTTTATGTCGCCCGATTTTATTCAATTAAACTTTTTTCTTGCTAATTAATGACAATTCGCCGTTGCGATAAGTAATCTATATAAAAGCGATTTTGTTTCTCCGCTTTCTACAACAGGTCCGACTTGAAAATAGAAATTTGACTACTCCTATCGTCAAAGAAACCTAAATATTAATTTGTTAAAAAATTTTGAAATTGATAAGATGGCAACGTTGCTCTATGCCTACCGGCCAACTACTACAACACTCTCGACGAAGTCCGGCGGATTTCATTAATTTATTCGTATGATTATTTGTTGTTTGAACTTGAGATTAATTGGTTCCATGATTGTTGCATGTAATTACCCTGTTTACAGTAAATTATCACTATCAGGAATTACATCGCGTCGAGTCGGTTTGATTACTGTACCAAACTATAATGCTAATAACAATATTTACCAAGCTCGTAAATAATTGACCTGTAAATATCCATACCGTCAAAGCATGGGATATAGGGGCCACTTATTATTTATAAAATTTTCAGGTGAAATTTCAAAACTATAGTGGTCGTCGAAAATCGACAGAGGTCTCACTCGTTCGATATTAAAAAAGACATATCCAAAATGATTTATTAATCTGTATATATATATATATATATATATATATATATATATATATATATATATATATATATATATATGCATATGTATATATACTAAAATATGCAGATACACTAAAAGAAGCTGACAGTTTACGTATAATAATATACTGATTTATGTTATGCAGTCGCATTTCGTCAGCCTAATATTACTAAAAACTGATTATCTGTATAAGCCCCATGATCTACCCAGTTTTAAATTTTTTTACGTCAGTAGTACACGGTACAGTTACTGTTATTCCGCAATAATAGAAGGTGTGTGCGAGATAACTGAAACAACTAAAAACAATGAAATAACATAACCTCTGATGAGCAGCGCCCGCGGTTACCGTTCGATCTTAAATACAATGATTGAGGTTAAGTAGGAACAATAACCACGTAAATACGTGCCGTATAATCATACACATTGAAGAAATTTTTACCTTGATGGGCTCTGTAATATTTTATAATGTATTATACTTTGTGTCTGTAGGCTTATGGATTTTGACTTATGCTTATAGACCAGGACAATAGTATAATAATCATTCATGGCATGTTATGAGGAAAATCACTGGGCTACGTGCACCCAAATAGTGTCATTTTTATAAAAAATGTCAAAAAAATCAATGAGGATTATATAAAGAATAGACTAAAGTGATGAAAATTGATTTTTCCTTCTATGCTGAAATTGGTTGGTTCTATTAAAAAAAAATGAGTTTTCTAAAAGTTGTAGATAATTAAAAACTGTTCGGTGGAATAGCTTTGATTAGTTTCCGAGAAGATCGCAGAAAAACCCTAATAATGAGCTTGTTTGGAAATGTTTTGAGATTTGTAACTTCGTACAAATATAACCTATGTGATGCTTAATATGTGTTCAGAATATAGATCCTGTGACGTTTTATTTGTTAAACAATTATGACTATTTATTTATCCCGGGACGCACTAATTATGCTGCAAACCAATGCAGATAAAAATATAAAGGAGAAATCACTGTGTGCGTCGTGAGTGACATTATAACATACAACTAGTATTTTTTTGGAAATTTGCAAAATAAAACGTCAAAAATAGCGTGAAAAATATATTATTTTGTTTATAATTTCAACAGTTAATAAGTTTTAAGTATAAACACATAAATTTTTTATATATCTAGTATAATGTAAAAAAAATGAAACTAGGTACTCCTGAGTTAATGAATTGAATTGCTCTAACCCCTATGTATTAATATGGCAGAATAAACCGTTTTGTGTAGGTACTAAAATTAGCAACCATACTTCGTATAATTTATATCATATGTGGATATCACGCAAAATATAAAACGCTAATGTCATTTTTGTCCCGACTCATTTATTGTTTAATATTAAAATTACGCTCATTTGGTATACAAAATACGGTGTGAAATACCCGCTAGAACTTTTTAAAAGTTGGGCAGAATCCACGAAATTTAGTCTATTTTTTGATATATATCTATTTTCAACACCCCAAAGCATTCGAGAAGATATTTGTAAGTTTCTGGACCCTTGTCGGGTAAAAAGGCCGGCCCTGTTAAAGTACTTATCCTGACCTTAGCCAAAGCATCATTTGGCACGGCCCACCATTGAAAAACTTCCTATGATATAAATTAGAACATTAATATAAATTATAAAATTAGACACAATTCGGTTAACGCAATTTTTGGACCTCGGACAAAAAATGTATATTTATGTCTAGCAACAAAAAAATAGAGCATTGTACTACCCATTAGTTTTTAGTCCAGATGGTACCGATACCGGCGCATGCCAGTATGAAGGTGGGACAAAAAATTCCATTACAAAAGTTTCCTAACAATCACTCCTCGGAACCTCGTGCTCTCAAAATACCTTCTCTCTAACAGTTGTTATTAAATGTATTCCACTTGTCTTAATCTAAATTTTAATCCATATAATCAAAGCGGCAGTGAATTAAAAAAATCTACATCCCCAATGCATGTATCTTAATATATTTTTAATCCCCGGAAAAAATAACATCAGATTTACTCGATGATATCTCTATCTGCTCTCGTTTGCAGCATA
The DNA here is from genome assembly GCA_030620095.1 of Kuschelorhynchus macadamiae. Classification (NCBI taxonomy): domain Eukaryota; kingdom Metazoa; phylum Arthropoda; class Insecta; order Coleoptera; family Curculionidae; genus Kuschelorhynchus; species Kuschelorhynchus macadamiae. The sequence continues at coordinate 539,474 of JAUTXW010000556.1, read as the reverse complement.
ACTATTGTTCAAACAAAGCCTCTACTAATATGTGTGAAACATATGGACCCTGCAACTTCACACGTGGTGCTAATATGTTTCACACATATTAGCACCACGTAGGCTATATTTGTACAAAGTAGAAGTTATTAGCATTTATTAAAAAGCAGATTTTTATGTTTTTTTCCGACTTTCTCCGAAACTAATCAACGGTTTTCCACCATAGAAAGACATATCTCAAAAGATAGGGTTTCGAAGTATCTACAGCTTTTTATGAAATATTTTTTTATAGAACCGACATATTTTAATATAGAAGGAAAAAACCAATTTGCAATTGTTTATATATTTCCCCCAAATATTTTTTGGGAGGGTTATTGAAAAATACCATTATTTAGATACACTTAAACAATTCGCGGAGTCAGTTTACTTATAGATATTTTATTAAAAAAAAAAAGATTATTATATTTGCTATTTTCCTGACCTATTAAAACCAAATTACGTTGTTGTATAGGAATCATCAAGAGTAAAAGTAAAAATGTTTAGCACAACTATAAAGAGTACCACCAAATTTACCAACCACTAGAATACTAAACGGTCCAAACATTTGAATGAAATATAGAGTGTTGGAAAATTAATGGTCGATAAAACGTTGGCTTGCTTCTCTAGTACAGCCACGTGGCTTACTTTTTCGACGTGTGCATCAAGTCCATCCCTATTAAAAGTACGTGGCGTAGGCAGGTAAGATTCTCAGATATTTACCAATAATGGATACTCGAACATGTTACTCATTTATGGAGAATGGTATAGAGTTTTTGGGAAGTTGATATATTTTATTAACTTCTGGACACTAATATTAATTTGAAATGAACGTCTCTTTAGTCATTTCACATAAACTTATACAATTCATTTATTTGGGAAGTTGTTATTATTAAGTTGAATTGACAGGCAGATTATGTCACTTTTTTATACGCGCTGTCCATGTGCTCCCAAATAACTGTATTTTTTACCAAACAGTTATTTCATACATCCTAAAAATGAATCAAAATCAAAGTTGAATCTGTCATTGCTATATGATATTTTAACGATATTTTTCGTTAACAAAAAACAGAAAATTACATTAGCTACAAGTAATTACCAATGTTGCCATGTCGAGATTTTAACTAAAACCTTCAAAATTAAAAATGATATACTGTTTTCTTTCGAAAACAATTTAGAATTGATCGATGGTATAAAATGATGTTTTGTTCTATTCTTTCTATTACATGTTAATATATTTATAGGTCCTTTTACTTTCATTCTGTATAATTTTTTTAAATTTTTTGAATTGTTTATTTCATCAAAAAGACGATTGAAAACTCTAGGTTCCAGTTAATTTTGTATTGCTTTTATTTTATATTAATATTACTTTATAAACACAAAAATGTTTACTTTGTAATATTAGTAGTTGTCAAAGTTTGCTCATATTGTGTAAAACTTAGTAGGATTTTCGAACTCTATGCACTGGAGCTCATTTATTGTTTTGATCTCGTATAGTGAAGATCTCTGAAGATGCAGTGGCAGGCAAAACGTTGGAAGTAAATTTGACACGGGCAGCTGAGAAAGCTTCCGCATTTCCTCTTTAGATCTGTAATGTTATTAGATGCAACATGGCTCTTGAGGAACACGAGACAAAGGCGTATCTAATAGGGGGATGGTTAAATCGGCAATGCAAATTATCCGTTATTAAAGTCCAGCAAAACTCTTGGCACGGGAAAGTACTTCAAAAGAGAGAGAGAGAGAGAGAGAGAGAGAGAGAGAGAGAGAGAGAGAGAGAGAGAGAGAGAGAGACAGAGAGAGAGAGAGAGAGAGAGACAGAAAGAACTTGCGTTCTTAGTTGAGAAATACATTGCTTCTTATGATGGGGTATTTGTCAATTTTCTGGGTTGATTTTAAATATAAAGTAATATCCAATTTGGTATATTTGTCAGGTGGTCTTTCAAGAAAAAAAAAGTTATTTGTTTGCTGGTAAACTGGTAATATGACAACATCGACGCAGCTACTATCATGTTGGCAACATCCTCATAAACCGGACCGCCAATTTTGGACCCGATGTAAAGTCCTAAGTTAACTTCACGTTGGAAACTGAAGGTACAAGAAGACATCAAGGTGGGGAAGTTCAGTTATGAGGACCCCCCTGCAACTATATAGCTTTTGGCACGCCCCTGGCACGAGATATCGTCATACTCGATTGGTTTTGAACGTTGCCGTAACACGTTTTTGCGCTATTTTAATTTAAGGAGTAATTTATAATGCAAAATTGCGACTACTTAAATGTAATTGCGAATTTAATTCGACCGCCAAGAACTTTAGTTTAGTTAAACAAACTGTATTAAAGGCTAATAAGTGACTTAACATAAAAAAGAAAACGAATCCTATTTCATTATTATTATATGGCTTACCGGTATTATTTATTAATCTAAAGAAGGAAATAAGTTATTATTTTGCCACAAGAGCTGGGTATACGAGGCAAAACGGTTATTGTCATTCAATTTAGTTTCTTAGACTATTTTCTGTGTATACAAGTCTTACGCGATCGACAAAAAATTAATTAATTTCCTCGTTTCGTTAATGAAAATGGTTTTTTTAAACTGCTCCGTTTGATTTGTTTTTTTTTGTCTGTGAAACAAAAATTGCTTCTTAACGAAATGTGTGCAACATTTAACCTACATTAAATATAAAAATAAACTTCCCGATTTAATAAAAAAACTGAGATATATAGGCCTCGACGTCCTTGGATGTGTCAGATTCCACCAATCTTAACTTTCTTGTGGTCGTTTAGTTCTTGACCTTGTCTCTACGATTAAACGTTAATTTATTGTACAGCTTTCTCTTAAGCGAGTCTTGACTCATATGAATCCCTCCACTGCTTACCTATACACCTGGTCCACAGTTTTTTTATAAGACTGCAAGCCTCTTGATGTATTCTCGTTTTAAATGGTTTTTTAAATTATTAATACAGTGTCATAGAATTTACAAATGAGTTAGTGGGTTATCTCCATTAGCAAACAACTAGCAGCATATACAAAGGTTAGAGAAATAATCAGTGAGAGCTTATGACTCGCGCTTGCTAAAAATTCGTCGTTCATGGAGAATACTTTCAAACCCTAATCTCTAACATGAAAGAGGTTCAGCAGATTATCCATGCCAGTCGGCCCAGGAAGATACGCTGATTCCATCATCAGGGTATTCTGTGGCACAAAGCATCTAAAGACAATCACAGACCTGTTTTTGCTGAACATCGTAGAACTAGAGGCCACCTGTCCCTCTATGAATACGCCGACAATAAAACTCACCCGCGACAAGATGCAAACACCAAGCCTAGAACCAACTAAGAACTGCATACAGGCTTCACAAATGATTCGTACTTTTCCGTTGATTCCTTCAAATTTCAGGTTTAGAACCATATTTCTCCCGGAAGCCAAAACCTTTGGTTTTCCGGAAACGACCCGTCGAGTCATCGCATGAACGTCGACGAACTGCTTGGTAACATCGCTAATGGTTTGGTTTTGCTAATCTTCCATCTGTTAACCTCGCCCACTTCATCTTCAAGGGCGCCATGTTCTAACATCTGTTACACCTGCCCCTTGGAATCTGTTTCTATGCGCTAGTACTTAGACTCTCAGATTTCGGCATATTTTTTGGTTTGCCTTAAAGCTTTTGCCCTATAAATTGTTACTGGTCCATACCAACCATGTTTTTTCTCAACTTGAGGTTCATCATCAACTGTATTTTTAAAATATTTAGTTTAATCTTATTCAGATTTCTTTAGAAACAGATTGCGGAAGCTTTAACATGGTTGGTTCCTGGCCGATAGTATCAATCTACACTACAATGTTAATGTATCGATTTTGTTGAGTTCCTTCTAATTCTGCAAGAGGATCCCACACACTTCTAATGCATTTTTTTGATGTCCAAGAGTTTAAGTATAACATATTTGAGAAGTAAATAACAGGATTTTTAGCAAATATAGCATAGAGATACTTAACAACTTTTTTCACGTTAGATTGGCTATTTTTTTCAAAAAAAAAATGTGTGGTGGTTAGCATGTACAGGGTATCCAATTTTCGGCACTTTTGCAGGTTATCTTCCTTATTTTGAAAGATTGAGGGTTGCAGTTTTCACGACAGTATACTACTTTTCTGTCAAATGAAAAGATGGTGCCAGTAAAATTTTCATAGCCCCTTTGGTTTTTGAGATACAGGGCGTTTTTGAAAATGTTGTATTTTCGGGCATCCCTCATATCCCAGTTATCTGAAAACGTATCAATTAGGCAAAAGTGTTTCTTATATGACTTTTTCGGCAGAATTCAATGTTGCTTTCGGAATAAGTGTGAATAGGGGGTTAGGTCAAAAATGTATCGGACCTTACTTTATTTTTTTAAATGGAACACTCTGTATATTATTCTTTATATTTATTAGAAATAATGTAGTCTTTTCAAAAATATATACATTTATGCAGTTATTTCGAAAAACCAGCTCAAAATTAGAGATTTTCTAAAATTTTCTTTTGTGTCAAATTAGTAGGTAGTAGGCTATGGCTAATTTGTTTGGAACAAAAAGTCACAAACTTTGCGGTCTTGATTATTAATGAAAAAATCTTTGTTGTTTTTGGCGTTTCAAGAATGAAATACTACATATCCACAGAAACGGCTTGCTTTTGACAAACCTCCCCGTTTCGTCGGGGCTTCAGATCCGTGCGGTGTACTATAATGAAAATCCCCAAAAAACTTCCGAATTATATTTACAGAGATAACGTATTTTGAGCACTGTGGTTATTGGTTAGGATAATATCTTAGGAGTCGTTTTTCTTTATATTAGATATTCAGAAAGAAGGCAACCTTTCCGAAAAATTTGCCCGTCTTAATTCAAATTTAGTAGAGCACCGATCATTTATCCAGCCCCATCCTAAATCATATACCAAACAAGACAGAGCGAGAAAAAAACTAAACGTATTGGGTTATGTAGAAGTAACGCCTTCATCTTCTTGCCAGCAAATAAAGGAAGCAACTTTATATCCAATGCTCAAAGAATTTTGTAAAAATAAAAGTTTCACCCATATAAATTCCACATAGCTGAAATTTACACCACGCCGATGCCGAGCGCCGAATGTTGTTTTGCCAATGGTATTTACAACAATTCCATACTGATGAATTTTCTGGTAGACTTGTGATGAATGATCTTATTTTTCAAGTGCGCGAATTTTCAATCGCCAAAATAAATGAAACTTGTCTGCAGAAAATCACTATTTAATTTTAAAGTGGTCACAACAGGGAGACTTTGGGGTCTCGAAGTTGTTTTAGGTTTGGAAGACGCGTAGTCTGTAGAGTTTTTGACAGAAGTCTCACAGCGCATCAGTACCTAGAAATCCTTGAGAAAATTATTCCACAAGTGATGGAAAATGTTTCATTGACTCTTTATAATGCCGTTTATTTTCAACAAGACGGTGTCACAAATCTGCGCTTTTAAGGACATTTTTAGACGATAACTTTTCTTAAAGATAGATTGGTACCCACGGACCTGTAAGATGGCCCCATTGGTCTCCGGATCTTTCGATTTTAGATTTTTTTTATGGGGACTCATGCAAAATAAAATATATGAAACTCTTCAATATGTATATATTTTTGGAAAGCCCTCATTATTCCTAATAAATATAAAGAATAATGTACAGGGTGTCCTATTTAAAAGTAGGGTCCGATAACTTCGTATGCTTATTCTACGGAAAAAGTCATATAAGAAACAGTTTTCGCTTTTTTGATAAGTTATAAGAGAGCTTGAATACGAGGGGTGCCTAAAAATGCAACATTTTCAAAAACGCCCTGTATCTCAAAAACCAAAAGGGCTAGGAAAATGTTGCTGGCGCGATCTTTATTTCTACAAAAAAGTAGCATACTGTCATGAAAATAGCAACCTTTTATCTTAAAAAATAAGGAGGATACCCCGCAAAATTGCCGAAAATGAGCTACGCTGTACAGAGTGTATAACAAAATTAGATTTATTATTAGAAATAATTCTTAAAGCAGTGAATTCGCTAATATTTTTTTATCTGTTTCTGAAATACACGAAAATAAATGATATAACATATTAATAAAAACTAAATTCCTGATATTTTGATATCGGCGCTAATATAAGGCAATCAATTTTTTTCGAAATACATGCAATTTTTTTATATATTATCTAGATCTGGCGGTCATGAAGACGAAATTGATTATGCGTATTTCACTTCTTACAAGTAGTCTTTATACATAAGTCATTTATTTTTAATCATATTCATCCAAACTTCAGATGCAAGCCAAATGCAATTGTATATGTAAAATTTTACCCAGGTTTGGCTTTATCTTTCGTCTTTGGTCTGGAAACCGACTATGATATTCGTTACGAGCTATCGATGCATTTTTAATAAATAATTCTATCATGTCGAGTTTCTCTTCTTCTGAATAACCCATCGTCCAACGTATTAGATATTAAAAATGCTCGTAAATAATTACTTCTGACCGGTAAACGTCAAAAAGGCGTCGTTCATTGCAATTGTCTTGACCATGGCTCACTATGTTTTAGCGCAAATTACCTTACCTTTTCTTTAATGTTTAAACGCTTATATATCCAAAACTAATTGACAGAATATATTAAAAGTATATATATTTGAAATTAGAAAAAAAAGATCTTCAAGAATATGATTTAATATACAGGGTATTTTATTTAAAAAAACTGACAACCTATCAAAATTTGACATTTCCAATATTATTTTCGCACTTATGATATAATATTCTAAATCTTCATAAAAAACCCAACAACTTTTGTATTTACGACATTTCCGTATCTGTTCAAATAAACTCTCTAGGTGGGTAAAAAAATATACGGGAAAACCATGTACATCAAGTAGCTTTGTTTAAAAGCTATGAAATCTATCTTGAAAATTACCAAAACATTGGCATTTCAAGAAACAGTAGTCTTATAAATAGCTTCTAGTTTACGCTTGATAAAAGCTAATCAAAACGTTGTGTAGAAATTAAAAGACAAAGAACATTAGCTGCCGCAGCCCGTCGGTATCAAATGGGTCCAGTCCGACTCTGGGAAGATAGGTACTTTTCATTTAGGGATTAATTTATTCAACGCTAAGCATCAGTACAAACGCCTAGTGTTTTGTAGTAATTACCGTTATTCGAAACTGGCGACAGATGTTTTAATAATTCCTGTTAGCAATTGTCATTTTTTTTTCCTTAATAGACATATCCGCGCTATTCCCAACGTCGCGACTAATTAAACCGCGCAATGTTAAATAAAACAACATTCGCGACTTTTCGGAAATTTTAATATCAATGATCAAGCCTAGGCGTCCACAATAAGACGATAGTGTATAAACAATTCAGCGTTTAAATGTAGAAAATTTTTACTAATTCCGATCGCAGTGATTGCAGCAAATAACTGTTTTAACTTTTGCACGTTTAAGAGTTCAGTTTTTAGCGAGATATTATTGAGTAAACGTAAAGCTGTCAGGTGCCTACAATTGTTTTTTTTTTAAGTTTTCTAAAGGCCGTTTTACATGCTGCAATTCCTCTTTGCAATGCGCAATAGTCTTGAACAAAGGCATGCGCAGTTTGACAAAAGGTACAAATATCTTGCCACTGCGCATGCTTTTGTTCAAGACTATTGCAACTTGCAAGAAAGAATTGCAGCATGTAAAACGGCCTTTACGACCAGAAGTGGGAATACGCGCTCACTCAAAAGCTTTGTTTGTGATGTGCTTAGCTTTTCTATACAGATAGTTTAATTTTTAATTTTTTTATCTATGAGCAGACTATGAAGGCCGTGGGCCTAAGTACTAGGTACTGTGGTTGCTTTAAGTAATGTTTATTGATGCAGGATTTAAAGAAGAAGTAAAGACATTTGCTGATAACACATTCCATAATTGGGACACTCTGGGAACAAAGACGCGAACAAAGTGGGAGGTTCGTGGTCTTTGCAGTTGGACTGTGAAAGGATGCATGTGGGTCGATGCTCGTGTCTCCCTGGCAGGACTGACTAAAGAAGGCTAATGGATGATAATTCATCACAACAGAATCCGTGGTAGAATCTGTAAAAAAAAGCCAGATCGCCCACAATTCGACGACTATAGTGATGCAAGCTTCCAAGCCCAAGGAGGAGCTGCTCCCCATATATGCGATCAATACTCAAGGCAAAAGAGCTCGGCAAAGAAAACCCGAGGCAATTGAGGTGATGTGATCATGCCAACGAAGATGTTTCTAAAAAGTTATACCGACTAGGCTAAAATAATCTTTGGCTTCAAGCATTTGATTATTCATGTATAGTGTGAGTATTGGAATATAATTTGTAATGATGAAATAGTAAACACAATAGTGTCTTTGGCGTTAAACTGAACAAGGACCTTTGCTCCCTATTCTACGATTTTAATAAGGTAATCCATTAGGGATAAAGTCATTACTCTACGCCTATCATCATTTCAGTCTTAAAGACAGGTTTGGGAAATTGTGTAATAGAGTGGAGTGTGCTATCGTCAGCATAGCTGTGAATAGGTTTGCTGGTAGAAGAAAGCAAATCATGGATGCATAGGAGGAATAGGGTAGGTGTCAACACTGAATCCTGTGGAACGCCTGCATTGATTTGAAAAAAATTGAAAACTGGCAATCCAAGTACAAAGTTTTGGAGAAAGGCCATAGGCAGCAAAATTTGTTAGAAGTGCATCAGACTTGATCAAATGCTCTGGATATGCCAGGGGCAATAATTTGGGCTTCTCCTTGGAACTCGATGAAATTATTCCAGTTTTGAATTACGAAGATAAGTTGTAGATCTTTGGTGGCATAAGTAGTATTGCCTGTACATAAGTTTATACCCTTAAAGGTAATTTAAAAAATTATTATTAATATATTTTTCCATGGCCTTACTCATAATTGGGAGGGTGGATATGGGTCTGTAGTTAGAGGGAAGAGTTTTGGATCCTTTTTGGGTACAGTCTGTACACGAGCAGATTTCCAGCTTTTAGAGAAAATGTCCTTGTCATAGGACATTTGGAACAACCTGGTGTGGATAGGGGCCCATTCAGAAAATTTGTTAATAAAAAGTAGAAAAACAAGTGGGGCCAGGTTTTTTCCTTGCGGAGCTCCACTTGTAGCAGTAAATTTAGATGATCAATATCCTCTAATTTTAACATATTACAAACGGTTACGAAAGTAGGGCTCAAAAGAAAGAAGATCATCGCTCAACCCCAATTTGTCCAGTTTATGTAAAAATATGGAATGATTAACCCTGTCAAATGCATTGGAAAAGTAATTGTAAACGGCATCAACTTGCATCGGATATTGCTCGTAACATGCCAAATTGCTTACGGTTATTCGCCTACTAACAAGGCCATGTTGATTCAAAAATATCAAATCTCTCACCTGAGTGACATTTCGAAGACCTTAGCGAATATCGGAAGCAACGAGAGCTTCAGTTCTATATAATGTGTTTGATTTCAGAGACAGATTAAAGATATAAAACCGAGGTGCCAGCAATTGAGCCCAATCCCCTTACCAATAAATTAGGCATATTGTCAGGGCCAGAGATAAGTTTGTCCTTAAGTTTTTTTTTTAAAGCAGCAAATATACTTTGTTCAGAGAGGTGATCCATGGTGATATTCAAGTTTGAGGAAAAAACATCGTTAAACGGGATGTAATTTGTTCGTGTACTATACACACTGACAAAGAAGCCAGCAAAGGCATTTGCGATTTCATCGGGCTCCGAAAATTGAAGAATTGAAATTGTCAAGCTTAAGAAGTTATAGCATTAAATGATTTTATGCTCTTATATACGACCAAAAGGTGGTTGGATCACTTGTTATTGAATCCTCCACTTTAGATATGTATTTTTTATGCGCCTCGTCGATCAATCTCTTGATTATTCTTGGCGGCCTATTAAATTGTTCACGGTAATATTCGGACTGTGAATTAAGTTTTTTAAATAATCTATTTTTACCATTTAATGATTTCAGCAGTGAACCAAACACGACATTTTCTCTTGCGAATAACTGATCTGGGTACACGTAAATCAAATATCCTAAACAAACTCCTGTTAAATACAAGACATTCCGCATCAATATCATTTAAAGAATATAGGTCTGCCTAGTTAGCATTGAGCACCATGTCGTACAGGAGTGGAAAATTTGGCTTTTCTTAAACTGAATTTGGTTAGAGCTAGGTTGTCAGAAAAATTTTTGAATTTAGATTTATCATTTAGCGAGATTTATTATAATAAATATATAAGGCGGATGAAAGCCGTTCACCTCGACTAGAGGGTGCGTTTCCCTATTTACAGTGTAATTCACATTAGAGAAGACTAAATCTAGGATTATTAGCATTCAGTACATCGTTATACTGTTCCAAACAAACACAGGTTAATGAAATTTACCAATATTTTGACTTTTCGATCTTCGCAGTATGCCTAACGAAGTTACTTGCATTAAAATCGCCCAATATCAATAGGTTGTTCCTTTATATATTATCGGTTGTAGCTCATTGGTCTAAAAGTGTGTTTTAATCAATCAATAAATTCCATGGATGAGGAAAACCATAATACCAGGATGGCCGATTCTAATAAATAGAGTGTGTTTTAAAGGATATTACGTAACATATTGTATTTCAATTCTCCTTATCTTTATACGCATGTTCATAGAAAAGATTGATAGTTCTTAGTTGGTTTTTAAGAGGGTTTAAATTATTGGTGTTTTTGAAGTAATTACCCATATTGGAAACTGGCGGCAGATGTTTTAATAATTCTCTTCAGTAATTGTCAATTTTTTTTCTGAATAGGTATATCCGCGCTATTCCCAACGCCGCTACTAATTAAAAGGCGCAATGGCAGATAAAACAACATTCGCGGCTTTACGCAAATTTTAATATCAATGATCGAGCAGTAACGTCTACAATGAGGCGATAATGTGTAAATAATTAAGCGCTTTAATGAAGAAGACTTAAATGATTATTTCATTTACTAATTCTGACCGCAATTATTACAGCAAATAACTATTTTAGATGACTTCCTGCGATAACAATGGCTAATTTCGAATTCATAATTTCCATGCGAATAAATTATGATTTTGTTGCTAAGCGATACGTCGAAAAAAAAATTTGAAAAAGAAAAAAAACATTAGTAAACTTAACTATTTAAAATGGAAAATTAAAATATTTTATATACAACAAACTGGCAATAAACTTATAGATTTTGAAAGTTTAACCTATTTTGCAGTAAGTACGCTGCGATCAAAACAAAATGATGCAATTTGTTAGTTAATTAAGCCACTCTAGGATGGCAGAATCATAAAACTGAAGTTAACAATTTTCAAAAATCGATATTTTCGATATGACTATTTTAAAACTTTCATCGATTTTTGTGTGAAAACGGTATAACTTACAACCATAATACTTTGAGGCGAATTGATGAAAATGATTCAATTTATATTTTAATCTCTGATATTCTAAGAATTTATTTTGTTATTTTACTTTATTATATCGGTAGATTCATGATTAATAAGTATAACTAATAATAAAAGATCTAAAAAAAACGAACGAGCGTAGTCATAATTAAGATTTTCAAAAACCCGACCTTCTTTTTGAATATGGGTCTCACACTTTTCTACAATTTTTCCTAGTAGGTTCTCTTTTTGCGGTATAGTAATATTATTAATAGTTGTAATAATAATTCGGTTTCTTAAAACGTCTGGAATTTCACGTGGAGTTAAATAGACTTTTTCTTTGATATGATCCCAGAACCTGAGAGGCCCATAATTCACACAAATCCTAGCATTATGTTCCGGCAAGCCATCCTGTCGAAAATAAATATTGGGAATTTGGGCAAGAGGTAAGTTGTTCATAAAATCATCAAATGTTGTTTCCAAAAAGTTCAAATAAACTTGCGATGTAAAAGTGCTCGTTAAAAAATATTGACCCCAAAATTACACTGAAACGTTCATGAAAAAATTCTTCCTTGAACAGATGTTGATTTTCATTCGCCCAATATCTCACATTATTATTATGGTGGATTTGGTATTTCTAGGGTTTATACGTTTCTTTAAAATTTTTCTGACGCATTCTCTGCTAACTCAGATTTCTTTTTCAATTTGACGCTTAGAAATGTTGGGCACAGCATTCACATGTTCACATATGCGTTTATCTCAGCCTAATAATGAATTTTTCTTAATTTTCATTTTGGGGAACCATTTTAAAATATTGTACCAGCCACGGAAAATAGGCGCAACAGGGTTGGTTTCTATCGGGGAATAGTTCTCCATATAGTGCTTGAGCCTGCCTTTTATATTGCAAGTACTCGCCACAAACGAGAAGCATATCTATTTTTCAGCATTTAAAAATAAATTACAAAGAATTTTTACTTTACACCAAAAAAAAATCACGAAATAAAGCATGAAAATTTACAAAAATTTGCAACAATCTGCAAAACTGAGAGGTAATAAATAAGTTACCTGTCAAAATTCAATTGTTTTTAAATACCATAGAAACCGGTGACAGTCCCAATAGGTATATCAAAAAAATAATATCCGTTGTTTGAAAATGAAAAATAAAGATATAAATGGATAGAGGATAAAAAAGTAGGATTGGTTAGTGAAAGGACAAAAATCGATGAAAATTTTAAAATCGTCATATCGAAAATATCGATTTTTGAAAAATGGTTACTTCAGTTTTTTTTTATTCAGCTATCCTAGACTGCCTTGATTGAAGTATACATTGCATCATTTGCTTTGGTCGTAGCGCACTTCGTTTTTTTGAAAAATTGAAATAAATGTCACGTATTCCCAATTACTTATGTATTTTGAACATAGTTTAAATTAAATAAATAAAATTATCATTGTAACTATGTTATTATTAGGTTGCTGGCAATTTTTCTCAACATTTTTTTCAAGATTTGTTTATTGCCAGGTTTAATGCCAGAAGTGCCGTCACTAATACGCCTAGTACCTATTGAACCCACACCGTTAACTTAACTACCTGAATCAACCAACAGAGACCTGCTAGTGACTGGGTGGTCATTTCTCTCTGTTTCAGTTTTTCTCGAAATGGCAATTAATATGCTGAACTGTTTTTCTTTCACTTAAATAGAGCTGGCGGTTGAGACCTCCATGGTTTAGTCCCATTTTACTCACGAATATTAGCACAGTTTTAAATTGTTCAGTAGTCTAAGCTATTTATGATTATTTGTTTATAAAATAAATAATTACTTTCCATAGATTACCACGTAATAATATATATCATCACATGGTAACATTGTGGAAATTGGTTGATAATTATTGTAGAATCTACTTTTACAATGGATTTTTATTAATGATGAGAACCAAATACGACTTTTAGTTTCCGGATAATATGGGGTCACCCTCGACCAGTTGTCAACACTATCAGGGACAGACATATAAAGGAACAGATGTATAGTAGGGATTTGGGGGATGCTCCCTATGTATGTTTTATGCTATTGGCAAAATATCATCTTTTTGCTTTACATACAGCTCGGCTGACACTTAACGAATATTTTTTAATTAGTTTATTTGAGTTCTGACTATTTTAATAGTATTTCTACGGAGAAATGTAAGCGATGTTATAAAAACCGGCCGAAGATCCACAAACTTGGATTTCAATCTAAACTTATAATTGGTGTACCAAATTGTTTTTTTGAAACGCAGCACAAATTTTCTATTTCCCCTTTTTTGTCCATGAGTAGAATTCTGCTACCACTCCTGATATAGCAGCCTTATGATAGTCTATTTGACTACATCTGACGTGTTAAAGGGCTAAGGCAATATCGAAATGAAACAACAAATATCCCCCAAAAACATTTACCTCTGGAAACATTTTCAGCGAGATGATTTATTTACAGTTTACCGGGTTTTTTTATAGGATGTGGACGATGTCTCAAAAAAGCAGAAGGTAGAGCTTTAGAAAAAAATTAGCTGGCCCGGCAGACCTTGTTCTGCCTTTTTCGTTAGATGGCGTGATGAATATCCAGTGGAATTATAAGAATATAGGGCGCATTCACCACAACATCCAGAAAAAATATGCAACAAAACAATACAAAAAATAGTGTTGAAAGGTCTCGGCAACTAGACGATCATTTAAAAAAAATCATGTAAATTCGTAAGTACAACTCTCTCACGACCTTGCCGAAAAATCGGGCTAAGGGTTTTAAATATTTATATTGGTAAACTTCCTTCACTCGGAAGTTCCCTCGTTATGAATTATTTTTCCCTTTATGAAGAATAGTGAAGTATGACACAATTTAGATCCGCACATTTATTAATATTTTGTATACTGACTTTTCAAACATTTTTATTGGGCGCCATTTTGTTCCACCATATTAGATTCGTAATAAACAGTTTCTATCTATGCCACCCTTGATTTTAGGGCACAATTTAAAATAAATTGCCATATTTTTTGATACTTTTAAGACCGCCATTTTGTTCCGTCATGTTGAATTCGTACCAATTTATCCTTATATAATATTTAATTTTTGTGCAAAATTTGAAGTCTATTGAATAAGAAGATATTTTTTACGTTGATATTTTTAAACATTTTATTTGACTCCCATTTTGTGCCAACATCATGAATTCGTACCACAATTTTACCAGTTTATCTCTATATCTCACTTAATGCTTACATAAAATTTGAAATCAATGGAATAAGAACTGATTTTTTAAATATTTCATTTGGTCGCAATTTTTGTTTTGTTATCTTGGATTCATACCAAAATGTTACCAGTTCAATTCTAAGTATCACTTAATATTAGACAAAATTCAAGGCAAACCCTTAATTTTTGACTATAATTTGTCAATTGGGTAAGTAGCCTTTAGCTGTGCCTCGAACTGACAATCAAATATACCAGCAGACCGACGCGCGACGGAATTGAGAAAATATGTTTTTTGGCATCTAGGGACACAAAAACATGAAGATTTTTAAAGTTTAACGACTACAAACATTTTATTTAGCCGCCATTTTATTCCGATATCTTGTATTCGTACCAAAATTTTACCACTCTAAGCAATCAAATGTTTATAATCCGAAGCATCAAAAGTGATCATGGGAAATTCAAAGTTTTGAATACCTCAAGAATATCGTAATCTTGTAGCATTATACTTATTCTTGGATTTCAAATTTTGGTATGTAGTTTTTTTCAAGCTTATTATGCTGCTACAAGATTACGATATTCTTGAGGTATTCAAAACTTTGAATTTCACATGATCACTTTTGATGCTTCGGATTATAAACATTTGATTGCTTGGAGTAACTGCATTTTGCAATATGGCGATTGAATTACATCACTGGTTTGTGCTGTATTTTTACGTGTTCAGATTTCCGTGTTTTGAGAAGTAAGTACAGACAATACAATATTATAAGCGTTTTTGCTTGATTCTGTGGGGTTAAACTTTATTATCGCAATAAAAAATTAATGAAAACTTGATTCTCTTTAACACAAATAAGGTTGTTATTACTTTTTTACGTGCATGTTTAAGAGTTCGCACTTGTTCTCGCATAAAATTACGCAGTGCATACTCTTATACATATGACCACAGATCGTAATTTGTAACGTTTTTTTTTTTAGGTTTTGTCTAATACCAGAAGAAAGAATAAGTGGACAAAATCTCGTATTTACAGCATATAATTTGCAAGATATTCAGGGGAAGGTCGTAGCAGGAATTAGTAAAAGGAGTATAGCTAAAAAATGGGGATAATCTTAAAAATTTGTACCAAAAACGACAATAGACACCAAGGTTCATTTATAATATGGATGAGACTGACGTATCCACAGTATCCAATAAACTACCAAAAATATTAACCAGCAAAGGAAAAAAATTGTAGGAAAAGTAACTAGTGCTGACCGCTGACAGCTTGTACCAGCTGTATGCGGCATTAGTGCTGCAGGTAAATACATCCTCCCAGCGATTATGTTTCCCAGAAAGAGAATGAAATAAGAGCTTTTTCTTATTGCTCCAGCTGGTACTTGCAAAATGATATATTCTGTCAATAGCTGGTGCATTTTCAAATTATAGTATATATAGTCCTCCTAGTTTTAGATAACCACAGCTCGCATCGTGATTTGGAAGCTTTATGATTTTACATAGACAAAAGTAACATTGACTTATTGTCTTTACCATCTCATACAAGCCACAGAATGCTACTTCTGGATATAGCAGATAGTGTGACAACTGGATGATCACTAATCCAGGCAAGGTCATTACGCAAATGCAAGCTGCCGGATTATTTAGCGCTGTCTACGCCAGCATTAGTAATATTGGCACGAATCTTGTATGACCTACGTGACAGGAGTTTTTATTTGTTTCAATTGCGAATGTTAAATTTTTTTAAACATTTTAAAGAAAGACAAACTTGTTTTGTTTTATAATGTATTTTCTGAGTTGGTTTTGTCAATAAGTGAAAATTTATTAAAATCCTTATAATTTGTGTTTCTTAGAATTAATATCACCATTCACTTAATAAATATTTTTTGAGAACCATCTAAGTACAGATTCCTAATATTTGGAATTACTTCTTCAGAAACTACCCTGAGTACGTCACAAAAAAAATGAAGCAAAATATGTATATATGAGATTATACTAGTTTATTCGCTGAGTACTCTTATACACATTTATCTTATTGTTGTTTGAAAAAAATCGCAATTTTTGCTTCTATATTCTAACTATTTGTGCAGTCTCAAGATTTTATTCCACAAACCTCAATTTTTATGGGATGAATTATCGTAGCTAAACCAAAATTTTAAAACTTACCCTGTTACGCAAATCAAAAATGTACTTTTTATGATCCACTCTAGTGCCCATTAAGAACCACCCTAGTGCCCATAAGTACTTTTTGGTATGCCCAGAACAGGGATTAATTAAAATCGCAACACCGCAAAATAGCCTTCGCGGCTTTAGGCAATTTTAATATTAATAAGGCGAGGCTTCTACAATGATAGGCGATAATGCGAGAATAATTAAGAGTCGTAATGAAGAAAACATAAACGATTATTTTATTTACTAATTCTGACCGCAATTATTACGGCAAATAACCATTTTAGATGGCTTTGTGAGATAACAATGGCTAATTTCAGATAATTTCTATGCTTACAAATTAAGGCTTTTTATCGCACCGGTGACTTACTGTATATTGTCTGGTTTCGCCATTTACCCATGCATATGAGTAAACACATGTGCCGTGTTTGTTCGGATTTTTACATCGTTCATGTTTGAAGAAGCTATTACGAAGGGGGTGGGCAATGGCCGGGGAAATGAGGGCTGACTTAATTTCTACCACATTGTTGTACAAGTCTTATTTATATCTACCAAAAGTGCTAAATCTATTCAAATCGCAGACCACCACAAAACTAATTCATTGCTGGCATACTTAAATTCTGCGGCATTGTTGATTGTTGAACTACCTTTTTATTGTTGTAATCAATGACAATAAACGGCACTTGTAAGAAATATAATTTTATTTATACATAAGTAAATCATAATTATAACGTGAATACTAAGAACTAAACTTATTTCCCGATCTGAAAAATATGATATGCGATATGCGTGATCGGTTGAAAGCTGGAGCCGGATTAACTTGCAGTGCTGTATTGCAAAATAATCATTTCCTTTAAAATTAATCAAACAACAACGGTCTCAATAAACTCAAATATCGTAGGGCCTATGCATTTTATAATGAGTAACAATAAGAAGATATATATTTAAAATAAAAAAGTAAATATATTAATTAATTATTATTTCATTAATTATTATTATTATTATTGTTGTTTTTTGCAACATTTATAATACAGTGCGTATTCCACAATAGAGATAAGATAGTCTGTTAAAGCCATAGCACCTAAGCCTTAATAAGATTCTTGAATCTTCCTTAAAAATATCACCTACCACCAGCCATCATTCAAGACAGATAACGATTGTTTGTGTTTGTTGTTCTTTTGGTACCTCATAGGTTTATTATTTTCCGGAAAGCGATAAAAATAGGGAATTTCAAAAAATAACCTTACAGAGTTGAACCTGAGATAGCCCATTCCTATAAAACAGACGAGGATGTCGTCTAGGTTGACGTCTCTTAAACTGGCGATGATAGGCCAGCGCATTTCTGGAATAGATTCTCTGACACATGGGCGCCGCCAAGGGGGCGGTGCAGGCAGCTGTTCCCTCCGTTCCTTCAGACAATCCTGCGAGTGTGTGGTAGTCGGAATGTTTACAAACTTTTTTTAGCCGAAATAGTAACAAAATACTTTTTTTTTGATGTTTTGATAAAAACTGAATTATTCTAGTTTTATGGTAGCAAATTTAAGGCATCTGCATGTCTGATGCAAGAAATATTAATATTGTTGTTATTCGTTCATGTGGCGATATACCCTTTCTCATGATAGTGCCCCTTTCTGAATTAATTTGGTAAACATTGAGAATTTCATCCATTCCTCAATAATTACGGTACTTTTAATTCAATTTAATTCCTTTAGCACATTTACGTAACTGTGTTGACTTATTTTTAGCAATCATTCTTTACATTACATTTGCCACGGTTTCCTTTCTTGCTTCTCTGTGCTAAAGTGCCATTATTTTTTACACGGTATTTTTTATCATAAAATTAATTGTTTTCCGAAGCCTGATTAGTTCATACAAAGTAATGACGAAAAGACCTGAAACTCTCTTTAATATTTTCATATGTGCTAACTTTTTTTAAAACTATTTCAATGGAACTCCCAGCCGTATTCACTAAATAGGATTAAATTTAGATCTAAATCTAACTAACTATACGATTACAAAAATGACAGTTATATAAGCAAACTACAACTGGCAAACTAAAAGTGTTAATTGACATGGTCACTAGATCTGGTCTAACTCTTAAACCTTTTTAGTGAATCTGGGGGTTAATCACTGAACTTCAAGAAATTAGGATATTTATGTATTTAAAACATAAAGCGATTTTTTTCTCCGGTTTTAACAACAGCTTCCACTTGACCAATTTGTTTGCTTTTTGTATTAAAGCTCTATACCCACAGACGTGTTATCACTAATAACTATTTATTTTCCATATTTCGCCATACATCCCATTAAAAATACGGTTTTTTTTCTAACAAAATATAAAATTTATATTGTCATTTTATTGAGTGCAAATTTTACTACTACTTTCCTGAAAAAGATCTGAATATCCATATATCTTTAAGGAATTTCAGAGATACATCGGGATATAATTGTTAAAATAAGATGGCAACGCAGCGCTATTTATTAGCCCAACAATATTCCTCGACGAAAAACGACGGGTTTCATTCATCATATCATTCAGCGTTTGAATTTGGGTCAAATCGTTTCTATTGATTCTGCTTTTTCTCCATGACATGTTTGCGATATTTTATGTATTTATGCCACGATGCAATACTCACTATCAAAAATGCAACCTTTAATTAATGAAACCGTTAGAATTAGAAAAACGCTAACGTCGGAAATTGAGAGAGCACGCAAAGAACTTGGACCTAAACCAACATCTGTTAATGATTGGATTTTAGTTTTTATTGTTCATTACTAATACATGTGTTTTTTGTAATTCATATTTGTTGTTTTTCTATCAACATGAATAGAAAATAGCTAAATCGGTCCTATTTTTGACTTGTATCATAAATGCTTAATATTATGTAAGAATTTAATACAGTTTTATACAGGGTGTCTATTTTAAGTCAAAAAAATGTTTTGCTATTTACCCTAGGAATAGCGAAATACTAAATTAAGAAAGATTTGTCATTTTTAAGGCTATTAAAGTAATATTCACAGAGTAGCAAAATCAATTTCAGTTTTTGAGCTTTTGAAAAAATAAACGTAAAAGTCATTCCAAATTGATTTTCTAAATCATTTAAAGGGCTTCCAATAAAAAAGTTTTATGCAAAAGTTTTTTCTCCTGTGCCTTAAAAAGTAGTCAAAATTTTTGTGTGTCAAGTGTCATATAAATAATTTCTATCAGGATTAGTACTTTAAATCTTAACCTAACCCGTAAATATTTAACAACCCTTAAATAAGCTTTTCATTCTCAATATATACAGAAGTATATTATTTGAATGTTCTCAGAATTTATAACATAAAATCACTGGTATTTGGAAACTTGGTCCAGTTTGGCCTTGATTTATCATTGCAAAAATAAGGCATTATAAACTTCATTGTTGTTCTCCTAACTTATATATAATTATATGATAGAAATGAAATGTCATTTGAAGAAAATATATATTCATCTTTAAATATCCTTTGGAAATCTAATTCATTCAGAATACAACAATAAAGAAGATTCTTTTTAACTAAGTATTAATACTTTTTATTCAATTCGCCTTAGGGGGGGGGGGACTATTTAAGAGAACAATTTAGGAGTTTTAGTAAAAAAGAAATAATTTCATATTTTTGATAAAAATATAGATAATTTTAAAAAAATTTTGATTTTTGTTCCATACCTGGGAAATTCTATTGTTTTATAAATCTAAGTATTTTGAGAAGTCAAAAGTATAAAATAAAATAAATAGTACAGTGAGAGAATTTTGGCAAATTGTACTGTAGAAGATAGAAATAAGTTCTAAATAAAAAAGTTGTAAGGTTTGTCCAAGGATCATATTAGAAAATATCATAAAAATACGAGTTAACTGAGATTTTGTCAGACTAGGCGCTTATGAAAGTGTAAGGTATTTTTAACAAATTGACTATCTATCAATCGTTTTTCGCAGGCGAGGAGTAAAGTATTGATTAAATAAGCATTAGATAATAAAAAATATATTTACGTGAACTATACAGAGCAAAATAAAAAAATCAGTAGATTTCCTTTACCCGGAGCTTAGTTTGTTATAAAATTTTCCCTTTTCTTATATACTGTCTCCATATTGGATTCGTACCAATATTTACCACTTTCTTGGGCCGGTGACTTTTCACAATTTGAAACATTTTATTTGGCTGCTATTTTGTTCCGCTCATTGAATTCGTATCACAATTTTACCAATTCTCTACTATCTCTACATAACACTTGCATGCACAAAATTTGAAATCAATAAATTTTAAATATTTTGTTAGACAGCCATTTTGTTTGGCCATCTTGGATTCATACCAAAATTTTATCATTTCATTTTTACGTAATACTTGATTTTGGTGCAAAATTTGAGGTATACTGAATACGTAGTTTTCTAGTAATTTTTTTTAACATTTTAATAGGTTGCCATTTGATTTCGCCGATTTGGATTTTTATCGAAATGTTACCAGGTCATCCTTATATAACCCTTAATTGTTGACCAATACCGGACCCACGGAATTGACAAAATATGTTTTTTGGCATCTAGGGACCCTAAAACGTAAAGATATGTGAAAACCTGAGATCGGGATATATTTTAAAGAGTTTCGGTAACACAGGATGCCATGAATCTTTGAATCATTGTAGGCAAAGAGAAGAGCTGTATTTAAAAAAATATTTAAAATATTTAGTCCTATATTAACTAAAAAAGGTTGAAGTGTGACCAGATTTAATGTCATGGCAGTTGCTTTTTACTTGTATCACCGTCATATATTATAATAGTGACATTTAGAGAAAACATTTGTTCCATTTTTGCATATGTTATCTTAAATCTATAACTGTCAAGCTGGACCCGGTTAAATTTTAGTGTAAATCTAGGGTGAGGTAAAACCAGGTGAGCCAAACTACAGTAAACAGCCTAAATGTTGTGACTGAGGCTCTATAAGCAACACTCCCGCATCTGTAACTTTCTGCGAACGTACATTTGCGGGATGATAGGCCCAGGGAAAAACCCGTAGCTCCCCATACATCAAGACCTGACCATTAAACAATTTAATTTTGTTATTTAAGACACCTGTACGGGCGTTCGTTGTGGCGCCCTTAATAAACTCGAGCTTTGTTATTAAATTTACCATTAAAGTTATTTATACGGAATGAAATTTAGTCGACAATTTATTTTTGATTATAATCTGCACCCAAGGTGATGCAAAAATGATATATGCCCGTTTAATGCGTCCATACGACGCCTCGCTCCGATCATCGCTGTTGTTTTTTTAAGGCTAATTACCACAATCTGTAGCAATAACCGGTCTATGCAACGTACTGATTTTTCCTTTTTTTATATGAACAAGCAGTGAGGAGAATTAATCGGTGAGGTGACTTTTCTATTTGCGTTTGCTTTTAACGTAGTGCTCTAATGAATTTTTTTATTTGAACTAAAAATTAAAATTATTATTTTGCGGGACATTTAAAGTAATTTCAGTCAAACTAATAAATACTATTTAAACTTACAGAAAAATATGAATTATGTCTAATTATTGAGACACTGAAAACAAGATTCATGATTCTGATTCGTAATTTGCGCACCTTTTTTTAACGTTAGCTCCCGAATTTCGACGTATATATTACTAAGAGGTATTTAAGTTTCTTGAAGTAACTCAATTAACATATTGCTCATATTTTCCTCTCTATGACTTATTTCAAGCAGCCGAATGCCTGTCAATGAATGATTTTTCTCAAAATCTTTATTAAGCCAGTGAGCAGTTAAAGTAATAGAACTATGATAGCTTACATTAGATGCCCCTAAGTCTATTGTAAGTGACACCCATTTGATATCTGATAGGAATCCCTTTATTGCCAGTTTACTTTTTCAAAAAGTTGTGGGATTACTGTTTCAATAAAATACGTACGTCCTGGCATTTCATAGAGATGCTTTAATTTGTTTAGACGTCTAAAGCTTAAAAATATCACATACTGAATATAGCAAATTAAACTACCAATAATATGTAATACATTCTACTTTTATCTTCAACTACTGTAAATGGCTGATTATCTAGGGCAATCATTTCTCCTACTACCCTATGAGTTTTGAAGGATTTTCGATAATTCCTATGGCATTTTTTGGCAAATTGGCTTGGTATCGACATATTCTTCAATACTTTATGTCACTCTGCTTACTACTTTCTTTAATTTCTGTTTGCATTAAATGTGAGAGTTTATATTTAATATGATTCCATAAACTTGTAGTAGTTACCTTCTTTCCCACTTGGCGAAATATGTTTTTATTACATTGTTTGCTTTCATCGCATTTATCGATAACAAAATATTTCCACATTTTGCCCGACATTTTAAATTCAAAATTTTCCCTGAATCACTCTCGCGGCCCATATTTCTCAATACTAAAATTAAAAACGCACATCCGCTTTCACCCGTACTTCCCCGGCGTACAGCGCTGCGTGACGCCAGCAAAATCTATAATCCTTTAACCCTAAAATACATAATTTAAAAACTATGCCGGCCAGTGGCGCCGGCTGGGATCAGGGTGGCTTCTCGGTTTAAATTATAGTTTTATGATTTTTTTTAATACCGGACATTATTCGGTTGAATACTCAACCCGACCTGATATTACTTTGCCGAATATTCGGTTTTGGCCGAATAGTGAAAAGTACTGTTCTCGGCATTACTACTTACAACCATAAAACTTTAAAGAACAAAAACGTAAGTAAAATTCATACCAGACACACAATTTTTTACATTCAAGTGTACAAAGCACAATAACGGCAAAATTTCAAAAACAATACATTTTAACATAAATAGGTATAACATTATCTTACATATTTTAGATTAACGAGATTACTGCAGATATTCTTTCCCTGTCCAAGAATCTAAATGCGCGGAACAAGAAAACTTAACTAATCGCTTCCCAGAAGTTTTAACACTCTTTAAATGCAGATCTATTTCTTCTCTTGTGGTTATGACTTGAATTTTTCCCTGAAAAGTGTACTTCAAAATATTTAAACAGAAAATCTGATGTAGTTGAGCAACTGATTCTTTTGGTAAAGTATGGATGAAGGGTAAGTTCTTTGGTTTGCTATAAATTAATTTTGTAAACCATTTCTGCAAACTCATTTAACTCTACAATAATATTTTCACCCCAGGCCAGTACGATGTACGAAATATGGGATTCCAACACATCCTCGAGTGGCAAGCATACATTTCCATATCGTGGCTTCATTCTATAATAAACATCAACGGCTTTCACACGCGAAGTTGCCATTTGTAAAATGTTACTGTGTCAGTATTTTTATTTGTTCTTACGATATTATCATTAGCGAAACCTTCCAGATTTCAAAAATATTATTGCTCCCAAATACTTGCAACAGAAAAATTCTTAAGGTTTAAAATATTGTTTTTTTCTGTTCTTTGTCGGTTCTATTTGAGATCACTACATCCCGTTTTTGACTGTGCGAAATACAGTACGTAACTCCGGAGTCCAACTGCACCCGGTATCACTTAACGCCCATCAGCAATCAAAAATCTTTTACGGTCATCACAGCAGTGTACCTTTATCGGCAGCATGTGATAATTGAAAGACCAAATTGATTTTAGGGTTATATGAAAACACCATTTTATATTTTAGACCTCGGCAAACACACTTTCGGCCTAAGCAAACAAAGACGTCTTTGTAAATTTGTTTAGCCATCTCTGTGCGACCGGTTCAGATTTGAGAGTAATTAAATACATTCTTTTAAACAAATATGTTAGTACTTTTAAAAGCTATGGGTATTCGTTATCGTGGGGCATTAAATGAGCGTCATTGTTCTCGTCTCCTTTCACATCCTACTAGAATAGTTTACCCTGCGTTTGTCCTGCTGAAAGTGCAAGCTTTGGAGGAAGTTTATGTAACTGATAATACCCGGAAATGACTGTATTAAGTATGTGACAGTACCATTATTTATTTATTTATATATTTATATATAACAAATATACGGATACAAACGTGACAAACCCGACATAGTATTCACAGTTATCTTTACAAAAAAGATGAGTAGTACAGTGTGTTTTGAATCTAACCTTAGCTATTCAACTAAGAAGAACATACAAAAATAAAATGTATACTTAAATTAAAACAAAAAAGAAAAATAGAATACATATTTTAAGAAAAATGTATTCTAAATTTATTAGACAGAGTTATAAGAATAGGAATTTAAACCAAATATCAAGGTTAGTGCTGAGGCAAGATTGTTATCTATATATTTAAAACATAAAGCGATTTTTTTCCAGTTTCGTCAACACCTCCCACTTCACCAATCTGGTGATGGACCTTTTTACTAATTCAGTGGTGCTACTTGCGGAAAACGAATGCAGTGTTGCCGCCATGTAAGAAACTATCCCATATATCAGATGAATATTTACAAAATTGCTTTAAAAATTCCCATCAAAGTTATGTTTTTTTTTATGGAATTGCTATTATTATTTTATGAAATAGAGCTTTTACCACTATACTAACGTCAAAAAACTAAATATCCATTTGTCCGTAACGTACCTCAAAAGTGAATCGGGAACTAAACTTTAAGACGGGGCAACACTGCTCATTTGTCCGACAGATCCCGATCAGAGAAATTCATTATTGCTATCAAAACATTTCGTTCCAGTGTTTCGAATGGCCTCGTGGAAGGCAGATCTCTATGTTTTTAATAATAGTGGTTGTACCTGTTTGGTTCAGCTGCTTTGTTTCGAGGGGAGGCGGGAGACTGAACCGCTCAGAAAAGGAGCAGATGCTGTGAACGTGTGAGGCCGAGTTGTTCCTGCATTCTATCCTGTTCGTCTATCCAGCTCTACATAGAATATTAGCGAAATGGCCGCTATAAGGTAGAAGTTCGTGAAGGGATAGCTTGAAAGAAAAGGTCATCTCTTGATACCAGTAGTACTCTCAAGGGGCGTCTAATGGAAGCCAAGATGCATTTCAATAATTAAAAAAGGAGGAATAATTTAAAAAGATATTTTGAAGAATCGGGGTGTTCTGGGAGCTTAGAGCTCGCAATCCGGACATCTTCTAGATAACGTCTCCAAACTAGAATAAGGCGTAAATCATCGAGGAGGGTCGCCTCAGCTCCGACTAGGCTCCGGAGAGAAGGCAATCTGGCAAATGGACTAGTACAGGGCGCCAAAAACATAGCAAATTCAAGTTAAACATTTCGTTCGGAGGTTGGATTGTTTATATTGATTTTGCTTTTAGGGTTAGAAGAGTGACACGCCAGATGAAGTATACACTTTATAACTTTTAAAAAGCTTTATAGTTCAAAATGTACAGTTTAAAAGTTCAAAAAAATAATCTTTGCAATTGCAAAAGTATATAATTAATAAAATGCATCATAAACAGCATGTCCATTCAGCAGTTGTTAGCTAGATAACACGGAACGGACTGTTATTCTATCTATTTTAAAATTTAAAAGTTGAAATATATCTTAATATAAATTCTACTAAATTACAAGCTCTGGCAACGGAAGAAGTGATTTGACTGATTTTCAAATATCAGAATATCCACTGATTTTATATATATATATATATATATATATATATATATATATATATATATATATATATATATATATATATATATATATATATATATATATATATATATATATATATATATATATATATATATATATATATATATATATATATATATCAAAATAGATTTTCTTGGGGGTATGGTTCATTACTATAAACTGCAAAACAGTATGCAGTTTCATAAATTTATTTTTTTTATATTTTCTTGGCTTGTTTTCAGGACGCCTCGTTGGCTTTCGTTAACTTTTTCAACTGATAGTTGCTAGTCATCAGAAACAAACATTCAAAAGTTAATTCATTTTTAAAAACTTTGTACATCGAACACATACACATAATAATTGAAAAAAAACCAAATTTGTTACCTATTACCCAAAAATGGAAACAGATACCACGTAAAACAATATAAACCTTGGACCACATAGACGAACTCTTATACAAATTGAATAAACTGGCTGAATATATAAATATAGATTTTTGTTTTATATGTTAAAAAACATTCATAAAAAATCGACGACCAATAAAAAGTTAGTGATATTAAAGAGGAGTGCCTGGAACTCTGAGCCTGGCCTGGCACATATATGTATTTTATGAAGTAAGTTTTAGAATCTGACGTTTTCTCTTTGGAGTCTCATCATCAAAGTCATTATTTTAAACAGAGCTCTGGATTTTTTATTTCATTTTGAATAAGCGTTCGACCTCACAAAACAACGATGCATGATGACCAGAAGATTTAAGATTTTCCCATAACAGACAAGACAATGTGTTACAGACAAACGAAAAACCAATATCTTACAAAATTCGGAAAGGAGAACTTTTAAATACTCTAAATGTGTGAATACATTACATCATTGGTTCTGAGAGTTCCAGGGCTTGCTAAAAATGAAATAAAAATCCAGGTCCGTATTTAATAAATTTAAGTTAATGTTATAACGTCGCAGACGAAATGTTGAATTTTAGATCTGAGTACACCACAGTGTAGAGGAGAAAAACAGGCAATAAAGCAGTAAAATGTGTTTTATAATATCTGTTCAAATGCAACTTGGAAAAAATATAAAGAAAATTACGATTTTTGGTATTTCCCAACTTCATCAACGACATATTATAAGACCTTAAATTGCGCAACTTTGCCCCAATTTAACCAACCTCGTATCTCTTACGGTTTTTGAAATGCCAATGCTACCCCATCAAATTTGTAACCCTGTATTTTGTATACATAAGAATATATATATATATATATATATATATATATATATATATATATATATATATATATATATATATATATATATATATGTATGTATATATATATATATATATATATATATATATATATGTGTATGTATATATATATATGTATATATATATATATATATATATATATATATATATATATATATATATATATATATATATATATATAAATTAATTTTTTCTTAAGTATTTCACGTATATTCAAGTTATAATAAACGTTGTTTTAATTCAAAGGTATTATATTCCAACAAAAAATAGTACATGTTCTCAATACGCACACACGCATTTTTACCTTCGTTCTTCTGGAAATCAAAATAATAAAGTTGGAAAACCCATTATCACTATCCGCATTCTTGGTACTAATTACAATTAGGTACCACCAGTATATCGGCCGTGGCACTAACTCGAAATGCATATGGATGCAACGACGCGGCTCAAGTATATGTACGTAACAACATCTCATTGATTTTTACGTCGTAGGAGTCAATTACCTGTTCTGGCCTTCTCCGTCGTGACTTCTTGGTTCATTTGGTACTTATCGGCGATCTAAATTTCCAGCAAATTAGAGCAGAGAACATTTCCGATATGGGTCCATATCGAAAACAATAACAAATCGGCATTTTTTTGGTTTTTTTTCAAGTCAGGGGTAATTAGCCGGCCAGCTTTAATTGTACGCTTTAATTCCCCGGCGCGTAATTGATGATGCTCGAATTAGGGACGAGACGTTAAGCCGAGATATACTGTAACGATATCGCTAATTTTGATGTTTGTAGCAACTGATTGTTTATGCACTTGTGTCTTGGTATCAACTCAAGTTGTTATAGAATACATACATTTTTGTAACAGGAAGCAGATGGCTCATAAGAGGTTCTACTGGTCCCCTTCTAGCCGGTGTACGAACAAGTATGCAAAATATAAATTGCTTCGTATTTTTATATTATTTGTAATACAATATTGAAATATTGAGATGGCTAATGTACGCAGTTTGCAATTAACCTTACGCGAACGAACAGCGGATTACTATTATAAAAACGCACTATAAATACGGAGAAACGTTTGCGGAGTCAATACGTACATTACGTGGCCTTTTGGAAGACATAATGCGCCAAATCGGTCAACCGATAAAAGACTTATAGGACAATTTGAGGAAAGTGTTTCACTCGGCAGCGTGAAAGTACCAATACGTTTGCGTAGCATTCAGTCGTTTAAAATATTGGAATAGTGAAGGAAAATTCTTACAAGAAGCACAATGCACAGAATTCTTACGAAAGACCTGCAAGTACTTCTTCGAGGATGAAGGAAATGTAATAATTATAAAGGGGAAAAGGTAACATGATTACTGAATATTTGTGGCCTCAACTGGATAGTATCGATACAGAACGCTTATGGGTTCAGCAACAATTGCGTTGTTGCAAGAAAAGTTTCACGGACGAGCCATCTCACGTAATGGTGATCACAACTGGCCAGCGCCAACATTTGATACAACACCTTGTGAAAATAAATATATTAATTAAACATTTGTTGCATCATTACGAGCTATTCAAAAGTGCTGATATGTTTATCTATTAGGTCTACAGCAGAGTCAAATTAAACCGAAAAAGGACCATGCCTTCTATTAATTCCCAAAAATCTGGATACGATTTTATTTCACTAAGAGTAATATGAGTTCACCACTGTTTCTGAGATAAGCTTAACCGCCAAAAATAAAAATCATAATAATAATTATTATTATATTATTAATTTAGTAATAATTCAATTTGTTTCAATTTAATACCGAGTTGGTCTTATGTAAAGAAATGTAAAATTTTACTTCATATTCCCAAGGGATATTTGTTATAGTTTCGAATGGACACTAGAATTACAGCACTCCTTTTCCAGACATTTTATAAACTGACAACACATGTTTTACGGGCCTCCTGGCCTGCTTCCTTTATCTTACTTTCTCCTCTCGAACTCCTGTCCCTTTTAAAATGATATGATTAGGGTTGTAATTTTGGAGCAAAATTAGTATGGTTTAAATGAGAACATAGAAAAAACAGGAGTAGTGTTTTGTTCTGTAGAAAATATTAAGTCGGAATGAATCGACCTACAGTGGTCCAGATCAATGAAATCGTGTAGCTCTGAAGCGTCAGTGCTGACTTTGTTGGGATAGATAAATTTCGAAGGATATATCCACTAACATAAGCGATACTGGTAGCAATAATCTAGGATTGTGACTATTAATTATGTTTTGATTTAGTTCGAGTGTGTTATCGTAATAAATTTGACGCAAAGGGACTAACGTCGCCTGTCCAATTCATTAGGTAATCAGGGTTTACAGGTATTTTAACTTATCTTAAATAGGTTTTTCTCATTATTAAATTCGTTTCTACTGAATTTTACTTATTTGAGGGTGTTGTACAATGGAACCCAATGAACTCGCCGAAATTTTTCTTCCGCTGCCATTTACCAGAGTACTATCTAAGTAACGAGTATCCGCCTTGAAGGGGATCCGGAGTATTCAAAAAGGGGAAACAATCGCTGGGTTGGAAATTATTAATATTGTATCAGAAAGCAAAACCAGAAAGTTGATAAATTTTATTAAACAAATCTCATTAGTGTGAGACAGCATTTTGAGAATAGTGACAGGCAATGGAGTGGATAGCCTAAAACTAGGTTTTATAAGTTTTACCTAATATTAAGCACTAAGAAAAGGTCGGTTTACTTTTCAAAAGCTTTTTGAAAAAGTCTTTCACGAGGCCTGCAGTTTAGAAATGTTAATTACAAAATTATACATTTATTGCCACATTCCTTTTTGGTTGACGTACGTATCTATACAAACTAGGGATTTTAAGTGATATTTTGCTTTCTTCTTTTTGAACCCTTTACTAATACTTTTACGACCAACAGATACTTTCATTTGACTGAAAGGGAGGTAGGTATAGCAATGATAAAATGGATTTATTATTGTATTTAATTTTCTGGTCACATAAATACGATTTCCCAGGCAAATGTTGGTGATTATAGTTTCAAACGTCATAAGGCTGCAGAAGAGCTACTTAGCGGAAAATAAAGGCTACGAGTACTTTTGTATTTCTGCGTGTATCTATGCGTAGTAATGCGAAAATCTGAACGATATGTTCATTTGCTAGTTTTGGGGAATTTTATTGGCTCTCATGAAAATCGATAATAATTAACTTTGAATTTTCCACAAGTCTTTTCAGCTCCTTTCTATAAAACGAAGTAAACAGAATAGTATTACAAGTTATGAAATAACATATTTTTGATTTCTGCAATTTCATACTATCAGCAATCTAACTCTCCGAAAAATAATTTAAAAAACAAATTGAACAGCTTATGACATACAAATTCCAAAAAAAAATCAGATTTGACAATATTTTTACCTAGTTACCTACTAGTACCATTAAAGAGTTTCAAATTTCGCTAGTTGTTTTATTTTCCTACCAGGCTTACGGGAACTACCACTAAGCACCATTTCCCATTTAGTAAAAATTCGTTAAAGGATGGTCTATAAGAAGAGATGGTTCTAGAGAGGAATTGCAGAGATACTAATCTAGAATACATAATGCTAGTTATAAGAGTGGCTATATATATGGTGGCTAATAAACCAAAATATAATAGATAGTATATCGTTACATTTAACGTCCAGACCCGTCTTTCGACATCCCCCTAACTCCGATACACAGCACGAAACGAACAAAGAAGGAATGATGGAAACGTGAACTGCAATTTAGGAAGTGGCTTTTTTGGTCAACTTACGTTAGTGCCGCTTGGTCTAAACTCACCTTTCGGAATTATTTTTTGGCAGTTTTCTTGCACGAGTCATTTATCTTCACATCATTGCACTTATGCATTCAGTCGGTTATTGTACACACCATAGATCTTATTTTCTTGGTCCTTTGTCGAGGTTTTTTGGTTTATTTCTAAATTTTTCTATTACTAAATTTAATACAACCTGTTCTGGTTCTGATGCTAAGAAAGTTGTCTTTTGATTAACTATGGAAGTACATCGAGCACTTTTCGATCCATAATGATTATTGACGTCTGGGTTACAGAAATCCGCTAACTCTGAAGCAGTCTCTATATTCATTTGTTTGAGTTGCTGGACTGCATAAATTTCGGAGTTAATTAGAAGTCTATTATTGCTGGTAATTTATCAAAAGCGACTAATTTTGAGAGAAATGAGAACTGCGGTCGACATCACATGAAAAACCATCATAATAATGTGTGACGGTTCGGTGGATACAAGCCTGCTTAGATCTGTCTGAGCTCACTGAGTGTTCTAATCCCACGAAATAAACTAAAGATCCCTGAAAATGCGTAGTGTAATGAAAATCGAAACATAGGAAAGTAATTTCATTTTGACTTGGCCAAGAAAAATAATATTTCGATTTAAATATTTGAGAGAAAATGTTTTAATTATTTAAAAAATCGCTCTTTAACTAACTACCAACAGTTTATACTAAACGGCTTAATGAAACCGAAATGAGGAAGTTATTCATGTAGCTAAAGAACCACTATGCCCTCATTGCGTATTCACAATGCCGACGCCCCGCGGGTAGGCAAAACAAATACCAAGCACATTTAATTACTTTATCCGATCAAAAAGGAATCAGAACTTAATAACAATCTGATGCCACCATATGGGTTATATGTCGCTGCTCACTTTAACGACATTCCGTCCGGCCATACTTTAAAATTTACCAGAGAACGCCTAGAGCTAGACCATGCATAATCTGTAATGTTTCGTCTTCTTACCGGCTCCGTGGTTACGTGGTTTCGTAATTACAGAGGTGGGGTGGTATCATTGAACCACGCCTAAAACACTAGGTTAACGTAATAACATAACGAGGCAGTGCCACTGAATCAGAGGAAAACATATTGATGCTTAAATTAAAAAAAACCTAAGAACATACTTTACAAATTAATATTACACTCAGTTTCAAAAAAAGTTTTGACCTAAGTCTAATAATGTCTTATATTTTTTATACCAGTGGACCGATTGTAAAAAAACTTTTTTTCTGGGTAGGTAATAATGCTGTTGTCTTTAAGCAAAAATTGTAGAAATGAAAATTTTCCTTAAAATTCATGGATTTTTGAAAAATTCGGGACATGATTCTTTTTTATTTTTTTGACTCATCCTGCGGATTTGTCGAGTATTTGTATAGAAAATGTTTACACTCTTTATGATGATATGATATACGATTTATTTATAAAATTATTTGAATTACAGTTTTTTGACTGGAACCTTGCATTTTGCCAACGTTCTTGAATTACATTTGAGGAACACTGTGGACAAAAAAGACTGATACAAATTTTATAAAAACTTTTTTAATAAACACAAAATAACAAACTGGAAAAACCAAATAAGAAACAACATTTAAAATTGTGCTTAGTACCGAGTGTTGCCTCTTTAGCAAGTCTAGGAGCTTCTAATATGTTCAGCATAGTAGAAATTAAGTTTGTTATTCCTTCCATTCTTCTAATAATACAACTGCCATTTATTTAGGTTTTCTGGAGATATCTCGCGAGAACGCACGCTTATTTATTCCACAAATGTTCTATAGTATTAATGTGGGGGTTCTTAGAGGCCATTGTGTAGATACCAGCAGTTACCCAGGAAGAGGTAACACATAATGTTGTAAATTGCGTCGATATAGATTGCGCTGACATTGACTGCCCAATGGAAAAACATGAAGGGGTGTACGTATATTCATTGAAATTCCACCCCACGCCATAACTGAGCCACCATTAAAATTATCGCATTACGTTATCAAATGTTGAGTAAATCTCTCTACAGTCTCTTTTTTTCCTATCCACCATATTAAGGCCTTAACTCATCTGTAAACAGGACCATTCACGAATATTCTATTTTCCATAATTTGGAACCAAGTTTAGCTAAACATCACGATATTGAGGTAATAATTTAGAACCTTTTCCGTAAAATCTGCAATCTCAAGATGCGATAATCTCTAAGGGAGAGGATAGCTCGATGAGCAGTTTTTCTTGTTTGTTCATATATAAGGATGGCTCTACGAGCAGTTGCTTCATGGACTCCCACTATACGAGTGGCGTAGCGTTTACTACCCCCATCATTTACAAAGCAACTAATCTTTCTGTTTGTTGGTGTGTGATGACATAACCATAAAATTAGTGAACTAAGTAAGTGTCAAATATGGAGGCCTACAACAAATTAATTGCTCTGATGACAGCAATTATTTTTTGAAATTCGATATGATCACACAAAGAGATAGAGGTTGTATTATTGGATAAACACAAAGGATAAACGTAAGGTTTCAGCAAGAAAAGCTGCAATTTGGACAATTTTAGAGATAAATTGACAAAAAAAATAAAATGCTCCTAGAAATGTCTTTCATATAGAGTATACACATTTTCTATAATAAAAAGGGAGTCTTTCCATTCACATCAACAAAGCTTGGAGAAACTTTTGATTTCTTTAATTTTTGCTGACAAAGGCATTACTTACCTACAAATTTTTTTTTAAATCGATTCTCTGGCATAAGGTCAAAAATCAAGTGCGTCACTTCTTGTGGAACTGAGTGTATATGTTATATTTTAGGAAAAATGCCAGAACGAGTATTTTAGTCTCCTGATTTATTTCAACGGCAGCAATAGTACAAGTCATTAAAGAAAACATCCATGATGGGTTAAAAAATGTAGGATGAAACTACTAGCTGCAAGTTTATTTGGGAGACCCCTGTTCTTTCTGGGCTATAATGACCAATACGGCGATATTTAAAAGAATCCCTAGATCTTTGATACCATAGGATGTTTGATAATTCCATGCTGGTAGTTCAGGATACGGTTCTTTGATAACTTCAGGTATAAAAGTTTATATATACTTATGTCCAAAAAGACCTTTTTTAAGTTACCCGATGACAAAGTTTTATTTTTTTTTTGTTTCTTTTTTCAATTATATTCTACATTTTTTAAAACAATTCAATAAAAAAAACATATTACTTTTGTAATACGTACATATAAAGCAGTATCATTAACAATTAAAACAATCTACAGGGGATTATTTTTTGGGCCTTTTTAACGTCCCAAATTTGTATGCGTCACTAACCCAAGTTGTTCGAGAAGTTATTTAAAAAAAAAGATTCTTTAAGTTTATAAAAGTAGAAATTATTTTGCCTGTATATTATGTTAACTAACTTTTATTTCATACTTAGTAGTGGTAATTCGGATGCATTTTCTATAAATGTTATTAGATTTTGCAAACTAACTGATATGGTAAAACTATGTTCGTGTATATTTATTTATGAATATTTATCGAAGAAGGCACAACTATAAAAATATAATCTATCAAAGTTCTTGCACGATATAGAAATAAACCTTTAGGAGAATCTAACATTTAATTGCCCAAAAATAAATATTTTCAGCAATCAAAAATCGTTACAGAATCAACAAAAATGTATCAGTAATAATTTCTACACATGCTAATCGAATAAAACCAACATTTTATCAGCAATAGGAAATAAAAATTAACTAATAGCAATTACTGATTATACTTCGTAGAGACAATACACATTACATAATCACATCAATTGTTCGGTGTTCCCAAAGCTCAATTTAGTTCTACATATTTAGAAATACAATACCAAAATTCTTGTTTAAAACCGATCTGTAAACGAATTTAACCAGCTAAATAGATGCAGTGCGTCGTGAACTGGCAACTCTAAGCGTCCATTTAGGGGGTATTTGCTGCCTTTGCTAATAGTCAAATACTTTTTTTCATCGGCTTAAAATGCTTTAGATAACTAGACTAAACGTTAATTTTTTAATTCGGTTTTAACAACAATTCGACTTCCCTAAACCAACGATCTTTAATTGGTGAACAGCATATTTAAGATTTCCTCACAAGACATGAAAACAGAATCTGACGGAATAAATGATTTCATTTAATTTAAATTTAGGAGTGCCATGGGCCATCATTGGTTCTTATGTATCGGCGCCATTGAGGTAGTAGATTCATATACAATCTATTTGTTTATTGTAATATTTGGTTATAAGAAGCATTTATGAAATAAATTATTTTTATTCATTAATGAAAATTTAAGAAAATATCTGTATATGTTTTGCCCCTTCACTTGTTTTAGCTAAATAAAATATCGAAGTGAATATAGCGCATCCATCATCTAGAAAATCTTCTCGGGTATATCGTATCAAATATAAATATACCTACTGCTAATATCCTTCGTACACTTAATTTGGATTTATCTGCCTCAAGAGAGAGAGAGAGAGAGAGAGAGACATAGAACCGTATATATTTAAACATTCATTAAAGAAATAACTCTAGTTCTGAGGAAGTTAATAACGACTTTAATGACATCGGGGATTAAGATAAGCTTATGAGAAATTTTCGATTAGAAGTTCAAGTAACTCGCTTCGCGGGCAATTAATATTTAATCCTCGGTGCATGATGCCCGTCGAGCTTCGACATACCGAGACGATATTTCAGGCTTATATACACGGTACGTGCGATGGGTCGAATGTGCCTAGAAACCTAGTAACTATCGAAATAAAGTTTCTTTGTCATTTATTTAATTGTAGCCACTACATACTACACAAATTAGATTACCATTGAGGCACTAGCACGAGATGATGATGTCTTACAAACTTAGATTCTTTAAGCAAAGCAGTCTGGTTTTAACCAAACCGTCAACGACTTCCCAGATCTCGATGGTCTCTTTTACAAGGTTAGTTCAACTTTTGGCGATATTTTATTGGCATTTCGAAATATTTTTTTTTGTCTAGAGTAACTCTCTTTTTCTTTCTTTCTATATCATGGAGGTTTTGCATGACCTTGAGATTAGGATAGTTTAGCCCAGTAAATTTTAAGGTACTCCTAATATATTATTTTCAGCTTACTAATTTGGGGTTTGGGGTTTACATTAAGCCATCAACCTGCAATGTGACTCAGTTTACGGGGTGCTCAATATATTGCTGGTGTGTTTGGTGACCGATTTTTGGATCCCAGTTAATAAATTTTCGAAGAGGATATGACGTTCTGTATCAAAATGTTAGTCACTATAGCAGCATTGGGTAAAACAATACAGGTAATAATTACATATCCTTGTTGCCACATCTGTCCAATTTCGTGCATGTGATCGTTGTATGCTACTACTTTACTAGCTACAGTTTCTTGAATATATGCGTTTTTGGCACGACGTATTAATTAGTACCGTTTTCTTTCTGCTTCTTGTTATCCCAAGTAATATCTGGTCACTTGACGGAAATCTCTCTATTAATAATCATGCTTGTATCTAGGTATAACCTATGATAATCGTTTTCCAGAATGGCAACATGGTTGTCCTGATTGTAAGATGATTGATGATAGTTACAACAGGCATGCCATTCTATAATGTCTCTACTGTACCTACTGAGAAAATAGTCAATTATTAGAGCCACAGTACCTAGATTTTACTGAGCCCTTTGGACATTTTCTTTAGGAATATGACCAGTAAGCCTATTCTTAAAGGAAGTAATAATATCGCCTAAGAGGATTGCCGTTGTTGGTAGACTTCTGTTATGTGTAAAGGTGAAATATCTCAACAATTTTCTTTTTTGTAGTTACGCCAGCCAGTTCAGTTTAAAGAATGCTTGTATATGTATCTATTAGTTATTCATTCACAGTGAATTCGTAGGTTTCTCGAAATTTTAATGAACGAATTTGCAAACTAACCTATCAATTATTTTGTTTTCTATAAAATTAATGGAAGCGAAAAATTAATTTTAATTCTTATGTAGCTTACCTTATTTAGCAAATACCTGTATCTGACCATTAAATCTCTTACCTGAAAAAAAATTAAGTATATTAATCATTTTATCAAACAAAATAAACCAAGAAATTGTTAAGCGCATTTTATAAGGTTTATTCCTGAGTACTAGTTTTATGTAGTGAAAAAATGGATTTTGTTCTTTCGTTAAGTTTCTCGAAATATTTCTTTTAAAATATTTTTTTTTCTAAATCTTAAAAAACACCCCAATTAGACATTTCAAAACGATACAACCATTATTTTAAAAGAATAATTTTAGTTAATAATTGCGTTAAAAAAATGGAAAACCGTGAAGATAAGAAAATTAAGTTATTTAATGTTTCTGGGTAAATTATCGGTTTGTATTTTTTTTTTATTCACAATATTTTCATTAGCGATGTATCTCTGAAATATTATTATTTATTTTAGGTAGGTAGGTAATTTATACTTTTATATTTTATACTATAAGAATAATTTAAAATAAAAACTTTGCAATTTCGGTAAATAAAATTTGCTCACTGCTAGTATTTATAAGTGGATTATTGCTGGGAATTTGCAACAAATGGTGGGGTTTTTAGATGTGTTGCCAATTTTTAATTACATGTTTTGTTTGTTTTGGTATATAGACAGCGCTGACTACAGCTCGCTCTATATACAGGATAAGATATGATGCTTCATAGAGTCAGGTGGGAACGATGATTTATTATTATTATTTTATATTGTTATTGTTTTGTACTAGCGACTTAAGCCTGCTCCGGTATTTTACGTAAACCAAAAATATTTTTCCTAATTCCTGTGATAGATTTACAGTTGTCTTACTGTAACAACGAAGCTCAGTAGTCCAAGTTTCACTAGATTTCCCATAAAATTTTGCTTGACATGTTATAAATGAGAGAACATCGATATGATCTGCGTGGGGCTTCAATCAAAGAAAAATCGTCAAAAGGTTAAATGAAGCTTGCACTAATTATATTTTAGCAAACAAAACTGCGACTATGTCTGAATGAACTGGCACAAAAGAAATAAAAATCCTTTTTTCAGTTTTGTAAAGCTTGAAAGGCTTACTGCCAAAGCCATTAAAGGAATTTGTGGTAAACTTACAAGTAAACCTAGATAAATATGTAGAGGTTTCGACTGATTAACCATATTTCTGGGATAGAAGAGGGTATACGGGCATCTTGAAGCAAAAGCACAAAAATGCCGTGTAATCTTTTACTACATTTTGCTAGAATTCAGGCAATCACAGGTGCTCCTGTAATTTAGATATCACTTCGCCTATATTGTTGATGCGTTAAAGGTATTAGCTGAAGAGAGGAACGTTACATAAAAAATGCATATGAGATGAATACAGCAGAATGCTGATAATTATTTATTGTGTCAGTAACATTAATTGTCAAGTATGTCGCTATACTAGATCCCACAGCATATCCATTTTAATTTACCAAAGTCATAGCCAACTGTAATATTTAAACTATTCTCCTAATTCTATAAGACCATAGTAAGTTATGGAGAATGTCGTAAATTAGGGTTTAAAAAAATCAAGTAAAAATGCAAATTTAATGTTTATATAACCGCTACTTCCATTGCCGACAAAACCATGATAGCAACTCTTTAACCAAAGATTTATACGAATTCTGGAGATCTTTAGTATATTCTTACTTGGATTCCATCAAATGATTTTTAAAAGTCAAATTGTCCGCAGGCAAATTGTCTGCATTTTCTATAATTGATTTCCATCCATGAAGCATGAGAGAGGAATTGAGGGAATGAAATAAAAGTACTTCATCGTTTATTTGAATGTGGTATACAATGTGGAATGTTCACTGAAATTGTTCTGTCGGACTTACATTTTCCTTATTATTTCGGTTTCACAACGTTTCGAATGGTAACTGTCTCCAATGGTTTTCCAGTGTAAACTAAATGCTAACTCTGAAACTATCAACATTCCTTAGTCTAAAGCAAAAGAATTCCGACATAAAATAAGAACCGTTTTGGATAAAAAGACAAAAGCAACAATTAATATATCCAAACAAGAAAGAACTATACTTAAACGTCTCCAGAAAGATAGTTGCATAAAGATTCTTCGTGCAGACAAAGGAAATGCTAGAGTAGTTATGGACACCGAAACAAATGACTAGAAGATCGATGAAGTCTTCGCGAAGGATCCCACAAGTGCAATCGAAAGGAAGATAAACAGGACATTGAAGAAATACAGTACCTACATCCCAGACAGGATACGCAGCAAGTTAACGCCACATTACAGCAACTCAGTCCATCTCTATGGTTTGCCAAATATCCACAAGCCGAACATGCCTCTAAGACCAATTACTAGCTTCAGGGACTCACCAATAAGTGCTTTAGCTGTTATTATTCCTAAGGGCATCACACTAGGGCAAGAAGATAGATTTGTAAGTTTTTATGTAGAAAGTTTATATACAAATGTTCCTATATGTGAATCATTAGACATAATTAGGCAAAAGTTGAGGGAAGACTATACATTGTTTGAAAGAGCGATTGCCTCTAGAGGGTGTGATAAATCTATTGGAATGCAGTCTCTGTAACTCTTACTTTCAAGTGAAAGATAGGTTTTACTCAAAAGATGGTCTTCCGATGAGGTCATCCCTCTCTCCGATGGTAGCTAACATTTGTATGGAGTGTTTCGAAGAGCACGCAATAAATACTGCTCAAATCAAGCCTAAACTTTGCTTTAGGTATGTGAATGATACTTTTATTATTTGGATTGCAAATGACAATAATTTGACAGGATGTTTCAAACATTTAAATATCATAAGAACATGTATTAACTGTACAACGGAGAAAGAGGAAAATTCGTTTCTGCCTTTTCTTGACGTTCTCGTTAGGCGTTCTGCAGAGGACATCAAGACTTCAGTGTACCGAACACACATTGGACAATATCTCAAACAGGGGTCTAACTATTCTGCAGCAACAAAAGAGGGCACCATAAGAACGCTTTACAACAGAGCTGTAACAAATTGTAATAATACGATGAATTTTGAGACAGAAATTTAAAACATAAAAAAGATCTACTGCAGAATTGTTACTCTGAGAGGTTAATAGGTAATACCATATCAAAATTACAAAATGATCATCATATTATAATACATTCCGATCACAAAGACATCACCTTTCTCACAAT
Source organism: Kuschelorhynchus macadamiae (assembly GCA_030620095.1). Taxonomy (NCBI): domain Eukaryota; kingdom Metazoa; phylum Arthropoda; class Insecta; order Coleoptera; family Curculionidae; genus Kuschelorhynchus; species Kuschelorhynchus macadamiae. Next base: position 498,910 of record JAUTXW010000556.1, on the reverse strand, counting down.
ACCCTATATTAAGGCAGATCTGAAAATATTCGAAGAATAGCCAGAGATTTCAAAATCAAAACCGGGCATAGCAGAACACGTCTGGTCAAACCAACACTGGATGCAGTGGTCGGAGGCTAACTTTTTACATAGAGAGCAACACTGGCGAAAACCCAAGTTTAAAAAAACAGCATAAAAAGGAATCAAAATATTTTCAGCAAGCCTGGATATTCCAATAATATGGAAATCGCTTCTAGCTCAAAATGACCTCCTAAAACTTTGTGGTTCAGGTAAGTAGGGGGGCAGAGACTTCGCGCATCACTGCACCCGACTAGTATATAAGCCTGTAGCTTTAGAGCTAGCAGCATTTTCAATCGACGAATCAAAAGCCGTAATAGTGCTAACTGACGGAAAATTACGAGAAAGACCCCAAAGTTACCATTTAGTTTACACTTAAAAACGATGAGATAGATTGATAGAATGATTTTAGTGAAAAGTACTTCATCTTAAGAAAATTTTTAATATCTGGAAGCCATCGACAGAGAGACGAAATTCTAATTATAAGTTTGAAACAAGGTACAGGAAGCGTCTGACATCATTAAGGTTTTAAAAATAAGCGAACAGTTTTTCTCGACTATTGGGAAGGCACTGCTGATATCGCATTCACAGCCCTGAACAACAAGCAGTATAGAGTGTCCATTTACCTCCCTTCCTCAAATTAAAACATAGCTAAGAACTATTACTACCGAAAATGGGTTAATTTGATAAGCTTTCATCGTCAATAGATTTTTGCAAATAATTTTGCAATTAATAGAAGCTGCATTGAAAAAACTTGCACTTAATCCTTGTAAGTTATTGTTAATATATATCCCCCTCCTTTAACTCAAGTATAGGGCACAAAACCGTGACCCAGATAAACATGAGATACAGCACTTCGCTGGAAGCAGGATCATAAATTAAAACTTAATTAACATAAACAATCAGATATCGATATGGGAGTTCAGAGAAACGAAAAAACGGGATTATAAGCTTTTAAAAAAGTGAGTCGTTCGAAAATGTGTATACGTATATTTTTCGAAATTCATCCTAATTAATTTGGACGTATGCCTTTTATTTGGTTATCTTGATAAGAGGTTCACTTTGTGTTTTGAGCTGAATACGCCCTCAGTGGCATCCTATTTTTGCTATTTTCCAAGCCAGACGAACTATTTAAGAACAAGCCGTAGCGACTAGACAATAAACACATCATGAGCAGTATACGATGGCAATAAAAATATTAACCTTGACAAATATCTGCCATCGACACACACACCAAGGGCGAACGAAAAATACGTTGCACGGCATTTTTACGTCTTCATATCTCCGGCGCGGACACCACCATGGACGGCAACACGTAAACGCACATAAATCCACGACCGGCATTATCTTAAATGATATCGATTACACTTTAATAATACATTCGGCTTACGCAGTAAATTAAAAATAATTAAACGGTGCGTAAGGAGGCCCTCTCTCCTCATCGACATCCCATATTTTATACTCCATCTCGCGATATTATGGGTACCCGGGTGATTTATGTGGTGGTACTACCGACGGGCTCGGGGCTGTTTTAACTTGTGCTCGGGCGAACGGAGACACATACATACACACAGACACGTTCATAGGTATAGAGTTTAGTTGATAAATGTATTATCGATCGTCTCGGATTTAATTTGTTTGTTTTGCGCTTTTACTGCTGTTCGCTGCATTTGAAAGTGGCAGTTTTTTTTAAAGATAAAATAATATTCGTTGATAACAATAAGCATTTATGGGATAGGTTTGTGGTAAGAAATGTATCATCACTATTATTTTAAATTTTCTTTATTTAACGCATTGTGCATTTCTAGACATAGCACCCTCTATGACGACTCCTATGAATAGATAAACATGCCAGAATTATTGTGTATGATGAACTGACTGCCGTAAGTAAGTGTCTACAGATGAAAAATAGATTGTATTTAGACGCACAACGAGCAGATATATCAATATCAGTCTTTATTTAGACGGTTGATAGTCATATATATTTAGATTTTACGAGCAATTATAAGCATATTTTTCTTTACATTTGAATTTTAGTATATATATATATATATATATATATATATATATATATATATATAACCTCCGTAATTAAATTAGTACAAAGTTTAACAGCCATTCGGACAAATAATTCTGCCTTTGATAAGCTTATTCAGGTATACGGTTCAAAAATCATGGTCCATTATACCGACAAGCCTTTAAGCATTTTCTTTCATCTCTACCAGCACAATTGACGAGGTTTCGCCCTTTTGGGGCTCATCAGGCCATTACAGCTTTATGGTAGAGATGATGGAAAACATTCAACGGCAGTTTGAATATATACGGTGAAAATTTAGGGCAGATATTAACCCAAAAAATTAAAAGCCTACGCATATCGCGCTTGTATTTTTAATTTATACATATATATATATATATATATATATATATATATATATATATATATATATATATATATATATATATATATATATATATATATATATATATATATATATATATATATATATATATAAACGTAGAAATATATATATATATATATATATATATATATATATATATATATGTATATATATATATATATATATATATATATATATATATATATATATATATAAAGTAGAGATTTTTAACCACATATTTATACCCGGAAATCTTATTTAAGTTAATAATAAAACACAATTTTTGACATCAAGTCAACCTTTCGCTCATAGTGTTGAGCTTCTTCAAGACTTTATTTGGGATGGCTTGAGTATCATACGTACTGGAAACATAAAAAGATTTAAAAACTATAAAATTTTTATAGTAATAATACTAATTTTAAAACATTTTTTTTTTGTTTTTAATTTTTTTTTATAGAGGCACAGCTTAGTGATAATTTAAAATTATCAGGTATAGTACGTCTGACAAAATAAAATATTTAGACTGATTACATTACAAAACACACATATTTAAGGACACAAACTTAAAACATGTCTATACATACATAGTAAATTTTTAATTTTTACGGTATGCACGTAAAATTCAAATGTAAAGTCTGTAAGTAGAGGATTTGACACTGATTGTGTGCTTTAACTTTAAATAAAATAAGACTAGCACCTATACAATTAAACAAAATTGTGAACATTACATTCACGAAGGAAGTTAATGCTGCCATAAGTAGCAATTCTAGCCGAAGCCTAGCCGGTATGCCAAAGTTGTCCTTGACGCTTACCCCAATCATCTACACAACATCTGGCGCGTCCTTAAATCTGCCAGACCTATTGACATAGGTCTCGATATTGTTTCGAAGATCCTTAATTACGTCCTTCTGCAGGACAATAGTACTAAATATGTCTAACGCAGTTCAGACCTAGTCTCGCACCTACACAGTGTAAAGGTGTTTCCTCTTCCACATCACATACAGTATAGGTCGAGTCTTTCTATACCTAGCAGGGCCAGATGTCTCTGCAATCGCTAGTTGGCTGTGAGCACCTCTATGAAGGAACTTCTTGTGAGCAGCCAAACCATTTTGGCGTTGTCAGGTCCCAACCATGACGAAATAATTTGTATGCCTTCCTTTATAATAGCTTTGCTACTCCTTACCCAATATCTTATAGACCCAGTCATTTAGGGCCGTCTTATGGGCCTAAATGACTGGGTCACCCTAACTTGGGCTGTGGTTACCTTTAGTTTAACATAACTGGCTAAAGAGGACTGGCTAAAGGAACTCGGAGTTTTAGACTTGTGACCTGATTCTCCACCACTGATCATTGAGATTAAATAAAATTATATTTTACAAGTCAAATTTGCCAACAAACTAACAATATTTTTAATTATATCTACAGATTAAGTGAAAAAAGTAGATCTGAGAAAAAATTGTTAAATTAAAATACCCTGCATAGCAAGAACTATTATTACAATATTTTTTTTTTCTGTGAAAGTTCATCCTTCAATAAACAAGAGACCTGCTGAGCAAGACGCATCAAAAAAGCTATTCACAAGTACAGTTGAGGTCGCGAGATACCCTAGCAAGAAAGGGGTAATGCCGTACTTGATTTGGAGGAAACTATGATTTATACCAGGAGCAGAAAATATAAGATATAGATAGTGTCACCTAAGGAAACGCCTTTGCATTATAAAACTAAGTAACACTCCCCTTTGTAGAGGATATCAATAGGAAAATGATATAGTTTCATATTTCTTTACATTGCTCTTTTTCTGGTTACGGAATCCATTTTGGCAGAACACTGGCCCACCATTGCCAGCTTACGGAGAGCTATCTGTTTTATGAAAATGGGTGGTTGTTGCCCAAGATCTTCAACTGAGTCCACGTGGTATAGCTTCGATTAGCCACCTTTCCGCTCATTGCAAAATACAGAATATAGTTAAATTAAAATATTCCAAATTCTCTCTTATTTTTTAAGAATGTGTGAAAATATTAAAAGTAAATGACTCCATTGGGCAGGACAATTCCGCATTTCATTTTCTGGTCCCACGAAATCAAACATCCAGCATCAGATCTGAAGTTAGTTATCGAACGGTATTTAATAGAGATTTATTGGGAGTGCCATTTTAGTGGCTTTAACACTGTCCTGCATTGCCAGCGACGAAATCTGATCATTTTATATTAAAGCAAAGGACTCATTATCCTACGTTACTTTTTAGCACGCTGTTATTAACTTTAGTTCTCTGTGTTTCTTTGTCTGGTTTAAATGGATTTTTTACCCATTTCGAATCAATAGTCTAACTTCAAATTTGACATACAGTTCGCGTACCAATACAATTTAAAACTATATAAACAGTTCAAGTGGCGGTTCCTCAAGGCGGACAAATATACTCGTAGTTATTACTGGTCCGATTCGATGAAAATCGGTATCGAGAGATATTTAAGGATGCTAGTTATAAGTTTTCATAAAAATTTAAGAAATCGTCAACTGGAAGTTAGATTTAAATATTTTATCGATGAAATTGGGTGCCTACTATATAAAATTATCCTAAAATTTGAAACAAATACCTTAAACGGTAACGAAATATCCAGCCCGAAGTTATAAATATAGTATGCATGCATCATCAATGACGTCAAACAAGTGTGTGTTATTCTTAATGTAAATTTCATAGATAAAAGCGACATTATGTTGATATGTTATCTAAGTGACTGTTAATGTATGTCGGGAAAACTATAATTTATTACTTATAACCACAGACAAATTATATATGTAGTCATAGTCACTCATAAAATGAATTAGTTAAGACACGATACACCAATAAAGGTATATTTATTCGGTTACCACCAAATTATTTCAGATCTAATATTAAGTAGAGAAATGTGCTAGCGCTGGAAAATAAACTGAATAAATTACAAACCGAATAATAAGATTAAATTTCCTACGAATTTCGAAAAATATAGAGATATTCCATCCCCGCCTCCAGCTGCCCTACTGGGTAAAATGTGTTTGATGATTAAAATAAATTTGGATAAAGGAATATAAAACAAATATATAATATTTTCGTTGCTTGTTTACGAATTTGACAGCAGTTTGGGTTTAGTAACTATTTAAATTACTCTCTAATTTAAATAGTGCAGATTACATGTAATTTATCTCTAACAACAGCATCGATAATTTAAATTTACGCCGATGTCCTTAAAAATTGCTTTTTCCATTAAAAATTTACAAAAGACATTGGTTAGTTTATATATTTTACTGGCTCTTATATATCGTTAAAACTCTAAAATTAACAGTTAAATTAAATAGCTTTTACTATATGAGAAATAAAAAAATCTGAAATACTTCAACTTTTTAAACGAAATCGTTGGATCTAAAGTTACATAAATATTTCGTTTTCAAATAAATCAAACATTTATTTATCTGACTATGTCTAGATGCAGAATTAACATATTCCTATAATATTTTAAGAATTTTAATGTATTCAAATGTTCTTTCGCCAATCTTATTTTTGGAAACAACTTGTAATATTGTTCATAATAGCAAAATATTCTACACCTATTAATCTAACACTTGTTTTTTCCCAAGCTTGTTAAACAAATGCGTTAAGTAGGCGACCAGTGTCTCATTATAATCCAAGAAGCATTTTTATTAAATTACACTCCTGGCATTTCGAAATGAATAGGAAAAGATTAATAAATTGGTGGGAATATTGACTATTCTTGCAGGGAATTATCAAACATTTCTTTGATTTCATTATATACAGGGTGTTTGGTTTTATTTTAAATGGGGTCTTCAAGCTTAACATTTAGAAATATCAAGAAATATTGTATACAAAAATGTTCTCTGAACCGTCAAGATTTGCTAAAAAAATAAAGAAAAGACAATTGGAAGGTAAAAAACGATTATCGACTTTGTTATTTTAAATGGAATATATAATACTAATCCTGTAAATGGGCATCGTCTTGCTGATTATAAAAATACCAGGTTTGATACCTTTATCTTTAAAGACAGCCGATAAATTTGACAAAAACCCTGCCATAAGGGGCAATGTTTTAGAACGGGAGAGAACATACACATTAGTAAAGTCTATAAAAAAGAATTTATGCCTCTTATGGCAGGATTTTTGTCAATTTTTTCGGTTATCTTTAAATATAAAGATATCGTATAATATAATTTAAAATAACAAAGTCCATGCTCATTTTTTTACTCTCCAATAGTTTATTTTTATAGCGTGATGATTCAGAGAAACCATAAAATTTTTATATACAATATTTTTTGATATCTCTAAAAGCTAAGCAGACCCCGTTTAAAATATAACCAGACACCCTGTACTGATTAGACATTTTATAGTTTCCATTGTTTAAATAAAGTTAATTATATTCAGTGCTTCTAGTTTTGTGAAAAAATGCGACGTATTTGGCTTTAGATATAAAAACTTTTGAGGGTATTTTTAAATACAGAAACGGTTTAATCTTTAAATAAATCTGTAAATTACCATAAGATAACGAATTTTTTTCCAAAAAAATATGTTTAATAGTTACTAAAAAACTGTAGACTGGTTAAATTACCACACTGATGTTTTTATTGTTGTTTTATTAACTTATTCAGTTATGCTGATTTTCGCATGCCAAAAATGTTGAATTTAATATTTATTCATTAAAAAAGGTAATTAAAAAATATTGCTTTATTAAGAACTGCATTCTTCCTAGAAGTAATCTAATTACAAGTTTATTATTTGTTTTATAGCCAGTTTATCTTTATTATTGGAAATTAAACTACCTAGAGCACAACTTTATTTAAATGCAGTTAATATTTTTATGGAAGAAATTGTTTTCTGTATTATAGGCAAAACATGTTTAGGGTCTTTTTTTATGGTTATATACTACCAGTAGTGATAAAGCATTACTATAAAACATTTTAAATGAGTGCTGTTATCTGAATCCTGTTTCTAATTTGAAGAAGATTTAGAGCTCATAATTTAGGTTTTTGTTTTTGCCTTATTTATTAATTTTACATGAATATCATTAAAATTTTCTAAATAAATTATTTTTAACATTTCTGTTAAATTACTATGATTTAATTTAAGCTTTTTTTGTGAGAATAAAAATAAAAAAGCTAGATTTTTGTGGAGACATTTATTTGTGCAAAGCATATCCTAAAAAGTATTGCAAATTTGAGCCGTGCGTTTTTTCGTTTTTAGGAGTGAAGTTTTTTGCAGTTACCTCAAAAAATATACTTTTTTCAAAGAAAGTAGTTACGAGCAAAATTGTAGTTTATACAATTCTGTACAAAAAATATATAATTAGATTTTTTTTTCGTAGAATCAATCAATTGTTTTGGAAATATCTGTTTCACAGTTTATGTATACGTATAGTTAATTAGTGATAACTATACACATTATTGAAATTGTAATTATCTTACTTTTTATTACAAAAGGAAAGTTTCATTAAGAAAAATGTTCTGTTAAAAGGCTTTACCTATTTTTATTAAAACTGGAACCAGTTCAAAATTTTGAAATCATTCACATTTAGTGCATCTCAACAGCATTTATTTAGATTCTATCTTTAGGTCTAAAAACAGCTTGATAAAGAGTTAAATCCAGAATACTGACTGTCAGCAATTAACACATGCTGATTAGATCTTGATCAGTTAATAATTAATATATTTTACAACTGCACTAAAGGCTATAGTGTATTCTTCAATTATTGTAACTTACTTTAATGGGCTGTCTCTATTATTAGCAATAACACTTATTGTAAAATTTGAGAAATTAGTAATACTAATACTTTCCGAAGTTCCATTAATAGCCATCTTTTTGTCATACTCAGTGGTTGTAGAAAACATATATTTTATAGACATTTAATGGTGGTCAGGTTCGCACCACTGCCTGTCAATAAAGTGGCAGATAAACGCCGAAAACAATAGCCATGATAAAGGTTCGGGCTTGGAAGAATTATGCTATATCACCAGAAATTGTACCAAAAGCATAATAAAACTGGATTCTTAGTACATTTGCTATTTATGTATTTTATAAAAAAAATGGTGGTCGAAGGGCTTTATATTTAAAAGATTTTAGATTAAGCCACAATATATATATATATAAATACATATATATATATATATCTATAGATATATTTATGTATATATATATATATATATATATATAAATAAATATATATATATATATATATACAGGGTGAAGCCATATTTTTCGAAAACGTATTCAGATTTTTCTTCAAGGCATAACATAATCCGCCAGGGTAATTTTTTTTTCAAAAAATCCAAAAACACATCAATTTTGTTTGTGAGGGGGGCAACTTTTGCCCTTAAAATGATCAACAAAATTTTCATTTACCCTCTAAGCGGGGGTGTCATCCCCCAAACTTTTTCAAAAAACCATGGGAAAATATTATTTGAGGGGTAAGGAAAATTTCATTATATTTCATGTTTCATCCTTTTCTTTTATTATTGATTCATGGCATGCTAATCGATAAGAGAAATTTCATATCTGTAAAGTACGTCTTTGATATTTCATCGATTGATGACGCATGGGGTAAAGATCCAAAAAAATCAACTGTACTTTTCCATCAGTAGTTTCACCATGATGTTCCTAAGCGTTTGGTTTATGTGTTAGTTGTTATATTCTCTCCCATCCTTATCCATTATTTATTGAGAAACTATGACGACGTAAAATTATCACAGGAACAACTCTGTATGAGTACATGTAAACCGTCGAAAAAATCCAAATTATTGACTTTTGAATTAGAACAATATTTCTTTAAAGACAGTAAATAGCCATAATGTCTATATACCTACTGATAAAGAATAAGGAAAAATGGTTATGTAAAGGTCGGTCATCTGAAAGCAATAATATTCTTAATATTTTGAATAATATTTCATTTAAAATTTTCGATATTATATCTGTATACGTATATTATCGATATATATATATATATATAAATATATATATATATATATATATATATATATATATATATATATATATATATATATATATATATATATTTATGATATATATATATATATATATATATATATATATATATATATATATATATATATATATATATATATATATATATATATATATATATATATATATATATATATATATATATATATATATATATATATATATATATATATATATATATATATATATATATATATATATATATATATATATATATATATATATATATATATATATATATATATATATATATATATATATATATATATATATATATATATATATATATATATATATATATATATATATATATATATATATATATATATATATAAATATATATATGACGATATGACAGGCTCGATTGTAGTCGTTTTGCACCTGCAAAAACTATATATTTTTGCTATTCTACATATATCTTTTCCGGCCAAGAACACTTGATAAAGATGTGTGAAAGCGCCTTTTTATCGATTTTAGTATCTACTCTAGGCATGATGCGTAGAGTAGAGTAGATACATGCTAGTGCGTACTTTGCCAAGCTGGAAACCACCGCAGCCCCAATAAGTGGCGCTAAGTGACACTTGGCATGTAGTACTGTTTCAGTATGATAGACGTTTCGCTTTCGATTTTGTCATATCGAGCAATGTGTTATTTCAGATCTCCCTGGGTACAAGCCTGCCTGATGAGGGTAGAGGCCCAGAAATCATGATCGCAGGAGGGTCCCCTGTGTCATAATCGAAAGCAATTCTTCTTGTAGGCCGTTTTGCACCTGCAGAAATTATATATTTTTGCTATTCTACATATATATCTATATATATATGTATATATATATATATATATATATATATATATATATATATATATATATATATATATATATATATATATATATATATATATATATATATATATATATATATATATATATATATATATATATATATATATATATATATATATATATATATATATATATATATATATATATATATATATATATATATATATTTTGAATCTAAACATTCTTAGATGTTTTCGTTAATAATAATGTTGATTAAACAAAACAAATTATATTATTTAAAATTTGTTCTGATTTTCTCTAAACGCAAATATAACCATTATCTATCTGTAAAGAACAAAATGCAAAAAGTTTGAAAGAAGAATATAAGGTAATAATCTTTTTATGACCGGCGGATCTTTGAAGCGACCGCCGCCACAGGTTTTTCTAGACGAGCACAAACTCCATTATACCTAGTTTTAGTTTTCAATTTATGCCGGCGAAAGTTTTTGTCTTAGTTATTCTAATTGGAGGCCCCGTAGTCGTTTCTGGCGTTAGTTAGTATTCATCATTATACCTCGAACCCACTAGTTGTTGGGTAATAAAACTGGTATTCGCAATAAGTCAGATCTATAAATGCGGCAGCTGCCTTACATAATATTTATGCAAAATTTAATAACTTCTTGCTGATAGTAATTAATTGATTTAATCCTGATCATAAAAATTGTTGAAGGTAAAAACAGATCTAAGTACAAGGGAGACGGAGTGAGGCTAGTTGATTGCTATGCATCGCTTGTTCGATCTGTAAAACTTGATCATTAACTGTGACTAAAATATTATTTTATTCAGTTTTGCATCAAAGAGCACATTTGCTGGCAAATCTATGTAGGGCAAACAAGCAGAAGTTTCGATAAAACAATAAAGAAACATAAAGAAAGTTACCTACCTAAAAGAGAAAACGGATTCAAAGTACGCATCTCATTTATTAGAAGAAGGGCCATAATACTAACAACAATTTTAAAATGTTACACCTAGGGAACAAATCAATAAAACTTAATTATCTTGAAAATATGGAAATCCATAAACAAGCTTTATAGGAAAACTTTTAAACGAACAGGTAGATTTGAATGGTTCTCCATTATTAAAATTGAACCCACATATGATATTGTAATTAAGGTCTGGTAGAATTGTGTACATATAGGTAAGCTGTATAATCAAAGAATTGTCATGGTAGTATTCTTAAATAAATAGTGAACATTTAAAATTTTCCTTGTTAGTGGTAACTATCACATAATTTAAATCCATGGCATACAGCATGCGACAATTCATAAGTGATGAAAATGAGGCCGCTGCAAAAGCGTATACATCCTGTCAGTTGGACGACATTTGGAAGCGGGAACAGTTGGACGTAGCAGCAGTAGGTCGCAGTCACAAAATATAATATGAAACTGTTTTATTTTGCTGTTCGCATGCTTTTGGTAACGTAAGTAATGGTGAATGTCAATGATAAATATGTCACTTATATAACAGTTAGAGCGATTAGCATGATCACTTGAGCGATGACTCACTAAATTTGCAATTTACTTAATATTATTCGGACCCATTCTATTTTCCAATATACTAATGTTAATACATTGAATCTCAGGTGCGCGTTTCAAATTCAACATAATATATGCACCCAACAATGTTCAGTATCACAGTAGGACTTCACCACCTCTCGTCATTGCTGTTCGTCTACCTAACTGTACTTTATTTTTCCATTGCTTAATTGTGTTAAGATAGCTGTAATGTCATGTAGCTCCGATGATGCTCGCAAAAGCGAAACATGTATCACCTTGAGGCCCTGAGGCCAGTGACTTATTTATTAAATCCATAAACATGATTCTTTAAGAATAATTAAACAATTTCTTCCTATTAATCAGTACTAGACCAACAACTTATCCAATTATAAGCCAAAAATAAACCATAATAACTGGGCGCAGAATATTCTATATCACTGAGTACACACGTAAAAATAAGAAAAGGGATAATATTTCGACGAAACCCAGACAAAATAGCCGCATACCTCGGACGAGTACGAAGTTCAAATTATCCAAAAGAACTAATTGTATCTGAGGAGGCTACGGTCGTGACGTACATGCCTCCGGCTTTCGGCGCTAGTTGCATTGACAGATCCGACCGTGTCATTAGGTGCTATCCTGCGGTCATCTTAAATTATACGGCCCGGTCGCGGTTTTGTCATAATTATTATTTGAATTGTATAGAGAGAACACACATAGTACCCTGTACAGGGAATATAAAAGGCAATAAAGCCGCCCAATCTCCGAATTTTCTCTCCGCCCTGTAATATTGGGCTTGTGTATGGTGGCCCGGGACAGGGGTCTAGCAACGCGGTCTTCTCCGTCTGCCTCTCGGTTTTATTATCTTGTTTATGGTTTTGCGGAAGGCCGGGTCATTATCTGTCGGGGGGGCCCGACGCGCTATTTGGGACATGATTTATTAAATTATTCAAAGTTTTGCGCGGTCCCAATTTTACCCCAATCGTAACTGTCACGTTTTAATACCTTATCAAAATACCGCTGTTTCCTATTTTTTTAACTTATTACCTGCAAGATAATATAACACAATACAATACAAAGTGTCTTTATCCATATAAAATTTATAGTTTACGATATATGATGGTGGCGACGTTCATACATAAGTATGCTCTTCTACGCAATATTGGAGTGTATGATGCACCATTTAATATATCACTTTTAATTTTAAAAAAAGTAAGAATAAAAAAAATAAACCTTAGTAAAAATACATGTACATCTTATACTAGGGATTATTCATAAGCTCTTAAAATTACATATACAACATATAAAGTACGCTCCGTAGTTGTCTCATACCTTGCTAAAAATAAATGAAAGTCTAGTAAATCGTTCTTGTTGTGTTGACCATTTTTGCCTTAATCAATATTCATATATGGCCGCTTCAAGAGTAGTATTGAATATTTAAGGACTATTTTTAACTTTTCCCCTTTACTTCTACTTTTTTTCACTTTTTGTATGGTATTTTACAATTAATTTGAATATTTACTGGATTCACCTCTCTGCGCAGAAGATAATTATTCAATATACAAGTTCTTAAAATGTCTTTTATCTTAAATATTTATGTTTTCTTTGTTGACTATACCGGATATCTTAGAAGGAATTTTATACTTTTGATTGATAATAACTTTTCTATCCAAGAAGCTAGAATCATTTGATTTTTACGTAAAAGGAAAGTATTATAATAGTGAAAAGATTACCTTCCATGTTTTTACAAATCTTCACGTTCTGGGGCCCTTAGATATCCTTAGAAACATGTTTTCCTATTTCTGTGGGTCTGTCTGTCTGTTTATCTGTTTGAGTATCTGTCTCTTCTCGGTATTCATATAAACATTCTATACAGACCTACACAACCGGAATCAAATAGCGATTCGTTATTTCTGATTTGATGCCAAATTGGTGACAACCGAAAGCAATCTTTTTTTAAGTATCCATTTGTTGCTTATTTGATTATAAACGTTTTTCCAATAAAACGTTCAGAGTTTTTTTTGTGGACAAAAATACTTTATGAAGCCAGCTCTTCTTTAATAAGTTCCTTTTGTGGTACTAATTTTACTTCTAAGGCGGTGTTATTCTGTATTATCCCTAGGCAAAAGAAGATTGATTGAGAGTGAGAAAACTGACGGAACCTATATCTAGGGGTACGTAGTTCTGAATAGTGAAAAACTGATAACAGCTCGAGATTAATCTTTCCACGATTACAATACTTACCGAGGGAAACAAAAATGATCATATTCAAAAAAGAAGATGAAAAAAAGAGCATAATAGATTTTACAATCTCTTCTTTCGCTGCTTTTTAAGTTGCTGAATTTTCTTGCTTCACATTTATTCTTAATGACTTTGATTTCTAGGCGTAGGTAGCATTTTTATTATGTTTATGGTAACGCAGAAGAAATGATAAACAGATATACGCTAATTACCACGCAATAGTTTAATGAATGAAATTAGCTAACAAGCCAGTGCAGTTGCATTAATACTTACATACGATAATTTATGTGGGTGATAATTTCCTATAGAACGTGCGTTACTTTAAAGCTATTAAAGGCAATTCTAGATTTTCAATAAGCTTTCTTTGATTTACAGTCGTTTCTATACCTCTCGGGTATATTTATCAAGTCGTTTATGGTTGTGTATGGAAGGTATTGTTTTTGTCCATTATATTTTCGACGGGTCCGGCCCAAATATATTATCAGATTTATGATTTACGAGATTATTCAAATTATATGGTTTCATCTTTTATTTGTTCAGAAATAACCCGAAATTTAAAAATCTGATGAGATGTAAAGATCATAGCGATGATAGCAAAAGCGTATGAAGGAAATGATAGGAGACTGAGTTGAAGATGAATAATGTAGATACTAAGTATATCAAGATAATCCTTGTATAATAATTAAGAATTTATAAGAAGATGACTTTCAATAGGATATCATAGAAATAAGTATATTAAAATATACCATGACATAACAGTTGGGTTCCTTGGTTGTATGGGGGTTAAATATTATTTTTGTTTGACGTAGTTTTCATTCCTTTCTCATGTTGCACAAATACACATAATTTGTTAATGCTACCTAATATTTACAAATAATCTACAGCTAATGTAATTTTGTAAAATTGAGATTTTTTTGATTCAGGGTGTTTAATTATAATCAAGTAGAAAATAAAATATTTAAAAAAATTGGACTCACTTAGCCATTACAAAATATGGTTGATATATTTTGTAGTAAATTACATATAAATCAAATATATAGCTTATATATATTAAAACTGATGCCCGAATCACTTGCTCTCAGAGACCCTTTGTGGAACTGCGCATGCGCAAACTGCTGAGTCATTTATAAATGTCCAAACACACCAATAACAAATTCATATTTGGAGACATGCGCACAAATATTTTGGGGGCCTTGCAACTGTTGGCTAGGTTAGTGCAAGAAAATTTTTTACTTTTTACCGATTTATTTTAAACCGGTTTTATTTTTTTTACGTCTTGTTTGTCCTTAACATCGTACTTTTCTTTTTTTTTTATATGAAGCATTTTTTTATACTAAGTTTATGATATTTATTGTCAGTATCTAATATTTTGGTATTGGCGTAATCAAATTCATGTTTCTCTGTTTTTTCATGTTTGTGTAAGGCTGTCGATGCTTTTTTTGTATAGTTGTGTCCCTTCAACCTATTCTCCAATAGTTGAGTGGTCTTACCTATATATTTCGCTGGACAATTTAAACAGGGTACTGAGTAGATTAAATTAGATTTTTTTATTTTTTGGTACTTTACTTTTTAGTGTAGTAAACAAAGAAACAATAAAATTGTGTGCTTTGTGACATGCAATTATATTATGTTTTCCTAAAATGTACTTTATTTTTTCTGATAACTGATTTGTGTAAGGCATTGCTACATATTTTTTTAATGTTATCTTATTTTAATTGATTTTTTTAATTAGTTTGGTTATAATATTTGTGTGATCTTTGTTTAATTACTTTTTTAATAAACCTTTCAGTAAGATTTTTATATTTTAAGGTATTTATTACTTTTTGGAGAGTTTCTAGGCGATATTCAGGTGACGTGAAGGCTATAGCACGATCAGTTAGACCAATTACGACAATTCTTTTTTGACTATTGGGATGATGGAAATTAAAGTAAAGATAACGTCCAGACCATGTTTCTTTTGTAAACCATTTTATTTTTAAATTGTTGTTAGTTTGAGTGATAATGGTTAAATCTAAAAAAAATTTATTTCGTTATTTTCTTCTACTGCAAATGTGAATTGAAGTTTAGGATGGAAACTATTAAAAGCTAGTAATACATTGTCGATTTTATTTTCTGAAATTAAAGCCAAACAGTCATACCTTTTAAAAAAGTAATATTAAAATACAATTTTTCGAGAACTCTTTTTTCTAAAAACTCCATTACTATTTGTGCCACTGTGGAAGGAATTGGTGAGCCCATGGCGCCACCGTGTAATTGTTGGTAAAAATAATTAATATATTGGAATTAGTAATTTAGGGTTACGATATTTAACGCTTCTATAACATCGTTGTACGTTAAAGCTGTAAATTCTTTTAGCTCATTCCATTTTTCTTTTATCGCTGTAGGTACAAGTTCATTAGGTTTATTAGTATATAAAGAAATTACATTAAACATATACGTTTGGAGTTTGGTGGTAATTTTACTGAATCAATGGATTGTTTAAAGGTAAAAGAATCTTTTATGTAATAATTGTTTTTTCTTGTGATGTTTGATAAACATTTGGACAAATATTTTGAAAGGTTATAGAAAGGCGATTGAACACAAGATACAACTAGTTTTAGAGGAATGTTTGGTTTATGCAATTTGGGTAGTCCATAAATGCAACTGTAGTGTGTCTAGACAAATTTTTCTTTTCAATATCAGTTAATATATTTTTGTTTCTAAGCTTTTTTGTTTGTTTTGCCATTCTCGTCTATGTTTTTGAAGTATCTCTGAGCTTATTAGCGAAACGTCAAGGAAATATAAGTTTCATTATAAAATATAAACCTATACCCAAGAAAACTAAACACATATATATATATATATATATATATATATATATATATATATATATATATATATATATATATATATATATATATATATATATATATATATATATATATATATATATATATATATATATATATATATATATATATATATATAAATAATGTATATAATGTATGTTATTTACATGAAGAGTAACAAGATGTTTGCGGTAGTGACCCATGCGAACCACGTTTAATGGGTGCATCCTACGTGAGCGCGGCTTTAACAAGTGCCCTGATATGGGCGGGGCCGAGACCATGTTATTTTTGTTGCATATTTCGCAATTTACTTCAAATTGCTTAAATTATCTATAAATAAAATCATTGTAATTAAGATTCTCTTTAAAAAAATAAGTTAACGACAGGAAACTGGTCTAACACATCGCGCGGTATGTTATTAATACGTTAATTTCTGTTAAATTTTTAATAAATGGCCTGAGATATTTTAATTAAATACGAAGACTGAATCCGGGAAGGGAAATTTCAGTTGAGCGAGAAGCAATCCTTTGCGGGTAACAACTCTCTTTGAGTTGTACCGTTACGGGCCGACAACTCAGGAGAAGACGTCGAAAAAAGAGTAGAATTATGCGAAAAATAAGGCAGATAATCCACGATGATTCAGGTATATGAGATCGTTAAAGAATTACAGTAATTACCAAGTTCGACTAATCCTAACCGTAACATGAGCATGTTGTATCGAATAGGAAATTCAACTACATCGTTTTTATGATGCGTCGGGCAAAGTTGCATGCTAACTGCGTCAAATGCCTTTGAAAAGTCGTGATATTCGCACGCAACTAGCATTCTTTCGCTGCGTAAACGAATTATTCCACAATCGTTCCTTCCAATTAAAGACCCATATTCCCTCTGAGAAAGAACTTCAGATATATCCAGTTAAATTGACTTTAAAGACACAAGTTTATTTATGGAGGGATCCTGTGGCATTATCAATATCCCCAGAATGGAAAATTTTAGTTTGAAACTAATACTTATTAGCTTCTACATAAACACTACCTTCTTGTCTTGAAATCTGTATAAAATTCCTTAACATCTTTTACTTCTAGAGAGAATTCCTACATATTCTCATACATATATCAAGTTTTAAGATATAAATGGGATTTCATAAGTTTATAACTAATTATAGAGTTTAAGATGTGTAGATAAAAATACATTGTAAGGAATAATCACCCTGTTAACTAACTTCGTAACTTTAAAATGTCTAGATACACATACGATTTAAGAAATAAACACCTTCATAAATGTTTTATTAATTATAGGTTTAATGATGCCTAGATAAACATTTAAAATCTCATTCATTAAACTTGTTAGCTGTTTATTTAATTATTTTAAGTTCACGGTTTATAACACGGCCTAGGTGTCAGCGACCCCAGGGATAAAATATATTTTCTGTAAAATGAGTTTTTTCTAAACACATTTACAAAATTCAAAACATGAATGTTTAACTGTTTTTAGTTAAAATAATCAGTCAGTTTGGTAAAAAAGCTTGCGACAAAGCCAAAACTTTCAACTTCTAAAGTTATTTTTCAACTTATACTTAATTCTGAAAGGGCATATGTTTTGTTCTAAAAAATTGATACTTACCATGAATTGCAACGCACAGAAGAAAACTGTCATATAAATGGTCTCTTCTGCAATTATTAATATTTAGATTGGGGTACATGTCACTTGGAGCATATTTATTTTAAGATATATTTTTCTTCTTGTTAATACAAGTTGACTTGTCGTTTTTGCAATTTACATTTCACAAATACTTAAACGTTTTTGTATTCAACTACATAAACTTATGATGCATTTATGATATATGTAGGAGTGACAAAATATGTAAGTTAAAGTAATTATTTTCGGGAAAATATAATTACGAAAGAAGTCGTTAAGGCTACAGCTCTTAGGAGCAAGACTTATTAATGAAATGGGCTTAAGAGGACATCAGAGTAGTCGACTTTTGCACGTCCTTGCCATTTTGTTTCGCCAATATGAATGCATACGACAATTTTAATAGTATAACCCTATATCATACCTTATTTTTTCCAAATTTTGAAGTTTTTCCCATAAGTAGATTATTCATAATGATTTTTTTACCGTTTTGTGTGGCCACCATTTTGCCGCTATATTGAATTTTTACCAGAATGTAACCATTTCAACTCTATATGACCCTTGATTTTTGAAAAGTTAATCGGATAAGTAGTTTTTGAGCTATGACGCGTATGGGCAAAACAACAGACCGACAGATTGATGGAAATCGGAGATCATGTTTCCCGGAGTCCAGGGATCTTAAAACCCAAAGATCTGCAAAAATCTACGTGAGTGTTTTTTATCACGATTACAAAGCTTTCCTCTTAGGGGGGAAGTAAACATGTTCCTAGTAAATTTCTATTATGTTTTCGTTAATATTAATTTCAAGTCGGTATTTTGACATTTTTTTTTTGTTTAAAACAAGTTTATTTTTTGTTTATTGAAAAACGGTATACTTTCCTATGTTCTGATATAAAATTCAGATACATTTTATTTTTCTTTTTTTTTTCAAAAAACGCACCAGTCCATGTATAAATTAAGGCTTCACTGTAAATTGTACTTTGTCCTTCTTAATCGACCTGATCACCTTTTGGATTTTAAGGTTATAAAAATACAATGCTTACTAGTTGACATTTATCATTTTTTGATGTCGTACTTTTAAGTTGTCAAGTGCAAACTAATAGCATAAAATTATGTCACATTTAAGTTTTTCTACAAAAATTAATTACTCTAATAGAAGAAGATTGGGTTTCGGTAAACTATGTTGACATTCTTAAATCTCGTTTATTTTTGTTTCTTTTTGTTTTTGTCCACCATTCTAGCAGTCCAAATTGAAAAAATGTGTGAAAAACTCTCATCAGCACTCAAAAATTACTTTAAGATGTTATTATTATACAAATTTAAGGTAATTTTTTTCAAACATTAAGGGTCTCGAAAGAGTTTCAAATCATTTTTGTCTAACCAGAAGCACTGTTCAAAAAGGCGTGAAAAGCATACGTTGAAAAGATCTGCAGAAACAGGTCTGACCAAAATAACCGGTGAAGATAATTTAGTGGCGTTTCTAAAGCAAGATCCGTTTGAAACTGCGGTATCCACAATACACAAGGCACTTTTTCCAGGCTCATATAGAACATCTCAGCGACGTGTGAGACAATGTTCCGAATTTAGACATAGAGCATCTGTCCTAAAATTTCTTTTAGAACACAGTGATAAGGAATGTTGGGTTTGTCTGAAAAACAGAGTTAGGTCAAATAGCAAAAATTAGCTGTAGGAGCAAATATCTAATATAAATCAATGACAGGCGTGAGGTGTATTTACCATAACGCTAATTAAATGTTTCTTATTATTTTTTTTGTTAATTATTGGTGTAGGATTAGCTACATAGGGGTGAACTGTACAGTTTAGAACTGCAACTTTCTAGGAAATAACAATCAACTTCGTTGTGGTAAAAATCACTTTATTTCCGACACAAACTATTTACACTTTGTACAAAAGATACCTATAAGGTAGAGCTTAAAA
The DNA here is from genome assembly GCA_030620095.1 of Kuschelorhynchus macadamiae. Taxonomy (NCBI): domain Eukaryota; kingdom Metazoa; phylum Arthropoda; class Insecta; order Coleoptera; family Curculionidae; genus Kuschelorhynchus; species Kuschelorhynchus macadamiae. Next base: position 478,454 of record JAUTXW010000556.1, on the reverse strand, counting down.
CTGAGGTACAAAACCTTGTTTTATGTAAATTAATTTAGTAAAAAGTGGAGATCGCTCAAAGAGCTACAACTCGATTCAAATTTCTTTTTGTGACTAAACAACTCAAGCGATATTGCCAATTGTCTAATTCTACGAACCAATTATTACAATGTTGTCACTGTTACAAAAAAATATAATGTTGTTGGAAATTGTCTCCAACATGCTCCGGGCCCTGGAGTTTTGTAAAAACTTCAAATTTTTAAAATGAATATATAAATGGTAATAATAAAATTATTCAAGTAAATATAAATCCTAAACATGGCTTGATGTAAGGAAATATTAATAAAATTATATAATACATGTTGTATGTAATGAAATGACTAAAAGTCAGAACAAATTACTAATAGTAACGAATCATATAGATATAGAATAGTTATAAATGCAAATGGATAACAGAATAATAACTAAAAACTAAAATACAAGAAAGGAAATATATTAAATATTACTGTTCAATAGGCAAAATTGCTATTTTAGTAATAGATCGCAAATAAGTACCTGATTGAGTCTTTACTTCTACTACCCTAACATGACCATCTTTACCTGGGATAGTCTTTACAATTCTTGCCATAGGCCATTTCAAAGGTGGAACATTATCCTCTTTAAGGAGGACTAATGTCCCTTCTTTGACATTTTTAGTTGCTGAACACCATTTCGGTCTGCATTGTAACTGCACTAGGTAGTCTTTATTCCACCTTTTCCAGAAATGTTGCTTCATTTGGCAACAGAGTTTCCAAAATTTAAGTCTGTTCTCTGGTATAGAAGTAAGGTCAGGTTCGGGAAAACTGGTAATTGGAGCACCAGTGAGAAAATGCCCAGGTGTCAAATATGTAAGATCTGAGGGATCATTTGACAGCTGGGTCAATGGTCTAGAATTAAGGATACCCTCGATCTGAATTATAAGGGTATTAAAATCTTCATATGTTAACTGAGAGTTACCAAGTACCCTTTTAATGTGATACTTCGCACTTTTCACACCCGCCTCCCAGAGGCCCCCGAATACTGGAGAATAACTTGGGATAAATTTAAACTCAATTTTTTGTTCCAGAAAGAAATTATTTATTTTATCTTTATGTTCTTTTAAGTATAACTGATAATATTCTGTAAGTTTATTATTTGCACCTTTAAATGTCGAACCATTGTCACAAGAAACTTGACATGGTTTCCCTCTTCTTGAAATAAACCTCTGAAAAGCGCCTAAAAAATTTTCCGTAGTCATATCTGACAAAACCTCCATATGAATTGCTTTAACAGAAAAACATACAAATAAAGCAATATAAGCTTTAGTGACAATAGATTTTCGAATTCTGGATTGTTTAATGTAAAATGGACCACAAAAATCAACACCTACATTTTGAAATGGTCGTGCACTTGTTACTCTACCTTCCGGTAGAGAACCGATCAACTGTTGAGAACACCGAGCTTTTGTTTTAAAACAAATAACACACTTGTGAATAACTTTCTTAACTTCCCGAATGCCATTGATAAGCCAATAGTTTAAGTTTAAAGAACTCAAAACTTGTTTTTGACCTGCATGGAGTAATTTTAAATGCTCCCTTTGAATTATGAGATCAGTTATGTAATTATTTTTGGGCAAAATAATAGGGTGTTTTTGATTGAAATTAATTTTTGCGTTTTGCAGTCTCCCCCCAACTCTAAGAATACCTCCTCCATCCAGAAATGGAGATAAAGAGTTTAAATTAGATTTAATAGGGATATTATTGTTTAAACATTTTATCTCTTCATAGAATGAGTAAACTTGTTCATGTTTGATAATGATTTTAGAAGCGTAATCATTTTCAGATATTTTTATGTTTCCACTGAGCTTAACCTTATTTTTAGTATTATTAAAAAACCTTAGTAAATACGCTACAATTCTTTCTAATTTGGACATGGAAGAGAAATTTTGAAAAAATGACTCGGGCTTAGCTATATGTGCAGAAATTACATTATTTTCTTCAGGTAAAGGTTGAGACAAAGTAATGGGTAGTTCAATATGTACAAATTTTAAATCTGAAAGACACTTTGGCCCAAAAAACCATAAAGAGTCATGACACATCTCTTTAGGTTCTAAACCTCTTGACAAACTATCTGCAGGGTTCTCCTTGGTGTTAATGTATAACCATTTAGAATGACTACTAATACTTTGTATTTTTAAAACTCTATTTGCAACATATGGATTGAGTTTAAGTGGATTAGACTTCACCCAGGATAGAGCAATATTAGAATCAGAATATAATACAATTTGACTTATTTTGGGTTTCAAAGTTTCATAAACTGTTTTGGCTAAGTTAGCTAACAATAGCGCACTATTAAGCTCAAATCGAGGGATAGTTAATTTTTTATTTATAGGTACTATTCTTGATTTAGAACAAACTAGGTTTACAAAAACTTTGTTTTTATGAATTACCCGAATGTAAATCACAGCTCCATATGCTACTGTAGAAGCATCACAATAACCAACTAGCTCTATGCATATTGAGTCAGTAAAGTTTAAATTCCTAGGTATCACAATAGGTTGCATCGATGAAAGTTCGAACATAAAATGTTTCCAATATATAAGTAAGTCATTGGGTAAAATTTCATCCCATTCCAATTTCACGGTCCATAATTTCTGCATAAACAACTTCGATGAAACTAAAAGAGGTCCAACAAAACCCAACGGATCATAAAATTTAGAAATAAACCTGTCTTTTAGTCAAACAACTAACAGGGTCAGCAATGGGCGAGGCAATTTTAAAAGAATCAGAAAGGGGAATATAGATTAACCCTAACGTTTTTATAGAAGCATCTGTTTTATTCAAATCAATATCCTCCAGGTGACAGTTTTCTTTTGGAATATCGCTAAGTACAGAAGAATTATTACTACACTATTTGTGTAATTTAAAAGACCCAATATCTAGTAAAGAAATTAATTCTCGTTTTAACTGTAAAACATCTTCGAGGGTATCTGCTCCAGTTAAAATGTCGTCAACATATGTGTTTTTTAAAATAGAGGCAGCCGCCATAGGGTATGTCTTTCCTTCAGTATTAGCTAAGTGTACCAAACAACGTGTAGCCAAAAATGAAGAACTGGTTAACCCATAGGTTACCGTTTGCAATTGTAGACACTTAATCGGGGTATTAGGGTCATCTCTCCATAAAATATTTTGTAAGGGGCGATGATCGGGGTTTATTAAAATCATTCGGTACATTTGTTTGATGTCCGATAACAAAACATATTTGTAAGTTCTAAAAAGAATTAAAATTTCAAACAATGAATTTTGAACTACTGCACCATTATATAAATAGTCATTAATAGATTTTTTATTTTTTGATTTCATACTTCCGTCAAACACTACTCTAAAGGAAGTAGTTCTTTTATCATCACGAATAACAGGATGATGTCCCATAACATAAAATGAGCAATTGTTTTTATAATATTCATCAATGTCAACAATCTTTGCATGATTCAAAGCCAAATATTCATCAATAAATGTTTCGTAATTTTCAAATAAAACGGGATTTAATTTAAATCTTTTTTCAAGATTTTCAAATCTTTTGACAGCAACAGAAAATGAATTCCCCAAATTTATATTTTCAAGAGGTAATTTTAATGGTAAATCTACCTGAAACTTATTTTTGATTAGTTGTATGGAATTATTAAAGATTGTTTCACAAGCTTCTTGCTCGGAAGAGTATTCTTTGTAAATTTCTGGTACCTTTTCAACCTCCCAGAATTTAGAAATTAGTTGCTCAATATTATCATCGGTAGCGTGAAGTGAAAGTAACGATAGACTACAAGATGATAAATCCAAGTTGAAAGAACCACTAACAACATAACCAAATAAAGTATTTTGCAAAATTAGACCATTTCCTAGTTTTATGGTGTCATTCAACAAAATATCAAAGAAAATATCAGCTGACAATAATAAGTCAATAGAACCTGGTTTATTAAAGTCAACATCAGCCAAGCAAACAGAATCGGGCAATTCAAAGTTATTAGGTAAATTAAATTTACTTTGAGGCAATCCACTAATTCTATCCACTATGGCACACTTTACATTTACCTGATAATTAGTACAGCATGACTTTACTTCTATACAAACAGAGGTGTTAATATAAGTAACATTTTGATCTATGCCAAAAACTTTAAAATTGTTTTTAAGAGCCGGCAAATTTAATTTTTTAAAGAAATCATGTGTAATTAATGACATCTGTGAACCACTATCAAGTAAACAACGAGCTACTAGAAATGAACCATTTTTTGTTTTAATTTTTACTTTAACAGTCGGCAAAAGTACGGTTTGGGTTCTTACCTGAAATGAGTTTGCAAAATTATTAGAAAAGTTTCTCTGTACATCATTCGTTACCTGTTTTTCCAAATGAAGCAGTGTATTGTGGCCTTTACCACATGTCTGACATTTCCTCGACAACTTGCATATTCCAAAATGCCTGTTCAAACAAACTCTACAACATTTATTTTTATCAGTAAATGATATTCTGTCACTAACATTTAATGTATGAAATTTTTTACAATTGAATACTTTATGACCTGCAATATTACAATATAAACATTTGGACACATTATTTTGTTCAGTATTTAAATATGAATATCTTTTTTCTGAAACTTTTTTGTCAACATTGCCTGCGGCTTCTAAAGCAGTGGCTCGATTTTCCAAGAACTGTAAAAAATCTCTAAGTGTTGGTAATTTTGAGCAGTCCCTGTCAATCTGGTATGACTTGTTAGTATAAGAGTCCAACTTTTTGGTCAAAATACATATTAAAATCATATTCCATTGGTCTGTAGGTTGCTGTAAATTTTTTAAGGAACCGATCTGTTGTCGAACTAAGCTAACAAATTCCCTCAAAGCAATGGGTGTACCTTTTTGCATTTGTGGCATTTCCAAAATAGAGTTTATGTGGGAAGTTATTAACATAGTTTCATTGTCATACCTGTTTACTAACAATCGTAATGCCTCAGCATATGAAGAATTTACTATTGGTAATGTATTAACAAGGGCAAGAGCTTCACCTTTAAGATAACTTCGCAAATAAAATAATTTCTCTACATCTGATAAAGTAACATTTTTGTCAATAACTGCGGTAAATATTTCTATAAATGGCTTAAAGTTATTTAATTTACCATCAAAAGTTGGAATGTCAATATGCGGTAATTTTGTTGTAGATATTGCATTGTTTAAATTTGGCACAAAAGGTAATGAAGGAGACTGACTACCTTTTGTAACAGTAGTAGTAGGTCTACATGAAGAAAGTCTTAAATTTAATTTACTAAGAACATTGCAGTATTCAATTTCGATTTCATCTGACAGGTTATCCTGCAGTGGGTCTAAAATTAAAAGTTGAAGCTGTAACTCTTCAAATTTTTTAAAGTTATTCTCTAAAATACCCTTTCTTGCTTCTAACTGATTCATGAAAATATCAGAAATTTCATCATTTTCATGTTCAAGAAGAAAACGCTCTATTCTGGACATTCCAGCTTTGATTTGTTCTATAGATAAACAAATTTTTGCAATTTCTTTCTTTGACATATTCTTATTTTAAACTTAAAACTAATAACAGGTATATCCTACAAAATAAAACACTATGTAAACAACTGTCTACTACAAAGTAAAAACCTTATGTACAACTAGGTAAGTATAATTTCTAATGAAAGCTATTCATTTTTCGTTACCTTTGAATATTATAAGTTCACATAATAAATACACACACAAAATAAACAGAAACATCAACCGTGTTTTATTTAAAATTTCAAAACGTTGTCACAACATTCACAATCATATGATTTGTGACGTCAAACTGTCAAGCGTGTCTTCCTCTTTTTTGCATGGCTTGAAGCAAAAGCGGTGAGTGGCGCCACCTCTCGTTGATTAAATCAATCTTTTTTAAACCATCGAACTATTAATTGAGCAGCATTTCTTTCGGAATCCGGATTACTCTAAAATGCGGACTCAAATGGAGTGATTCCAGATCCAGAATGCTGTTCCGGTTCAACAAAAACTGCTCGGTCTATGGCGGACTTGACATATTACTTCCTTTTGGCGGGAATTAATAATTTTTCTATTTTTTACCTTGAATTTCACTGGAAAATTGACTTTTGCTGCTTACAACATCCGTTTTTCGAAGGACCATTTATGTAGGATTAGCTACATAGGGGTGAACTGTACAATTTAGAACTGCAACTTTCTAGGAAATAACAATCAACTTCGTTGTGGTAAAAATCACTTTATTTCCGACACAAACTATTTACACTTTGTACAAAAGATACCTATAAGGTAGAGCTTAAAACTGAGGTACAAAACCTTGTTTTATGTAAATTAATTTAGTAAAAAGTGGAGATCGCTCAAAGAGCTACAACTCGATTCAAATTTCTTTTTGTGACTAAACAACTCAAGCGATATTGCCAATTGTCTAATTCTAAGAACCAATTATTACAATGTTGTCACTGTTACAAAAAAATATAATGTTGTTGGAAATTGTCTCCAACAATTGGGAGGGACTATTTATAAGAATTCTGCATTCTATTTCATTGGATTCAATATATATTTTTAAAAGTTGCATATTTCAAATCAAATATCTCATTTAGGTTAAAAAATCCTAATATATATTTATCATCATTTAATCCACATGCTAATAATTCAGATAAAAATATTCGTATTATCAAAATATCATAAAATTAATCAGTAAGATTTACTAAAATGTTTCATCAGGATCCTGACAAATGAAGTGGTTTCTTGGGTTGAATACTTGCGAGGTCCAGCCAAACGACCTGTTTCGTCAGACCAGTGCGTTTTATATCCAAAGTCAAAATATTTCATCTATTTTAGTATGATACATGACATTGACATGCTTATTCATTTTTAACACGATCACGATAAAATAAATGGGACTGATGGGAAATGAAAGTTATCACAATAGATGAAAAAAGATCCAAACAACTTCGCATGTAAATTTACATTTAGATTTAGGCGAAATTAGAACAACGGTAAAAGCCCGTGTGTGAATGTGTAAGCATGTGTATTTGCCTCAAAAACAATAATCTATATATTTAAAACACTAAGCCAGATTTTGCAGCAAGTTCGTGAGAGAGTTGTACTGCACAATTTACATAATTTTTTTTTTGAAATGATCGTCTGGATACAAAATACACTATTTTTTGTATAGAAGTATTTTATCAGTTTTATTTTAATCTCTGAAATATTTTTTAGAAATATTAATAATCAACAGCAAAAGTTATAATAATTTAGTGTAGTGGAAAAAAGTACCCTAACTTTTGCTGTTGATTATAAATATTTCTAAAAAAATATATATTTTTTGTATTGTTTTATTGCGTATTATTTTCTATAAAACCAATAAGTTTTTCATGAATAACATTTATGGACGATATGGTGGATGCGCCCCAGCTAGTTTTCTAATAAAATTTGGTTAAACATGGAATATTATTTTTGTTTCGTTGTAATTTCTATGCAACTCCTCGATAACTCTTTTGAATAACAACTACTCAAAGACCAATGGGGGACTGCATGTCGAGCCACACCCGTTGCCCCGCTACTCTTCCTTATGAATACTTTAATATGCTATTAATGTAATGAGTTTTTTTAACATATATACCCTATATCATTACAAACAAAACGCGATTTTCGGATTTTTTTTTTTAGAAAACCGTAACTTCTGCCTCAATATGCAAATTTAAGCTATTTGCGCAGACTCTGGATCTAATGCAACAAAGCCCAATTTTCAAGGACTGATAGGAGCGGTAACCAGTTGAACAAATAATTTTTTTTTTCTCCTACAGAAGCATTTGGTAGTTTTTCAAGTTACCTAGAATGGTAAATAGAGTTGTCCATAACGATAACCGACTAATGATCGCATTCATATTTTCGTGATAACTAGTTTCTTTGACTGAAATGTTGGTAAATCACCGTATACACAATTATTTTTCCACCATATGTGATCATCACCCTGCAACATTGTTTACATTTCTCTGGAAAAATACTATTAAAATATTCAGAACACATATATTTTTTTTAAATATTCGTTGTTATCAATGCTACACATTATATTAAAAAGAAGATGAGATGAGTTAACGTGAGAAAATATTGGGAAGGGTGGTCATTCCCATATATGTTTGTCACTGGCTTGAGCTAATAAAATTATTATAGTGACTTTATGTTGTTTATCAATATTGTAATATTATTAGTCAATTTTATGAAATAGGTCCCACAACTAAAGATCAAAATGCAAAGTCGACAACACGATATCTCGTACGATCACCAGTGCACATGTGAAATAGCTAATATATGCACGTTCCCCTTGAGGACGCTCACCATCCGTCAAAGTGTTCTTTTAAACATACGATTCCATCATATGCGTCCTGACATTCAGTACTGACCATATGCTCCATCCAGACGGCACATAGCATTCATACAAATATAGGATTCTATGACGTAGTACCAAATCCTGATTGAAAAGAGATGAAAAATAATAAAAGTACCGGCCACACCACCTAAATATAGAAGCGATCAGGAAAACAAACTGAAACTAATTCCTATTTATATCACCTATTCGTATGCATAACATTGCTTAATCAGAAAGACCCCTAGACAAAAATAACGATAAACACACGTGGAAAATAAATACTTAAATGCCATGTTGCCCACAACGCACCACGATTTTTTTAGCCTTTGAACCCGAGACGCGATAAATCAACGTCGTTCGTCGGTGAGTTGAGAAATCCCAACATAATTAATATGGATATACGATGGAAACAACTTCCGTTAGGTTTTCTTGGTCGGGTTATTTTTACGGATATTTTGCATATTAATATCTCGTGGTACGATGATTACGGGTGAATGGGCAAATAAAATGCAGTGAAATTCCTTATCGAATCATTAGTGCCTTAATGAAGTCCAAAAAGGGTTTTGTCATACCCAAGTTAGAAAAGAAAATGCCGCATTGTGGATTCTGGTGCTTTTCAACGGAAATGGTTATTTTTAGTAAATTCAATAAATTCCATTTAAAGTTAATTAATGTATGTTGTACAGTAGTGTGGTTTTAACCTTCTTAGGTGGTTTATGTTGTCGCTGCTTATGTAAGGTGTTTGAATAATCTTCATTTGGTTGCAGCGCGTCTCGTCTGGCTATTTTATGAGACCCGAAGTTTACAAAAGCAAATATTTAGTTGTAATTTTTTCGAATATTTTGATACCTAGTTATTGTCTTCCATTCTTCTGGGCTTCAGCAGACAAAGATGTATGCTCATTTTAAGACCAGTCTACAAGCTCAAGAGTTTGCAAATCAGAAAATTCTATAAGGCGTTAGTGAACTAAAACCAAACCAAATACTGTTTGTTAGTGGTGGTTGATTGGAATTATGTTGCGTACATAGTGGCGCGTCCCATATGTGTTGATTTGATAGAGGGTTCCCTATACCTAGCTTTTTTTTTAATATGGACTTATTTTTTAGGACGAATTATCATAATTAACTGAACAATAAGAACAAATTCTCATATTTAATCCTTATTTATATATTTCAATACTCCCTATATATGTATATTCCCTGCCAATTATATTTTATTTTCATTCAAACTGCGACAGGGTATATATAACTACAAACGTTTATTTAGTGAGTTTTCCTTGGTGTATGTAGTTGTTACTTGTATTAAATTTGTTGAATATTTATTTATAAGCACATTCTGTCTGTAATTACATAGTTTGATGTAAATTTGAATTAAAATTATCTATATCTAACTTTTGTAGTTTTCTAGTAAATAGGACTTCTCTGAATTTTGGATAACACATTTTCAAAAGCCTTGTTATGGCTGCCTAAACATATTCTGTATCTTATGTACAGCAAAGTCCTATTTATCTGAAAACTACTGAAGTTAGGTATAAGTTGGTACGTGGAACGTGCAAACGGTGGGAAAGACTACGTTGGAATACCATCTGTACCGAGTTCTTTTCCAAAGGAAGAAGTGCAGCGCCATGACTGGGGCAAAATGATCCCCTTCGTTAGAAGAATGACCAGCCTCTGTGGGGGAAAGGAGTGAACTGCGCTTAGCAAGAGGGCCTTTTAGGCGAAGTCGCTGGGTTTGTCCCTCCATCTTTCTTCTACTACTACTACTACTAGGTAAAGGTATACCCAAAAAGGTGTAATAATTAAATTTGACACTTAAAACTTATTTAAAATATTGATACAAATGACTATACAAATATGTGATACGTGCTAAACTTAAGAAAAATACACTTAATAAAAAAACTCAAATTTAAAAAATTTTAAATGACTTTAAAAATGTGACTTATAAAGTCGATATAAAATTATTATTTGATTGCTAGGTAGTAAGAAAAGCCATGTATTAGATATTAGTTGGTTTCATTTAGAATTCCTACTTTTTAATGACATAATATGGTCTAATACCTCAAGAAATATCGGTCTAATACTGTTTATTAATTTGACGCCGACTTATTTCTCAAAATTTGAAAGCTATTTAAATTTTTTTTCAGTGCATTTTGGAAGTTTTGTTTTTCTTATTTTTTCGCTATTTTTATTTTTATTATTTTTACGTAATTTTATATTTTTAATTTTAAATATATTTTTATGCTTGCATTTTATTTGTTTTTATATTTTTATTTTAAATTTTTATAAATCAGTGGATTACGAATATTCTGCACTGTTTTTCTTTACTGTATAAGTGGCGTTGAAAAAAGTTCAGATTTCAGGATTTGTTAAAAACTATTAGTGTTTTAATTTGAATTTTATAGAAGTTAATGTGAAAATTCTTTTTATTATTATTATATGTTAACTAACACAACCTCATTATTTATTATCACTAGGAGTACTTTCCATACAAATAATTAAAGCATCAGATGTTCACGGTTTTCCACACATTTTCTATTGCTGCACTAACTTAACGTGCTATTTCGGTACTATAACAGCTATGAGAAGTTGCTTTAGAACATAATGAAAATCCCATTCAAATCCGTTCAGTAGTTGCAGAGAAAATCGCGGACTTACACACATACGGACTCATAGGCCGAATACAGAACCTCCTTTTTTTGAAGTCGGTTAAAAAAAGATAATAACGAATAATTTGGAAAAAAGCACACACAGCTTTTGTACAAAATATACCTACCAATGTTTGTATTCCCTGTACAACTATTGTTCAATTGAATGCGTTAATTGTGTTTGGCGTCATTTACTCGTCGAGCAAAAATCATTAATAGAAATACAAAATATTTCAAAAAGCTAAATAAAGGTAACATTTGAAAAACTAATTTGGTGTAACTTTTAATAGATAAATGACAGGTGTAATAAAATGAAGCGGTATTCGATTATGAAAAACGTAAACTTTAAGTCTATGTAGTGACGCACCCTGTATATCTAAAGTTAATTTTAAGTTTAGACCTGTTTGCTTTGCAGTTTGCTAATATACCATTTATATGGTTCAAAATTCACATTCTTCACATAGGTTAGATAGTTTTATTTTCATAATAAGTTTTTTAATGCGTATTTCTGCAAATATAGATGGGTATATAGGGCTGTTATAAAGGCAGCAAAGCAAGTGTATTATAAAAATAGAATGAGGTTTTTTAATAATAAACAGAAAAAAGCATGGCACATGGTAAATAAACTTAGAGGAAATTTGTAATAATGTTAGTGCTGAATCAAACTTATCTCCCGACGAATTTAATAACCTTTACTGTTCAAATACTTTAAAAGCCAATCTTGATTTTACAAATTTTCTAACACAACATCTCAAACTTTTTCTTCTCCTCTATTCCTATTCAAGAACTTGAAGATGTATTCTGTTAGATTAAACCTAACAAAGCTCCGGGTTCGGATGGTATGTCTATCAAGCTGTTTTTGAACCTGCCGGAAATGCTTTATTGATGTTAGTAGAGGCAATAAATTCTTCATTTTCCAATAGTATATATCCGAACTGTGTAAAAGTCGCAAATATTATTCCTCTTTACAAGGGTGGTGATCAGAATAGCCGTAAAAAGTACAGTGACTTGTCGAAGGCCTTCGATTGCGTGAGTCATGAAATTCTGCTCCGAAAACTTGAGGTTTATGGTTTTCGAGGTTCCATTTCGAATTGGTTTAACTCATATTTATCAGGTAGGGAGCAATCCGTGATATTTAACAATCAAACATCAAAACTACATAGCATGAGTTATGGTGTTCCACAAGGTTTGGTGTTGAGGCCTAATGTCATATAAGACAACTTACTGCAAAACTATCCTCAAACTGTAGGCAATAAGAATAATTTTAAAATAATTAGACAAGGATACAGTTAGAAGTGCATATTTTGCTCTAATAGAGGCGCACCTAAGGTATGGTATTTGTTTTTGGGGTACTTGTTCAAAGCAACTGTTTTGTAGAGAAAAAGAGTCTTGAGTATATATTCTTTTTGCAAAAGAAAAATTATTAATCTTGTCCTCATTGTTTATTTTAGAAACGGCTTAACTTATGCATAAAAAATATAGAAACAGTATTAGAATTTTAACATCATATAGCATTCCTAGAACCAATAGCATTTCTGGTCCCATTGCGTCTAGTTCACTAATACGTTTTATATTGCAGTCGCCAAATATTTAACCACTTACCACTTTATATGAGAGAGATCTATGATAGTAAACAGTTTAAAGTTGAAGTAAAGAACTTGCTTGTTGCGAGGGTTTATTATGATTTGGCAGAATATTTTCACGAGAGATTTTAACCCGAAATATATTATATGTATGCATAATTTTAAGTATTTTTTTAAAGACTATTGTTAAGCTTATTATTGGACATAGACATTAAGGGCGAACTACACCCAGTATTATGGATGATTTGCAAGCCTTCCGCCGCTGCAATATTATGTTAAAACTATAAGAGATATGTATTAGCTTCAATGTAATTTTAATAGGGAAATATGTACAGTTGGGCGCTAAATGCGAATTTTTATAAAAAATCAAATCTAGAATTATAAAATAGAACTAGATTTGTCCATTTTCGACCATTTTTTGAACACTTTTTGACGCAAATGTAGTCGCGTATAATTTTTTTTCCACAAAATGGCTCTTTACCGCCTTGCATTGATCTTTTGTCTAAGTAACTGCAAAATTTGAAATGGTAAATCGTACTCATGTGTTTGTATTTCTGCAGCGCGTGAACCCTTTTGAACTCATTTTTAAATGAAATGTAATTTAAAGTGCCTATACATAACAAATTTTTTTGAGGTCGGACGTGTAGGAAGTTTTTTCTAATACGTAGGTACCTTTTCATCTTACGTTTAACTTGACTAGACCTTGTCGCTGGTTTTTCACTTTTTGCGTGCAGTTCTCCCTTAAGACACTTTTTATTTCACATTTCAGTTTTATTCTAATTGGCTGTTTTGGTTACTTCTATACTTCGGTGTCTGTATAGGTATATGCCTCAGTTTTAATATATTTTATGTTTTTTATTCTTTTAAGTTATTTTTTATATTGATTGCATAAGATTAACATATAAGTATGTTATGAGAGAGGCATTTTATTTATCATAATATTGCATTATTGCTTTAATTCATATTTATATGTCCTTTTTTTATCCAGCTTTGTCAATAAGAAGTTCCTGTGGACAATAAACCATAAAAAAACACTCAGATAAATATGATTTTTTCTGCAATTTTAGAGAGTGGTGGCGAAGAAACTAAAGTTCGTTGAAGTGGCTTCAACGGGCAATGAGCGAGCTTAAAGAACTGAAAACTAAAAATAAAATTATACTAAGAAAAGTCGCAAAGAGATCCTCAGAGGTCAGAGATAATTCATATTTCTTTCCAGACAAATAACCGAAATAATGAAGAATAATAATTTTCGGAATTTAAAACGTGTTTTAATTATTAAATGAGCCAATAAATAGTCGATTTTCACCCGGGTCCGCGCTGCGGCAGCGTATATAATCCCAAAATAACGGCCGAATAACAAAGTGGTACTAAAGGTCTTAAACGGAATAAGTACCTTTCTGTCATCGTATATTGTTATTTGGGGACCGGGCGCATATTTTCGGGGGTACGGTACCTCTCGACCCTGATTTAATTTGCATATTGTTTTTTTCTTCTCTCCGTCCGTTCATTTGCAATATTTCAATATTATAAAAAATTAACTTCTTTATAAATTAAGGCTTAGCTCGATTTTGGAAAGTGGTTTTAAGATAAGAAGACATTACGGCATTTTTTAAATTAATTATGAAATACTGATACCCGCGAGCTCGAAAGGCTTTTTGCAAGAAGGCTCCTGCAGCATATTAATTTTGAGACAATCACAATGAAGGTGCAAGTAACATGACAACACGAGCCATAAAAGAAGGAATGAAAAGTTTTATTTCATTAAGTAAAACTGGACCATCAATTTTCTTGTTTATTAATAACTTATATAGAAACGACAAAGCTAAATCTTCTCTAGGTCTTTCTAAAGAGATCATATCACAGTGACTTAGTAAAATATGCTAGCTAGTTTCTCTAGCTGGATAAAAATCAACGCACTTTATTGATGGGGACTTAATAAACCTACACTCTACAGGGTGAGTCATCAATCGAAAAAAGTAAATTTACGCCGAATAGGTAAAATTGGGGAACAAACACTATCTATGACAAAAAAGCCGGCTATATTGAATTAATTTATATTTTGTTCTACCGCAGGTCATTATGAAATCTTGAAAGCATGTTTAGCCGATATTCGAAAATTTTGAAAATAAATAACTTCTAAAACAACTACAAACTACAAAAATATATAAACGTCAACTTAAAAAAATTAAAATCAACTGTGCATGCCTATTACGACTGCTATCATTTACGATATCTGATTATCTATTTAGTCGCAAGTTAATAAAAACAATATTGCTTTAGAAATTTTGGAATGACAAATTCTTCGATATCGAATTCCATGTCGAGTAACGAAGGCGACTCGCGATCAAAAAGTAGCAATTGATTAGAATTAGAAATGGGAAACCCAAATCATTTAGATGATTTGGTTCACCAATTATCGATCAATATAACGGTCCGAATCGGTGTAAAAATTGTAAAAGTCGCTAAATTTAGTTTAGTTTAAACGTAATATCATGAAATAGCCGTGCACTGGTAAATGTCTTAATACATTATAGATCTACAAGATTTGAAGAAAAGAGAAATAAAGTCAACGTTAGATTTCTTTTAAAGAAATCATCTAGAATATACCTTTGTCTTATCTGCAATTTATTTTATTTCGCTTAACATGTTAATATTGTTAAGATATATTTCTTGTTCAAGTATCGATAAAAATACATGACACAATTTAAGATATAGTTTTTATTCACGTTTTCAGAATTTCAGGTTAATAAAAGATCTCTAATTACATAAAGGGAAGTATTGTAATTGTAAAAAAATCAACCTTCGAGATTTTTTCAGATCTTTACGTTTCAGAGTCCCTAGATGCAGAAAAACACGTTTTTCCAATTCCGCTTGTATACCTGTTGTCTGTCTGTTCGAGAAATAGCTATAAAATCCGATTGGTCAAAAATTAAGGGTCATATGGTTACATTAAAAATCCAATATGGCAAAACAGAATGGCGGCCTACTGAAATGTTAAAAAAATTAGTACTAAAAAACTACTTATCCAATTAAAGTCAAGATGACAGAACAAAATGGCAGTGCGTGTCAGCGTAAAAACTAATTATTGAATTGATGGAACAAAATGGAGCCTAATAAAAATGTTTAAAAATATAGTTTATATGTGTTACCAAATGACTATGTACTGAACTAAATTGGGTCACACTTTCTAATAAAATAAAACATGCATAACAAGGGAAGTTCCGGATAAAAGACATCTACCGATTTTTATTCATGCTTGGAGAAGTTTTAACTTTTGAAGTAAACTCAAAATATTGATTTTTTAAATATTTATAAATATTATAAAGAGCGTGTAAAAGTTAAAGCACACAAATATTTAAAATACACAAGTGCCAACACAGCTGGATATTATAATGGCGATAAGATAAGATTTTGTAATATTATTTATGTAGCAAGAACAAGATTTTATTTTACCTGTTTATAGATTCACATTGTTGTGTTAATTATTATTATTTCTTTTGTTAATTTTCATCATTAAAAAGAAGTAATTAAATAATATTCTTGTACTAAAAAAGTCTTTCTTCTAAATTATTTTATAAAAAAATGCCCTTTCGTTTTCATTACTCATGCCAAACTTCTTATTAAATCAACTAAATAATTATCGCTTTCTTAAAGGGTGAGTTATTAGAATATCACAGGATATCATCGAGTTCATAGGTATGAAGCTCGATTTAAATCAATTCAGTTGACGATACATTCAACAAACTGACTATTTGATGAGATTCATCGGTACGATTCTTTAATTCACGTGCATTAACGCACAGACGCATCAATGAATTGACGAATATTTCATTCCACACATTCATCCGTATTGTGTATCCATTTTTATTTGATTCGTTCGCATGGATTTAATGTGTTTGAAATGTTTGACAATACACAACAAACAAAATATTTGATGATGATTCGCCAAAAGGCGAAGCTGTCGCGCAACGAATCGCACAGACCCTCCTCACTATGCAAAGATTTGGAAACCGATGCATCATATCGACGAATCAACGTATAGTGTGTAGCGGGCTTTAGCCTTGGCGTTCAACGACTGCATAATGCGGATCGCTGGCTGATTTGATTCGAATCATTTTAAAGATCTGGATCATCGATCCGGGTCACTCGTGATCTACCCATCTTTAATTGGAATCCGCCTGCTGCTCTAATTAATATGCTTACGTCAAATATTTTGGACTAGATCGGATCAGGTAACACGAATTTTTTTCCGCTCGGTCGCACTCGCCTTATGGTGGTGCTGCTGACAAGGAGCGCTATTAAAACGTATTGGATTTCGCTAGACAAAAAACGACGAAGGAAACTGCATCCCAAAAACTGGTTACCCTGTTATTACCGATCTTGTGTTTCACCTCGCCGAAAAAAGGACAAAACGAAATTGTTGGCCAAAATATCAGAGACAATCCTTTGCCAGAAAGAACGAAATATAATTGCGAATGACGGCTCCGAACTGGTCAACGTTTTGTAGTTTCGGCTAGCCAAAGAAAACTAGCACCAACAAAGACATTTATTGCTAAAATATTTTACTATTCAACGTTAATAATAATGCACGGGGGGACAGTTCCGTAATTAGGGGGTATAGGAGACATATTATCTACCCCAATATTATATTACGCTAATAAACTACCAATTTCAAATTAAAAGTTTTTAACACGAAATAGTAGCTAAGTTTTTCTGCAATATTAAATCTAAACGACGTAACTAGAGATGTTATATGTCATTTTTTCATTCGCAGTCGCTTTTGCGCGCATGATTTTGTATTCACTGTGATTTTAACCTGTGTTTGCGATGTCGCGATTTTACTGTGAATGTACCCCACTGCAATAGTTGAAAAAATATTTGTATTTTTACAATGATAACATCTACAAAGCAATTTTTTGAGACATATACAGCTTGTACCGACTTTTAAGATGTATTTTCTTTTTTTACAAAAAAAATCTAATTCTTTATTATTATTTTTTACATTTTCTCTACCTGGGTATAATATATAGGATGTATCAGGTATACTTGTTTTATTTATTATAAAAACATACAAGATTACAGTAGTTTTTTTATTCTTTTCAGCAATCAAAAACTTATCACAGTAACTTCATCGGCGTTCTCTATTCTCTTACGATCGTAAGCATTCCATATTACATTTTTAAATTCGTATTGTTTGTTTTAGAGAACAGTTTTGTTTTGCACAAATTAAACTCGGAAAGTTTGAATCTACCTAGGCAAATAACTTACTCTCCTTTTCTTTAAATACGGCATATTTTTATAAGAAAGGATCAAATACAACTAACTTAAAAAATATTAAATAGCTATTCACGCTGTGTCTCATGGGCATAAAAAACGGCAGAACAAATAAAAAAAACTATTCTGTTTCAATATACTGCTGTACTTTATCGAACAGCGTCAACTATAACGATTCGCAAGTCGAGTCGCAATTTAGTGAATTCTGGACTAAATACGAATGCGATCACCGATACCGGAATCTGGCGAAACGAACAAAAATCTCGATCGATGTTGCTAAAAAACTACTTCGCTCGGCTCGATCGCATTTACTTTTTTCAGTCGTTCTCAGGTTGCGATTGTGATTTACCATTAACTGCGATTGAAGCATAGGTCGCAATTCTTTGCTCAACTCTATTCGTAACACCATTGTTTTTAGTTTTTGTTGATATATTTAGATTTAGTTAGTTTCCTTAAGTTTTCCATTCTCTTGTAGGATGAACAGTCCTAGCTTGAGAAAAGTCTGTACTTGATCAGGAGTGGCGCGTGTTCACTACTAACGTATAGATTTATCGACATGATTTCAAGTTACAGAAGTCAAGTAAACATTAGTGTGTAGGAGCTAGTCTTAAAATCAAGTCCAACACAATAGATGTAAACAGCATTTCGACTTAAGAGTCGAATAAACGTGAGAATGTTAAATGAGACAAGTACTGTAACTAGACCTAGCAACTTTATTAATTATAGTATGCTTTAAGAATCCCCCACGTGCTTACCATGCCAAAATTTAAAAAAATACACCCACTATAAAGATGTTTTGAACGAAAAATTCGATACATGTTCAATTTTTGCTCGCTTAATGGATTATTTAATTCCTATTTCCCCCACAACAGCTAATATTATTGCATGACTAATACACTATATAGGCGATATTGTCAACTAAGCCAGTATAATATCTTCGCTGGGGTATCTTCGGACGGCCCGAGTCAATTGGTAGCTATTGGTTAGATTCCACAATTTTTTAAATTCGACGTATGTATTCTTTCATAATCTGAAACATTGCTGCTCTAGACAATGGCTTAGGAGTGCTTGGTCTAAAAACATTTTATATGGCGGCCGTTAATTCCATTGTTGTTGTATTATTTCAGCCCGATAAATAGAAACTCTGCCTGAAGACATCTGTCAGTGATTCATTGCGTTTTCATAGAGACATCATGCCTATAATAAGTCTAGTAACGTTTGTCTACTATTTGTAAAAGTTCTGATAATTTTGCCTGTTGTGTCCCTGATTATACCAGCTGGCTTTTATAAATGCTAAATGGATTTATCTTCAAACCTTAGGATACATGGAGAATTTTCAAAATTTGACATTTCTAAATAAAGAAACAATATCAATACATCTCAAGGTATGTGTCCGGAAGAGAAAATCGAGTTCTAGGACTGATATAAAGTTGAAATATAGCATATATCTGAGCAATGGTGTCAGTAAGTATAAATAATTCTAATATCTGCTAATTTCTAACCCTTGCACAAGTTTTAGAGCATATTCCGTATATAATGATTCTGGACGATATGGTGAAATACAACAATATGTTGTCCTCAGGTCCAAGCCTTTCGCGAGTGCCCAAGTGTATGCTTTGCCGTAAAGATAAATAAGATTCAAGAAATATCCACTAGGCATGATCGATTTATAGATTTTGGCACCGAAAATGTTCACTTAAAATATAGTTAATAAGAAAGCAACCAATTCAAGTTTTTCATAATTTTTATTATTATATTTATTTATTTTGTTAAATTATAAATAAAAATAATAATAATTTACGTACCCAACCTTTATAGACTTGTGCTGCTACTAAATGGACAGGTTTAGTTATTTTATATAAACTTGACTGTTCACCACATGAACATGGACCAGTTCGGCAACGTTCCGACCGAAACCTCAAATTAGACGTTTGCAATTACAGAAATTTCTATGTAGCTTGAATATTATTTCCAACACGCGATTATTCGGACGGATCGGCGCTAGTTTATTAAGAAAGACCCTTTTTTTAAGAAACGGATGTGCAAAGCAGCACATCACTGCTCTCCAATTTGCTAAATAGGTAGAGATTACTGCACATATTTAGCGGTATAATAGCTGATTAATAAACGTGATTAGGGAATCTTGCGCACCTCGTATAACGCAAAAGCGCGATTTGATCTCTTGAATAGAATAAATTATGGTTTGGGCCCAAAACTTCAAATATAATTTACAATTAATGATTTCAAATTTTGGGCACTTCTTCTCCATAGTGTATGTATTCCTTTCACCTTTTCTATTTTTCTAAGATGTAACTTGACATTAAGCAAAAATAATTTATTGCAATGCCATCGAAAAACTATAATATAACACACATCACATAAAATTTTTATTGGTATTATATTGATAATTTTAATACTATATTACAACCGCTTCTTGTCCTCGTTTCGGACACGACTCCTATCATCTCGCGGATAAAGGAACGAACAAATAGGTAAATAAAGGGATACACAGAATTAATAAAAAAATCAATTATTTACAACGCCATAAAACTTTACAATCATCTTTTTTAAAAAACATTTAAAAATAATCCTTATGTTTGCACTTTTCCGAAAAAAAAAACAAAAGCGTACCTCATTGAAAGACCTTTTTTCTGCGATATTGATTTTTATCATGAATAATGTCATTAAAATGTTTTTTATTTGCTTGTTTACTTAAATCATGTTGCTGCAAGGTATTTGAAAATATTTTATAAGGAATGAACTGTCTGATAGACCGTTAACATTAATTATTTGTGTTACATATTAGATTAAAGTTATACATTTTCTTTTTTTTTTCTAATACACTTCAATTACTATATTAGTTTAGTACACTTTTTGTTTAACTTATGATGAATGGAGGAATGGGATAATTGCATGGCCGGCAAATAGCCCCCATAGACAATTTTTAATGGGATACCTGAAAAACGAAATATGCAAATATAATTTGGACAATGTAAGATATTATGTATATAATTAGGCAAGAAGTGGATATGTTAAATGAAAGATACAGATACTTCATAGAAAATGCAATAGTCCGTCACTTGCCAACTATTTATATACTATGTATATGCCTACTGAATAATTATCATTTAGTTTTTTTGTTTGCAATAAAAATATAATTATTGTAATTGTTTTTAATATTGAAAAGCTCTTTGAAAGCTCTTTGAAAGATCTTTCCAATCGTGATAAAATATTCCATTTTAAAAAAAACTTACTTTTTATTGCACTTCATACTTCCGAACACTACATGATTAACACAACACATAACACAAAGTTCCTTTTTTATGAAATTCGTGCAATTTTAGAGACAGTAGGAATTATCAGAGCAGATGAAAAACAAAGTGATAGAATATCCTTGGTACTATGGAAAAAATTAAAAGGCTTTCGTTTGGGGTGCGACTTGTATGGCTGCACTGTGTATAAATTTAATATAAACAAAAATCAGGAGAAGCACGCAGACTTGCGGAAATAACTAAAATACAAATGCTTATCTTTGTTTTAAGACTTTGTCTAAAGACCTGAAATTTTTTTTATCGGCCCCTCAAATTAGACGTTATTTTGTCAGAGTTTTTCGTTACTGTTTTTAGTGCTTTGATTAGTTTCTTTTTTGCTTTCTTATTTTTAAAAAATGGGTTTGCATATCCTGTTTTAAAGTCATCCCCAAAGTTTTTCTGATTAGCACAAACAAAAATACGCCAAGCACCAGAAAACAAGAGTGTTCGTTTCCCTATAGGCCACCCTGTATTGCATAAATTTAATTTAAAATAAGTCCATATTTATAGTAAAAATCAACTTCTTTATTATAGTGACATTTACAAAATATAAAATTAGTTAAATTTCCGAGAAACCTAAACTTTTGAGTTCCGGAGGAAGTATTCTGCAACGCTGAAACTTAAAGGAATTGCGCCATCGGAAAGGGACCACCAGGAATAAAGCCTGCGGGTTAACTTGGCTCAACACGGGAAACCTCACCAGATACGAACACCGGAAGTTTAACAAATTGACAGATCTTTCTTGGTTCGGTGGGTGGTGATGTTAGTTGGTGAAGGGATTTGTCTAGTTAATTTCGAGAGCGAACGAGATTCTAGTCTGCTAACTAGGCATATTTTGACATCCTAAAGGCCCGTCGCGGAAGCTTGCGGTTCGCTCCTTGTCGTGCGTGACTTTTATTGTCGTCGTACAAACAATTCTTCTTACAGTGACAGGCTCTTAGGCTCTATTGAGCAATACCAGGTCTGTGATGCCACTATACCTGAAGGTACGCCAAATATATTAAATCACATTCAAATTATATCGGAAATACTATTGTGGAAAAGATGAAGAATGGCGTCATTTGCCTGTTTTTTCAATGCTCGCTTTGGCACCAACGCAGCCCCTGAATAATTGTTAAACAAATTACCCAAAATGATCAAAATATCTTCCCAAAGGTATCCGTGTACATAGAATCACAGTAACAACTATATAAGCGCCATCTGTATATTAAGCATAGCACTGAGTACAAAACTGAACTTCTTTTTTCCATTTTTAGTTCCACCAAAAAGACTAACGAAACATTAACCGACGACGTCTAATTTGGACCGAGAAGAAAAATTTTGGGGCGGATCTTAAAAAAGCAAACTTTGGGGTCGTACCTTAAAACAAAGATAAGTCGCTATTACCAAAAAGTGCTAACGAAGCACTACCGAACAATGACTAGTCTAGGTCGATCAAATAAGTTTAGAGCAAACATTGAAATTCAAAAATATATATTTGGAAAACTAAGAAAGCATTTACGAAACCAAATAAAGCACTAACGGATGAGACCAAGTTTCGAACGGATCGCAAATAGTTAGGGGCTAACTTCACGGATCTACATATAGAATTTTGGGTATCAAATACCTAGCCGTTGCACTTTAAACTAAAGGTGTGTTATATTCGATGATGGACCCACCAGAGGCACCATAATTGCACCAAAGTGTTTTTATATTTATGCTGGTTGATTTCTGATGCTTCCAGTCAGTGTTTTTATATTACTAAAATACTTGTGGTGGGTCTACCATAAATTCAATTCCCGTCCCGTCTAGGGGATATGGTTGATTTGGTGGATGAGTAAGGAAGTTGACAGAAATGTCAAAACAAAGGCAATTTATCCACAGATTTTTTTTTCTTAATGTGCTGTGAGTTGTACACAATTTGAGTTGAAACATTGGCATTTATAAGTGTGAAAAAGTTTATAGATACCAGTGGCAAAAAAATTAAATTTTGGAAAAAAATTGCTAAGAAAATGAGTGAATATGGTTAGAAACTGAGTTCTGTTGACCTATATGGCAAATATAGAACTGTATTAGAAACATACAGAATTAATAAGAAGGTTAAGTATGAATAGCTACCCAAAGCTAGACTTCGCCTAGTTATTAAGGAACACGTCAATATGAACTATACATTTAATTGTAAATTTGTTTCTTAATAATAAAAGACCATAATTATTATTTTTATTATCATTATTATTATTATTACAGAATTAATAAAGAAAAACCAAAATGACATACAGTATTCCACCAAACTGGTTTTAGATGGCATATTCGGTGGACCCAACACTGGTTGATTTTGAATGACGTGATGCCAGCACTGCTCCAATCCACTACACCAAAGTGGTCAATATAAAAACGTACCCTAACTGCATTTTCAAACAAATGATTCTTAATGGTTTCTTCTTCTGACAACTCAAATTTTTAATTATTTTCATTATTATGAAAAGGCGATTATATGAACAATTTGGACAAAAAGTTATATTAGATACATAAGTTATTATATATAGTCGTGAATTATATATAATATAATATAATTCACTTACCTAATGAATAACTATTATTAAAATAATGTGTCATGACTGTCCATTTATAACTATTACCTTTGATTTAGGAATAAAACACATTTTTATACTGATTTCTATAAGTTCAAAAAGCCTTTACGGAGCTTTTATAAACAACTTGTTTAATGCATTTATTCGATAAAACCGGCTAGTAAATAATTTATTTTACTTGATGCGTTTGCTCTTCGCTTTAAGTCCACGATTCATCTTATGCGAAATTTAAAAATCAAATTAGCGGAGAAAGTGGGTTACAGATTTTTGTGTGCAAATTTATTAATATTTCCAGATTTTCGAGTGTGCCATATAGGCTTTGGGCGAAACGATGTATTAATCTATTGGAGATAAAATTGCGTAATTACGATGCACCACTTTATGCCATGAAAATAGTACAAAAATTATTTACGACATGCTATAAAGAAAATGATTGGAAGAACTATTTAAGTCCATCTAAATAATGTCATTTTACAACAATCCATCCAGAAAGTGATTGGGGAAAACATATAAAAAATTACCTAAAATGATTTTTGCTTTTATACTAAAATGGGTATGTTCTACAAAAAAAAGTTTTTTTTTAGACTTGTGACTTTATTTCTTACCGAGTTATGATTTTTTTTGGAAGTTTAAACAACAATTCCGCTGCAAACGACGAAAAATAGAGACCTCTGCGAGAGTGAGATATACTTTTATTTTTAGAGCGGAAATTTGCAAAATAAAACATCAAAAATATAATAATTTGTTTATAATTTCAACTGTCATAACTTTTACATATAAACATATAATAGGTACTCTTGAATTTTTTTTACCTGACTGAATTGTTTTAACCCCCTGTATTAATATAAGACAAGAAATCGTTTTGTGTACTAAAATCATAACTACCACCATATGACGCAAAATGTAAAACGCTAATATCCGGTTTGGCACAACTCATTCATTATTTAATATTAAAATTATGTTTATTTGTTATATACAATTCAATATGAAACAACTTTTACAATTTTACAAAATTTGGGCATGATCCGGGAAATTTATTTTTATAGCCCCTCCAAGCGTTCGATGCGATATTCGCAAATTTCTGGTCCCATTCGGGTTGAAAAGTCTGTCATGTTAAAATGTTTATCCTGTCGTTAGTCAAAGCATCATCTGGAATAGCCCACTTCGGAAAAGATACGATTTTATTGAAAGGTGACTCAAGTTACGTATTGAGCACGATCCGAGAAATTTATGTTAATCGCCCCTCAAAGCATTCGAGGAGATATTTGCAACTTTCTGTGCCCATGCCAGTTTGAAAAGTTTGTCGTATCAAAGTGTTAATCCTGGAGTTAGCCAAAGCACAACCTGGCATAGCCTACCTCGAAAAAGATACAATTTTATTAAAAAATGAAAAAATTTGACCCTTTTTTCCCAAACTCAATTTAAGCAATTTTTGGACCCCGACAAAAAAAATAAATCTACGTCTAGTAGCAAAAATATAGAGTTTCTTATCTGCCCAATCGTTTTTGTTCGATGTGGTACCGATACGTCTCCAGGAAGGCTTAAACTAAGAAAACCAATTTCGTGCACACCTCATTTCAAAAGTTTCTTAATTTCAGCCTTGAGACTGACAGATCAGACTGAATTTTATATCGATCTCTAGAGGAAACGTGTGAAAAGTTTATTTTATGGCAATTGGAACTTTGGCAATAACACTAAAGAGGTTTAAATTTAGACCAGGTCTAACTTGACAGTTATAGGTTTAAGATTACATTTTTAACAATTAAACAAATAATTTATCTAAATGTCACAATTACAAAATATCAATGACATAAGCGAAACATAACTGGCGAACTAAGAGTTTTAAGTGCCATGGCAACTAGACCCGGTCTAACTCTTAAACCTTTTTAATCAACACGGGTGTATTTGTTCAATAATTTTTTGGATGGAGAATAAACATTTTGTTCTGAGACTCTGTTCTAATCAAAATCCTTAATGAATTTATAAAAATTTTTAAATTTCAAAAAGTCTAATACACAAAAATCAAAAATTTCTTTGGTATATTTCAAAAACTATACCAAAAAACATCATTCTCTGATCCCCTTATTTACAAGTTTTTAAATGTCGCATCAACAAACTTATTCACTCGAGGAGGTCTATCGATATATAAAAAAACTCGTTAAATTTTCTTTATCCGAAACTTCCCTTTCCTTTTATTAGAAATACTGAAGTGTGACCTAATTCATTTAGTAACACATTTCAAAAAACGTCATGTTGTTCCATCATATGTTTAATTCGTATCAAAATTTTACCAGTGGGTCCCCATATCGCATCCAATTTTTGTGCACAATTTGAAATCAATTAAATAAGAAAGTTTTTATACGTTGATTTTTAATAGGCTGCCATTTTGCCCCTCCAAGAACAATTTAACCAGTTTGTCTCTATATGACACTTAATTCTTACAAAAAATTTAAAATCAATCAAATATGTAGACTTATTTTTTAAATATTTTATTAAGCCGCCATTTTGTTTGGCCATTTTGGATTCCCACCAAAATATTACCAGTTCATTCCTATGTAACACTTAATTTTTATGCAAAATTTGAGGTAAATTGGATAAGTAGTTTTTTATTAATATTTTTTTTAACATTTGACTAGACCGACAATTTGTTCCACGATACTATATGTCTATCAAAATGTTATCAGGTCATCCCTATATGAACCCTAATTTTAACCAACAAACAAACATTTGGCCGCGATTTTGAATTTGTGTCATAATTTTACCACTTCGTCTTTATAGCACACTAGTTTTTTCATGCTGAATTTTTAATTGTATTATTAAGCCGCCATTTTGTTTCACCATCTTCGATTCGTATCAAAACTTTACCAGTACCAGTATATTAGATAAGTAGTTTTTTTAGTAATAATTTTTTTAACATTTCATTAGGCCGTCGTTTTGTTCCGTCATATTGGATTTTTATTAAAATATTAGCAGGTCATCCCCATACTTTTCATTTTTGACCAAAATTTGAAGCCATTTGGGTAAGAAGAAGAAGTTACGGAAAGGCAGACAAACAGGCCGACGGAACTGAGGAAATACCCTAAAACGTTAACATCTATAAATACCTGGCAGGGTGATTTTTTACGATTAGAATACTTTTCTTTTACGAAAAAAGTTAAAAACTGAGGAGTCTGTTTTCAATAAAATTTAAATTTAAATTCAATGTTGCTGCAAGTAACTTAAATAACAAAAACTCAAATTTAATTTAAATCAATGATTTTATTTAAGTCTTTTAAGAACGCTTTTAATTTAATTAGTACAAGCACTAACCTATTTCTATGTTCTTTTAATAAATACTAATAGTCATTTTCTTTTCTACTTTTAAGTATAGGTACAAATTATACCAGTAAAGCATTGTGACCTTTATTCGCTGGAATGTTTTTTTATTTAAAAAAGATATAGTTGTTGCCTTGATAAACGATATAGCCATAACTCACCAGGGGGTTTTTGCTCTAGCGATTGTCTATATATAAAATCCGCACTATATTATGCAAGTGTTGTTTAAAGTAATTTAATTCATTTACAATAATTTTAAAAAAATTAATTTTAAAGGCATGTTTATACAGAGAAAGAAAAAACTGAACATAACTTGAGCCTTAAGAACTAAACAAACATTTTCGACAATCTCATGCTGGTGCATGGTCTGTGGTCATCCGTTACCACCAGAAGCAGGCCAAAATTATTCAGGCTTAATAGCTGGGATTTAAGTTACCGGTTAATTGATAAACAAAAAACACATTTGTGTGTGGTTTCCCTTAACAGCAATTATAAATGAGACTCAATTTTTTTCAAGATCGATCGAGGGGACAGGTACCCAGTAAATTATCGGTGTCGGAGTGTAGAAAAAAAATACGCCAAACTTAAAATATCAACTTAATGGTGGTACCCGTGAACGTTATCGCCAGTTTGGAGGAGGCGCGAACGGACTCGTTTTTAGGCGTCATTAAGTCTTAAAATACAGCTATTTTTCAATGGAGTAATTAATGAATTTATGTATAAAATTTATACAAGGTGCCACAAATAAGTTGCTCGCCCTCATAACTTTTTTATTTGCCAAAATAATATTTTAGTTGGTTAAATAAGACTTAATATTTTATAACTTTTTTTACCTTGACAGCGTTGTCACGTCTTTTTTTGTTTCCGAATTTCTACTACTAACTTTTGATTTTTAAATGGGACACCCTATATAAGTGTATATATTTTGATTCGTTATAACATTCTAAGTACAACCATATGTCATTTATGTAATTTTGCTAAACATCGCTATTTTTTATTTCATATATTTTATAATATAAAATAAGACAAGGATATATATATATATATATATATATATATATATATATATATATATATATATATATATACTACAAGCGTTGTACTTAGTTCCTTTTTTATAAACCGTACATAATTTGCGTTGGCATCAGTAAGAAACTGATCTCAGGCAGTCGTTCAAACACATGTTCATTTTTAAATCCTTTCTGCTTTTATATAAATAAACTGAACTTACCGACTGATTCAAGCATAAAACTATTTCCCTCGTCTGCTTTACTTACCTGTAAAATAAAAGTAATATTAATATATTTTAATACGCATTAATAGTTCTATAATTGACACATAAATTATTTTTATAGGTTCCTGTAAACTTAAGTTTCTCGACGAATGTTACAAAAAAACATAGAAACAAGGAACTTTGTAATAATATTCTTTCTTATAAAAGGAAAGATTAATAACGAGGTAGAGTCCGACCGATTAATAGGCTTTGATTTTGGCTTCGGCCACCTTCGGCTATTATTTCAATGTTCCGCAAATAATCGACTTCGGCCAAAATATAGCCGAACATCTTATTTAAAATATTCTCTGCTTTGAGAAATGCAGATATATTTCATTACTCTAGTTGTTTTGTAAGCTTAAAACAGGCTGCGAAAACATTTTTATCAATACTTTCCACCTGTAGGTAGTGAATAATTATTTAGTTCAGCTGGCCAACTTTATGCTGACAGAAGAATACGGACATAATATAAAACATTTTAATTATTAGTTACCCACTTTTCTAATCTTTAGTTATTTCATTATTATTCTTATATAAATATGGTTTATTATGATTTGTTTTTATTGTTTTATGCTTACCAGAAACTAGAATACTTTTTGCTTTCACTTTCCTAGTAAGTGGAGAATGCCTATTGTAATCGTAAAATATTATCCTCCGAGATTATTTCAAATCTTCACATTTCACATATATGCCGAAAAATATGTTTTCACAATTTCGTCGATCTATCTGTCTCTTCGCGGAATAGCTAAAAAACTACGTAACCGATGAACTTTAAAGTTTGGTCAAAAATTAAAGGGTATATAGGGATGATATAAAATTAGATGCTAATGGGGTAAGTAGACGGACAAATCAAATAATAGACTGAAATAATTAACAATTGATTTTTTCACCATTACAATAGTTGCCTCTTTTAATATTAATATATGTTTATTAAAACTTCACCCACTTAAATTATATTTATATAGAATTTCTTTTATATTAAATTTAGATCCAATAGTAAAAGCCAATTACTACTAAAAACAGTTATTACAGAGTTAAAATAGGCCATTATATTTAAAATGAAAAATAATATCTAACTGTTTCTTTACAATTAGCCAGCTTTAATAAATGTTTTTGTTTCCAACTACCAAATATTTGTTAAAATATTTATTGGTTAACACTATTTTATGTAAAAGATTGCTACAAGGAAAGAAAAAAACTAATGCCTATTATTTTATATCATTTTTCATTGTTTAAATGGCCTAACATTTTTTTTTTCACACGATATTCATTCCATTGCAGTTAACACGTAAACATAAACAAGAAAATATTTTTGGCTAGATAATTTTGCTCTAGTTAATATACAATAATTTTAATACAACACCTGTAAGAGGAATTATTCCGGAACGGCATCCATCGCCATCTCGAGAATTCCAATTTTCAATTCTTTAATTTATTTTCACAATAATGTGACAGGCGTCTACTTACGTAAAGAATTAACTTATTTGACACTAGATGACGTTAAAGACAATGACAAGTTTTGTAGAAAATACAATAGCCTCCATTACAATATCACCTGAAATTATTAACAATAATACAAACACTAACATAATTAATCAAACTAGTCGGTTGCTAAAACTTAAAACAACGAGATAAATTACAGAATGAAAACGGAATCACTAACTCAATTTATTTCAACCATACCAGCGACTGACATACTGGCTGTCGAAGAACGACATGCCAACATTTCACATGTTGAGATATGTAATTTACCTATTATTATTATATATTTGTTTCAATCAATTTAAAATTAGATATTTTATTGATTTTCAAAAAACCCAAAAAAGAAATTTGTTTGTTATTCTAAACGCAACACGCAATTTGAACACATTTATAAAAAAAACGTTATGGATGGCTACAAACTATCTTTTTTTTTGTTTCTAGGTTACATGTCAAACAAACTGATAATTTTAAAATTTTTAAATTAATTGTTTCCTATTAGAAATGCTTTTCTTTAACTATCGGCGTATTGATGGGTCCCCACATGATGAAAGCACTTGTACAACGGTATAAAAACTTAAGGTAAATGACACAATTTTCCATTTTTTTTTTGCTTATTTAATATTCTTTATAATAGGTATCAAAACAATCTGTGAACAGACTAGTTCACATGTTGAAATGTGTAATTAACTTAAGTATTTATTTCAATCAATTTAAAACTAGATATTTTATTAAGTTGCGAAAAAAACCAAAAAAAAATAATTGTTTGTTATTTTAAACGCAACAAAGTATCTGGACACATTTATAAAAAAACATTATACATGGCTGCAAAACTGTAACTGCAAACTATCAACTTTTTGCATCTACTCAAACTGATAAATTTAACTATTTTCTATTAGAAATGCGTTTCTCTAACTATTGGAGCACTGATGAGTCCCCACTGAACGAAAAAATTCTAGAGTTTTTACAGAATTTTCATAACATGATATCACAAAAAACAATTGAACATAAAAAATCGGACATATTTACCAAACTTTTTTTTTTATGGAATACCTTATATATTATATGTTCATCAAAGGCAATGCTCCATTTGACTCTCTATAGAGTGGAGCCTTCTCCCTCTCTCTCATACACATTACCTCTTATGGAAAGGTTTTTCTTAAATTTCTCGGGTATTTTTAGAGAAAAAGGTATCAAACCTAGTATATATATATATATATAATCAGCTAGAAGAGACCCATTTGATAAACGCATAATATTCAGGGTATTCCATAAGAAAAAACAAGTTTGGTAACAATGTCTGATTTTTTATGTTCAATAATTGTTTTTCTGATATCATATTATAAAAATTCTATAAAAACCTTATAACTTTTGTATTTAATGTTTTTTGCTATCTTCTTAAATAACTGAGATAAGGGAGGGTGCAAAATATAAGAGATCACCCTGTACAACTGCTCTGTGTCTAAAAAATAAATTTAAGCTGAATGACACAATTTGCAATTTTTTTTGTTTTGTTTTAATTAATTTACAACTGGATATTTTATTGAAAAACGTCAAAAAAGAAATTTGTTTGTTATTCTAAACTCAACAAATAATCTGAACACATTTATGAAAATAGACATACGCTGCGAATAATTCTACAAAGTTCACTTGAAAAAAGAAAGGTGGCTTCAAAAGCATTTAGTGCTGCAGATTTCCTTTCCATAGTTAAAAACTGCATCGAAGAACACCCTTGCAAAAGAAATTCCTTCACCTTTGTACTTACTGGAGGAATAAAAACGAAAGAATTCAAGATTATGAATTCACTCCGTTCTTTAACGATATCGGCACATTCAATAAAACATGGGAAAAGTAATTAAATTAATGGTATATTTTAGTGTTCGTTCTCTGAAAGCCTATTTCCAACTGGATTCGCAACACCACAAACAGGTAGTAGAAAACCTAAAAACGTACGAGACAACGCTGAAATGGTTCCTTCGCCACACATTCAAGCACAGGTGCTTCAGTTGAAGAATACCATGGTAACACGTATTATAATAACTGCACTTTTAATATTTTTAACAACTAGAAACAAACAGAAAACGTTTGTTGATTAATTTATTTAAATAAAAATAATTTTTCAAGAAAGTTGTTTGTATCTTTCATGAAATAGTCATGAAGAAGACCACTCGAGAAAATATTTTTTTCATATGCAAGAAGCAGTAGGAAGAGGTAAACATTCCCGGACGATCGTAAATGTGGCGCCGAAACAGGCAATACGGAGTCCGGGATGGTGGCTTTTCCTATGAGGTACACATATTACTTTTCCGAAAATCAAACTATAGAAACAAAGCTATATTGAATTGCCAATCTTGACATTTAACAGTTTAATACATGAACTTGTGCCATCAAGAGATTATTAACTCAATTTTACGCACTCCGAAAGAGAAGAGAAAAATGATTTAAAATTATGGACATTCATCCTTCAGATAAATTGTAATTTATGTTTAATTTATAGGTTGAAAACTGTAAGTAAGATGGAAAACACAGTGTTATTTGGGGTTTTGTAATACGTTTTTTTTTTCAAAATACCTTTTAATATTATTTATTTTATGTTTATTTGTCGGGTAGTACGAAGTGAATTTTGTATCCAATGAATTTTGACAATCCTTTCTCCCTACTAGCATTGTCGATTATACAGAAAATAAATTTTGTTAAAAGAATTTTTGTATAATTCTCTGAATTACTTACTTAAATTAAGACTTTTTTAGTATATCTTCACAACTGCCGACAACATCCTTAAAATCAGCTTAAAAATGAGTTACAAGCGAATCATTGTCACTGTAAGATTTATACATGGTGGCCGAATGTTGCATTTTTTTAGAATAGTTGAATAATAATATACCTTTGCTACGTGTCATTATAAATAAATATTAATAGCTAACAAATACAAATTTAATGCTACCAGTATACAAATGGCGGAACCAGTTTTCAAGCATTCGGAGGGCGATATGTTTTATTTCATTTTCCACGTTAATAACGGTTTTAAACTCTTTTGGGCATCAAAATATTGTGTTTCCATCGAAAATGCATTTAATTTTCAAATTCCCAAGTCGATTGGATACCGGAGCTGAAACAATTTAAAGAAACATCTATTTTTATTTATTTTTTAGTAACCCTATCAAAGGATCTCAAATGAGGAACAGTACAATCCTCCTGGAAAAGACTTGTGGCTTTTACAATTTTCCATTTTATGTATTTAATGCTGAACAGTAAATTTTAAAGACATTTAACTCTTTTACTTGCTAATGAAACATCTTTGTTATTGAATAAATATCTCGGTTAAAACCCATTAAGCCTACCTATTTGTTGTGTGTTGACATAATTGCGGGCTATAGAACCAAATTGTCACCTCCGTTCCGTGCCTACTTTGTTTTCAGCCTTTAAAATTGCCCATTGTCTTGGACAGAGCGCACGCAAACAAAACAAATTTGAACTCGCCAATATAATTGCCTATTTTAGATAACAATAGCGGTAAGGTAATTTTTTTTCGTACTTTTTAGCATTTATATTCCTAAATATAGTGTAACCTAAGTAGTTTTAATAGTTGTCCTGTTAGGTGGTCGCAATTTCCGCATTTAAAAATCCAGTGGCGTATTTACGGGGGAAAATTTTTTCCCATAGGCGCACCTAAAACACAGTTTCTATGTAAAACATAAACTAGAACATATTGTATATTTACTTACAAAAGTCTACTTAAAACTGAATGGTAATAAAACAAATTGCATTGCAGCATTATTGATGAGAGACTTTAGGATTAAGCAAGTGAAAAAAATTAAATACTGAGGAGTTTTATTAGATGTCAAGCCAACGTTTGGGGACTCTATTTTCGTAATTTGTAAGATAAATTACAATATCAATTAAACGGCTAGAGAGACAGATAATAAAAACTTTTAATGGAGTTAATATTTTCGTAATGAAGATGTGTTTTTTTGCTGATATTTTTCAAATCTTATTTAGAATAAACCATTTGCTTGCCAGTTTATTGTTAACCATATTTCAAATTTTTTATTTTTTTATTTAATTATTAAATCTTTTGAAAATGTCTGATTTTTACGTACGTATTTTTGTGTATAATTTTTAATTTTAAAAGTCCAAAAAATATTCGTTTCATTTGTTTAGCAGTTTATTTGACTCTTTGCTTTTTCGGCAACCTTTTTGGTCAAAGTTGATAATTTGTCCATTCTAATATTTGTGAAACAAGTACGTATCTCTTTACAATAAAATAAAAAATTGCAGAACTGGGCTATGCGACTAATATTAATTATACATCAATCTAGTCAATCCTAAAAGTGACTGACCGCCAGTTTTGCGCGTTAAATGAAATATTTTCGTCCATTTTTAATGGTTAAGACAAGGGTTGACATACACTTCATGTCTAACAAATAAATTGTATAATAATGAAGTTCAGAAATGAGTTTCATGTTATATAAAATGGGGTTCTCAAAGGGGTGAACTACTTTTAGCAGTGTTAAAAATAACGTGGTAATTATACAGGAAATTGCAAAAAACATGCGAGGCATGGTATATCCGGAAACGTTTAGCTTTCACGATACAGGGTGTTAAAATTTTAAATATCTTTTCTCGTCTTGATGTACCTCGTACATTTCTAAAAATATTTTATTTAAATTTGAAACAATATAAATAATAATTATTGTCCATAATAATATTGTCTATAATACATTTTAAAAAATTCTACAGGGTGCAACTTTTTTCGAGATACGACCCATTTGACCGCCCCAAAAAAAAATATTGTAGTGACACTCACCTTGTTTGATACTCCTGTCGGATGTCCTGCTTTCTTTTAGTATTTATATATACCTGGGACTTTTTTCGTATTTTGCATAGTTTGAAGTATTTTAGTATTTAGTATCAGCTTGTTACCTAAATATTACAAGCTAAAAATAGTAAAAACCATCAAAACTGAACATGTTTCAAACACATTTTCCTAAATTTCAATTGCAAGGTATCAAAAAGTCCAAGGATCATAAAATTTGTGAAACATATAATTTTCTCTCCGAATGACATTAACTCTCGTATTCACTAAAAAGGTTTAAGAGTTAGACCAGGTCTTGTTGCCATGGTACTTAAAACTCTTAGTTGACCACTTATGTTTCCCTTATGTCACTGTCATTTTGTAATTATGAGATTTAAAAAATTGTTTGAACAATTGTTATAAATGTTATCTTAAACCTATAACTGTCAAGTTAGACTTAGGTCTAAATTTAACCTTCTTTAGTGAATACGGGTGTAAGTTTCTGGAGAAGACTAAATTGTGTTCTTTTTATATTTAAACCTAAATCTAATAATCATTTACACCCGTATTCACCAAAGAGGTTTAAATTTAGACCGGGTCTAATTTGACAGTTGTAGGTTTAAAATGAAATAAGAAACAGTTGGGCAAATAATTTTTCGTAAATGTCACATTACAAAATGACATTGACATACGCAAAACACGACTAGCGAGCTAACAGTTTCAATTGTCCTGACAATTAGATCTGGTCTAACTCTTAAACCTTTTCAGTGAATACGGGGGTTTGTGTTTACATGTTGTCAATATCAATTTCATTTTGATTTACGTTGAACTTGAACGGATGTTGCAGAGCAACGAAAGATTGTACTGCTTACAAGTAATAAAATTTGAGTCGGTCAATCGTCATTAAAAAGCCGCTTTTAATGTCACTTGGAGAAAAAAGTAATTTTAAAACAACGTCGCTTAACTTATATATGTATGATATTAATTAATAAGCGGATATTTTCCATTATTTTGAAATATTTTGAGATTTAGTTTATATTAATGGCGTGTATTGTCACTCGTTCATCAAAAATGTTCCGTAATAAAATTGTAGAATTGAAAGTTGTCTGCAGTGAAATTGAGGATTTAATAGCGATTTCAGGTTTCATTTTCTTTCGTTTGGGAAACGAGATTAGAAATGACAGAAAAAGATCCGGGCAAGGCTCTAAAGGTCTACAGCAGCAGTAGTAGCAGTTGACCGTTTCTTGATACTTCTACTTGAAATCGCACTTTGACATGCACACATCTCAAAAATGAGCTACTAAACTTGAGACAAGTTAATGTTGGTTCGAAAACTGTCAAAATATTGAAAAAGAAGGGTTAAATCCAAGACTGCTTCAAACAGTTTCACTTTTTCCTTAAAACCATTAAACTCTTCTATAATAATTTGTCAGAACAAAAGTTTATTTTACTACCAACGAATGAAAAACTGTCCTGCTAACGGATGAAATTAGGATTCAGCTGTAGAAGCCAGATGAACGATATCATGGGCAATGGTACGCCAGCTGCAGTTTTGGAGGTGGCGATATTTTTAGGGGAAATTAATTGGAAACGACGGACTGAACTTATAGAAGTGATTGAAAGAGCGATAGGTACATCGCCATGATCCTGCAAGATCATGTTTTGCCGTATCTCGACCATATTGAATACGAACGATTTATACTCGATACTACTCGTCCTCATAAGTCTAGGACCGTAAGTAAATTCTGTTGATTCAACTTAAAATATTGGGTTAGTCACCATACAGCCTAGCTGAGCTGAAATGCGAAAAAAAAATCCCGTTTTTACTACAAAAGGAGAGCTTAGACCGGCACAAGAGGGATGTAATTCAATTTCTTAAAAACGAAACTCTGATTAGCAGAATGCTGAAAAGGATGCAACCAGTGTTTAGAACTAAAGGTTTTTTTAAACTGTTCACTTTAGATTTGTAAAATAAACCATTCTTTCAAACACAAAGTGTTTAATTCATTCGGTAATAGGATTGTGAACCTTACCTAAAAAAGGGTTTTTTTTTCTATTTGTACTGTCGACTTGACCGAATAATAATCATATAGCCAAAAACAATATCGAATAATTTTGTTTTATCATCGGAAACTAAATTTAAACTTTACGTCTTAATTTGAAATATTTCTTTCTTAAGTATTTCTCAAAAACAATAATTATTGTGCGAGTTTTGGTCATATATAAGTTATGTAGTTTCGAAAAAACACAATTTTATTGATGTTAAAATGACTGCTAGATAAAACATAATGCAAATTACACGACACGTTTACTTCAAACTATATTTTTCTGTGCACGTTTTGGGCTTTTTCTTGCATGATTTTTTAATTTTTACCAAAATTATCACAATATATATCTCCTTTTTAACGTTTCGTTTTGGTTGCGTGGCATTTACGTTAAATATTTTCGACACATTGTGTTCCAGGCTTAACTCAGTGGCATAGCTAGATCCCCGCTAGTCCCGCACCGCGGGGAGGGGCACTTATACCAGGGATCCGGTGATAATAGAGCCAAAAGGAAACTATGGGTTTTAAGAGGGGGAATTACAGTTCATCAACGAAGTACAAGACGTAGGACTTTTTTTTTACAGTCATCAGTTATTTTATGGAACAACCTTGCAAAATCTCGCGCCACTCACTGACCCTAAATACTTAAAACCCTAGGCCCCATAAGACTAAAATCCGGCCCTGTTTTCAGGGTTACATTTATTTATAATTGGATTATGTACGAGCGTATCGTGCCCACTGGCTTAAAAAGTAAATTCAAATTGAGGCTAATTTTTTGTTGACGGTCCCGACATAGTTTCAAATTTCGGGAAAATATCCTTTTTGATTTCCTGCAGTGCCAAAGCATTACAGTTTCTGACCTCACGCAAGCTATGGTATGGGATTTTTGTGACGGAAAATAAAATTAAGTCCTCGTTAGTGCGCCTTCATATGACTTCTACTTTCATTTTACAACATAAAAAAATTGGTTCATAACCAAATTTTGTATATGGCGAATATTAATTCGTTCAGCATTTACTGTTAATAAGACTGACTAAAATTTCGACTGACAGGCCCTTCCAAACATCAGGTATTCCCGCTACTTCGTTACGCAAAAGGAACGTTCAGACGACGTCTCTCTACCGAGAAAAAGAATCTCAAATTTAAATATTTCGAGCGATTTAAGATACTTTTGTCGAGTGTATATTTAACGACGAGCCAATTACGGATATTTTCCTCTCTCTCTCTCCCGAGATGTCACCGAAATGTCGCGCTGGTTCTATCTCCGAGAACCATTCGCCTTTCAGATGTGAATTGATTATTCGAAACTTGCCGGGAACCCTTGGAATCGCGAGAGGGCCCTCTCGATCGTCACAATTGACGGTGTTGGCGTCTAAAACGCTGTTCCGGCCTAATTAGGGTCGCAGATGCCTCGCATTGACGAGAGGAAAAAGGTTGGAAGGTTTCGCGGCGACAAGTGCTGGGTTAATTTTGTTGCTAAGTAACCAAATTTGCGAAACTCATATTTTATTACCAAACTTTATATCGTAAAGTATCAAAATAATTATTGTATTTAATACTTTACTACTCTATCTACTTTTAATATAAGTTCGGTAAGGTACCTTTTTCCCTACCTGCGCTTCGCCAGACTCTTCGAATTTTTTAGGTACTGATTCGAAGGCTGCTAATATCCCATGACCTTGTAGAGTTATAGGTTCTGTTTGCTAAAGCAGTTGTCACAAGAGACCCATCTCTCTCTCTTGTTGAAGTTGAAGAGAGCTGCTATAAGCGGATAAGCATCAGAACTCCCAAGAGTTTTTGTTGCTTTGAACGAATCGTTGGACTGTTCATTTCTTAGAATACTTAGTAAATTTGCAATGTTCTCTTAAGAATCATTTTGACACCTTAGTCTAAAAATATTATACACTTAGTGCTGAGCTAAACAGATAACTAGCAGCAAGTGTCTTCATTTCCTTAGTTAAATAGCATTTCAACTGCACAAACTCTACGTTTAAACTAGGATAGTCAATATCACTAACAGTCATACATGTAGTTTTTACTGATTCAATTTTACGTTTACAAATTGACGAGCATTGAAACAAAAATTATAGTATTTTCATACATTTTTTTTTATTTTTTTGTACACACCTACCTCTTAAAAAATATTATTAAAACACACACACTCTTATCCGTACACACATCATCATTTGTATTTCTAAAAATATGTTTTTCATGTTCCAGGACCCAACATATATGTTCCGATTACAATACCTCCCTTATATAGCCTTTATAGTATTTTGACCTGCACGAAAAACGTGTCACTTAAAATTTGAACTAAATATTGAAATATCTATAACTTTTTTCGTTATGAACCGAATAGAATTTTCTTTTCAGGAAAATGTAGGTAAATTAATCTTTTTTATACTCATTTGTCAAGGCTTAATGAGAGATTATTTCGCATTATATTATACTGTGAGAAACATAAGTGTGTTTTTAGGTCTAAGTTTGAATCACCCTGTTGTTAGGTAGTACAGAAATGATGAAATGTCACTTGTCATCAAGTCATATTTATTCTAAGCATTTTTTTATTTATCTCAATAGCTCTTTTCCTTTTAGTAGATAAACGCTTATGAGTAAAACACTATAAATTAAACAGAATATGACATTCTACGTAGAGTTTTGCTTTGCATCTTTGTGTGGACTATAATCAACTCAGCTATGTGATTTTGTTTATTGAAAAAGTCACTCAAAAGCCCTCCTTACTGTTTGCTGTCTTTGGTTTGTCTGTAATCCAGAAACTGTGTCGGCAAATTAATTGAAGATGGTAGAAATCAACGGTATGTTTCCGATAGACTTAAGATTCTGGAAATCGCAGTGCAACGTGTTTATGCCCACTTTAGAGAGACAGGTTCAAACACTAGACGTCCCGGAATACGTCCCCGAAGAAGAAATCTAATCGAGACGATCGTTACGTGGAGACCTTATCGTTAAGAAATCGCCGTTTACCTTCAGTGCAAATAAGAATCCAATTAGAGCTCCCGGCTGCAATTCGCCAGAGATCATAAAATTTTATTGGAAAAGGACTGGAGTATTGTTTACCAACGAATCAAGGTTTAATTTAAGATCTCCAGGTGGTAGGGAAAAAGTATGGCGAAGAACAGCGTAACGTTAAGCTGAATGCACCTTTCACCCTAGGGTCAGTTTTCAAGGAACTTCAATAATGGTGTGGGTAGGAGTTTCATTAGATGCATCCACCGACTTGTATATTGTTCCCAGGGGGTTAATAACTGCTAAGTACTTTCAAAAATATTAGCTGATTTTGTAGTTCCATACGAAGGGTTAGTCAGTGACGATAATGCGCGACCTCTTGTTGCAGAGAATATCTATCTGACGTTAATATCTCACAACTGGGCTAGCTCCCGCATAGCCCAGATTTAAATCCTATTGAGCATGTGTTGGACATGAGCGACCGAAGAATTCGAAACCTGGTGCCTGCTTCCACAATCCTGGATTCAGTACGACGCGCGAGGGGCGCATTTAGAATAATAGGCAGCTGTTCCTTAAGGAGAAATGACCTATTTAATACAAGACATGTCAAGAAATCAGTATTTCTGCACTACCTAACAACTCCACAGGGTGATTTAAACTTAGACCTAAGAAACACACGTTTGCTTCCCACGTTATAATATGATGCAAATGATCTTTCATTACGCCTTGACAATAGATTATTAAAAAGACTAATTTACCTACATTTTGCTGAAAAGACTATTCAAATCGGTTTAAAATAAAAAAAGTTAGAGAACTTTTAATTTGACTTAAGTGACCCGTTTTTCGAGCAGGTCAGTGTATGTTAATAATATTTAATCTGCTATATGTGGAAGTAAAAATATCCAAAAATTCAAGCAGAACTAAGAATACTAGCATAATCTTAAAATATCATAAGAAAATGTTCCTACATTGATTTGTTTTATATTGAAACGGAATAATTTTAGATTGATATGAGATTTTTAATCGCCATTTTTTAGAGAACTGTCAGAGATAGTTTGATCTGGGGTATGATAGCTAATAAAATATTAACATTTTTCGCAAAATTCACACTATACAGGATGCTCTATTTAAAATAACAAAGTTTAGAGTAAACCAGTCACGGGACCAGCTTACCAGCTATATTGATAAGCACGGCTATAAACAATACTCAATCTAATACAGCATCCTTCGATAAAATTTATCACCAACTACTTTGTTTGAAGCTAGGGCACTATGGCTTTTCGATGCAGGTTATAAAGTTCATATTATAATATATGACTGAGCGTCGTCAGTGTGTGGGTCTTGATAGCAGGTCCTGTCAACTGAGTGCCGTAACAATGTGTCAGGAAGTCCAACCAGGTATACGTGAATGATACCCAATTAATGTTCAGTTTCCTCAAATATGAGTATCATCAAGCAGGGATTAAGGTGATTCAGAACCTGAAAACATTGTCTAACTTATCCGAGAAACAGAACTTGTTTCTAAATGCAAAAAAGAGCTCTATAATGTACTTAAAGGGCAGACAATCAAATAGAGTTGGCAAAGTTATGCAAATCAAAATCAACAACACATGTTACCCGTGAGAAACTGTGTCAAACCTCTAGGCCTCAACATGGATTCCAAAGCGTTCACCCTTCTTCACTTCTTCAACAAAAG
This sequence comes from Kuschelorhynchus macadamiae, assembly GCA_030620095.1. Taxonomy (NCBI): domain Eukaryota; kingdom Metazoa; phylum Arthropoda; class Insecta; order Coleoptera; family Curculionidae; genus Kuschelorhynchus; species Kuschelorhynchus macadamiae. Next base: position 437,108 of record JAUTXW010000556.1, on the reverse strand, counting down.
GCATTCAGAAACCTGAAAATGTTATATAGCAACCGTGAACTTTTATCAAAACGATTTTATTATCAGAATCCCATGTCTTATCTTTCTTTATATAGTCCCTTCATAGATTAAAAAACAATAATATCGCATTTATTTATTTTGACTGAAAACTAAAATCACAAAACAAAACAACAGAACACACTTACGGATAATTTAATCATCTGATACTAACCAAATAAGTCGAATTTTAGCTTCCAAGATAGCCTCTTTTGTATATATGACATTCAAATGTTGTTTATGTAATTATGTATTATTTTGATATATTGGAGATTTCCTTCTTAGGTGGGTTAAAAATTAAATAAAAATTAAATTGGGTCCTTTGTATAGGTATTTAAATATTTGTATCGCCTTTGTAAGACGAAAATTGTATTTCCGAACTCCACTGATAAAGACAAATACTTGCTGAAACGTTTGAGAAAAATAACAAATGCTACCTATAAACTAATTGTTTGTTTATATATATAAAATTAGGACCACAGTACACAAGAAAACTGTTGCACTGAATATGCATATATATATATATATATATATATATATATATATATATATATATATATATATATATATATATATATATATATATATATATATATATATATATATATATATATATATATATATATATATATATATATATATATATATATATATATATATATATATATATATATATATATATATATATATTATATATAGTACCAATCAATAAGCCTAATTACTAATAAATATTCCTCCAGCGCACCGAATGCTTGGCTGCGCATCGTCGATCCTCGTAAACCTGCCCAAAGTCCAAACTTCGATTTTTGCCCGGTTTATAAATAAAGCATTGTTAATGAGTTTCTTAATTGCAGACTCGGTGTTTTAACTTCACTCGGTATATATAAACGCGTACTCCAGATCTCAGCATCGTAATTAATGGCTGCCTTTGTTATTATTATCCCACAACAGCTAGAGAAAATTGCTGATCGAATTTTGATTGGTTTTCTTAAGAGCCTCGCCTCGTTCTCTTTGTCTCTCTCGTGACGCAAGAGGGAGACGACAAGACCGGGTTCCGACCAGCCGAGAAGGACGACCTCATAAAAACTAATGAACAGATCGAGAGTTTTTGAACTTTTTAATTTTATTTTTTTATTCTTCATCGTCGTTATTAATATTTTAACTCATTTCGGACCGTTTAGGTCGAGCCTTAGGTACGCCTGCGTGTCTTACCGCAGATCGCTATCGGTTCCCCGTAAGCCTCTCGCGGCTTAATATTTTTGGCCCAGGCGAATTATTTTGGAGACTTATCTCGGGGTCTGGTCGTCGTTAATTAATATAGAGGTAAATTATTTTTTTAATGCCCAATGTGGATGTCTTTATAATTTTGTATTTGGCTTTTATGTGACCGAATTTCGTGTGTATTGGGGTGATCTATTACCGGCAAATTTTCATTGTGGAAGTGATTCAAATCGGTTTATCGAAAAAGAATTTGTTTTGATTAACTATCAAATGAATAAAGACTAAAGCTACATAGATAGCATTTTAAAGATATGATGCAAAGTATTTTATTAAATATTCACTTTTTACGTCTTTACGTGACAATTATTACATAATTTAGTACATAATTAACCAGATCTTTATTCGTATAAACATCGTGTAATGCTCAATACATATCGGCCAGCCACGGTCGTATTTGAATTTACAATTTTGGCCGAGGAACGTAGAGAGGAGAGAGACTACTGTTCCTCCTTCGACAGGATATTAAAGGAACAATGAATGAAACAAAGACTTTCCAACGGGACGGTTCAACAGAAACAGATACTTAAAATAAGATTCTATAGCGTGTTTATTGGATTTATTCTAGATATTAAAATATTGTTTTTTTAATTTAATTGTCTCATACGGCAACTCTAAATACATCACTAATTAAATCTCTATAGCGCCAAAGACAGATAGTTGAGCGCTCAACGCTTGGCAGTCGGTAGCAGACGAAAGCTGCTGTCGAAAGAAGTGTTTAGCAGCTAGCTCTGTACGCAGACCTACGTAGCCATATGTCTAGTGACTTGGAATAAACAGAAATACAAAATGGAGAAGAAATTTTATTTCGCCTCCACTATTTAACTATGCTCTCCATGAGACAATAACCTGTACAATATGTGCTAATAAAATCTGTAGCTGGAAAATTTAGAACTGTGAACATCTTTAGTAGCATTTCAAAGAAATACAGAGAGGGAGTTAAAACAATATAGATAATAAATAAAGTTCAAAAAGGATAAAGACGACATAGCTGTGGACGTAGACTCTCTTCGCCATATATCTAATGCCTTGAAATGAAGAGAAATGTAAAATGGAGAAGAAAATGCGACAATCAACATTATGAAGGTATTTTTTTAGCAAAATAAATTTGTCTTCAGTTTTTATTTCAGCTCCACTATGTAAATGTACACTCGTTGAGACAAACACTCGTACAATATGAACAAATAAAATTTTCAGATATTTAAAACAGTTAACATCATCTTTTTAGCATTTAAAAACAAGCAGAGAAAGTTAAAACAAATTAAATAACAAATAAATGTTAAGAGACGGTTTGGCTCTGCTCGCAGAGCCAGGTCGCTATATCTCTAGTACATATTTTGGAATATGGAGAAATAAAAAATTGAGAAGAAAATGCGTTAGCCAACTTGCCAGCCCTTTTTTTTGACAAAATTAATTTATCTTCGGCTTTTATTTGACCCCACTAGGTAAATATGCTTTCAATATGGCAACAACCCCTACGATATGTACAAATAGAATTTATAACTAAAAAAATTAAAATAGTTAACATCAGTCAGTTAGTGGCATATAAAAGAAAAGAAGGGAGGAAAACAAAACAAATTATATAATAAAGTTGAAAATTTAAAGGGCTGTGTACTCTGTATAACCTGTATGATATCCAAATCAATTATTATAGCAGAGTGCTTTCGACTAATTAGTCATCCTCAATACTACCTGCAAATAAGAACATAGATAAATGAAACCTTTCCTTGGTAAAAATGGTAGACAAGGCTAAAAAACCCGGTGAGAAAAAGAATGTTAAATCACACGATATATTCGTCAGTAAAAAGACAGAAAGGTACATGACTAAAAATGAAAGTAATTTAAAATTCTACATGTAACAAAGAAAAAAACAACACTTACCAATATCAAAATATCAATTTAAAAAATTATAATTGCCTAAAAGCAGCTGTCTTTAACAACAGCATAATGAAACAGAGTAATGGTTGAAGTTTTTAGCAGAGGGCAGAAATACCAATCAACGGATTTGCCAAATTGGCATGGAATTAAAATAACATAATTGAAAAAAGGGTTACGATATTAAAACTTTTATATACAATTATCTAGTTATTGAAAAAAAAAGTAATCCGTTTAACAAAAACAATTTAAATAGAATGAACATTGATAACTTGTCAAAAAATTAATATTAAATATAAACAAACCAAATTGGAAAGCCCTATGTGACGTCATAGTGACAGAAAGGCAATGTTCCAAAACAAGTAATTAAAAACCGATTTGGCAACATTGGCTAAAAGGGCACGTTAACTAGGAATATGTAAGTACATTAGAAATAAATTATTAAAAAGGTAAAGAAACACAAGTGCAATGTCAATAAACTACATCAACTGCCCACGAAGCAACATAAATGCTTAGATGCAATATAGAAATAAGATTATTACATGTCTGTTACTGTTTAAGGACAACATTGGTAAGGGACTGGTTTAAACCAAAATAAACTAAGAATATTGTGGCTAGATGAAGCTAGCCAAGAAAAAATGTGAATCAATATATTCTAGCTTACAAACTATTGGTTTGTTACTAGCCTTAATATACATTTTAAAATGTAAACTGAATTAAAATTATGGGAAACGCAAAGCATGTCCTTTTGGGAAGGTAGAAAAAGGTAACTGACTACAAAAATATATGTTTTATTTAATGTGCATATAAAATTCTTAAAAGTCAATACAACTAAAAGGAGAATGTTTGATAGTAAATTTTAACCAAAAGGTTCCGAAAGTCAATAGAAAAGATGAGCATTAGTGTGTAAAATTTACTGCTCTTCCAATCAAGAACAAATTGGACTAATTGAATCAGTGATTTTTCAAAAAGAAGGAGGAATATCTTAACGTATGATGTTGTATTTATTTTTGTTTAACATGGAAAAATTGATAAACACTTTTTAAGAAAAAAAGAGGGTGTGGGCGTGTTTGGGAAGGAAAAAGGAAAAGGGAAGATGAGTGACAAATGATGGCCGTGGAGTATCAAGGTGCCAATTTCAAAATTTCAAGAACAAGCGTATGTAAGTAATTTCACAATCAGAGCAGTTAAGCTTAGACACTTAACTTTAGAATTAACCCCTATTAATAGAAAAGAATCGTCAATGTATCTATAGCAGCGTTTTATTTCTGTATTGTAAAAAATATGAAGCGTCTCAAGATTGATATGCATGAAAAAGAGATAAGCTACTTTCCATGGTAAGACCTTTAGGTTGTTAATAAAACTTGTTTGTTTTCTGACGAATAAGTATATCGTTTAATTCAACCTTTTTTTGCTGGCTTTTATAGGCTTGTCTACCATCTTTACAATTGAACGGTTTTTTGCTCGATGTACTTATTTGTACTTGGCATTGAGGTTGCCTAGTAATCATTAATCTGGAGATTATTCACGTTATATGAACAGACTTTTTGTTTAATAAGAAAGGGCCAAAAAAATCACGACCACTCCTTGAGTCTGCTTGGTCAGTGATCGTCTGCCAAATTCATTTGCCGCAATAGACCAAGGAACCCAAGGTGAACAACTTTCTGTATTATCATCAATTGTCCGAACGAGACTCTGCAAACTAGTATATTCTTTAAATTAGAAACCATGTATTCTTTAATACCTCCAAAAGCAACGAGAATGGGGACAACATCATATTCTGGGTACATCCTGTGAAGTTTGCCGAGCAGTTCCAGATACTTGGAATATTAAATGATAGACCTCGACTTTGTCCGCTTGTCCAGCAGAACCATAACATATTTCTTGGCTTGAAGCCTAGTTGTGGTGGAGAATAAATGCGGCAGATATCGCCTTAGGCGTTGTGTCTCTATCGTAGTAGTAGTAGAACTAATAGTGATGGGTTGGCAAAAATCTCAGATTTTAGTCCAGCACATCTTAAGAAGGCCAGATTAAGCCTCCTGGATGAGAACAACGACTTAATATTTTTACAAAATGGGCCCTGCTGATGCTTGCTTATTTAAACGTTCAATAGTAGTTTTTTTCTGCTCTCCTAATGTTATGTTTTATAGCTTGCTTTCTCAAATAGGAAGGCCTCTATTCCGACCGTCTTGTGACCATGAGCTAGTTGGCATATTGGATCTGCATTATTGGTAACTGATACTTGGTTAGCATTACATGTGTTGACTATTATTATTATTATTAATATTATTAATGTTATCAGTTCCATTATTGATACTATCTAAAGCAAAACTATTTACAATATTATTCCTCCTATTATTAGTGTTATAGAATATTTACTTAAACAATCAAGATCTTCCCGATGTTCCTTAACAAATCCGATCGAAAATCAAACATTCCCCCGAATACCAGCGTCCGAAAAAGGCACCGTTCTAAATCAATGCAGATTTCCAGAAAAGATACTATAAATTTTCCTTCGTTGAAGGAAATTCAAGCTGTCCGTCAACGCCGCTACAAAGGGGAGCAGTCCGGTCCTCGACCCGCACAGCAGATTTCTATCAGTCGCAGTAAATTCGCAAAGAGACAACCAAAAATGTAGCAGTTCCCCCCTCGGCCCCCCAGCTCTCCGAAGGCCCCCGGTGGTACCGCTGAGCCGTCACCGCGAGTTCGGATTGTCGAAAACAGCGGCCTCGATGTCGTTTTGTTTTACTTTACTTATAATGCCCGCTTTTCGGATTTTCAATCGGACAGGGTTCAGGGGCGGATTCTTTATTTTATCTAGGAATTAAAAATTTTTTTAAGTGCAGTTATTGTATCTCTAAATAGCCTATCAAAAGAAAGAAGAATCACAGGAAGAGATTATACTTGGGGACTAAAATCCCGTACCGTACATTGGCTATACACGGTACTGCAAAGCCATCGATCATTTATGAAGCTTTTGTGTAGTGTCCTGCGATTTCTAGGATGACACACAGGTTAAACCTGAACAAGCTCTACAGACTTACCTATCTGGGTATAACTGGAACCTTAAAAATCACGTTACTGTTACCGTGGAAGCAATTTTGAGACTTTCTTTGAGGGTCCTTTACACTTACTTGTCGAGAAAGAGGCTCGGAAAATTTTTATGCGTTTAAACGACTTAAGCCGCTGAATACATAAAAAATGGAATTATAGGCATATGCCAGTCTAGACTAAGCTTATTAGTCCGACACATCTTTTCTAGCTAGAAGAGATGCTATCATTCAGGGTTCAGGAACTCTTTCGCGTCACTGTTCGCAACAATGACACGAAATCCCCTCCCTGTAACGGATGATCTAGTTTAATATGCGAAGAGAAATGATCGGCAAAATTCAGTCAAAAATTATAAAGCTTGGGTAACAGACAATACAAAAACATGACAGGTTTATATCTTGAACCTAAATATAAAAATTGTCCAGTATTTCATCAATATTATCTGTCCCAAAAAATATGTATAATCGAACAATAAAACAAACAAAAGAATTTTTTTGATAACTGTATAAATACTGCTTCCAATAAAAACCGTGCAGCATGGCAACAATCACCTAAAAACCACTTCTTTTACGAACAATGATATTCATAATAAAAACTAAAAAGGTGTTGGTACATATCACCCTGGCTTTCGAAAATAATTGTCAAAAAATCTGTTTCTGGATTTTTCGAAATTTCATCCTTAAGATAATAAAAAAATAATATCGTCTCCGCTAAATTGGAATTTAGGGCTTGACAATGGCTTTTAAAAATAATTGTCTAAAAGTACATTCTGGATTTTTAGAAATTTTACAATCTCTCTTTAACTAAATGAAATTTTTATAACGATTTTCTCCTCATAGTTATTCAAAAATAACTATCTATTTTTTTTTGAAATTCCACCTTTAAAGGGGTAAAAAGTGCTTTAACCTTTTTTACAATATCTTTTTATATAAAACAGATTTTTAAGACAATTATTTAGTAAATGGCTTTCAGAAATAATTATCTAACAACAAATGTATGGATTTTAAAAATTTCTTTCTTAAGGAGGTAGGAGCAGTAATATAAGTTCTGACGTTTTTTGTGTCAAGAAATTTTTAAGTAGTTACTGGAAACTCCATTTTAGAAGAATTTATAAATTAACCGTCCAAATATCGATGAAATTTGAGAGAAGAAGAGAGACGGCATGTCTGTTTAAAAAGAACGACTTCAATAGGAGATACAAAAGTTGAAATGTGTCAAAGCCTGAGATGTGCGTCAGTACATAAATGTATGTTTTGACATCGATAAATAGAGTTTAAGGGAAAACTCTATCCATTGCCAATTGTGGAAGTTGATCTGCGAACTCTTGTTTTTAACATGGCCGATTTTAAGTTGCCTTCAACTTTTGCATAATTATAAGTTTTTGTTATTCGTTATTGTTATATTCCCAATTTTGATTTGTAACTGTGGCGAAGTGTACTAGGTCAGCTAGTTTGGTTTTTTATAATGTTTAGTATGATACCTTTTTTTATTAAATGAGCCAATTGTTTTTATTTACGCGTACTGGAGAGTACAGAGTGGTAATTCTTAATTTGATGTGATTTATGTGTAGTATGACATACTTTTATAAGATTTTTTTTAAAAGACTGTAAAATGTGGTTACTCTGGCTAGGCAGTTTCCCTTTTGAAACTTGTCATATTTGCCATGAATTCTATTTTTCCTATAGCTAGCTTTTCTTAAAATTCTGATTTTGTCCAGCTTTAAACAAAATGTGTTAATATTTCAAACATTTTGAAACCAATGAATTGTGCCATTGACCATGGGCAAAATTTGATATTAAGAACGTCTGTTCGAAAGATTTTCGGAATACCACTTCTCAAACATATCGTTACCATATGTCTAAGATGTTTTTACACACAATACAGTTTATCGGCTAACTCACTTTAAGTCTTTTTTTAACCTATTACTGATAGAGCACCCCACCGCCCACCCATCAGATACCGTTCGCATTAACCTTATTGCAGCTTGCTTTAAACTACGACATTATTGGAGTGTCGAAATGTAAGACTGGCTGACACAAAATTTGGAACTCATTCATATTAGAATAGTCCGACTTCCCATCGACTACCACTTTTAAAAACTAGAAAGTTTTATATTTCAGTTATTCTCTAAACAACTTACAAGTTTATTTGTTTCATAGTGGTAATCACTAGTACTACTTGACGCAGTACATATCCTTGATCATATTAAAGAAAATATATTTAGTCATTGGGGAGTAACATGTTTGACAAAACACATTTCTTTACGTTTGCTTTTGATTAGCAAAATTTAACCAAAAAACACAATGAATGTTTCTATAGAAAAGACCTAGTGATTATGGCCATAAATCTTTAAAGAATTAACAAATATTTCTAACTTTGATACAACTTATCTCATTTATCACATTTTCTGAGACAACTAAGATCCAAAGGTATAAGAAAGACATTGGAACCAGCACTAAATATTCTATTTTTATATACATACTATAAAAAGAAAATTAAAACAAAGTTATGTATGCCAAATTCAAAAGTTATATTCCGTGGCTGTTACGTAAAAAAATTATTTTGAAATTTCTTTCTTTTACTCAAATCCTAAAGCCCCTTTAGAAAGAAACGTAAGGCAACCAAATGAAAATATTTTTTTGCAATAATTAAAGATACTGTTAAGTCTTGACTACAGAAGCAAAAATCATATTATAAGCTTCTGTCGATTTCTTTCTCTACATATCTCAAATAGAAAAATCAGTTAAGGACAAATTATCAATATAACAAGAATTCGTTCCTAAAAATTGAAGTTTAATAAAACAAAATATTTAAAGAATTCAAATAAAACGAAAAGAACGGCGAATGGCGAAATTATTAAACCATTAAATAACCCAATCGAGTCCATGCCTGGTGCAGGCGGAGGTCCGGGCCGATGTGGTACTCGTGATTCGGCCAACTTATCTTTTTATAACAGACTATTCTTCTTCAACTGTCGTCAGCGTCTCGCGGACCCAAATTCGATTTATGGCCAACAGCAACTCTTACATGTAAATTCGGCATCTCTCGGAGACCAAATTAAATGCAGAAATCTAAATACACGGCAAAGGACAAAACGCATTTTAAATTTTGGGCACTTTATTTCGACTTTTTAACTCTCTGAGCTCGCCGTCTTTGTTTATTTTAACAAAATGCCCGAAATCTTCGCTCGAACGATTTATAGTATGGAATTGGAAATTTATGCACACGGACATTTTTAATAATAGGGTCGTTAACTCCGCCACGGGAATTATATGTATACGTATCGAAAGGTCAATGCCAGTTTTATGCCGATAATGATTAAACATTATCAGTTTTACGAAATCCCACTCAGAAAAAAGGAGCAGATGGGGAGTTACAATGAGGAAATCGATGATTCTCTTTGTTCATACAAAATTGTAAAGCATATGCTACGTTAAGGCTCTAATGAGGTAAAACTACGTAATCTCTCATCGGCGTCAATTTTCCATAAATACTTATGAAATTAATTTGCAACCAAAGATAACGTCAGATCAAATGCTATATATTTTCTTGTTAATTAATTTTTAATATACCAGTGACACTGGTTTACAAATAATTTTCTTCAAATCGCTTGGGACAAATCCTATCGATGCTTACCCTTTTCCGGCGAATAACCAACGGTGGGCATCCGTCCCCACCCGGGCAGATTGCCAAATGTTGTGCCCAACATACGGCGGCCATTAGTCTTTCCCCGATATTCTTTAATATTCTCTACCGAACGGCCACGATTTCAATAAAGATAAATAAGTAGTAATAACACGATGCGGGCCACCATTTTCGTTGCCAAATTAAGTCAAGTTCCATTTTGAACGCCACTCACTAATGACAGTTTATGATACTATTGCGTCTCTGCGAGATCTTTTGGAACCGATATAAAATTATGATCGGTTTTGGGAGAGTTACGAGGCGCCATCGATTTATAGTATATATATATATATATATATATATATATATATATATATATATATATATATATATATATATATATAATATTTGCTTTTCTAGACTAAAGCTTTTTAGTTTTAAAGATACGCAGAAATGTAATTAAGAAAAGTTGTTTAGGGCTTATTTTTATATCTAAATATGAAATCATAGCCTACTATTCAATATCTGACTATCCTAAAAATATTTGATTTTATCAACCATTATTCTAAATTTAAAAAATGTGAAGTTTTTCCAGGGATCCATTATTTAGATTTCTTTGAGCTACGAAAAAGTCCTCATTTTCCAATTTTAGTCTACAGGACGTTCATAAATCAAAGAATGTTTTAGAAACTTATATTTTTAATAGTAACCTATGATTTTATCTTTAAAAATTAATTCTAGACAACTTTTTTTACTTACTTTGCTGCTTATCTTTATAAATAACGGTATTTTACTCTTCACATTTTTTTAAGCGTCATTTATTGGATTTCTGTGAGCTACGAAGTCATTATTTTCCAAATTTAGTGTCCATATAGTGGGGGCGATCATAAAATCAAAGAGTTTTAGAAAATGTAATATTTTGAGCTCCTTGTTTGTATTTAGATAAAAGCTTAAAGCTAAACAACTTTTCTTAATTACTTTCCTGCGTATAACCCACAAATAAAAAAAAGTTTTTCCTATCGTCAAAACAATCAAAGGACACCCTCGATATGTGTTTGGCCTTATGTGAATCTCTAGAAGTCTTTAGAGCTCCAGGTGATTGTCCCGTCCACGTCCACGTGTGTGTTGCCGATGCACAGCCGATCAAAGATCAGTTTGCGAGCTGTCTGCTGCTTCGCTACTATCCTTTTCAATTGTAGAAACGCCGAGGTTCCGAGCATCTTTTTTGATCGGAGGCATACCCAGAGCTTAATTGGGACTTTATCTGCCATGCAGAGTGAAACAAGTTCCGTCTTCCTACATTGTCCCACGGAAGCGCATGGTGTGAAAAGAACAAATCAATAATCAGTTCCTTTTTTTATTACTACCGCAACTTTACTGAAAATTATAGCATTTATTGAAACTTAACCGAAACTATTTTTGTGTTATATATTTTTGAACTTTTAGTATATATGTGTCTCTAATTTGTAGTAAATTTACTGTATTATTGAATAGTTTACAGACAAGATCGAAAAATGTTGTTACTTGATTTAATTACTCGCTTTAGTTCTCGTGCAATTAAAAATGTGTTTTATTTTGATACAATCTACACATTTAAATTCCAATTTTTGCTAGTGGCAAGATCCAGCATAGCTACTCATATCTAACCACCGGAAAGAACATAGTTTATTAAATTTGACAAAAAAATTATGAATTTAACATAGATAATGATTCTAATGAATATTCTATCTAATTACAAGTAAAACATTGAAAAACAAACGATCTCTCACGAAAGAAGATGTTTACAATAGTTCCTTTGAATGACCTTTGAAATGTTTCTGTGGTGTGTCTGGGAATTTGATAACTCTTGCAGTGTCTCGTAACTATACTATGAACATGTAGCCCCTTAACAATTTTATCAAAAAGATATTACGGTTTTTCAGTATTTCAAATTTTGTATCATAGATGTAAAATGTAGCTTAAAAAGTTGTTTAAGATATAGCCATTTAGCCTGCGATAGTATAAATATACATGATCGAATTTTCTTAGGTTATAGGCAAACCTAATACAAGCATTTTGAAGCTTTTACAAACTATTCTTATTTTCTACTGTGAAAGCCTGTCAATATAATGTCAACAGTAAGCATATTTTTGTATGTATACAGTCCTGAGCTTATAATAACAGACCTGCAAAAGGTGGGATATGTGGAAATTAAATCGAAAATAATTATTCAAGTATATCGCCAGGTATCTTCATACATCAGAGAAGCTCAAAGTAGTGTCATTTAAGATAAAACTAAAATTACTATCATTGCAAATATTATCCTTATCCTTACCAAATATAGGACCTTTAGTTTTATTGTTATTTAATAATAATATTACGTGGTGAGCTTCCGATGAAGTGGCTAATGTTTTAAGGTCCCCATTAATATCAGCACATTTCCCTAAAAAAGAAAAAGACGAGTAAATCTGCACGTCATCCGCATATTGATGTGAATAACAATATGTAAGATAATTTGAAAAAATCGCTGTATATACTAAGAACAATAACAGCCCAAAAACACTTGCTTGAGGAACGCCCTTGATGATATATCGAGAATTTGAGACGTCATTACCCATACTACTATCATCTAACAGCATTTCATAACAAAATGCCATGTATCGGGTGCTATGTCCGTTAAAGCTTTCTGAAAATCGCCTCAGCACATTTACGTTTCTTTTTTCGTTGCATATTATTAGTTGATACATTGTACATGATAAAGTAAGTTTTGTCTTACCAACTTTCTAATGAAATTATTACTCTTATAATAAAATTGACAATTATTAAGGCATATTGTCTTTAATTCTTGCACTTTTTTTAAACTCTAATAACAACGTTACTTCCTCAAGCTATGTCTATTTTTTCCTTATAGTCAACAATAACAAGCAAAATTTCCAAAAATCGGCGTCAGGACAAGAAACATGAATTCAATCTTAGATATGCATTTCAATTTTTTCTCAAAATACCCTACAACCTTTGCAGTTGAAACGCCTCCAGAGAAAGCGGGTACTTAATTTAATTAATCGATCATTTCCGCGAACTAATCTTTATTTATATAACAATCCTTTATTACGACTTAATTTCCATAAATCGAGAAAGCAATTGCAGGTGGCTGACCTTATTACAAATCAAGTAAAAATATTATGCTACTAAAGTAACAGGTATATCAATGCACCCAATAGGTGTGACCACGTTTGTATCGGACAGTAGTCCCGGTAAACCTTTCAGTGCGGAAAATTAATAAATTATATTATTCTCTAATTGATAATTTGTGATCAACAAATTGATTAAGTTCAGTCAATGACCTTTTACTTGGACAAAATTTTGGATTTTGAAAAGTCTCTTGCGAAGTATGCTCAATATGTTAAAGTCCTAAAACAGGGCGTTCAGAGTGAGACAATTGATCAACTATCTTGTTGAAACAATGCTGAATTTCAAGGAATTACAGAGAAAAGCAAAATATTCCTGGGGCCTTAGGTGCCACATTTGAAGTCGATAAAATATTCGAAGAGATCAGTCCTTTGACTCAAAATGTGCCCAAAAATATTCTTGTTAAACATTCGTCTAGAAAGGTCAGAGATAAAGTTTAAAATGATTAAAAACAAAGCTTTGGATGACATTTTTATTAGTAAAAGGTGGGTCACCTAAATAATCTTCAATTTTCTTTGCCTTACATTATGTTAATTATCTTTCCCAATGGCGATTAATTTAACAGTTTATGTCCAAAACGTGGGAGGGTGACGGACAAAAACAGACTTACTCAAAGTAAATGCATCTTCCAGTGAATATGATCTGCTTTTTATCATCGAAACATAGTTAACCTCTTCAGTAGTGACAATGCCTTGTCGTGTTGCTCTAATAATTTATAATAGACTTTTTAGTACAATATCGAATTGTATTGATTTATGAAGATTTTAATATGCCTACAGTACTGGTCTTCCAAGGAGGATTGCACTCGTAAATTGCAGCGTTTAGAGCTAAAGAGGATTAGGTCTAAAATTTAAAAAAATTATACTTATACAGAATATTGCTCTTTAAATATGTACTTTTTTGGGAGCCTTAGTATCAAGCCCTTATTTATACAGATTCTTAACAGACCGCAGTAGTCTTTATCTTTGTATAACAAGTAGTGGCCCAAATTAACTTTAACTTAAATTATCTCAGAACTAAGTATTATTTACTTAATACACTTTACTCTGAACGCTTCAATTTATGAACACCCAGGTAAGAGTTTTAATGATCTGCTAAATATCAGTAGTTGCTGTGACCTAATTCAATTTCACCCATTCATAATTTTAAAAAAGGCAACTATGAAGCAATTAAATTCAACATTAGTAAACATAGTAAAAAAAATATTTTTTTTGCATTTAAAACCCGTCGGAAGCATTCTAATATATTTCTTCATCTCAACATTATTATAATTTATTGGACTCTCCTAATATTCTATCAAACATTTATTTTGATATTCAATCACGATTAAGAAATAATTACTTATTTTTTAACCATTTTCTCGAACAAATCTTGGAAGAAATACTCTAATTCTAGATATGCTATTATTGATCCATTTTGCAAGTTTTTGAGCTATTATCGAAATATGGCTAACGGTAGTTATGAATTTGAATGATTATATTTTTTCTCACTTTGCAACAAGGATAAAGTTTCAGTTTGGTAACTTGTTTTATGAATTGTATTTGTATTTAAAATACAGATATACTAATAATCCGTGCATAGAAGTTGGAGATAAATAAGTATAAACTTTGCATAAAAAAATCTGGATTTCTTCTGCAAAATCCTACATAAATAAGATTGTAACGTAAAAGAAGTAAGTCGTCCACATTATCTCAAAGAGACCTAATTAAATAATTGTGCATGATAGGTACAATCACACCTAATTAGACAAACACTAAATCGAGGTTATGTCTTCCAACAACAAACAAATTTAAAAAACATTTAATTCTAAAAAGTATATTATATTCTTGTTGTTTACACACAAATTATCACCTCTGTGGCTAAAAAGCCTCTGTTTAAATATCTGTTAAATGGAAGGCAAATAACTAACTCAGCAATATTCTTAATAAAATACTCTTAATAAAACACAAGGCTCAAGAAATGAAGATAGAAGGTTTATTCGTCTTTTTAACATACTGCCGGCTAACTTCCGAACTGTAACTTTAGTAGATTTAAGTGTTATGTTTTATAGAGCTCTCTCTTTCTGAGTTTATAAATTCAAATATGTGTATACCTTAGATATATAAGATTAATGAATATGAATTTTATCTTAAATTAATTATAATGGAATGTTTGTAATTTATTGACAAGCTTGTTATAGAGCTTTATAACATTTGGTAATATATTCTATTCTATAGACACTTTACTACAATTCAAATAAATCAAAATTGCAAA
Organism: Kuschelorhynchus macadamiae; assembly: GCA_030620095.1. Classification (NCBI taxonomy): domain Eukaryota; kingdom Metazoa; phylum Arthropoda; class Insecta; order Coleoptera; family Curculionidae; genus Kuschelorhynchus; species Kuschelorhynchus macadamiae. The sequence continues at coordinate 421,823 of JAUTXW010000556.1, read as the reverse complement.
AAAACACAAAAATTTTATGGGTATATTACTTATATCGCCAGATCTTCTAATTATTTGCAATATTAAGGATACAAAAATGAAAATTTTTCAAAAGAAGAAGTTAATTGGAGAAATTCATACAAGAGGATGGTCCGTCCCTATGTTCTTAACCACAGTTACAGTGATAATGAGTTCTCTAATGGGTCTGATTGAAACATTGCTGTGTAATGTGAGCAGAAATAAAGTTTGTAACAATCAAGATAAGCTTAAAAGGTAATTTAAACCAACATTCAAAAAGCACTTAAACGAAAAGATTTTTACACTGTTTAAATATGTTTGTTTATACAGATGCTTTCCTTTTTCGAGTTCCGTCTACGCATTCAGGCGTGACGATAGATAGTGAATTCTTGAAATCTAACTTTTTATCAAGATTTATTTGGTTCTTTTAAATGCACTGCACCAGATCACTATTCCAGAAAATATGTTCTAGGTAGTGGCTTCCCGTTTACTTGACTAAAGACAAAAAAATCAAAGAATCAAATATTGACAAGAGTAAATATATAATTTATTATTTAAGAATATAATTTTATTTTCTTTTTTATAGTTTTTTTTTCATGTTATTCACTTAGTTAAGGCCTTTAACATAAAGAAACTTTTGCCCTAGAGTCATTTATTCGAGATTTCTTTCTTTCATAATTTATGTGCACATTTAAACCACTAGAAACAAAATAACAGTATCGTTTAAAAAAAACTCACTTTTATTGGGTCAATTTCTTCGAGGTAAACGCGGCCACGATATAATGCAGTTCATAGTTCGTGACATTCTCTCTGTGACGTAATACTACGGGTTTGCAAAGGTTATATAAACGGGTTCCCCCGCGTAATTGACATATCAATGGTGTACACGCGGACGCTAAGTGCTCTTAGCGGAGATACTCCAATCTTCGGAGTCGTCCACAGCTCGATATCTTCGACCACGCTGTATAATGAAAAAAATTAGACGGAGATGGATGCCCGTGTATGTTCGGCTATCCGTTTTCTATGGGAAACCTGAAACGGCCGTACGTTTCGCTAATTCAAGACGTTGCATTGATAATAATTTTTCTGCTAGATGCCGTTAAAACTAGTAAAAAAGTTCTGCTAGATATCTCTGTTGATTTGGTAATAATGCAATTAATTTTTAGTTGTTTTTTTTTTATCGAAATTCTATATCTTTGGAAAAAAATTGTGCTCAAGCGGAAAGTTGTCAGTATTTCACTTCAATTACCTTTCATTTTTTGATAATTGTATTTCGAATTCGATAATTCCCAGAAAGTATTTTGTATTTGAAACTTGATTTTCCAAAAAAAAAATTTTACTTGAAATAAAAAATGAATTCAAGTTCTATTAAAAGTAATTAAAATATTGCTAAAATATATCAGATAATCTAAAATGGATTGAAATAATCTGCAATTTTAAAATCAGATACTATAGATGTTGACATTTGAAAAAACGGATTGAAGATGACAAAAAGAAATTCATAAAATAACTTCGAAATATGTTAAAATAGGGGTTGTTTAAAACATACTACGAATGTTTTCACGGCTGGAGTTACTTATAAAGTCATGACTCTTAGGTTTGGAGCGCGTCAAGTTAGAATTACTTCTCAACGTTTCGCATGCGTTGCATGAAGCCTTTTCGGGGATCTTGACTGCTCGAGATCGAAACAACTCTCTTTAGAATTTCAGGGTGCTTGATAATTTCAATATTTTCCTATATAAAATCCAATAAATCATATATATCCTGTAAGTGCTGGTGTTTAGCGACAATTCTACCTATACAAATTTCTCGCGGGATCAAGGATTTTTTCTAAAGTTCTTCCGCTTGTAAAAACATGTTTCAGCGACCTTAAGTGTTTAATATTGTGTTTTTGTGTGTGTAGACGAATATTAGGATATTAGACGTCCGATTAGATATTATGATAATTTCGGACCAGGTGCAGTATTGGATACTTAACTGTCAAGAAGTGCAGTTTTACCCTTTATATAGGGTAGCGCCGGTAAAGTAACACTCTCACAATCTTTAATTCGCAAAAAATAGGATTCCTTTTCTAGCAAGCATCCCTCTTCATAAAATAAATTTGTTTTTTTTACATTTCTTATTAGAAACGTCCTTCAAAAAGATTAAAAAAAAATTATATTGTTCCATGGTCTATAATTTTTATCGATATCGAAAGTAGTGGTTGACTTTAGTTAGAATTAGACATGAAGTCAGCATATTACAGCAAAGCAGAGCTGTCGCATGTACTTACAAGAAGTGTTTGAAATACAAATTACAAAATTGAATTGTAAACAATGTATCAAAAAGTATTCTAGTAAATACTTTGCTTTTATTCAAGAGCCAACAATTTAATAAAATGAAAAATGCATTTTAGATTGAACGGAAATTGTCAAATGGCTGGTTTTAAGAAAAAGTATAATAATTAACTCTGACTTCTCTATGGTTCTTCTGCAATAGATTTATAGCGAATATGCCGTCACATTGGACTTTATGCTAATATGCATTCATTTTTTATATAAATTATATAATATATATATTATATAACATATATATATATATATATATATATATATATATATATATATATATATATGCGATTTTTTTCGATTCCATTTTGAAAGGCACATCGAGAAATTCTCGTCTATTCGGTAAGACTGGTTTCTGACGAGAGAATATAATAGCCAGAGAATCAGGAAAAAGAGCAAAAGTTGGTTTAATTAAAATAGTTAATATTTAAAACGAATACTGACAGCTCTACCTTAAACTAATTACATTTTGAGGTGGCTGAAAAATGGTCAAAAACTTAATTCCTTGTTTGAGTAATTCATAAAAATAAACGTTATAAAATAAAACATGATATAGAATCTCGATTTCAAAAATGTCTTGAGGGAAGAATACTTAATTTTGGGAATTTTTAAAGTGTGTTTTACATAATTAAATATTAAAATATAGTAGTTTTAGTAACTAGGAAAAAGCTTCTATTAATTTAGTTCCTTTCATATTTTCAGTTGACAGGCTTTTCTTATTTTGGATTTTGTGTGAATGGATATTTTCCTAACAAGCTGCTTATAAATCACATCTTTAATAATTCTTCTCACCGCATACCACACATTATATTATATATTACAATATGCCTCTAATGCTAATAATTTAGTCTCAGCTTCATATTTTACTGTGTAGTAATTTGTTGCAACCCGTTATGCGAACTTGTACAATGAAACAAAAAAATAACTAGTTGTGGTAATCCTTTGGTTATGCTCCAGTTGTCCTATGAATAACAGTGTACTATAGCAGGCTAATATATAGTTATATTCTATATGAATGTAAGGATGTACGAAGAATTCTTCATTTTTTACTTATTTGGATATTGCGTGTAAATACGTTTATTCCAAGTTCATGTTTACTGAAGATTCTTCGATACGGAGTCGTACATTTAACTACATTCAATTCTATAACATGAAAACTATTCATAATTGGGTAAACTGCTTTACGTGTGAAAAGGTTTTCTTCGGCTTTCGATCTTTTCATAAGAACAGTTTGATCTTTACGTCATATGTGTAACAATGATGACAGTTAATGACTTCCATTGTCTTCTGTCCCATCACATCATTTAACTGTCAATAACAAGACTTGGTCTTCACCTCACTTGTTATACTTTCGGCTATGCTCAGGGGCGATTTGCCAGCTCTATTCGAATTTTGAAGGATATCAGGCTTCATTACTGCACTCAGATATGTTTCTGATCAAGTACATGTGTTTATTTTGGATGTAGCCTATTAGTAGGGTTGCCAAGTGTCTTTAGGGCCTATTTATCTATGTGCCTCTCTATGCTTGACAAGGGCGCAATATGTTTTTAATGTAAATAATAAATGCATCTATTTGCAATAAATTTATAGTAACTCTCAAAACATTATCTGTTATTCTGTAAAAAGGAACTAAAAGCAATTAAAAATTGAAAGTTTTTAAACTACGCGCAGATATCTTTAAAGCATCTGGAGTAATTTACTTGCGTACTTCACTACGATTGGTGCGTTGATAACTTTGAGATACCGTTAACAACCCGTGATAAATGTTAAGGTTGTAGTTTTATGTTTGTTTAAATATATTATAAATAAATATATTTTTAACCAAAGAGGTTAGTATTTTTTACTTATATAGGTACCTGCAATGTGTCACTAGATACACTTAAACTTTTAGGAGTCAAAAGAAGTAAATGCCCCTCCCCACAGCTAATTAACACAAGCACAATATTACAAGACATAACTCATCAAAAGTGAGAACATTTTTAGTCTTTTCTGATTTTGTTTTAGCAAAAAGCAAAGACTTTTATTTTTAATCGCCAGATGCTTGCCACTTCATCAGAAAGGCATTCTAAATAAATATCCTTCTATTTTCTTTATAATCCCGTTTTTTTTTAACCAAATCTCGCCAAAGACCAATCCGGACTTGACAACCCTACCTATCGCTGTTGCAATGAACCACTGGAGCCAACACTAAACTACTAAAAGAACCATGAATTAGACATGTGGTCAGGCATCGAGATGCAACTTGCCTATGTCATCTATCTCTCTTTGATCTCTCTTTGATCTCTCTTGATAAAGAATGGAAATGTAAAACGAAGTATTTACTTTTTTCACGATGGTACGACATTTTTCTAGAATTTTATTGACTTGTGAGGGTGATGTCTAACTTCCTAGAAATGTTTTGAAGGGATCTTCTTTGCAATTGCGATGGCCTCTTTTTTTTTTCAGCACTTATCCAGGTCTTGAAGGGCTCTCGTATTTTTTTTAAGTTGTGGTTGTTTATATTTTAAAAATATATTTGTAAAGTTTAGTGCTTTCTTCTGGTAAAGACCCGGTCATGTCGTATATTTGATGCTGTTCTTTTTTATAGGAAAGAAATAAGAATAACACGATACTGGTGATTCCCATACCATCACAAGGTGCCATCCATGATGCCTAAAGATCAATTCTTCTTGTCGGCAACCAGTCTTTTAGGTAGGTTAGTTTTTATTGTGAATATATTGTTTTTTCACATTCCGCATTGATTTTATTTTTAAACAAACAATCGTTTGGAGGGTTTTTTTGGATTGGTTTTGGGGTACTTATCCAGATGTATATGTATAGTTTTCTTTATGGACCGAAGTTTCGCCGTGTAAAGCTAAAATGAACATTGAATTTTTACATTTTTTAAATATCAGTACTACAAAATTATGTTAAGAGTAGCCTATTTTTGCAAAACAGTCTTACCGAATGCTTTCTTCTAATATTTTCATTTTTATTTTTAAATTTTGATTTAGAAAACAATGTCAAGGCTATAATATCGAAAGATGAATTAGGTTAGGATAAGCTTCTTACGGTAGGGGAAAAAAGTCTTAGACAACAATATGCAATTACTGCATAAATAAGAAGACAATCAATAAACTAAGAGTGCATATTATTACAATAATTATTCTTGAAATTGAATACATTACAAGATACACTGGACCAAATAATATATGAATGAACTGAACTGGTACCTAATGTTCCCAAACAGAACAAGAATATCAAATATGAGAAAAAATGTCACTGAATCATCAAGTGTGTCAAAATCAGGTCTTTAAAGGCCTTATTCAAACTGTTGATTTTTTATTGTCGTTCAAATTTGATTTTTATTGCTACTTCCCAAATTTACACTTTGTATCATTTACCGTTCTGTAAAAATATTTAGAAATCATTATACAGATCGATTTTTAGTTATCGAAAAAAGTAAAAAGTCCATTTGCAAGTGTCCAATGTGCGCACAAGCTTGCTTATTTATTACGGTTTACGCGGTTCATATATATAAAAAATAGTTCACAGTTCTTTTCCCTCACCTAATAAATAAATATCGATTCCACTAGTTCACACGATTTATTGCCCGCAAGTAGTGAAATACAATCTTAATCAGTGCGGATAGCCTTGACATCCGATATTACCTTTAGAAGGAGTAATCAAAAGCCAACAACATCACGCTGCGCGTCAGAAAACAGTAAGAGGGGAGAAAATTAATCGAATGTTTCTGAGGCAGAAGAAGATGAAGAAGAACAATTTCGGCAACATTATATTACTTTTTTCGGAACGCGCAATCCGCCTAAATTAGTCCTAATTACCCATAATAGTAGAGTTATTTGCATGTGAAACTTGGAGCCCGCAAAATTAACACACAGCGTCTCTCGGAACACTTAAAGTACCACCGATACTTTTATGTCTTCGACGCAACAAATTTTTACTACTTAATTTATACTTCGAGTCTCCCTTTAATTTTTTTTATTCTCGAACACTTATCCATGGTTGCGCGCATTGGCCCCATTTCGGTTAATGGCACGGAAAATAGGCACTGGTGCGTTTATGGGTTTTAAAGTGACCATATAACCGAGTACGGTCCATTTTTAAGAAACATCAGACGGGAGATGCGTTTCGAAAAGAAACCTTCTTTGTCCGAGTTTAATTAGGTACTTGGGGCAAGGCAGGATGCTGGCAACGAATAACTCTTGAAATTGCGGGAACCAATCGCATTTTTTCCCACTAAAAGTGTCTTAAAAACGGTTGTTTAGCAGCTAAGAGAGCGATTCACTTTGGCGGAGCAACTTTATTACATCGACAGGACTATAGCGTCTATGCTTGAAGCTAAACAACGCACATTAACGGGCGGCATGACTGCAAGACGTTGCTAAAGACATATCAAGCCTGCACCAAGAGAGAGGTTATTTTCTACTTAAACTTGCTACCAAATTATTAAAATCCAATTACTCATAGAGACCTTTAGGTCACTGCTAAAGAAATAATATATACATAGAGGAGGGTGTTGGGATGCGTAGTCTATGTTAGTGGTATTAGATAAACATTGTCAGTGCACTGATTAAGCTGACATAAGTACTGAATCTGTTGAGGTTTCGGAGCGCCAGCCCTTAAGGCCAACTGTGGGAACGGATCATCCACTGCTTTTTGTAAAAGTTTCTATAACTATTGTAAATACCTTATTACTAATAATATACAAAAGCAGATTAATTAAGTAGTTTAGATCGAATACAAAGTGCTACTATGAATGTCAAGACATGAGTAATGAGTCTTAAAAACGTTTTGAGTTGGAAAATATGAAGAACAATGTTGAATAAGTTTTGCGCGCACGAAATAGGTTCCAAAATAAAGAAGATAACTTCGATCTAGAAAGGCTATTTATTGTATTATGGGGAATGCTTTTTCGTATTCTAGAAACACAAAATATAAAATTAAAACTCGATCAAAACATATAATCCTGTAGATATATTTTTGAAAATAGTGTGTAGAGTGGAAGACCTACCTAATGTCCAAACATACTGGCGATACTGTTGTCTCAACAATGATAACCTCGACAGTTGTCTGCTGTAATAAAACTTAACATCTCTTTAATGAAACTAGGCAACTTATCCTTCAGTAAAATTGTATTAAAAGTTTTAAAATCATTTTAATTTAAAAGTGCCATGGAAATTACTATGATTACTTTTTACAGAGTGTTCTCTTTGCAAAGTTAATAGCAAAAACAAAATGTTTATTTTGGCCATATTTTGCATTCCTAATCTAAGAACAAAAATATTATTCTGAAGCTCTAGAAAAGTTTCTAATATGGCAAAATGACTTGGTATTTAGGGTTGTTAAATATAAATAGACACTATTACCTGAAGAATTTATTTTCTTCACCAGTCATATCCTTGATTTATCTCGTACGTGTACTACTAGCTGCTACTATATTTTAAGGTTGATTTATAAAAAAATGATACCATCGTTACTCATTACCGTATTCTAATAAATTTATTTAAATAATATATTTACTTAGCTTTTGCACGCAATTGTTTTCTGGTTAAAAAATGTAAAAAGTGATACCACGTACAGGGTGTAAATCTTTATTCAGTACGCGTAAAATTTCTTAAAAACGAGGAAAATATATATTTTAATTTATGATTAGTCTATGTTGCATTTCAATTTGCATCAATTTTTTTGATATGCCCTGTAACTTCACTTAAAATTGCCATTGATATCAAACAGCAGATGAAAAAGTAAAAATATTGACTGAAATCCAGGATCCTCTATATGTAGTGCCATGCTTCTTTAAAACTCCAAGGGAGAAAGGCTATTGCACTGAACATATTTATCATCCTAGTAAAATATATAATAATTCAACTCGGCGGCAAGAAAATGATAACATATAGTATCATAAATATAGCTGCATGATTACTTTGGGAATTCAATATACATACAATCTTTAACAAACGTAAAAAATTGCAGAACATTTACTATTCCCCAAAGATGCATTTTCTTTTCAAAAAGCACAGGTTAACAGGTCCTGGGGTCGATCTTAGGATCCTATAAATGAACATTTATAGCGTATACTGAAAATTATAAACATTCAAATACATTTAGTAAAGAAATGAGTTACAATCTAGACCACATGAGAAAACCGGACCTATTATTTAGTAACAGTTGGATAAACAAAAGTCCTATATAAAAGCCGGGTTGAATCTCTTAGAGCTCATTCAGTTGTTCTGACCTCGTGGTATAAAATCCTGTAGATATCTCACGCAATCAAAGGCGAAACGTCGGTAAGTATTTCCCTTTTATATATTCTAATTCCATAAACCATCATGCATTAATTAAACTAAAAAATGTTTGAGATTTTGACATAATTTGCTACAGAAAAATTCTGAAAAATGTATAAGGGAAATTATTTGGACAAATTCTTTTAGCGTCTTTCAATATAAATAGTCATCAAGCGTTTGAATAAGATCGTTAAAACCCTGCGTAACCCCCGCTGAAGGTCCAAATTGTTATTTGATTGGTTTGAAAGCTGAGAAGTCGGTAATCATTTTTAAAAACTGCCGTTACATTGCGAACATCTATCATTGATAATGGCAGATTCAGGGCCGGAATTGTCATTTTTTTTATAACCAGACGAAACATAGCGAGTGTGCTAATCTTACACTATGTTAAATTAGTTATGCCAGATTAATTATTTGTTTGGTTTTTTGCATCTCACTCTTAGATACTCTCCAAGTATGTTCTTCAATTCTGTATTCAGTAAAATGGGCTCGATAATCCTACGTTTTCAACTAGCCTTAAAGGGTGATGGTTATTTATATTCAGGTCAGTATTTTCGGGAATATAATATACCCCCATTCGCTTCATTTTTTGACTATTCAAAGGGTCCCTTGCGTGGTACTCGGAACTTTTCTTATTCTATTAAAATGATGACATGCGTAAGCAATGAATATAGAACCACTTAAAACTGAAATGGTACAAAATCCTCTTAAGAACTAACTGAAGCAACGATCAAAGAAGACACTTCTTTTTTTTCGTCTGTGACTGTGATGTTTAATAGCAGTGAAATCTTAAACCTCAACATTATATCTAAATGTTGGGAAAACCTGTAAATATTTTGTACAGACAGAATTTAGAGATATTAATCTACCTTTTTATACATGAAAATGGCGAATTTTATGCTTAACCGTTTGAAGCTTGATACACTTAAATCTGGAGACCTTAAATTTTTTACGAAATGAAATGGTTGACAACGATTAGTTTAAACATAAACTGCTGCGATATGCATTTGTCCTGAAAATATTCAGCTTGGTAACTGATCCCGATGATACCACAATAAATCTAAATTGATCGTCTTCATTTCCGACATGCATGGTTCGCCTATTTCCTGAGAAGTCCTAGGTTTTAATTTCAGCGAAGGTAAGTTCACTTTTTATTTTTCTAATCGTAAAAAATCACAATTCGAGAATTTTGTAGATCTCTGCATTTTAGAGTCCTTGGACCCCGAAAAACATGTTCTTCCATTTCCGTCAGTCTGTTTTTCTGTACACCTATAGTTAAAATCTATTTATCCGATTTACTTCAAGTTTTGTTCAAAAATCAATCATATGGGGGTGAAATTGTAATATTTTTGAAAAAATCCAAAGTGGCGCAACAAAATGGCGGTCAAATAAAATCATAATTAAAAACTATTTACCCTAAATCAGCGGCATATTGAAATGTTTAAAAAATCAAAGTCAAGTCAAAAACTGCATATCCAGTTGACTTGAAATCTTGCGTAGAAACCAAGTGTGACACAGGGATAAACTGGTAAAACTTACTGACCACCTCTGTCAATAAATTTGAAACAAGAATTTGATAAGTTAAAAGCGACAAATCTCTAAACTTCATACCAGTCACTCTAAAAATTCGGAATTCAGAAGAGATGAATTAGACAAATTAAAAAAAAAGTGTGACTTTTGTGTTATCACTCCCAGTATCCCATGCAAACTGCCAAAAAATATTTAATATAGCCTTAAAAAATATACGTATAATGTTTTGACTTGTTTACAAACGGTACTTAATTTTTTGTGATGTATTGCTCGCATCCAATTCATGAATAATGATTAAGTTTTATGATAAAATATGCAGTGGCGCACCGAGTTTTTAGGGTGCTCCCCGCAAGACTTTTCTGCATAATTTATCCAAAGAAATAAGTAAATAAAAATGTCGTAAATTTATTAACAAATGCCATAACAAAAATTAAAAAATAGCTTTAGTAAAAAAAGAAATACAAAATAAAAAAAAGGAACGAACGATATACATTTTGAGATTAATAGGTATAAGTAAACTAATAAGCACAAAACAAAAATTTACTAAATATTAAAAAATTATAACTAGACCCTAGTTCAAGCAAAACTAAAAAATAATAAAAAACAAAGAGTACAAGAATCGTTTTATTTGGAGGTAGACTAGACTTTTTGTTTTTCTATCGACTAGGTAAATACTTCTCAATTACTTCGTCAATATTTAATTCTCTAACCCTTTCATGCTCTATTCGGATAAAAGCTAGAGAACTAAGATGACTTTGAGTCATGGTCGACCTAAGGACATTTTTAATTAATTTCAACTTTGGAAACAAGAAATGAATGGAATGCAGAACAGTTCTGGTATACTACTTAACAATAATTCATTTTTTTGAAAATATAGTTGCGAATTGACGAGTTGTATTAAGGTTTTTAATGTTGTTATACAATAATGATTATATCTGAATTAGCTCCGTTGCTAATTGAGAAGTTAAATCATTTGAATATTTCACCACTAATAACTAAGCTTTTTCCAAAATTTCTGAGTCATTTAATTTAACCAACATCTGAGGATTGAGAATTGGAAATGTTGAGCAGCAAACGCAGTACATCTTTTATCTAAATGACTTACTATTACATTAAGTACTGTCACTTCCAAATGTTTCATAGGGTCTATATATTACGTTATCTTATTATTATCACTTCCAATGTATCCGATGGAAAAATATTTTATTTGATTACCCTCTTTAATTTGGGTGCCCCCCTCCGCGGCGCAAGCCCTGTGGGCCGCTTAGGCACGCCAATGAAAATCTAGCAAGCTTTAGGTAAAGTTGTTTGATTAAATTGGTCAGCACGTGGTTTTTTTAACTCACATTATTAAATTTATCCAATCCTACCGGAACGTAATCTTTCAACTTATGCAACCCTGAATGGTGTTCTTAAGAGTAGCTAGGGCTTGAGTATGTTACACACTTATGCATCCGGCTAGGGAAAATATCACGACTTCAAATCTATTTGCCACATGCCATGGTAAGAAACGAAAAGAAAATATTGGGGGCGGAATATTACAATATTTATGTATTCAATGAAACAAAAATATATAAAATGTTTAACATGTGAAGCCTGATGACTAATAAAAAAAAGGGTAAAATATGGGAAAAGCGTCCCTCTATATGTCTTTCCTTGCATGGTTATGCGTTGTGTAAATACATTAATTTCAAAAATCTCCTTTTTGAATATCGACCAGAAACTGGAACTAAAAAAATCTCTATCCGCTCCAAAAATTATCTATCTGGTATATTTATAATTTATCTGATTCCCATCAAATCCGGCACTGTCCTCCTTAAAATACATTACAGGACATTCGGACTGATGGCATCTCCGACAATCCGTGCACTCAGTTCTTATTTTTCGATTTTAAGTTGGCACTTTGTACACGTCATTCCGTTTAACAGTTGCTATGCGATTCGCACTCGATATTATTTATCGCCTAAAGTGTTTGGTTCTGTTTACAACAGCTGATCGATTTGTCGGCGTGAGGGCATCCGTGATGGCTGCATAAACCTAATTTATCCTGAATCGTTTTAGTGCATCAGAACGATCGACAAATTGGACGGTAAAGTTCGGTCTATTGTAACTTTAAAACTTTTTATTTAATAATAATAATTATTATTATTATTATTTATTAAGTTGATTAAGTTTACAATTTGAAAAGAATAACTTTTTTAAACTGGTTTGTGTGGTGTTAGGGTACTGATAGCAGATACTGTCGGAGTAAATTTAAATTATGCACATCCATACGGTAATGAAGTTTATCGAGGAGATATGGAGGGCGGTGAAATTTTAATATCTAGTAAAAAAGCAGGCAGAGTGCAAGATAGGACGGTGTTGCATGTTAAGCCAGCCCAACTCGGGTAGCCTACGTGAAACCCTCTGCCTTCGTCTAATGCAATAAATAAAACGTATGCATGAATTTTGTACCTTTGGAACGATTTTTAGCCTGTAAATCAAGAAAAGGACCATAAACGTTATCCGCAAAATTAAATTGTGACAACATGAGAGTGTCTGACAACAATATCTTGGTTTTTTGATTAAGTACATGTCAATGAGAGTACAAAGGTTTTAATACTGAGAATGCTTTTTGAAGGCACGAAGTTACGTGATCATTAAATTTTAATTTATTTTCTATGATATGCCCGAGACTTTTAGACGAGTTTTTAAAAGCAACAGGGTTGGTGCCGATTTCGATTTTAATGGTGGATTCAAGACGTAAGCGCTCAGTCTCGTTACAAAATAATAATGCTCCGAATTTATTAGGGTTAACCTTTAGAAGATGTTCATTGGATTTACTGAAAAGATAGTGTAAATCACGGTTGATTTGATTTTTTGTTATTTCGGCTTAATTGGGGTTAAACGATAGGTAAATTTGGGTATCGTCTGCATAGAGGTGGTACTTGCAGTGACGAAATGATTTCATGAAATTAAATGTGTAAGTACTGTACAAAAGAGGACCGCAAACGCTGCCTTGGGGAACATCCGCTGTGATATCGAGTAAATCGGATTGTTTGCTATTCAGAATTACCCTCTGGCCTCTATCCGAGAGGAAAGACGACAACATTGCCACCGGCGACTGGCCAAAGCCAATATATTTTAGAATAGAAAGCAATATATTATGATAAATCATGTCGACAGCTTTTGTGTAATCTAATAGAATGAGAACAGTTGCCTAGTTAAAATCTTGTGCTCTGACAATATCATCTACAATATCGGATAAGACAGTGCCCCAACTGTACCCAGTTCTAAACCCGGATTGTGTATAAAGGATGATATTATTACTGGATACATATGAAGAAATTTGAGATTCCATTACTTTTTCCAGAATTTTGGAGAGCGTAGATAACAAGAAAATCTACCTTAGTTGACTAAAGTCTGTAGGGTTTTTGACTTTAGCTAGTGGGATGACATGTGCTAACTTCCAATTTTTTGGGAAAATATGCTTGCAAAATACAACAGTTGACAATGTGTGTTATGTACGGAATAATAATAAGACAGCACAAGGAAATTAGAGTAATATTTAGATTATCTGCACCGAACGACTTAGACTTAATACCGCGAATAATTTTAGCTAACAGTTCTTTTGAAATGGAATTAAAATTGAAGGACATGTTTGACAGGAGATGTTATTGATGATATATTATTATAAAAATCGATTAAATCTTGGTTGGGGCCAGTACGATTTTTTGTTAACTCTGTAAAAAACATGTTCATTTGATTTATGTTTTAAAGTTGTTCGGGAATGTTCTTGTGAGACTTGTTTAGAATATTTAATTTTTTTAATTCTGCCCATTTATCTTTGATACTACAATTGTAAAATTCATTATTTAAATAAACTTTTATTTCAGTTTCTATAGAATTAGTCGCTAAATTTCGGAGGTGCTTATAATAGTTCCAATGCTTGGTAAGTCTGGTACGTCTGAACTGATTTAAAGCCTGATTTCTAAGGTTTTTTAAAAATCTAATGCTGTCAACCATCCAGGGACAGTAGGGTTTATTTGAACGGTTAGCAGTTCTCAATGGGGCATATCTATCAAACAGCTCCAGAATAGTATCAGTTAGAAACGATATTTTTTCATCGATATTATCTATGCTATTATTCCAAGCAGCGGCCTCCAAATCAGCTTGAAAATAAGTCATATTAATTTGTCGCAAAGCCCTGTACTTAAAGGTATTATTATTTAGCACTGGTGAACGAAAGTCTATAACGATGTATACTAGCAGATGGTCTGAGAGACCCGCATCCCTGACACCCACATCCTGCACATCTTCCGAATTGTAACATATTAAATCAATTAAGCTGGAGCAGGTACTTGAAATTCTAGTTGGCTCAGATATCATGATCAAGCATATTAATATTAAAGTCTCCGAAGCACAGAATCTTATCACATTGAGTGTAAAGTTCGATTAGCGTATCTTCGAAATAGGTAACAAATTCATTAAGGCTTGCATTTGGCGGCCGGTACACATTGCTAATAATTATTGCGATATTACTATACTGTGATTTAATCCAAACATGTTCTACGATATTTCTACATTTACTAAGCAAAACTGTATAATTAAAAGAAGGTTTTATATAGATTCCCACTCCCCCCCTCACGCCCAAGCCGGTCCTGTCTGATAAATTTGTAACCATCCACAATATTATAACAGCGTCGTCGCTAATATTTTGCGTTAGCCAACTCTCGAATATTCCAACAACAGAATAATCATTCTGAATAAGACTATCTTGGAAGATATTAAAATTATTCAATAAAGATCTTACGTTAATATATTAACAAATTAATAACATTGTTTGTTTTTTTAGATTTTTATTTTTTTAAGATTATTAAACACAGGACAGATTTTTAATTACAGGCTGTTTTATCAAATCAGAAGTAAGAGAAAGTAATTAAATCAGAAAACAGATTGGCTGGTCATGAAAAAAAACACAAAAAACAACTTGTTTGTAAAGTAAGAGATTCCTGATGGAAAACGGCTATTAGGAAGAGCTAGGATGCAATCAACAGGAAGAATTTTAGGAGACGATTGTGTGGATCAAAATGTAATTAAGAGAGGGATATGGACGCACGTTATAAAATTCGTCAAAACCTTTATTGGGTTGTAGGACTATGGATGAAAGTAGCAATAAAAATACAGACCGTAAAGCCTTTTCATTTCTGCTATAGGTTTTAGCTTGACATAACTAACAGGTTAACGTTGGATTTTATCATAAACGTCAACCAAAACTGTCACTGAAATGTGGCCTGGAAACGTTACCTTTTTATTAACTAGCAAGTTATACTTATTTACTTTTTATGGACACTATTTTTATAAAAAATTGTAAATGTTTAATGTTTTTTTGTACTTATAATGATATGGCCTATCAATTATCCTATTACTTATTTACGTGTTTGAAATACAATTTAAAATTACTGCCCTACAGTATAACTCATTCAAATTAGCCAGAATAAGAGCAAAACTTCAATAGAATTCCGACTAAGCTGTATTTTGTAGAGTCCTTTATTTTAGTGTTCTAAGCATATCCTAAAAACTACTCTAAATTTGAGCCATGTGTATCTTTTGTTTTATGGGGTGAAAGGGGAAATATTCAAATGTTTTGCAATTATCTCTAAAACTATCAAATTTTAGTTATTTAGTTATAATTTAAATTATAGCCTACAATGTTCTGTACGAAAAGGCTATACGATTTATTCTCCAAAAATAATTTTTATGTATATAGGCTGCAAACCCCAAATATTTCAAGAATTGCTCACTCAATTTTAATTAAATTTGGACTAGCCATGTATTGAAAAGCGCCGAAGCTGTGGCTGATATTTGCAACATTGTCAAGTTTACCGTTTTTCATTAATTGATAGGAATTTTGATTTTTTAAATTGAATACCCTGTATTTTAATACATTTCCCAGTTCTACTAATTATTCTAAAGATGCATCCTAAGATACCTACCTAAAATTTCTTAAAAGATAACCCTAAAGGGTTATCTTTTAAGAAATATTAACGCTATTTTTTCCACTTGAACTGTCAGATATTTTCAATTATTAAAAACTGAAATTGTTCCGGCTTTATCGCAATTATTTCTTAATACTCGAAAGTTCTTTTTTACCACTGCAAACTACTTTTATAAATTTACATCCAAAATGATTTTTTAGACAATAATGCGGTAACAAATAATGACATTTGGTTGCCACAGGATGGTGCACCCCCACACTACGCTCGGAAAGTTCGGGAATACCTTGGAAGACGGATAGGGAGAAGGTGCTGTTGTTTTTAAATCCAAAACTAAAATCTGTAACCACTTTATCAGGTCATAGGCAGGGGTTATATGACCATATTTTCAACTATGCAACTATAACATGCCTTAGACAAAATCAAGTTCTTACACAACATTTTTTTTATCTTGAATGCTAATATATTCTTATTAGCATGGCCCAGCTTAAAATGCATAAAACACTGCTTTGTGATGTAAGTAACGTGATTTACAAATCTAAAATTTTCGTCAAAGACCAAACCGAGATTACTAGCCTCAGAGGTAAACTGAATTAGTTTATTTACAAAAATTCTCATTTGTGACTTAATCCGATTCCTATACTTCGCAGGACAATGCAAAAGAACTCTCAGTTTCTGAGGATTCAAAACCAAACTGTGCTTGTAAGCAAACTTATTTATATTTTATAGATCTTGATTTAACATCATAACCTTTAATATTAAAGCTCTTATAAAAATTAACATATCTAAAGTATAAATAGACAACACTTTAAGCTCTTGATATGAATTTTTCAAAATGTACTTCTTTGGATGTCATTAGTATTTCGATTACGTATTTAGTATTTAGTTTTTTTTATTAGGTATTTGAAAAATCATCATTTTCTCTAAAACCGCTGAATTTTGGAATTAAATGTATGCTAGGAAACATCTTTAGAATAATTAGTAGAATTAGAAAACGTAATTGCATTGAATTTTGTCGAAATTTTGCACAAAATGGACTTTGCTATTTGATTTCGAGTAGGATATTTATCATCAAATATTTCGCTTAACGAACATATTATTTCAAATTTGACGTCGACGTTCAGGTGAACAATTAACATTAATAATATTTTAAAAATGATAATTTATACAAAAACCGTTGAATTTAGGAATCAAATGTATCTCTTTAAACATTTTTAGAATAATTAATAGAATCGGAAAATGTAATAAATTACAGGCTATCCCATTTAAAAAATAAAACTTCCGATCAATTACAGAAACCTGGCTGAGCGATTCTCGATTTCTCGATTTGTTCAAAAAACACTTCACAGTCACAGTTGTAACAAATGACGACTAAGAAGTTAATAGATGAATGGACAGCTTCGTTTGCCTTACTCGCACAACTCTTTTCAAGTTGTCGTCATTTTTAGAAGCGCATTTAAAGTTCGCAATATTTTGGTATCATGTATCATGTTGAATGATTGAGGATGTCAAGAAAAATGGCGGACGAGCATGGTACCATTCGTGAACAATGTTGGAAATACTGATGAATTGGCACTATTAAGTTGTAGATATCGACGTTCAACATTCATGTTTTTCCCTGATGTTCTAACTTGCGCTGACTATAAATATTAGCAGACAACTATCATTGTCACTACTTTAAGCTAACAAGTGCAAATTACAAATATTGTGTTAGTTCACTGGTAAAGTAGCCGAAATATAAGTATCGAAGAGTTTTATAATAAGCCGCTACAAAGGGTTAAGATAGTTAAAACATTATAATAAATTCGCAAATGCATTGTTTTATTATACAAAATAAGATTTTCCGCAGCAGGTATCTGTCACTTTTAATAAAAAGGTATCCTAACAGATTTCGATTATTGATTTACTCTTTAATCTTTAATACCTCATAAAAAAATGTTAGAAGGTTCGCAGTAACTGAGGCGTTACCCTGATACAGAAAATTTGCTGCACCGAGCCGCTTCTAAGCTCGAGATAATGAGGGATCGAAAATAAATAATTCCGCCAATTAACCGCCTTCGCTTCGCGCTAAACTACAAAAGCGCCTTAATTAAAATTCTGAAAAAAAGTCTTGAAATTTTAATTTGTCAAGCTACATTAAACCACCATACACACATGCGGATAGGCCGAGTTAGCGAGAGGTTCATAAAACTGCGAATGTGTGCGAACGCCCTTCCACCATATACCGGCGTTGGCTCTTTTTTTTATTGGGCTGCTTAAGCCCGAGCGAGAGAGGTGTTAAATATCGAAAGTGTTCAAATAAAACAACGACGCTTTCGGGCATAAACATGTCGTTCTAAGCGGCTTACAGGCGAAATATCCGAAGCCGTATATCGAAAATACTATTTAATTAATTTAAAAGCTTATCTTTTTGCAAAATCCGAAAGGCCCGGACGGGCGAATGATTGCCCGTTTAAGTTTGTATTATATGAACGTCGACATGTGGGAACTAGGAACGATAAAGATGTCATGGAATATACTTTTAAGGATTTTTAATGTTAGTCCATTTTCTCAGGAAGCGTTCAGGGTATTGCTGGAACAAAAATTAAAATCGGGAAATGGCGCCATTTTGTATGTTTTTCTGTGAGGAATTTTCCGCGAGACTTTGAAAGGCTTTAACATGCTTCCTTAAAATTTGGTGTATATAGTATTCCTAACAAAAAAAAAACAATTTGAGCGTACCTTAAGAAACATTCCCAGACTTGGGTCGAAAAGGGAAACTGAATTAATTTATTTTCTTCAAAATGAATTTTGAAAATATTAAGTAACTTCTTATCACAAAAAAATGTCTTGTATCAATAAAGTAAGGCGAAGGGGGGGGGCAAAAGGAGGAGTTAATCTAAAAATAGTGATTTGTATATAGTTTTAGGGGTTTTTAAGGTCACCGAATTCAATTTTACAATTTGTATCGCTGATTTACTAACATAAGTATTGATGGCGCTTATATATTTTATTAATTACTGTGGTTCTTTAGATGGAAAGTGGATGAATTTTTTAAGAAGTATTTAAGGAAGTACTGGCGTCATCCTATAGCCAGCGTATTAGAAAATAATGGCGTAATGGCGCCATTTTCAGTCTTCTTCTGCGAAAGACTGTCGCGATAACTTTAAAATGCTTCGGTATTATTTTGAAATTTGGTGCACTGGGAGGAGGGGACCAAATTTGTTCCCATTAGGCTATTTCGGTAGATAATTATAAATCTTAATGCATGTTGTAATATTATAAAACTTCATTCTGGACACCAAACACTGGTTGTGTTAGTAACTAAGGTATGTTGTAAGGTAGGCAGTGATTTTAAAAGTTGTTAAGGGCACGAAGTTCAATTGCGCTAATCGCTTTTAATTTTTGGCAATTTGTATTGTAGATTCTTTATAAATATAAGTAGATATGTATAGATGGTGCTTTTTATGCATTAGTTACTGTGATTCTAGAACAATTTTAAAAACAATGGATATTAGAACTTGTTTATTTTATTGGGAACGTCCAACATTTAATCTTATATTAGGCCTCGCAAACTTTGAGCCTGACCGTTTAAGTAAAATCAAAAAGGGTGAAATAAGAAAAAAATATAAAAAAATAACACCGTCTTCAAAAATAAACACGGAAAAGTAAAAAATAATATTTTATTCTGTCTTGGAAATCTGAAAACACAGCATAAAATATTATTTTTTACTTTCAAGTTTTCTTGTTTTTTGCAGTCTGTTTGATTTTATTATAGAAAAAATTATATGCAAACATTTCTTTATAAAATAAGTTGCAGCTCATCATATTTTTAAAAATTTTGAAAATTTGAAAATGTTCCGAAAATTGTCGCATTCTTTATATTACATATGCAATCCTAGTCATATACATTGTTCAGAATGTCTCATGGGACAGGCCCACTTGATTTTACTCCCTTATGATGTCACCAAAATTAAAACATTCGAAAATCTAATCCATTTAGATTTTTCTGGACTATGGAAATATGATATAAGAAGAAACAATTTGTCGTCAATTAAAAACAATATAGTGGCCAACTGATTTTTGAAATATTTTCTACAGTTAACATATATATAATCATAGCGAAGATCGATAAAGCTCTCTTATGTTGTCAAAAATAATAAAAATTTATATAAAGAGCCGTTGGTATTTATAAAAAAAGTCAATTATTTCCCAAAGTAAGATAACTAGCAAAAAATTATAAAAAAAAGTTCTAGGGTATCTAGAAAACTACTGGAGTAAAGAAAATCTCAATAAGTACGGTTAATAAGTAAAAACAAAAAAAGTTGCATTATTTAAATAAAACACCCCGTATATTACATGCATTAGTTAAGACTCTTTTTGCTGATTATAAATATACTGGTTTGATACCTTAATCGTGAAAGATATTTGAGAAGTTTGATAAAAACCCTCTCTTAAGAAGAGGCAATGTGTGCCTCTTATAGCCTGGTTTTTCTGAAATGTCTCGGCTGTCTTTAAATATACAGATATCAAACCCACTATATTTATAATCAGCAAGAAGAGATCCATTCGATGGACATATAATGTGCGGAGTATGTCATTTACTAAATTACGTGTTTCGTTTACCATGACTTTATAACCTGTGTAGGTAGTTTTTCTTTAATCATATAGATTTTTGAAAACACTTATATTTTTGTTTTTTAGAGTTTTTTGTTAGATCTCTTATTTTTGAAAATAATACCAGCGACGTTGTATTTGTCTGAATATTTAAACGCAAATATAAAAAGAAAGAAAGCGCTATAGATTTCATGGGTTATGCATAAATATTGTGTTTTGGGTGTCATTCTTCTAAAACAGAAAACTCTTCCTCTACGGCCCAACTTTCAAATGCCCTTATAGAGGAATAAAATTTTGAAAAATCAGTTTTTTAGTCATATTTTTTAACTGAAATTCAATTTTTTCTGTTTTTTTGTTGGGATTACACATAAAAGCATTATCTTTTACGTGTAAGTAGTTTTTTCTGACTTACATGGTCTCGCTAATCTTTTAAAGCTTTTCTGGGATCTGCCAGACATATACTTTCACTATACACTTGTGGACTTCGATGAAGATATCACTATATAATTTTTCGAGGATCGTTCAACAGTGTCCCATAATTTGTATGTTGCAGGTTTATCAGTCATGTGTCCACAATGGTCAATAAAAGGTGTGTATTCTATTTGACGGAACGTCCAATATATGCAGTGACCAGACAATCCTCTTAGAGAATCGTACAGTTTCTGTGTTTCCGATGATATTGATCGGAAATCAAAAAGGATCTAAATACTAATGGGTTAGTAACCAATTGCCTTTGTGCTAGGTGATGGCAAGAATTTTGGTATAAGAATTTATTAGTATGCATTGTTTTTCTGTCTACTGAATATCCCAATGAAACATTCTCAATAATTAAATAAGTAATTAAGAATTTGAAGGTGCCAAACAACAAAGGTAAGAGTCAATATTTTGGTTTTAGTGAAAAGATGCTAAAATATTTTCCTCGATGGCCTTCATGAAAATATTCGCTAATAAGTTTCTTAAAAGATTAAAAATGCTTTGGCAATACATTCTTAGATGCAAATTCTCACCAGCATCCAGCAAAACAGCAACCAATTTATTAACTCATTAGTGTTTAGATCCCCGTTAGAAGATGTATTAATCCTACCCTGCGATAGAGGAAAAAGGTGTCACCGTTAGGTATGTTGTTCTTCTGGTGATCACACGGGCAACATAGACAACATAGCACGATTACTTTGGTATTCGTGTAATTTTCAATCAATGTGCTATCGGTAATAGATTTTCAACCAAAAGGAGTAAGGAGAAGTAAAATATCTTATTCGTGTACAAAAGTCTGTGGGAGAAATAGGTCGCACAATATCTAATAAACTTGAACGATAAATCTGTCTGATGCTAAAAACAAATAAACTACTCAATCTGATGTAGCAGCTGAGTCACAGGACTGAACATTTATAATATAAAGTGAACCAAATTCAAAAATATAAAATTAGAGAGTCTATTAAATTTATATTAAAAAAACATAAGACGGACAAAAAAAGATATTACTCTGTATAGACGATCCAGTGTTAAATAAAACACTCCCTAAATGGATTCTTTCTTTCGTATTTCCTGAAATAGGGATCCATCGAGAACTTTTCGCGTAGCTCAATTCTATTTCACTACCAGTGTTACTAGTATGAAGTAGTCTCGTACCTCTGAATTGCGTTTACAAATATTTATAAACAAACAGACCTAACCCGCGCTTTCGGCATCTCCGCGCCTAAACAAGTTGCGCTGGAGCCTAGACTTCGATTAAACGATGACAAGAACGATTAAAAGTGGTGAATTTATTGTGTATCTTTGACAGGGGTTCAGTTTTATATCACACCCATTTTAACACTGATTCAAGGTTCGGTGA
Organism: Kuschelorhynchus macadamiae; assembly: GCA_030620095.1. Taxonomy (NCBI): domain Eukaryota; kingdom Metazoa; phylum Arthropoda; class Insecta; order Coleoptera; family Curculionidae; genus Kuschelorhynchus; species Kuschelorhynchus macadamiae. Next base: position 399,277 of record JAUTXW010000556.1, on the reverse strand, counting down.
ACACAAGTCGCGTGTAAAATCATGCCTGATCTTCTGACGTACAAATCGGTGAAGATTTCTCGCACAAATGAAACAAAACATCTAAAGTAATTTAATATAATCTTAGTCTAATATCAAGAATCATACTTTCAATAAAATTATTTTAAAATGACTGTTAGGTGATATAATAAAATTTGGACAAATTTATCGAATAAAACCGAGTACGTCCCTGTCCGCGTAAGTAAATATTCCAGGATCGTATATCGCGAAAGTGTGGATAGGTATTTACGGCGATGCCTCCCGTCTCGTAGTAATAAGATACGGCGAAAAGAGTGTAAGATCCGTCTCTCTCCACAAAGATGTTACCACGGTGCGAAACACGTTTTTTACTCATTCTCGGTACACTTATTCTTGTTTCTTTATAGAGTCGCCTTTGGTCAACGCAATGAAACAATTTTTCTTTAACTGACCCTTATAACTTGTACAACGCACCGGTGCGGTGCACATCGCACTGACATTGGTCACAGTCGGAGAGATATTAAATTGGACAGGGAATAAGTACAGATAAGCAGATTTACGAAAATTAGCTGGATGGACGGTAAGATGATAAATAAGAACTCGTCTAGATACGCGGAGCTTAAAAAATAGAAGAAAGGAAACCTACAAAGGCTTTAGATTTATATATATATATATATATATATATATATATATATATATATATATATATATATATATATATATATATATATATATATATATATAACAAACTATTGAACATAATAAAAAGTTACAGGCGTTGAAGATACAGATAGGCGTATAGAGAACTATGATACTTAGCTGCACACTGGGTAATACATATATGTTTAAAACCGCCTGGGTGTTTGCATCGACAAAAGATTCCGAATAAATAAATGTAAACGTAAATTTAGTTTTCGAAAAATTATCAAAATATTGTATAAGGTAAAACCATATATTTATGAAAGGAAATATAACTTGTTTGTTATAAACATAAAAATAGTGATGCCCTTTTACAACAAAAAATATCAGATGTATCGGACAGCGCACGCGCATTATCAGAAATGACATCTACATGTTTGACAAATTATTTTCTATTTCTTATTATTTTAAAAACAAGAACGTCTTCTTTTGTTATTTTGATAATAAACTTTGTTTAGTGAATCTGTCTGATACGTGAACATGTATTAACAAGAGATTATGAACTTAATTTTAAGTAGACATTTTGGAAGCAAAAGCTTAATATAGAAAATGAGAGATTTTTATAAATTATCCATTTCAGTTTTTTTGGTTTATTATATTGGACCCGAAAAATAATTTAAGGACAATGACTACTCGCCTAAATTCTAAAATAAGCATGCTATCCAGTAAATGTGTTTCATTTATGGTTATTTATTTTATGCATATTTCTCGAGTACTAAGCTGATAGGAAGAAAGCTTGGTATCCACGAATTTCGAAAATCGTTTCTCCTTACTGGCATCGCAGATTAACCAGGAAATATATTTCGGTGCAGAAAATGTTCTATAATTCTCCAAATTAATTAGTTTAAGACTATTTTAGCGTCCTTAAATTCGTCTTAAAAATTGAAGTATAAACGAAAGCATGTCACTGTTAGATGGTTACATGGTTGCCGAATGTTGAATATCTATTTAGAATAGGTGATGTTTACTGAAAAATAATCACCTATATCACGTTTCGTTATAAATAAATACTAAATTATTTCTTTTCAAATCTTAATTTGTAACAGTTTCTTATATTTGTGGATAAGAATTACCTTTTGACAATACGGCTTGTGCCTATGTAGATTCGCCATTTTCATATTTTATAGATGCTTTATTTTTCTATCATAACTATTCCTATCCCCACTCATACTTGTATGGGTAAATTTAACATAAATTCATATCGCAACACATCAAATTTTTAGTACTGTAGTTACTGGTTCGCAGGAACGGGTTGAAGTACTTAATACATAACTACAAACAACTCCTTAAACTGGGATAGTTTATGAGATTTGTTTATCAAACATTCAAACTACATGAAAGGCTCTACATTCACTGCTTATTGTATCCTGCATGCTTGCATTTGAACAAATATAGAGTGCTTCAAAATACAGACCCATTATTTTTTATCCATCTCACTTAATTCAACAGAAAGTGGATCCAGATCATAGAAGTGACTTGATTTGAAGAAAACTAATAAAATATATAAACATTTTTAACTATAAAAAAAAGGAATTTAGAAACAACAAAATGTGATAGACAGTTGATGTAAATTAAACATAATTCCATAAAAGATATACAAGATGTGTTCCATCAGAAATTAAAAAACAATTAATTCAAGAAAACTGTGATCGGTAAGATATTTAACCAGAAACCAATGAAAATCATTATTTAAAAAAAGTAATTAACTCACATTACAACATAGTTTTAAATATGAATCCAAAGATATGCCTGAAATCTCAAAAAATAAAGTGTTAACGTTCAAATTATTCATAATTAAGATCTTTGCAATTTCCCTGCAAGAAATACCTGAAAGAAGACCGTATATCAACCAATTGGTAATAGAATATTTTACTATATATTATAAGATCATGGGTTTTTTCCTATATTAAAAAACTCCATTGCCAGTTTTAATCAGAAATAGTGACCTTATAAAAACCATAAATTATCGTTTCCTATGAATGAAGAAGTAATGACTCTATGCATTATAGACAGATAATCTTATTTTACTCTTCCCTAAAGTAATGGTTTAGAGAGTTCAATGAACCACTTTTTGAAATATTGGAAAGATTTAACTCTTATCTTTATCTCTTTCTTAAAATTTGTTTAACGAAAATATCATGATTAACTGATTGCAGATTCTTTACAGATGTGAATAATCGCTTAATATGGAACGATGATAGACAAAAGTTTTCTAACTTTTAACTTTTTTTGATTATGTTTGTCATGTAGTAATAATTATAATGACAGAAAATTCCGTACTGGAAAGAGAAATTGTACGGGGTGTTCGGTTATATTTGAACGGGGTCTATACGCTTTATTTCTCAAGATATCAAAAAATTTTACACACAAAAGTTTTAGGATTTAGTATGAATCGTCAGAATTTGTTATCAAAAAAACATTTGAACATCGTAAATTGCGAAAATGAGCATCAGCTTTGTTATTTTAAATGGAACACCCTGTACATTTTTAGTTTATTAAGAAGAGCTTTTTCTCCTGATTCCAAAAATATATGGTTTGGTCTATGCTCACTGTAACCATTATCCCATAAATTTGAAAAAACGTGGAAAAATCATCCGCTCTGACTTAAGTATAGTAGAAATAATAGAAAGCTTTGGTTTCAATTGTTTTTACTTCCAAATGGCCGTTCTGTCACTCACTTATCAACTTGTTTTAAAATATGTGCCGCTTTGACGTATTGGAAAAATAATGGGAGGCTTTGAAATCAACTGATTTGCTTTTCATATATGGTCGTTCTGTCATTAACTCATATACCTACTTACTCGCCGAAAATAATAATACCTAATAATTACTATAATTATTAGCATAAAAAAATGAAGTAACAAGCTTTTTGGTATTATTTTTATATTAAACAAGTTACAATAACGATATCTGTAGAAAACAAACAAGAAACTAACAAATAAAAAAGTCAAATTATTAAGAATATTTATTATTAAATTTAGTCTACCCAGCCGCCTTGATTCAATATATATTTCTGTAATAATTCTGAAAACTTTGCGAGTTATGGCTTTAAAAGTGAATTCGGAATTAAATTGTTAACTTCAGCTTGTATTTTTTCGGCTAATTCGCCAATAGTGTATGTCTATTGTAGTATACTTTATTCTCAAGGCATCCCCATAAAAGAAATCGAGAGGCGAAAGATCGGGGCTATTCGCTGGCCAATTTGTGGGTCCCTGTCTTCCTATCTACAGATCATATTTGTTGTTTAGATATTCGGTAACTTCAATGCAATTGTATGGAGGGGCACGCACCGTCCTGGTGCCAAATAAGGTTGTTCAAAACTTGGAGAGGTAGCTCTTCTAAAACCTCATCGATCTGATTTCGTAGAAGATCTAAATATATTTGGCCATTCAAAGTATTTTCTATTACTACAGGCCCCAAAACTCTATTATCTATCATACCGCACCAAATGTTAATAGACTTCCGACCCTGAATTCGCACAATTTGTTTTTTATAAGGATTTGTGGTTGTCCAAAAATGTTTGTTTTTTCTAGTAAACATACCTGCGATAGTAAACGCAGCCTCGACGGTGAATAAAATTCTCCTACAGATATTAGGATCATTCTGTATTCTTGTCAACATTTCTTGAGAAATGCGACTCTTTGTATTTTATTCAATGGAGTTAAATTTTGTGCCGGTCTAAACCCATAAGGTTTATACTACGGTTCAAGGTTTCGTAAATTTTCCACCCTTTTTTATTTAAGTTTATCACTGCGTCTTCGATAGATCGTTCTGGGTCTTCTACAAAAAAAAACATGACTTATATTTTATTGAAAACAATAATAATATCGTTACCTTCAATTCAAGTGGTTGTCCTCTTTTTTTCTAATCAAAGTTTTTCTGTTCTCAAAATTCTTCACGATGTAATAAATCGTAGATATTGAGGGAGCAACTAAATTAGGATACTCTTTCCTGTATTGATTTCGTGTTTCGCGATAATTATTTACACAAAAGTATATTTTTAAAATATTGGCTTTTTCTTGATAAGTAAATTCCATAGTTTTTAAAATAAAGGCAAAAAATTGGCTAAGTAAGTGATGACAGAACGGCCATATTGAAGGAAAAACATAAGAACAATAATTATTGATTTCAAAGCCTACCATTATTTTTCCAATACGCCAAAGCGGCTCATATTTTAAAACAAGGTGATAAGTGAGTGACAGAACGGCCATTTTGAAGAAAAAACAATTGAAACCAAAGCTTTCTATTATTTCCACTATACTTAAGCCAGAGCGGATAATTTTTCCACGTTTTTCCAAATTATGGGATAATGGTTACAGTGAGCATAGACAAACCATATATTTTTGAAATCAGGAGAAAAAATATAAAGGGTGTTTCATATAAAATAACAAAGCTGATGCTCATTTTCCCAATTTCCGATGTTCATATGTTTTTTTTGATAACAAATTCTGACGATTCAAACTAAATCCTAAAACTCTTGTGTGTAAAATGTTTTGATATCTTGGAAAAAAAAGCGTATAGACCCCGTTCAAAATATAACCGAACGCCCTGTACATAATTACTTTTTATAAAATTGCTACTACGAGAAAAAACATTAGAACTGATTTTGAACTTTAAAAATAACTGCCATATACTAAGTACAATGCATTTTCGTTCTTTAAGGACTTGGCGACAATCCCAAAATTAATTCTAAACTTAGACAAAAAGATCTTCACGGTCCAAAGCTCAAAGCATTTTAAATATATATCATAGACCGATGGGGGAGCTGTTTTGTTTTGTCATCTAGTCTTGGCTGTGTGATCTTATTTAAAAACCTGAATGACGCCAAAGAAGCCAGGTAAAATTCTAAAACACCTACCTACCGTATTTGTGATGTAAGGGCCATTCTCCGCACAAATCCTGGATCCGATTTAAGTTAATATTGCCTTTGTTCACATACCTGAAACAAAATATTGTTATTAGAACAGAGATGAAATATAGTTAATTAACGTTAGTTAAAATCTGACTATTGAATATTGATTATAAATGTCTTTCAACCCTCTCGTAGCCCGAAAGCTTTTAACACAAAAAATTCAAGAAACCCAAACATGAGGAACAACCAAAAATATTTATGTAATTATCTCGGAGAGATAATTATGTTTTATTAATATAGATTTAGGAAGGACAGTAAGAGATTTGTAGGCTATAGGAATTTAAGTGGCAGATATCAATTTGTATTTAAAAACCTAGACAAGAATAAAAGCAAACAAGGCACTTTAATACTTAACATCAAATAGTTTAATGGAGGAAGAATTATAAAAAAACATTAACCAGTATAGGAAATATGAAAATATAATTATTATGATACGTGATCAAAACTTTACAAAAAACATAAAAACAATAACATAAAAGTAACAACAAGTTAAATATTTACAAAATAGTTATTTTGTAAGAAAAATAAACAGTTTTAAACTTGATGCTTTAACTCGTTCTTCAATAAATAATATTTTTTCAAACCATTCGTTAAGTTCAAACACAAATTTCTATCTTTTTCACACATTTTAGCAGTTCCTTATATTCAGAGATATCAATGATCAATCGAAATTTGATCTCAGTCCACTAAAATGCTGATGTTCAGCCACAGCCAACTGAACAATTTATTTCTTTTCAGTGTTGCTCTTTTAATCTAGTAAATAGAATATTCATTTTACCGCACATACTCCTCATTAGAGTAACAAGGAATTTTGTAACTTCTGCTCGAAGAGGATTTATATCTTTAGGGAACGGAATCGGAAGCATTGACACCAAAGTAAAAGTGGTTATCGTTTCTTTAATAGTATGTAGCTTGTCGCGGAGCTGGATTATTATATCTTCTAACTGAATGTCTAGTATCCTCCTATTCCACTTTTAAAGTTTCAATCGTCTCAGACGATTAATAAAAAAAAGCAAAAGGGCTCTAAATATTAATGATTTTAAAACGGATTGTTTTTGTGCTGAATGATAGTGAGAATTTGTATTTAAGTGTCAAAGTCAAAAATATCTTCATTTATATAAAATGAATTAACTTGTACAATGAAATAATTTAAAACCTTGATATTGTTGATTCAGGTGATCCAGTTATATAATGATATTTTTCTGCCCATAAATTCAAATAACAACTGTGTCATCTACATATCTAAATAAATATTTTGGTTAATGTTGAATTGTGATGGAGAGGATGCTAAAGCATTATCTTCATTAAATATCAATGAACATATTCGCAAGCACAGGTGATAGAAGATATCCAATAGCGATTCTCGAGGTTTGCTTATAAAAGGTTCCTCTTACAACCTTTCCTTAGATCTGCTTCAATGCGCTAAATTTATTATTTTAAAATATGTTTAAAATCTGTTTTCCCGTAAATGAATTAAGAAAAGATAATTACATAATTTGATGTAAGTGAAATGCACTGACGATCAGGGAAAGTAGTACTTGTATCCTTGGAAGACCACATTTAGTGATGTAAGAGCAATTAATGTTTTCTTCTCCACTTATAGTCGGGTGGATGCATTATTTAGAGTCTTATTTATAGTCATTACGCATCGGTATGTCTTCATTATCTTATATATGTCCTTTTCCAAGAGAATTTGCCAATTCTGTATTTTTCCTTAATGATTGACATTAAGCTAATCTTCCGACAAGACTAAAGTGTCTGATTTTTCATTCAAACGGTAATCGCTGATTTTTCGACGCCTAAAAGATTTTATTTTTACCTTTGACTTGTTAATAACCATTGATGTTTAATAACCTGGAAAAACGTTGCTTTAATTAGATATGTAGCTGATACGCTGATTTTTGCAGTCTCTGAATGTTACATCACCCGTGAAAGCAGATCTGACACTGAGAAAAACCTAGTATAAAAGACTACTATCAATCTCAGTACGTTAATTCAGTTTTTCTCATATTTATGGTGTAGCGATCCCTTTAAATCCTAAAATTTTGCCTATACTGCCCTCTTTAAATATTATATTTGTAGAAGATTTAATTATCCATTGTAGAGCATTATTATTTGCAAATAAATCAAAAAAATCCCTATTTTATCAAATTATTCTACTACATATTTATTAATATATCGAATTTCATAGCTTCACGGAGGAATCATTACCATCCCTATAGAAAAATTTATCATTTTTTCATCAATATTTGGAATAGCACTAAAGTCTAAAAATTAGTTAAACCTATAACATATACTGAGCCAACATTTAAATAAATTGGTAGGTTAAAATCAGCATGTAACTTTGCTTCTTGAGAAGAATTATATATTATATTATAATATATAATTATATATTATAAACGTATGCTCTTCTTAAATTATTCTAAGATTATCTATTTCGTGTTTTACAAAGACATGTTAAACAAAGTTGACCATAATTTAAAGAATTGTAAGACTGGTAAAAGTTCTGCTTGTATATAATGTCTTGGTGTAGTTCCAGTTTGACACGTTTTAATTATTGTAAACGCTTCCCTTTAATGTTCGGTTAAAAGGCTAATTAAAACCGTTAATTTAGAAACCCTACATCTCCATAATATAGAAATTGTGATATTGTGTTAAAAATAAATTATTTGGGGGAAGATCTAAATTTTCTGAAGAAACCCAAAAGTCCTTTAGAAAACTAGAAGTCACGTATATACAAAGGACTTGTGTGGTTTCTTTATAAAGCCTGAATCTTGCCTTAAAAAGTATATTTGTTGCTTAATGTCATAGATGCTAAAATAAGTGGTATTTCTAAAATAACCAATTCAATACGTTCAAGTGTTGGATTATTTATGCAAATCGTCTGAGTATCAAATATACTGGCATTATGTAAAATACATTGAAAAAGGAAAGGAAAAAAAGGAAGTTTTTAAATATTTTAATTGTTATCGTGAATTTAAAATAAGGCGTTACATAAAGGCTAAGGATCTAGATTATTACACAGTATCTAAGTGTATTTAATACTCATATAGGACGAGAATTCTTAGAACACTTTTTAATAAAGTCCCTGCACTGGCTGAGCTTTTACGAAAGAATGACCCGACAGTGTGTGTGTGAAGAGTCTACCTGCCGACACGACATCCATTTTGGTATTTTCATCACGTTAAAAATGCCTTGACGTTATCGTGATGGTAATTTTAATTTTTTATTTGGGATTTTTATCGGTAATAATTTGGTCAGTTTTATTAAGTATGACGGAAGATTACGAAAATCTTGTCTCCCGCGCACAACTTCCTGTAAAAAAAAACACAAAAGCCAATAAAGGATTTATTAACTGTTTCGGCGTTGTCGTTATTGGACAATCACGTTGTACTCACTTTTCGCAGTCGTAAATTTAAGAAAAACACGTTATTGTGACTCGATTATATAATTTCGCTGTGTTTAAATTGGTCGTTTCTTAAATCATTTTAGTTTCAATGGGTCATAAATAAAATATTACAGAGGGCTATATTCACTATCGACACTATTCTTGGTCAATAGTCAAGTTAGTTGTATGTCTATTTGAAATAAATTAGAAATTCAAATAGACTTTTATAGAATGTAAAAATGCAATAAAAACCATACCATATTAACAAATAACCAACTTAAAATAAGCGAGAAAACCAATCTAATATATATTAAATTTTTTTATTCGACACTTAGTTGTTTCGCTGGTAATATTTATGAATGATCCATAAAAATAAATAATTAGGAAATGTTAGGGGCTGAGGAAATAGGTGCGAAATGAAAGGATTGTAATATTTAGAGCAAAGAAAAATAACTTGATCGATATATTTTGTTAAAAATCACTATTATGAAACACATATTATAAAATAGTAGTGCTCTTATTGAAAACAACAGTTTCTAAAATATTCAAATCATTGCCAATACAAATGTTTTTTTTTTATATTATACAGAGTGATTTAGAAGTAAGTATCTGAATATTTTCGACATATGATGATAAGGCTTACGGAAATATGAAGAAAATTTAATATAACTATATATAGATAATATACGGTTGTGAAAGTCTAAATGTAGATAAAAATATATTATTATAAATATCAATGTGAATATACACAATTAAATACCAAGTCCAAAAGTATCCAAAATTGGAGAAAAGAGCTTTGCTTCGACCCACTTGACGATAAAAAAAATTAGATATTTCGTCTCTATCTTTCTATACAAAAAAAAACGCGACTAATATTTACTTAGTATATAAATTATGTACTAGTAATTTTACTCATGTCTAATCGTGTTTAATAAAAACTTGTGGTTATTTCATTTTTCATTTTTAAATTAAATATTGTTTACCTTTCTTTCCTTTCTAGTTATATTCGATTTATCTACATTTAATTAAGAAAATAAATATTCAACACAAAAAAGACCAAATTTTGTAAAAAAAAATTAATATTTCTAAGTTAAGATATTATTTGTTTTTTTAATTTAATAAATGACTTTGAAATGATTTGCTATTTTTAGCCTATCTATTAGATACAAAAACTTAAAATTTGAATACGAAGAAAATACGAAAATTCTTAGACATAAGGTTTTTGAGGTTTTGTAGGTGATGTATTGGAGACGTCTGAAACCAGTTCAGTTTTACTGAAAATTTGAAACGAAATTGGTTCGGATCGATTCAGGCCTTTATATTTATCTTTTGTTAAAAGAATGTCATTTTTCTACAAAAGTAAAAAAATATGTTTTTCGATCGTCATAAAATTCAAAACCTCAGGATTTTCTTCATCTGTAATGTCACCAACATGTTTATGAAAAAAACCCGACGGGAAAGGCAGTAATTTTTTCACAAAAAGTTCGGGTAGATTGGCTCCACCAAATGAAGAAAAAGGTAAAATTTAAAAGTTATTTTTGTACATTAAATATTAAATTGCTAAGTGAGTTTTAATATGTTAAACATTTTATATTTTCATGTCAATGGATGAATATTGTATTGGCAAAGTCGAAAAATTATAATTTTCCCCTCCCAATAATTTCCCTTAGGTTCGTCCCTGGCGGCAGTATTAATATTTCCCCTTTTTTAGTTCGTAAACAGGGGAGGCTAACCACCACTTCCTACATGCCTGTCTTCCATCTCTATAAAGAAAAAGATATAAGTGCGGTTCACTTTTATTTGTATATCCCTGTATGTACAAGATTATCCAACGAGGACCAGACAAGCCGGTTTTCCTTGCCCTGGGTGTTTTTATGTGGAAAACCAAAATAACCCTTTATTATATTTCTTCCTGTGGAATCCGAAAATGATGAGTGAAAAACAACTGAACTTCAAATAAAGCTGCTACGGAAAATTTTGATGTTTTTCAAATGGAACACCAAATTTTGGTTGTCTTTTTACAAAATAAATATAGTATAAGAAAAACTGAATAACATAATCATGAAGAGCCAATATTTTAATAATTATATTCCATATCCCATCCATTGTTTTCAAAACAGACCTGAAAAAAGGGCATTTTCAATTTTTCCAGAGAGTGGCTTATCATATTTTGATTCTGGTTAATTCTATTAATTTCATTTACAATTTTTAGGAGCTCTTCAATATTTCTATTAGATCGTTGACATACTACAGTCTTCAAATGGCCTCATAAAAATGTACCCATTGGCATAATATCTGGGCTATTGGGTGGACACTAATTATTACTCGACGGCCAGTCTACTCGTCATAACGGCCATTCAAATATACACTCACTTCTCGAAGGGCATGATGTTAAGCGCAACTATACTGTCGACAAATTTTATTGTAGGTTTCAATTTTCAACTTCTCTAAGAAGTCTTCGATATCATTTTGAACAAGCTAAAGAAAATATCTTTGGCCTGTTAAAGACCTGGATAAAATAGTGGTCCAATAATTTGATTTGCTAACACCCACAAATATTAGCTCTTCCCTTCATATTTTATCATTTTATATTTATTAGGATTAGCAGCTGCTCAATAGTTTGTGTATTTCCTGCTGTCTCCCCCGGTGTTGTAAATGATGATTCGTCAGTCCAGAGGATCTTATTATACAAAGTGTTGCCGTCGTCTTGTTCTCTCATGAGCATGGAAGCAACAAACTGAAAATGAAGTTTTTTTTTCCACTGGTGGATATTGAACGGGAAGGATATGATATGGTTTCAAACCAAAATTCTTCAAAGTTCTCTAACTCTTTCATAACTGACCCGGCGAAGTTTTGGATTATACTTTATTTCTCATACAGCCTGCGGAATAGAACTCGTCGGATTTATAATGAAATGTTGAGCAACTACGTGATTTCTTATATGTAATCTCCTTACATTTCGAATACCGTCTTAATCCTGATTATTGTATCCACTGGAATGATTCTCTGAAAACTCTCAAAAAATCTTCTTTGTGTTTCTCGACCATTTTTTTCACTTTTGTAAAATAATTTTACAATTTGTATCCCGTCACCTGATGAATATTTCATTTTTTCAAGTTAATTCAATGTTGTTAATTCGACGAAAATGGAAAAGTTTGTCACAATTTTAAATTTTTTTTTCTTTTTAATAATACCTTTTAAGTACCGTCAGAGTTTGAACAAGTAGCAGTATCAATACTAATGCCAATTTCATGTTTAAATGGGAAATATTATCACTGAAGACGGACATTTTTCTAATTTAGAAGTGCGGAAAATCGACTTTATTAAAATAAAATACATCACTTCGGACCAAAAAATATTCCAGCAAACGAAAAATATAGTATTCTATTTAAAAATATCAAAATGAGTCGTGGCAGTTTTATTTGATCTTTAGTTGTTTTTCACTCATCATTTTCAGATTCGAGGGGAAGAACATAATAAATGGTTATTTTGGTTTTTTAAATCAAGAAACCTATACGTGGAAAACCCGCTTGTCTAGTCCTCGTTGTACAACCCTTTAGAGCGTGATCATTTTAACTTGTCCACATTTTAAGTTGCTCTTACTTTCTTAGTTTGAAAAATATCATTTAAATAATAAATATAATAATTAGTCACAATTGTCAAACATATAAATAAAACTTATTTTTTAAAATGCCACCCTGTAAATTATGTTTTTAGTAAATAGACCTCTTTTTCCTGATTCTAAATATACCTTGTTTAATACTCATGTCTTAAAACATAAGCGAAAAAATGAAAATTCCACCATAAAACCAATGAGTGTATCAAAGATCTTTCTTTCTTCCCCGCATTTCTCCAATGGCGAAGTTCTTCATCAAATCTCTTTGAAATAAAAATTAAATTTTTGTAATATTTAAACACTAAACTCAAAATAAAAACACGTTTTTTTTTTAAAGTAGTTAATAGTTAATTCTATGTCTTTTTTTTAACCAATCGTTCTTAAAATATAGAGTTGCTTGCTTATAAACATTCCGCCCTGTATCATTAACTGACGAACTGACAAACAATGGATTAAAAAAGACAGACGCTCCGCTTAGTAGTCAAATAACACAATCGCGGGCAGAAAGCGGATTCTGCATAAATTGCTTTATTAGCCGAAAGAAGAAGAGGACGAAGGTTCGTTGACTTTCGAATTTAGGGGATGGGCCTTATCAGATCCTCACGAGCAGTTGAAAAATATGGCCATGTCAACAGCCCGTCCGATCCGAACAATGCGGCAATTTAAACGATATAGGTACTTAGTTAAAATACCACATCGAAGGTCTTTTTACATAGCCTTTGCATTTTTGGCAGCAGAGTGGCTTTTCTCAATTTTAATATGGGCATTCCTGTGTGATCGTCCAAGTGCTTGAGGCCCTTTATTTTTGGGGTCGAGTTCGTGCACGACGAGGGCTGAATTGACTTCCGGATTTGTATTTGGTAATAAAATCCTCACAGTGTTGCTAAGATTTTTTAGTCTCCGCAGCTGAAGATATCTTCTCTGAATAGTAAAATGTCTATTGTCCATTAAATTAAATTTAAATGCATCTCACATGGCCATCATGTCTTTGTTAGGTTGGTAAAACTGACAAAAAAACTAGTCTACTTAACACCTAGCGCTCTTATACAACATGTTAAACAATAACTAAATATAAATTCAGTTAATTTAGCCGATAGTTGATGAAAATCCATAATACACTGAATAAAGTCTTTAATTTTAATTTCCATTATATTACAAAATACCACAAAAATTGTTTCCACACACAGTGTTTTCTTTGGATGGTATTAACAGTTTAGGTTTCTTTTACAATGAGGCATTTACATACATCTTACAAAACCAAACAATACAAATATCTGACTTAACAAGTAATAACACTAATAAAAGTCGAACAATGGGGAATTATACGAATCTACCTGATTGCTTAGTAATAGCTCAGATGTTTTGAACTTATTAATTGTCATACTAGAAAATTAAGTTTTTTTGATATTATTTCAGATTGCAGCATTTTAAAATTGTCATAAATGTGTGTCATTCATTTAGTAGATGAGTCGCGTGATGTGAATTAATTAAATTTTTTATGTAACTAGCTTTATGTTTTTTATTCTTTTTTTAAAACATCTACTGGTTTGACCAATACACATTTTGGGACACGAACCGTACTTCAACATGTAAACTTCTGGTTTCTTCTTTTTTGCTTTAAGTAAGCTTAATTTTTTTTTTGTTTCTGGTTTTTGGCCTTACAAACTATGTGTTTTAGCCACGAAATAAGTAAATATTTAGTGAAATACTGTAGCTTTCAATAATTTGAAAAGAATGTAAAATTAAATTGCACGTTTTAATTCAAACCTAGCCACATATAGACGGGGACACACATTTCACGTCCAGGGGTCTGTCAGGACGACTTTAAACAAGACAAACAATGGAAGACCTCTAAAAAAGGAAATATACATTAGGAAAGGTTTAGGATATAATATCTATTTTAGTAGCATAAAGTTATAAATGTGGGAAAAAAATTCTCTGAAGGTATGCTAAATTTCAAAGCCAATTTTTTTAAGGAAGTTGTACAAGCAGGCAAAAAAGCCAATATTTTTTGTTATTAAAATATCAGGTAGCCATATAGGTAAAATAAAATTGTTTTCAATTAAATATTTTATCAATTCATTTGAATGTTGTTGGTGTAATTGGCAGTTGAAAAAAATATGGTTTAAATCGCCAAACTCTCCATATAAACAAAGTGGGTCGTCCTTTATTCCAATCTTATGTAAGAGACTGGGAAAAAAAATTGTTATAATACCAATGTTTATTAGGTATAATTCTATGTATCTTAAAATAGAAGGTATTACTGTTACTTCCATAAGTTTGCCACTCACTATTCCACTTTTTTTTAATGTTTTGTTTTAAGAAGGGATAGTAATCCTGGATAATTATAGTAGGATCTTGGTTATTATTTAATTGGGCATTCTTGGCTATGAAATCGACTTTTTTATTTCCAGTAGATGTCCTTTATCCCGAACTTCTCTCGTTATGAATCTCTCCTTTTATTAGGAATAGCAAAGTGTCACCCAACTTAGTTCCGCACATAGTCATTTAGAATACTGTCGCTTAAAACATTTTCATTGGGCACCATTTTGTTTCACTATATCGGATATTTTACCAATTTGTACCTATGCCATACTTAATTTTTGCGCATTATTTCAAATAAATTGAATAAGTAGTTTTTCCACTGATTTTTTAAGACTGTTACCTTGTACCGCCATTTAGTTTCACCATTTTGAATTCGTACCACAGTTTTTACCAGTTTATCTCTATATCACACTTAACACTTGCCCAAAATTTGAAAATTTAAAAAAAATAGTTTTTTTAAGCTGAATTTTTAAATAATTTATTAGGCCGCCATTTTGTTTTGCTGTCTTAGATTCGTACTAAAATATTATAGGTTAATTCCTATGTAACATTTGATTTTTTGTACAAAATTTGAGGTAAACTGGGTAATTTCTTTTTTAGTAATAATTTTTTTAAAAATTCACTAGTCCGCCATTTTGTACCGCAATATTAGATTTTTACCAAAATATTACCAGGTCATCCTCACACAACGCTTAATTTTTTATAGGTTCATTCCTACGTAACATTTGATTTTTGTACAAAATTTGAGGTAATCTGGGTAATTTCTTTTTTAGTAATAATTTTTTTAAACATTCACTAGGGCGCCATTTTGTTCCGCAATATTAGATTTTTACCAAAATATTACCAGGTCACCCTCACACAACCCTTAATTTTTGACCTACGCCGCGAACTGACAAAGAGACACGCAGACCGACAGACAAACAAATCGAGTTAAGAAAACATATTTGTTGACTCTAGAGACGTAAGGATATGTAAAAACCTGCATTTGCCCTCCATCTTAAATTTGTACCATAGTTTTAACTCTATACCACAATTAATTCTTGCACAGAATTTGAAATCAATCTATTACGAGGTTTTTCAGGCTGAATTTTTACATATTTTATTAAGCTGCCATTTTGTTTCGCCATCTTGAGTTCGTACTAAACTTTTACCGGTTAATTTCTATATAATACTTGATTTTTGTGCAATATTTCAGGTAAATTGGATAAGTAGTTTTTAATATTATTTTTTTAACATTTCGCTAGGCCGCCATTTTGTTTCGGCATATCAGATTTTTTTCAAAACTTTACCAGGTCATACCCATGTGCCTCTTAATTTTTGACGAACATTTAAGGTCGAGTAAGTAGTTTTTTAGCTATGCCGCGAACAGACAGACTGACAGTTAGACCGACTGAATTGAGAAAACATGTTTTTTGGTATCTAGATCCTGAAACGTAAAGATCTGGAAAAATCTTAGAGGGTGATTTTTTTCACGATTAGAATACTTTGATGAGAGAAGTAAAAAAAAAAACATTATTAACTTCTAATATTACAGCAAATGGAAATAATAGAAATACATTGCCACTTATGCTAGCATCTTTGTCTGTCTTCTCGTTAAATATAGAACATGGTATATTATAAGTAGCAAGAAGAGACCCATTTAGAGAAATAATATTATACAGTGTGTTTCATTTAAAATAACAATGTAGGTGCTTATTTTTTTTACTTTCTAATCGTTATTTGTTTACTTTTGTACCAAACCTTGGGCTGTTCTGATAAAACCCCAACACTTTTGTATTTAAGATATTTTTTTAATCTTTTAAAGTCTCTGGTCGTGAATGTGGGCAAAGATCTATCATTTTTTAAACATGCAGGACATATGACTAAGAAAGTTGTTAGGAAAATTAATATTTTAGAAAAAATTAAGTGCATATCTTAGTGATTAGTTTAAACCGGCCATATATAAAGAATATATTACCACATTTCAACTATTGCACATCAATCTTGTTTTTATTAAATAATACCCATATAAGTACATTAAGAAAAAACCAACCCAAGCTAAGCAATATATATTTTTAGATGTAATAGATGCATTAGTGTAAATGCTGTGTTAAAGATCACTTATATGATAAGATTTAAAAACAATATTTATAAATACGATGACTGTAGAACATACATAAAATAAAACACGATTTGTTTCCAAATTATTTATAGAATAGAACTCAAGCAGATATATACCGGGTGTACAATTAAGAAGAGTGTGGCCGGGAAAAATGTATTGTTAGGATCTAATAATAATTCTAAAATATTTTAGTATAGGGTCGCCGTTTTTATTATTATTCAAACAAACATACTTTTTTAATTAATACAATCTGCATGGCTTTTTGATTTTATTGAACATTCTAAACTTCTAAATTTTTTGTATATAACCCACCACGTGTCAAAATTTATTTGTTTTCGAGTGATTGAGGTTTAAAAAGTGTACCTTTGCAACTTTATTATCCTTTAGGGTCCAAACGACTTTTCTTAGAGCAAAACAATTTGCATTGTCCTGTCTCAGTTTTAAATTATCTATCTTTTGACACCAACGGTTTAATCTGAAGTGTCAAAAATTATGACTTCTGATTAAACCGAAAACCAAAAGATACATAATTCAAAACTACGTTAGGAAAGTGCAAAGTGTTTTTCTTTAAGAATAACGATTGGGTCCTACAGGGTAACAAAGTTGCCAAAGTGATTCTCTTTAAACCTCAATAACTCGAAAACAAATTAATTTTGACACATAGTAGGTTATACAAAAAAATGTTTAGAATTCATCAAAACCAGTAATTTAAATAATATACAGGGTTTACCCTTTGAAAAAAATATGTTTGTTTCACTAATAATCACAACGGACGACCCAGATATGCCGAAATATTTTCGAATTTTTATTTTTACTTCCCTGGTAAAACACGCTTTCCAATTTCCATCAGTCTGTCGGTTTGTCTCTACGCGGCTTAACTCAAAAACTACTTATACAATTGACTTGAAGTGTGAAACAGGAATAGGTTAGTAATTTTTTAGTGGAAATTCTATATTCAAAACTAAATGACGGCCTAATAAAATATTCTATATTCGGTAAAATTCCGTTTTCTGTAATCAAACCTTCCTTTTATAGAGAAAACTAATGAAACACAGAATTTATTTTTTATAGACTTTGTGAATAAAGTTATGAAAAATAAATAATAATAAAAATAACAATTATAAATAAATTAAAAACTAAAAAATGATTACCAAATACTTATATGTATACACAGCTGTGTTAAATGTTGGTAATGAAATTGTGTACGACGGCGGATTTACCGATTTTTTCATAGCACTGAAAAAACATTTAGTTCTTCTCAAGCCCGTGCAAGAGAAAATATAGATACAATTTCAGCTTTTCAATAAATAATAATTATTAGAATTACAAAAAAGGTAAAACCTAAAGAATTAGATTTTTGTTCTCGCGCTTTTTACTAAACGAATCTCTGGGCATCGCACCATAAGAGATTTCCAGCATCCTATTATGCATGAATGATCGAAGACTTGACATCGAAGGATGCGCAATGTTCCCAGAGAGGGAGCATCAAAAGCCCAATGGGACGAAGATGAGAGAATCTACAAGGTCTCTTTTAAAATGTCCAAGTTGACAGACGTTCAGGATTTTTAGGACAATCTGTTTAACAAAAATAGTTCCCAAAATAGGCAAAATAAAAAAATAAAATCAAAAGGGTCCGAGTCATTTTATAAAAAGTTAGGGGTTTTCAAGATATTTTAAAGACCCATTACACCACACAACCCTGTAAGAATTTCTAAAATTAATCAAAAGTTTTTGCGAAACGTAATTTTTAATCATATATAAATACAAAAATATACAGACATAACCACTTTTTAAAAAAAAATGGAGGCAAATGGAAATAAAATACAACTCGGCCTACAAAAATAGTTTACATTTCACAAAAAGTTAATCGATATTCTTCTCTTATTATGTTATGCTCATTAAAGTGAGCAGTAGTTAAAAAATTTCGATATTTAAACAATATTATCAAAATAGGCGTGATTTTGTTTACTCTTACGAATAATAAATTATGAAACAATAGGACATAGTGTATTTACTTTTATTATATAGATAATTAAAATTATAAATACATTTTGTGGAAATTGTTTTACAATAACTATATTTGAGTTAAATTATGTTATTACCGAGTTCGGCTTTTCTCAGAGAGCTAAAAGCTACTTTGTTCCAGAATAACTCTGAATATAATATGCAAACTTAAAAATGGGGTTTCTTGCAGATAAAGAATGATTACTTGCCAGAGCATCAAATAATTTACAACCAAAGATAATCCTAGTTTAATTTTATCTATTCCATGAACATTAGCTTATATATGTTTTCTATTTCTTGTAGGATAAGGATGAATAGGTTGATATCAAGCATAATTTGATTTTTTTGACAGTTATAAGACTTATAAGGGGCAATTTAGGACAAATATACATGATACAGTCAACAAGCATAAAACTATAAAAAAAGTAATTTTTGTACCCAAATTTTCCCATCACTCTCACATTGTTTCTCTGTAGAGCAAACACTCTTTTCATACTAGGGGTACGGTAGAATAGCATAAGAAATTCTTAATTCGATGAAAGCATGATAGACGGACAGGAGAGTAGTTTTAGACACTAGACACTACATTCACCTGGTTGTGCAAAGCAAATACACTAGTAGCCACCTTATCACAAACAGCATTAATGTTAGCATTTCAAGTTAGTTTTCGATCAATGTTAGCCCCTGAACTTATTTTAAGTACAAAAAATGGGTAAATTTTCTTTACCCCGAGCTTCTCTCCACATGAATCTTTCCTTTTTAGTCCATTTATATTAGCATGAACAAAAAAAAATCAAAAGAGTTCCCAAGCAGCAAGTGGGAGCTTCATCCCTTAAACTCACCCCCAATGTGCAATTTGGCAGTTATCAAAGATCTTCGCTACCATGTTTTATACATTTTTTTTCACTACTAGCACTTGTAAAAATAAATAGGTACCTACCATTATTTTGTTTGTAACAAATTTTTCAAAGTGACAGGCGATGTCATATTTAAATTATGTGACAGTTTTATTTTGCGTGTATTATATAATAAATAAGGGCAAGTGGCACCGACAGAAAAAATTTAAGATATCTACTAAGTGTGAGTAATGAATTTTTTCTACCTAGGGAGCGAAAAGTTATTTCTTATGTTTCTGAAATCGCCAATAATTATCGGTTCTCCGGCTAGGAGAAAAAAGAAGTTTTACTACAAATAAAAAGCACTCGGTTCCATACCACCACTGAGGTAAGGTGATCGGCGCGTTTTTTTTAGAGTGGTTTCTCCTAGAGACTTAATTCACTAAGTCGAAATAAATCTACAAATCGTCTTCTCTAGTATCTACAATATCTGTAAAATCTGTATTTATACAGGTCTGTGCACGGCAATTTCTGCACATAGTTGTACAACGTAAGCCCGCCTTAGTACAGCTGCACCTCTTTCCACAACCTTCTTTGCAACAACAGTGTATTAATTTTAAAATAGAAGCTGGGGCGGGTGGCTCAGTGGTATAGACAAGTGACAGAGCACCATGATTTTTTTCCAGCCCCATAGCTCCGGCTGAAAATGTTATCCGCTCCATATTTGTACTACTACTAGGTAGCTATGACTGGAATGCTGTTGTAGTGCTGCCGGCCGACGTGGAAGGTAATTTTGAAAGAATAACGGCACTATCCGATTAGGTAACAAATTTATTAAAATAATTACATCTTTAGTCACTTTGTCGTCTAATAGTTTAGCCTTATAGAGCATCAATATAAATCTTTCCCCAGCTTGCTGAATTTCTTTACGAGTTGAATTGATGTTATTAAAAATCTGAGTTACACTATCAAGGTCCTTTTCACGATTAAATAGCTGTACAAATTTCTGTTTGCCCTTTCCAAAAAATCCTGACGTGGTATCGCAGCCACTAATAGCATGAATAAATAAAATAGACTCTTTACAATTGCGGACAATATTAGATGACTGCAAGTTCTTCGAACTGTATAGACGCTATTTAACATTACCTTGAGTTTCTTTTTGAAATATGATATTTCTGTCCTCTGGGAGGTCACGTCTTGACCAACCACTACGACTCGTTCGCTTTCCTGACATTTACTTATAGCAGTGGTAACAAATTCGACGTCAGCATCATCAACTGATATACATGTGCCTACATCTAGGTTGTGCAGATGATCAGCAAGCTGTGAAATAAGTCGTTCCTTATTGTTAAGATTTGTTAAAAAATTACATTGTGACTGAACTAGTGCGTGTCTCTATAAAAAGAATATCAGGCGTAGAGCGTTTTAACATTCGTCTTTGACGTTGGACATTTTTTGGGCTGTTGATGTTTTCGGCGTATCCATCAAATACAACTGTAACTTTGTTACCATATTTTGATTTAGACTATAAGGACTCAAGGAAAGACCATCAAGGCGTCTAACTCTACATCAGTGGTGATCTAAAACTTTTTATAGAACTTGTAAAAGCTATAAAGTAAAGAAAAGAAGATTTAACACCCGATTTCTCGAAAATCCCTATTCTAAACAGTTTAGGTAATAAAAGGACTACTAAATGATTATATGCGAAACTAAATAGGTTCATACTTTTATATTCCTAACAAAGAAAGGATTAATAACGAAGAATGTTCCGAGTAAAGGAAATTTTCTGACTTTTATATTGAATTTCAAAAATTTTATTAGTCCACCATTTTGCTCCCCCATCTTAGATTCGTACCAGAATTTTACTAGTTCAACCCTACGTCATTTTTTATTAAATTTGAGATGAATCAAGTAAGTAGTTTTTTAGCTATGCCACGAAGAGGCTGAAAGACCGCTTGCAGGCGCGCAGACCGACACATCGACGGAATTGGAAAAATATGTTTTTGACATCTAGGGAACTTAGAACGTGGAGATCTGTAAAAAGCCAGGAGGATAATTTTTTCACAATTACAATAAGGGAAAACAAATTTAAAAATTGAAATAAAACATAATGCTGCAGTTGTTACAAGCCTTGTTGTTCCTGAAACAATTATATATTATTTAATTGCCAATACAGTGGTCTTTGTTTAGTATTTATGGTACCACCTCACAAAGAATTGCCAAAACGGCATATCAAACTCGGCTTGCTAAATCTCCCAAAATACGATAACGTATTAATTCGTCCTTCATCGTTGAAATATGGTTCTTAAAAGCTGCGGGGAAATATATTGAACAGTCCGGTGGTCCGTTTACCGTCACCGGGAGTTTAATTTTAACGGAAGGCTCACTTAAAACCTTTTTAACTGGAATTCATTAATACCGTTATAAATGAATACGTATATCTTTTTTTTTAGTTTCATCCAACTTCGGCATGTACGAAAGTAACTGCAAGCAAAATGTTACCAAAATATTGTTTAGCAAGTACAAAATGTATTAACTCTAAAGGTACAGGATCTTCCCTCATTATTCTCCACCCCAATATTGGTTTAGTTTTCAGACTAAGAAAAAATGTAAAATGTATCAAAAATGTGTAGCATACCCCAGAAATTTCAGAAAAAACTCAAACTGCAATTTGGATTATACTATGTCTTATGTCGCTATTGTGAAAGGATTTTTGTCGACATTGTGTGTATTACTTTCTAAACGTAAATATTATGTGAGTAGAACAAATTATTATGTTTAAAGTAACATGTTAAATCCCAGTTCAATAATGTGTGTTTTCATTTATGTTTTTCGTGTTTTGACATTATATTTTTTAAATTTTAATTTTATTTTAAAATTTTGACGCATGGTTTATTATATTTTATATAGATTTGTTAGTTGACTTTATGTATCTGTTTCTTATTTAATATATATTACTACATAATAGTTATAATTTAGTAATTTATTCTGACTATTTTAGGTCATGTGATGTCAATGCTAGAATGAATGAATATCTCAATAAAAATAATATTATATTATATTATTACTAATGTTGTTATTATTATTAATATTATTATAATTTATGTTCAATTAAATACTCCCATATTTATAAAAACTAAAATTAATTAAACTTATAACTTAATTTTTTTTTCGTTCGAAATCGTTTATTTAAAAATAAGATTGTTTTATATTTTCTTTATCATATCAACAATTGCTTTTTAAAAAACAAATAAAAATAGCATCAAACCAAAATTCTACCGATAAGCTTTAAAAAAATGCAGAATTAAATACAAAACAAGTAAAAAAAATGAAATATTGCTATTTTGAATATATCTGGAAAAAATTTTGTAGGAAACATTTTTTTCAAAAACATCTAAGCGTTTAAAGCGTATTGTTTTGCTTGGTTTTTATTTTCATAAAAATTTAATAACGTATGTAATAGCGAAAATTATCAAAATAATGTCTCACTGTAATAAATAGTTTGCAAGTTTTATTTTTTTTTTAATTAGAATGTTTCGTAGATAGATGCCATTATTTTTTCTTAAATGATTTAAAGAGTGTTTAAATATTAATTAAGTGAATGCCACTGGAATTAGAGGTAATTCCCAGCAAGCAATAGATTTCATATCTAATAATATCCAGATTTTTCTAAATTAAAATTTTAAGATCTTTGGCATATATTAAAGAGGAGCGACCGGACTCCAGTTGCAAACTTTGGGGAACTCAAAGGTAATATCTAAAAGTTGAAGTTAGCGTAAAATAGTAACTTCCTGGCACCAAATATGACTGAAACTCATTTAGAATCAAGCCATTCACACCGATTGCCGTAAGCTTCCTCACAAGAATATCGTGATCAAAAGCCTTAATGAAGTCAGTACATCCACCTGCAATGTCAATTTAGTACAGCTATTCAGATTTTTTCATGGAAAAATAAATATAATCAAGGTGATTAAAAAATCTTTATGTTGTCCTAATTGTTTATTTCTGGCCTTGAAAATAGGTATGATATAGGTTGCATTTGACTGCAGAGGAAAAATACCATTTGTAAGAGATTAATTGAATAATAAAAACAATAGAGGTCATAAATTGTACCGAGAATTATTTTCTCAAATAAAAAAATAGTTGGAAAAGTTCCTACCGGTTTAGAAGTCAGATGTTTTATCTTCTATAAAATATATTGGTCAATTGTTCCGTATTTAGGGAAAAGAACTTGGATTTATAAGAAGAGAAGAATTATTATATTTTGTTGTTGTATTGATATCAAACTGTATTTATTTCAAATCATATACCGCCACAGTTGCTTGGGATCAGAACAAATGTCATTTTCCCAGGATTTTATACAACTTGGGAAATTAATTTAAATTAATTTTATCAATAGTTCTTCTTTGAGGCATAGAAAAGAAAATACACTATTTCGCTATGGAACTGTGTTTTGAAAAAAATACGTCACTTATTCGACCGTTTCGGCTGATATCGTCTGAATGACAGGCAGCTGAAAATAGTGACGCGGAAAAACGATAATTTTCCTTCAATTTAGGTTTCTTTGAAATAATTGTCCCGTTATGATCGATTCGTAAATCACGGTTGTTTAATGCGTATTTCCATATAATATCTAGAAAATATTACTTCTGCATATTTATATTTATGACCCTAATAAAAGTGTCTGTCCTGACTAGTTAACTATGCATAATATCGCTAATAAATCCACAGCTATACGAAAGGCAATAACGAACTCGTATAGAAAAATACACAGAAGCGGCATTATCAAAACGCATTTTTAATCGCTGAGGAATGTTGATTAAATAAAAAGGTAATTAGCCACAAACGCACATTGGCGTTATGTCTTTATTACGGTTGTAATGTAGAACCAATTAAATCAATTGATTATATGTCTCTATTTAACAATAAACCACGCCCACGCGGGATCGGTGTTCCATGGCCACCTAACACGAAGTAGGCAATTTAATTGACGCTGTGCATATAAAATTATTGGTCGTTAAAAAAATATAATGGTGTACGTAGAACGCACTGTTAAGGAACGCGTTCAATTGTAACAAAAATTATTAATAAATTAATATTTTATCTTGCGTATCGTATTGTTGGGCGGGTCCTAATATTTCGTGGGAAATTATACCTGATTTAAATTTAGCCTTATTTCATTATATGAGAAAATATCCACCTTACATTGCAGATTTTCAAGGATGGTAGAATGTAGCAAATCATTGCGCCAGGACTCAATCCGTTCAATGTTGAAATTTTTTCTTTTCACACTCTACAGTATTGAGCGGATCGATTCTCAGTACAATGATTTATTATATATATATATATATATATATATATATATATATATATATATATATATATATATATATACCATTATATTTAATTTGATTGCCAGATGATCGAGGTTTGGATGCGCGGGGCTCTCCACCTATCAGCGGATACCAGGTGTGTTCACGTGGAAATGATAACAGAAAACATATTGCCAGATCGTTACTAAAATCATGAAGAGTTAAAAGTAAATAATAAAAAATATAGTGACATGAATGGTCATTAACAGATAATATAAAATAATTTCAGTAGGCTTGTGCCGTCAAGTTGTAATAAATATCTTGCTATATGGTAAAAAGTAAAAAGTAAGTACGGAATTTAGAAAATTAATCGTAAAGTATATCATTTGTAGCTTTAAATTAGACTACAAGTTATTCAAAGACGCAGGGATTAAAAAGATCACAGATTTGTTGAATTAAAGGCAAACCTTAAACATTATGCATAATTATACGTTGTACTGACAGCTAAAAAAAATTGATAAGCTCTTAAATCCAGACTATATAAAAGAAGGGTAGCTATAACCAACAACAATAGCGGGATCTGCATGTTATATTATACACCTTATTACATTATGAAGTTATTACTGGCTATTCTCTAAACAGCAAGTGTTTATCAGCGGATAGAAGAAGCCGAGTTAAGCCTGGGTTATAGATTGAAAAAGTTTGCGTCTTGCGTCGTCGACTGACTTTCTTTAATGGTTATATTTATCGCCTTTTTGTGTAATGCAATTTTGTCTTGCTTGTTTTTCAGTTTATGTGCGTTTTTTAATTTACTGAGCACGGATAATCATAATCATAGTAATGATGCCTAGTAAAGCCTAGGCATTGTGGATATATCAATGTGTGTCGCAGCTGTAAAATTAAAGACAATGACCAAAAGCAGTTTTTTTAAATAGACGAGGATGTTATGTGTATATATTAATTGCAAATTTATTACGAAGGCCGAACGTTTTAAAAGGCCCTCTAAAATCTAGCAATTTCATTGGTTGCAGCTTAACGCAAACGTCGCAAACAGCCGCTTCCGTCAAAGTTAGAGATCGCCATCTTTTCGACGGCTAGTGGAAACTCAAACGGATGGCGGCAAAAATATAACCGTATCTATTGCTTTGCGTTAAGTAAACTTCAAGGTCAGCGCAAACGGCGACGCAAGACGGAAAAGTTTTCAATCTATAACCCAGGCTTAAATGTAATGAATCAATATTTTAGGGGTATGCAAAACGGTATCGTGTCAATTAAGTACAGTGACATTTGTGTACTAAATCAAGATAATTTTGGTGACAATTGAAGTACATGAAGAATACATGAACAAATAATTAATTGATAACACTTAGGCACATTGTTTAAATTAGTAAGTGATGAACAATGAATTAAAATTATTAGCAATGTAATATATATTTTTTGATAGTTTATTATTGATCATGTTACGTTAGTGGATCAGTATCAGATCCGATCGCTAAGTGGATCGGGGCTAGGTTAGTAACAGGTTGGTTATGTACCGCAGCGTTATAGTGCGAAGTAATTATGAAGCAATAACACAATTAAAATAAATAATTACTAATCCTTGCCATATATTGTTTTTATTTTTCTTTGCTTACATCTTGACAGTATGTTGTGCGCGCCCGATTTTTCAATGATCGTGTATGCAAGTGCTAATTAATTATTCGCATATACCTGTATAACCCGGTATTCTTCATTTACCAACTGCCACTAAAATCACCTTGTAGGTAACTAATTTATGTACCAAAGGCCAGTTCTGATTGCGTTTGTTTAGTTTATTAAAACACTGTAGCTTTTACAACATGTAATAAGCTATATATGGTGTTATTAAAATACACACTTTCTTATTCTCCATATTCTATGCATATGAGTAATAAGTTCTTTTAACGAGTCTATATTTTTGTATATTTACTTATCATTTATTTGATGATGAAATTATTACGGTTTACATTTATAGGGTAATATTATCTAAAAAATGATGTATGATTACATTAATTAAAAACTAATGATACTTTAAAAAAAAATTTGTTTACAATAAAAATATTTTATTATTCTGGTTTCTTTACTGAATTCATTTCACCCAGGTGAATTATGATTCATGATCTATGTATTTATTATTTACTCAGTGGCTCCACAAACCTGGTTCTGCCTTTTCCGTTAGATGGCGCGATAAGTTTCTCGTCGAAATATAAGAATATGTGGCGCATTCACCACCTCGTCCAGAAATGCTATTGAAGAAGAACATATCGGGTTTATAAAAAAATAAGCATTAAAACAATACAAAAAATAGTGTTGAAAGGTGTCGATAACCATACTATCTATAAAAAAAATGTAAATTCGCGCAGTACAACTCTCTCAAAAACTTGAAAAATATATCTTAGTGTTTTAAATATATAGATTGTTCCAGAGATAGGTGGAAGGTCCGCTATACTGATTGGAAAGTCCAGTACTTGCTCTCTTCTTTCTTGTAGACTATCTGTTTAACATTATTTGAACTTGTAGAGAACGGTTTCAGCTTACAGAAGTCTTCGTATATCATGTATCGAAGCTTCTTCTTTTACAGTTGCTTTATACAGTCACGGGGTGTTAGAGCAAACATTTCACTTATTGTTTTGCAATATATTAAGCCCATTATTATTCTAAAATGAAATGAAACATAGTTTAATAAGTAAACATAACCTTTGCGACAGTGGCGGCTCGTGGATTTAAGAACGGGTGAAGCGGAGTGTAGCTAGGTATACAGCGCCGCAGGTCAAAATTTTTCGGGGTGCCACGCCCAAAATGGCTATTTTTTTGTAACTATTTTATGATGTTAATTATACATGGCTTTAGAGCGTTTTTTAAAACTTAGGGGAAATAATATGAATTTATAAGACTTAATATCTTAAAGCTAATTTCGATCGATGCAAAACTGCTTCCGCCTCCGATGATCCAAACGCACTAATTGACATTAATTCTATAACAAGCAAACAAGCGGCTACAGCCTGGAGCAGCAGTTTTTTGCCGCTCCCATCTCTATTTGGTTTACGAATATTTACCATTGCATTGCCATAGCAACTGCCGTAAACAAATCTAAGCACGAAAGCCGGCGTGTCCGGGGGAGGCTGATGCATAATTACTGCTGATTGTGATTCCTCAACGGGACGCTCTTATGAAAAGGTGTTTAGCGCGCTACGTTTTTAAGTCATTATTATTTTTTGAGTATATAACGCACTAGTTTTTATAGAAAATAATGGTATAATTAAGCAAATAATGTAAGTTTCTATAAACATATTACATTTTTATAATAAAAATGTAGATTATAAAATGCTTAATATTTTAAAAATATTTTTATATTTAAGTAAATTGATTGGAAAATTTAGGTAAAGCGGCACTTCACCCGCGGCACCTAGCGAGCCGCCACTGCTTTTCGATATGTTAAGACTCTTATGTAGGTTTCATCCTACATACCTCAAATGTTTTATAAACAACTCATCATATTATATCTGGTATAGTATGTTTAGGTCTTGTAAATTCAGGTAATTTTGTTTAGGCTTCAAAATATTTAGGAATATGTTTATTTTGAATAACGGCTTTTTCAATTTACCGGTGCTGAGATGGTGCCAACACTAACTACTAGAAGAACTATTCCTTACACATATGACCGTGAATCGATATGCAACCTGGGCTTGTCAAATTGAGATGAACTGAATGAAAATTTTGGTACGAATTCAAGATGGCGGAACAAAATGGCGGGGAAATAAAATTAAAATACTTATAATAATGAAAAATCACCCTCTCAAGTTTTACATAACTTTCTTAGATGCAAAAAATATTTTTTCTCAATTACATCGATCTATCTGTCTGTCTGTTAATTCGCGGCGTAGCTAAAAAAGTAGTTTTTATTGAATTAAAATTTTACTTAAAATTTAAGGGTCATAAGGTATGAATTTAAATGCGATATGGAGACAAACTGGTACATCCAACATGATAAGCTTTGAACAAAGTCATAAAAAAACTAATAAAGGTAGAATTAATATTAATATATAGTTCAACACATTCTAAAAAGGGAAAACAATAGATTATGCTAATCACTGAAATGATTGCACAAATATCATCACGTTCAGTACTAACCGTTAATGAGAAGCAAAAACTGAAAAATCCTAGAGCTGGTTTCAGAAAATAAATTGCGTTCGCCTACTTTTAATCAAGGTAAAATTAATTACACTAGATGAAGATAGCAATCGAAGTCATTTAACGGGTAATGGCGATTCATGTCGCAATTAGGCAGAGGACAAATTTCCATTGCAAAATTCTTAACGTTTTAATGGAAATCAATTCACAAGATTTGCAGATAGCGCAGAAAAATATCAGTTTCGTATTAGATTAATCGGTACACATCAATTGCCATGTTATTAATCTTGAAGCGTGCATTTTAATATGTTTTAATCTTACTGGATTTGTAATGGCTGGAAAATTTAAGTAAGAAGGATAAGCTGATGGATCAATAAGTTTCAGAAATAGTATAATCCATTCCCCTCGTTTTTGGGACGAACAAAACTTTCGCCTCCTTCAAAGCTTTCATAACATAGAAATGTGCTTGTGCAGGGCACAAATGTAACCCACTAATTTTATACATAACTTATATTGTCTAGTGCTCCGGTAACGTTCCGTTACTCTTTTGTTTATTCAACCAATCAGGAATATCTGTTTCAAATTAAAACTTTAGTATTCGTCATAAAATATCCAGCCAGGATTGGCGAGCGTTCTACCGACTCCAGATGGCGCCACAGAATTGTTCCTTCAAAATGCTGAATTCTGATTCTTTTTTACATTTTTGAAAGTAATTTTCCTACATATTTCGAATTTCAAAAACAGCTAGTAATGATTTCACATATTAGTTTTATCTTAATAGAATTTCGAGTGTTATACCTGAATTAGTGGAACAGTGATTCCATTTTCTCTGGTGCGGCAATGATTCCTTTAAAGATATATTAGCCCTTAATATTTTCCTGTTTGAAATATTCTTCCGACTGCAGTTTAATGTTAACTCTGGTTTGTTGTTAATAATTGGATATAAGTTTTTTCATAATTTCGATATAAAGATACAGTCGGTAATACAGGATGCTAGATTTCTGAAGAGCATTGATTTTAGCTAATAGACAGTTGAAGGGTTGTTTTATTTATTTAAGCCCATCATTCCATATATGGAAATCTTTTTTGTTTTTTTTTAGGCAACCTCCTTCCTCCTTTTATTCCTACTATTACTACTATCACTACTACACTGATGAGTAGTTACTAAGTAGTCAAGTTATTGTGTTGTTAACTCCTTGATTTGTTTATTTTTTAATGAATTAACTTTTGGAATTATCAATTAATCAGTAGCTTATTGAGTTGATGTGGATAATTATAGAAATTGAGAGACTTGAGAGACCCGCCCCATGAGAGATTAGTTGGAGGACCTCGAAACACTCACCGTTGACTGAACCAATCCCTTAACCTTTTGTACAAAGATAAAAAAGGTAAGTTACCTTAATTTATTGACTTGAATTTTAACGCTAAAAGCATTTATTTTAAACAAGTTTTTGTTTGTGAAAACAAACTGAAGTGATTTATTTTACACATAAACGTTTTCCCCTCATGTAAATCATTGCAATTATAAGAGGTCATCATTGGTATTCACCATGTATTTACATGTTTTCTAAAAATTAGATACATACATTTTAGAAAAGGAATTAAGCATCTTTGCCAGTTGACACGTGTTTTTCAGTTTAGTATTTCAGATTGTGTTATATACATATATATATATATATATATATATATATATATATATATATATATATATATATATATATATATATATATATATATATATATATATATATATATATATATATATATATATATATATATATATATATATATATATATATATATATATATATATATATATATATATATATATATATATATATATATATATATATATATATATATATATATATATATATATATATATATATATATATATATATATATACATATTCATGGTTATTCACTGGATCGAGTTTTCAGCTGAATCTACTTCAATTTATTTTTAATATGCCACGAATGGCTCCCAAAATTGTACCAGTTTTGTTTAAATTGGATTGATATTTGGACCCCTTTTTTCTACATATTGTAGAGCTTAAACTAGAAGATTTATTCTCATGAAAGTTACGTTCATTTCAAATTTTCTATGGAGGATCAAAATAAATTAAAAATAAGCATGTCCTTTGTTGAAATAATTGCTAATTAGCAGGAAAGCTTGGAGAGCCATAGAAACCAGTCTGATCGGACTAGGTTAATAAAACATTTTTTTCTGAAACTAGTTATTGACAGTCATTTTCATGTAATATTTTATTTTATATTAAAATGATATTACAAAGGAAAAAAACGTTTATGACACCTGTACAAGGTCTGAGACACCATTGCGGACCGCAAATGTATTTTAATTTATTTGCAATAAATCTCCTCCGCGGCCAACAATTATTTCAATCGTTTCTTCTTTGCATAAAATAACGCATTTTGCGGCAGTGCTTCGTATGAATTTAATTATGATTCTATTGTATAAGTCTGTTAACCTTTAAACGTGATGAATTGCATCGGGCGCGCACTTACTCTTTAGAAATTAATACCTACCTAATGCCAAGCCAGCGCTATAGGTACAGAACTGCGATTGCCACATCATCATGCCCCAGCAAATCTTTAATTTTTTTAACGGCCCCGGCGTGTGTTGATTTCGTTAGAAAAATCCTATAAATCCGTAAAATTATTTTCTTAGCTTATCTTTCTTTTACGGAATATGTATTTATTGTTATGTTTCACACTGGATGGTAAATTATCTTTTATGGATCATGTGTTCTTAAAAAAAAGACAATTCAATAAAATTTTAAAATACAGTAAACTTCCCTCTACTTATAAAAATACACAATGTACAGGGTATCCAAATTTCGAAGAAGCCACAAACAAATTTTCCCTAGCCCTTTTCGTTTTCAGATACAGGGTGAAATTGGAAATTTCGTGTTTTCAGTTACCCCTCGTATCTCGATGGCCTGGCAACTTACCGAAAAGGTGAAAACTAACATCGATAGAGTTTTTTGCGTAGAATTCAGTGACGTAGTCAGTTTTTGGTTAGATACTATCGTTTTCGAGGTATAGACTAAAGTTGGGTTTTTTTAAAGGGACACCCTGTATATTGTTTAATACTTGGTTTCCGCTTATTTTTAGCTTCTCAAAAATATATAATACTTGATATTTATTTCAATCCGGTACCGACAATAAAGTCAATTTAAAGAAAAGTTTAGGCCTAGTAGGCCATGAAAATTGTGTGTTATTTTTCTAAATCTGAATTATCTGTACCAAAGTTTGTTATAATATCATAATAAAACAATAAATCAAAAAACAAATACATAGCTATTATTTAGTCTTTACCCTGGACAACACAACTAACACAAATACTTAGGAAATCTAATAAAAAAAATAAATACCTATAGTACACTAAAAATGTTTTATTTACAACAAATGCCGTTGGATTTAATACTTTTCTAATATTGACAATTGTGTTGTTTGAAAATACTTACATCTATTTAATTTATCCCTTAGAAATACCCAAGCTCTGTTTTAAATAAAATAAGGCGGCCATGACTCGATTAAACAAAAGAATATATAGATTCTGTTGAGCCATTGTAGAAAAAATTGACTTTTGTCATTGCTAAATTATTGTAATCAACTATTGCCTTTGTCCATTTATTAAATATCAAATGGCTGCGAATTTCGAAAACTTGGAGAAAAAAATCCAGATGAAGCGTCAGAGTAATACTAAGTAAACAAAATAACTTTGCTTCTTAAACCAGGGCTTTTCGGAATAGCCGATGTAGAAGGACTCTCAGTATTTTTGAAAAACAAAAGTATAGATAATAATAAAACTTTAGTTTTGTGACTTTTTTTTCAGAATAATAATATTAATATTTCAAATTTTGCCTATCGTTCCTAATAGGTTACAATTGTGTCCAAAATTTGCTTGTAATAAAAATTTCTAAATGTTTGCTAAATTTCCAATAAAATTAATTATAATTAGGATATTTGGAAAGTAGAATAGCAGTTTTGTTGATAGGTGATAAGAAAAAACATCTTTTACATCGCCCTGTATAATAAAATAATTCAATTTAATTTATTTTGAATATGTCGTTCTATAATTTATATATCTGTAAATATGCATTTATTCCTTATAGATACCCAGAACGAAGACAGCCGGAAGAGAGAACATTTTCAAGAATAAAAGTAAATCTGATCAATCAGGGATCATTCAAAGTACCGCGACCGAAATCATATTACAAAGAGAATCGAGAAACCGAAGAGGTTAATGTTTTAGTTGCAATCAATCCGTCAACTTCCTGTCAAAAAGTGGAGGATGAAGTGGGAGTACCTAAGTCAACCGTGCAGACTATTCTAAAAAATTACCATTTCAAACCATATAAATATAAGTTAGTGCACCATTTGCAACCGGGAGATGCACAGCGTCGCATAGATTTCTGCAATAGGTACATTCATATGACTAATACCGAAATAAATTTCGAAAGAAGAGTTATATAGTCTGACGAGGCATATATCTCAAGTGCAGATATTCTAAATCGACACAATAATAGATGCTGGTCCAAAGAAAATGAACATGTTATATTTCCACGCGAACAACAAGGCAGGTTTGGATTTAGCGTGTCCTGCTTTATCCTTGACACAAAAATAAGGTGTGTCATTTATAACAGCAGTCTTACTGGAAACCGGTACCTAGAGATACTGGAAAATACTCTTCCTAATTTATTGGATAATATTCCTTTAGAACAATTACAAAATATTTGTCTTCAGCAAGATGGTACCCCGGCTCATAATGCACGGACTGTTAGTACCTTTTTACCTGTAAGATGACCGCCTAGGTCGCCAGATTTGTCGGTCCAAGACTTATTTCTATGGGGATATCTTAAAGGCATCATTTGCCAAAGGCAACACCACACGATCGAAGATCTACAAAACGACACAAGAAGAACCATTAGATATTTACAAGCTCGCCAAATGATTATGCTTAACACACTAAGTAGAATAAGAAAGATGTGTGATATGTGTATAAGGTATAATGTGGAACAGTTCGAACAGTATCTGTAATTTATAAACCCTGCATAGACTTTTTTTCTAATTTAGTCAATAGTAAGTATTTGACAGAATACAATTTTATTGTCAACATTAGAAAAGTAATTAGATTATCGTCCTATGTATATATTTTTATTTTATATTATGTGTTTTTAGCAGATTTCTTAGATGTTTGTGTGTTTCCCTAGCATAAAAATTAAATAGTATGAATCTTTCTTAACTGATTTATTGTTTAATAATGATATTATAACAAATTTTGGTACAGATAATTCAGATTTAGAAAATTAACACACAATTTTCATGATTTAAAATTGTTTAATTGTCGAATTGATAAATATCATAACAAATATTAAAAAATATACAGGTACAGATAATTTTAGTCTAGAAAACGATAACAGCTTAAGCCACTGAAACGTAAATAACTCTATCGAAGTTAGTTTTCACCTTTTCGGTAAGTTGCCAGGCCATCGAGATACGAGGGGTACCTAAAAACGCAAAATTTTCACTCTGTATCTCAAAAACGAAGAGGGCTAGGAAAAATTTGTTTGTGGCTTCTTTGGTTTCACAAAAAAGTAGCACAGTGTTACGAAAACCGCATCTCTCTATATTCAGTAATAAAGGAGATACCCCGCAAAAACATCGAAATTCGGATATCCTGTACTTCCAAGTCCTCTCATTTCCATGCATTTTCTATTTTTAACTTTTTTTAATAGACTGTTTAAATTTTGTCTCATTTCATTTCTAATGTATTTAACCGTCATGTATATACGTAAGCTATTATAGTATACAGGGTGTCTAAAATGTAAGGAAATATTTAAAATAAACATTCATTACCATCTGCAGACCAAAAGCTTGCACTGATTTTCATGAATGAAGTATCAAAAGATTCCTTCGAGTGTTTTACCTAGTTTGCTTTTAAAAAATGAAATGGCGAAAGACCTCATTAAGGCAATTCTAAACATATATACGTATGCTATTACAGTATACAGCGTGGGCCCAATATAAACGATTATTGAAAAAGATTTATAAAACTTATACGGCTAAACGGATTTTAATAAGTGAAGGTAAAATGCAATAAAAAAGTTATTTATGTGATTTATCTTACCTGTCAAATTTGTGATTTGTTTTTTTTTAATGGCAGATCTTTTTTCTCAAAATTTGAAACATGATAAAGGAAAATTATTATTTTAAAATATTTAAAATTAAGTTTTTTTATTCATACCTATAAACCAAATTACAACTCTATCGATTGACTTAAAATGATTCTATTTTTTTTACCTTAATGCTTTTTCCCCTAGGCAACCAAATTTAAGCAAACCTATCACAGCACTATTATTAATAGAACCGTTGGATGAAGAATTTATTCAATTGTTTTTTGTGATGTGACGAATGTAGTTTAGCCCAATAGCCGAACACCGGATATTCGGCTGAATTTGAACCGAATATTCGGCCGAATACCGAATAGTTATCAAAGGATGTGAACTGTTCGGTCACATCTCAACTTTATTTGGTTATTTCAATAATTTAATTATAGGAATAGAAAAATTGTTTTTCATAGTTTTGTTGTCATTAAAAAGTAAATCAATATGTATAAACTATTACTACTAATAAACAAACCAATTTAAAAATATTTTTCATTCAATTGTTGGACGCATTTTTCGGACTCATTTATGTTTTCATCAGCAAAATAACGTTTAAAATAAAAAATCAATTAAGAAAACGCATTTCGGCAATGAATTTATCAAAAATAGATAATCTAAGTCAGGTTTGCTTACATTGGTTACAGCGAAAAAGCAATAAAAAAATGAGAAAAATTTTGTGGTCAACCAATAGTCGTGACAATTGGCACGCAGCTGGGAATCAAAAAAGAAACAATTTTTTTTCTTCACCATTTTCCAAATTTTTAAAGAAATGCCGTTTTCTGCAATTAAAAAAAAATTAAATTTTGACAGATAGGATAAACGTGACTACTTTTTTATTTGGCATTTGGCTTTATTTTTAAATCAAAACCTTTTTGCCGACTCAAATTTTGATAAAGCAATTATTTTAAAAAAATCATATGATGCGGACTTTACGGGTTACACTGCATAACAAGTTTGAAAGAGAGAGTGCATAAATCCTTCGAATTTGAAAACGATCACTTTCACACAAGTAATATACACTATTTACACTAGGTTTAAAAAAACCACTAACAAAATTTACCCATTGATCCACTTGTACACATACCGTTACCTATACATATCGACCTACAAGAACTTTAATGCAGTTAACATGGAATGTTATGAGTTTTAAGTTAATTTATCTTAATACAGCAACGGGGACATTTACCTCCCTTAAAATACTTGGAAAAGAACAAAATAATGATTTAAATATTGCGTACAAATATTAAATACTACTGCTCCCCTCTCCGGACACCCAAAAAACTTTATTTTATAATGTCACTGTCTAAAAAAATATAAATACAAGTTCAGGAATATAATGAGAAAACAAAGAGGCAAGCACAACACTATACTCTGCATAATTCTAATTTTCCTGTTGTTCAATAAACTGTCATTTTTGTCATAGGCGTTTTTTACCATCTTCAGGCTAGAGCATAACGACATATTTGTAACAATATTAGATCAAAATATGATAATTCAGTAACAAGAGCCTAGATTATTTTCTTATTTACTTATATACAGCTGAATTATGAGGTAGTCACTGTAAATGTATATTAATCGTTCCACCGTGAACCGGTATGTAGTCACTGTGTCATTTTACATTTTTGCACTATGTATCAATTAATTAGAAACTCGATGGGTATATAGTATTAGGCCATTAAGCCCAACTTAAAAAATTAATATTTTATATATATAAATGGATTCTATTTATTTATTTATTTATTTTCTGACGGTCTTTTGAGTACTTTTCACAGCCTCATTTATTATTTTCATTCGTTCTTCTCCTCTTCTCTACAAGCTCTTCTGGCTTTTGCCGAGATGTAGATTTTATTTTTTTTTCTCTTATTGTGCTTGTTATTCCTCTGCCTTCAGTAGAATTTTTGTCAATGTACTGTTTATGTGATTTAAAATATTTAGGCATTTTGCCATGCATTGCTTTTATTTACCTTTAAAGGTTCAGACTATCGCGGAAAATTGGCCTCCCCCGTAGACCCGCCTATGTTTGTGAATTCGCCAAACTCAGGCCCGTACATTAACAATGATCAAAATACTTTACGTGCCATGGACCACTTACATTTACGGTTTTCGCAAAAAAACTTGTAGAATATAATTCTGAATTTTTTGCAATCTTATTTTTTCTCTGTGTCTCTTTCTCTTTTATGGCGAAGCTCGCGGAGCTCAACCCAAGGACGGGTCCTTTTTATTTAATTGAGATTTTATCTCTGGAGCACTTTTACATTATGCATAAACAATTTCGGTAGAAATAAAGTAGAATATTTGTCAGTGCTCAAGGAGCCGAGCAACGGAATTTTGATTGTATTATGGGTAATACTTTGTTTTATTGACATCAACATTTTAATTTGTGCGGAATGTTTTGCATCAATTTGAATAAAAATGTTGATTTCCCAACCGGTAAAATTTTAAAATAGAATTTGGTTGGCCTCAGTTCTCTTCCGTTTTATATTATAATATTATTACTATGTTTTGTTTGTTTAGCAGAAAGTCACTGTTTTCTTCAATAGTCATTCCGGCATGCCCAAATATGAATTTATGACAATGCATATGTTTCATTTAAAAATCTAACAATCATTCAGATTGGAAGGGATATAGATTTTTCATTTCCCCGACTATCAATCATTACATTTTTTAATCCAGATCTAATTTATATATACACGTACATACGTACATACATACATACATGATTACATCCACACATACACAAATAAAACCCTTGCTTCGATACTCCAGTATAAAACTATTTTTATTTTGTTTTTATTTTAATTTGTGCCATTTATTATTTTACGCCAATAAAAGGAAATTAAATTTTACCGACTTTTTATACGTTTTATTAAGGCTTCATTTTGTTTTGCTACATAAATAACATTCGAACTAAAATTTTATCAGTTCATTCCTCTATCACACTTCATTTCGTGTAAAATTAGTTTTTATTATGCTGTCATTTAGTTTGTTGTAACCAATGCATTCCTATATGAAAATGGTTATACTCAATTACACACACAATTAATATAAATAAATGTTCAGAAAACATTTTTCGTGTTATAGGGACTATAAAATGTTAAAAAACAGTTTATTCGAACACTTTCATTAACACACTATTTTTAATATATAGAGTGTTATTTAATATCCCCACCCCCTTTTTATTTTTGGAACTAGTCAATGTAAAAAATTTGAAATTTGGTACACTTGTTTAGCAGACAAAATATTCAATTTTTTGTGTATATTTCCTTATTTAAAATGTCAAGTTGGTGGCTGGGACTCATTTTAAAATAAGGGCTAAAAATTTTTGTAATTATAAGGGTGAGGTAAGTACTGTACTTTTCATTTGTGTGTCCTAATTTAAAGTAAAATTTAGCACAAAATATACAGTAAAAATGTGTATTTAGTCTACTATTCTAGTGTGCAAAATTTCGAATTTGTTATATAGACTGATTCAAAACCATTAAGAGGGGGTCATTGAAGAATGCAAAAGTCAATTTCTACAACTAACCCTCCCACATTACACAAGTCCCGTGTTATTACGGCAATTATTCCATACTTAAATTTTAATCAAGAGAAACCATGCCTCTTCCAAAACATTTTTTGCGGCTTCGAAAACCAATTAGAAACAAGCTGACCCTGTAGGAAATACGCGTATCCCTTCTTAGTTTTATGCTTCAAATTTCTACCTGGCTTAAAAACAATTCGACACAACAAATGCAGTTACATATACACGGGCAGGTGAAGTGACTTGCAGATTTCTCGGCTGGTACTATCTACAGTGAGAACCCAACATTTTTGCGAACCTTCTGCCGTTCGGCGTTGTCGATACTGGGTAGTAGTGGTGGTTAAAATTGACAATCCTCGGTCCCATTAGGATCGTAATGTTTAACAGAATTTATACACAATTTAACTAACTACATTGTTATTAACTATAAAATTAAAGCTTTAGACAGCCTTTTGTTAAAACTCAATACTAAGGAATTCTATACAATTGCGAATTACGTTTTCTCAACCTTTTAGTATTAGCAACCCAATTTTTCATACCAGTTTTAGTCGCGCCTCCCTTCTAACGATAACATCATTTCTTACTTTATTTAATTATTAAAAAAGGGGCTTTTAAAATCCAGACTCTCACGCATTCTGCAAAGATATGGGTGCAGATCATCCAACGATTTTCTTGCGAATTAAGGGGGTTGAAACGCATATTGGTTTTTTTGGGCTTTTTTTTAAAACTTAAATATCTCAAAAATTTTAGAAGCGCGGTTTTCGACAAATGAGTGACCATTAAAAAAACGGTTTTTTATTATCTTTATTGATTTTGGGGTAATCAGTAAGTCAAAAGTAAAAAGCAATTTGAAGGGTTTTTAAATAATTGTCGTATCAGAAAAATTTTGCTAAAAATCAACTTTTTTGGATATCAGCACCCTATACCTGAATAACACTTATTCAAATTGATTATTACAAGAGGATTAGTGCATTGTTTAAATGCTTGAAACAAAGATATACAGGATGTAACAAAAATATGTTTTTACTGCTGTTCAAGATAGTTTTACTAAATTGGACCCCTTAGCACATTTCCTTAATTTAGAATCGCTCCAGAAAAAACTTCGATTTTTTCTAAAATGCAAAGGACA
Source organism: Kuschelorhynchus macadamiae (assembly GCA_030620095.1). Taxonomy (NCBI): domain Eukaryota; kingdom Metazoa; phylum Arthropoda; class Insecta; order Coleoptera; family Curculionidae; genus Kuschelorhynchus; species Kuschelorhynchus macadamiae. The sequence goes on along the minus strand of JAUTXW010000556.1, from coordinate 359,095 downwards.
TTTTTGGAACCTTCAATTAAAGCACCGAAACTGGTTTTATTATTTATTTGTATTATTTTTAGTGTTATTCAGATAAGGTGCTGATATCCCAAAAAGGAGATTTTTTGGTAAAATTTAAATTTTTCTGATACTACGACAATTATTTAAATTAGTTTTTACTTCTAACCTACTGATTCCCCTACAATCAATAAAAATCACAAAAAAAAAACGATTTTTCAAAAATGGAAAAATATGAAATTTGAAGAAAATTGCATTTGTTGATTTATAAATCAGGATCGCTAAATCGAAATCTGATTCAAAGCACTTATAAACCAAAAAATGGCAGCTTATTTGTTGGAAACCGCACTTATAAGTTTTTCGAGACATTTAAGTTTAAAAATACCCAAAAATTGTTTATTATGCGTTTCAAAGTTCCACAGCACTGTATTTTTGGAAAAGGAGAAGCTTTTTTCGAGATCACTTATTTATGATCAAGCCAAGCTACATGGTTGACATTTTTGACAAATTAAATTTATTAAATCTTCAGCTTAATGGACTAACACATATATTTTCGACTCGAGCGACAAAATAACAGCTTTTTGCAGGAAACTAGAATTATCAAATACAATAGACGAACAAAAAAATATATATAGCTGAAATAACTACCTTGTGACATTATAATCTTTTTTTTGTAAAAGTTCATTCTTTTTATTTTAGTATTTATTAGAATAGTCACACAGGATGACAACAGTGTTAAAGTCAACTAGCTGACATAAATCGAATATCAAAAAACTGGAAAATCACCACAAATAATTTAAAAAGCTGTGGTATATACAATATCTTTGAAAAAGTTCGTATCATATAGAATATTATTTTGTCAGGTAACTTTGAAGATGAATATGAAAAATGTCTTATCAAAATTTATATTTCTCTTGGACAACCTCAGAAAAAAATGCTTTTTTGCCAAAATATGGAAAAGTTGGTTATTTTCTATTTTTACCTATTATATATACCGAATTTTGGTCAGCAATTTCAGTTCTCAACATTTTAAGGCACTAGATCAATTTACAAAAAGTATTATTGATTACATATCTAAATAGTTCAGCGTTTTTTTTTATTAAGCCATCTATCTACTATTAAAAAATACAATTTTAATAAGCTGAAATTCTTTAGGATCAACTTTTTAAATTTTTATGGAATGGACAATTTGGTATAACTAATATTCTGGTGAAGTTACTTAGATAATATTTTTTTTAAGTTAGTGTTATTACAAAAAAAGTATGTAATGAATCTAGACCTGAAATTCTTAAAATCACGTCAAGTTTGCGTCAAACATGACATACTTTTAGGAAGTAATTCTATTTTTCCTCACAAAACAACTTTTATGCAATTAATATTACATACTATAATACTAAAATAAAATATATTTTTTTGAAAGTTAGACAATTATTATTTTTTAGAATTATCAAAAAAATATAAAAAAATTATAAAAATTAAATATTGGAAATTATTCCCAAAATTAGGTGCTAATTTCTAAGACTAATAAGTAAAGGACTTTTCTCAATAAATCCTATTCATATTTAAGCTTGATTCTTTTTTCTATTTTATAAAGACATGTACATTTTGACAGTTATTCAAGTTACGTGACTATTTCCCAATAAGCCCTTTTCCATACCAAAAGTTCTTACCTATGGTATATTTTGACAAAGTCAATAACAAATATAAATTAAGAAAAAAACCTGCTTGCATCTAATATATTAACTTAGGAAAAGAAACTGCGAAACATGTTAAAATAAGGGAAACTTTACTTTATATGGGAACCCGATAATCCGTATAAAGCAAAAAGTAAAATTAGATCTACTTCTGCATATCCTCGGATATCATTTTTGCCCCTTAACCTATTTATAATTTTTATTTATGTCTATCCTGACGTCGCGTTAACAAGGCACATCTTGAAAAAGTGACAGTTTTCTTTAAAAATGAAAAAAATGAACTCGACTTTATCAAATTTCTTGACTTAGTGCAAAAAAATGTAAAACTATATTTAGTAAAAAAAATATGGGACTTTTGATCTGCATAGTTGTTTCAGTCGTAGGAGGTACCAATACTCAAGTACGAAGGCTTAAAATCAATCCAAAAATTATTTCAAAAATCAGCGTTAACACCAATCGGGCTGAATTTTCTACCAGTATCTAGAGGAAACATACGTTTCTATAGAATATTTAGTTCTTTCTTCCAAAATCCATCATTTAGAAGATACAAGGCTGAACGAGAAATCTTTTATATCTGGGACACCCTGTATATAATAAATATAAATATTAGCATATATATATATTGGACAAAATGGCGTACTACTTCCGCCATTTTGATTATTTATAGGCAGCTAACCTAGCGGGATACAAGAGACCAATCTTCTGATGCCCCACTGATGATAACTTGTACAGGCGTTTATCCTGTATGGGTACACACAAATTTACATACTTACATACATGAATGTTAAACACATTATTCTCCTTTGCATGCGCAGTCGGGTAAAAAAGATCCCATATGATACAAAATGCTTTAAAAGACACTAGTTATAAACGTTTTTGAGCGTAGTTAACATTAATTTTGTTGGATATAAGTTTTATGTGAGACTTAAATTTACAAGAAAGCGGGAGTGTTAGAGAAATGTGCAACAATATCAACGAGTTTACGCTATTTTACAGGGATTTTTTTTGTATCAGGAAACGCACAATTTCAAAAGCTCAAGTTACTATCTTCAGAAATATTTACGTACAATACGACAATGGAATCGGAAGAAAGAGAGAAATAAAGAGAGAATCCCGACGGACGGGAGGTATCAAGATCTGTATGTGCCGTCTTTGGGGTCAACTAAGGCAATATATTCTTGTATCTATAATACAATCGAGGACTATATGGTCGAGCAGCATCATTTTTTCGTTGCGTTTCACACTTCAGCAACATTTGAGACGCGTCGTTTCTCCCACGAGTTCACCTATGAACTTAAAGTCAGCTCTATACGAGTACGAATATTACGTACGTTGGATATTGTTATGGTACCTGTTAATTTGTTCGAGTAGGTTCGCGTTCCTATGCAGCCGTTGCAATGGTACCGGTGACGTTTAGAGAAAGAACTCAGAGCTTAACTGCTAAATTATTCGGGAATAAACAAAGATTAGCATATTATGTAGAAACTAGTAATAGAATATACCGAGCCGTCTCAGTTATTCTATTCCAATAGAATATCTTCATTAAATTAAAATATATAAAAATTAAAAAATGAAAGTACTCACAATTCATTTTCAAAATAACCTGTATATGCATGCGAAAAATTTCGCTTTTGAAACAATTTCAAAGCAATAATAATAGATCTTCTAGCATAGTTAGCCATATCTGGCATATAGCAATTTGAAATAAAATTATTTTACCATGGCAGCGGTCAAATGTCAATCTTTTATAACATGAAGGTAATTTTTGTGACTAAAATTGGTATTTATATACTTTCGCCTATTATGTGCAATTTTAATGATCTCTAATATACTAGTGGAATTTTTCATTTTCAATAATTTCTTCTCATAATTTTTCCGTTGAACCTGTGAAAAAATATTTTGCAATGAAAAAATCAACGCAAGGCAGACGCGATAGAAAAACGTAAAGCTGGGGACATCAACGCTCGATTAGAAAGCAAACCAAACATTGTTTCTGGTATATCTCAGTTATTTATTTACATTGATGTCGATCCCCACATAAGAGATAACTTATAATACGCGCAAAAGAAATTATTTATCATTATGCTAGCTATAACCTGAAAATTAATGATTAAATACTTATATCATACTACTTGATCTGGTAATCACAGTAATCCTTATTTACAATTTAATTGTTTCCTGATATTAATAATGTAAAAGAAATACAAATACTTTATTAATTTTATACAAGGGTATAAATAATTTCTTGAAGTTTTTTTATTGTTTGTTTTTCAAAATCTGAAATAAATATTGATTTTTTCTAATTTTTTATTTAGTTTAGACACAAGGTAATTATCATGTAATTTTTAAAAGCCAAGTTTGTGTAAAAACCACGAGTATATTAACCAAGTATACCCTATCTAAGTGCTATATATTTACAATTACATAAGGGAAGATCAATTTGACATTGTTTTCTTAACCTTTGTCTGTTAAATTGGTTAGTTCTATGTACTTTATGTCTCGGCTTTTTATATTATTTTAAAAATCAATTCATTTTTATGACAATTTGTATTTTTATAGGTAAAGATTAATTAAACATATTTTTGAGAGATTAATAGTAAGTACACCTAAATAAAAGCGGAATTGCATTAAATATTATTTTAAAATATTAGCAGTAAGAGCAATTTTGTTTCTATCGTAATTGTTGTAGCGAGCAGAGCTACAGCTATTTGTCTATTTTATAAAATATCTTTTTTAAATTGTATTATGTATTTTTCGGAAAATATAAATATCTGACATAGCACATTACTTCGTTAAGATTTTGAATGTGGAACCTAAAAGATATTTCAACTGAAGGAAACTCTTATTAGTTCTTTTTGCCCATAGGAATATAAACTTTATACAGCGTATAACAAAAGTCTGAAAATTTTATGATATCTTGAGAATCGGACATCCAGTTTTAATTAAATTTGGACTCAAGTATTGATTCCTTCTCAGCTCACACTTAACATTAATAATTTTTGAAAAATGATCCTTTGCTCAAAAACCGTTGAATTTAACAACTAAATGTATTTTAGGAAACATCTTTAAAAATGGAAAATGTAATAAAATATAGGGTATTCGATTTAAGAAATAAAAGTCCCTATCAATTACTGAAAAAGGTAAACGTGGCAATCTTGCAAATGTCACCCTCAGCTATGTCGCATCTCCATACAAAGCTAGTCTAAATTTATTTAAAATTGGATGACCGATTTTCGAGATACTTAGAGCTGTCCAGACTTTCCACACTCGTGTTAACCTACTCATAGCTCTCCTTGCCATTCGTATTCGCCTTTTGATCTCTCTTGTACAATGTCCCTGGTTACTGATACATGATCCTAGATACACAGACTCATACAGGGTCACTCAAGGAATTTTGCGATTTAGAAAGACCCTGAGATGTTATGAAGCAAGATCTTACTTGCATGACAAATTGTTGAAATCGTTCGATAATTTTCACATTTTGTTGTAGTGCCTTTCTTGTGTATAGGGACGTATATAGATGTGCATCAATCCTCCAGTCAAATTCACATTCAACTTATTTATGCATAACTCAAGCACCAAAAGGTTTCCTTCGACATTTATATTTTGTAGGAATTCTCCTGGGACTCTATCGCATCATGTCGGTTTTTTGGTTTTTTAGTGATCTTATAGCCTCTTTCATCTTAGATAGCACTATATCTGGTTCAAGATCTATCTGGTGAAAATCCGTCGACTACTTGAGGAACATATTCTGTATGTACATACAATTATATATACGGGATTGCTGCAAACACCAGTTTGCTACATGCAAATCCGGTACCTTGCGAAGGATATAAGTCCTAAGTAACCATGGCGTCAGCCGGCATGGATGTGAATACCGAAACAGCGAAATTAATCACAGCATATTTTATAGTTATAGTAGTCGGGGGGTAAGTCGCAGCTGTGGAAATAACACTAGGGTAAAAAAGCCTCAACTCAAACGAGATATTAACAAAAATTGTCATATCATTTACTATTTCGGTGAAATTATGTGATAATTTGGATAATAATTTACTCTGGAATTTAAAACCATGGTATAACTGTATAAAAAAACCAGTTGTTTTCTTGCATTATATAATATGAATTAATGGAATGCAGTACTGTTTAAGAGCATATCGGAGTGAATTTACCTATTTTTCTTACCTTTTCTTTGTGTAAGCTAGTTGTCAAGACTTTTGTACATAAAAAATAGAGAAAAATCTTACATACATTCAGAAACCAAATGACTTCGTCCGTGTCGCTGGGTAGTAGCGTTGAAAAACACATTAAAGTGTTCACCGCCAAAGATGTCGAATGGCACACTTTTTTTTTCTAGAAATCGATGGAGAACAATGGAGCTTTATTTCCAAAAATGGTTTAGTCCACGTATTTGAGTTCATGAGGTATGGATAGTGAAAAAATACTGACAATTATTACAATTTTGTACTTAGAATAAAAGCGAAAAATTGATTCTCGACCTCGGCAACAATGTAATCGTTCAATCATTTCCCCCACTAAAAGAAACTATTACAATAGCCAGTTTTGCCATTTAAATTTGAAGCTGTCAGCTCACAGAACCTCGAACCTGTATCGAATTATGGCATCATAGGGCGAGAATGTTTATAGAATTTTAATGTTATTAATAGTTTTAGACTTTTTAGACGTCAAAATATTGCATTGTCATCCGAAATACAGACGGACAAGTAAAGTTCAATAAAAGATTGTAAAAACGTAAAAATAATTAATTATACTCAGGGATGCGGAATTAGAAATCAATTATCAGCTGAGCCAGGTTTGCTCAATAATGGGGAAATTCTTTGAATTTATTTTTGCTAATCCGATTTATCAGTTTTCTTGCAGTCAATTTCCTGGTATACCAATAATAATTTAGATCCGGTTTTAGTACAAAGGAATGAATGGTTCTGTTACAATAATCCTAACGTATTGAAAACCCTATAACGTTAAATTTCAAACCTTTTATTAATGCCCCATCGAGGTATAATTCCCACAATTTTCCACGGTTCAGCGTACAACAGTCGTACTGTCCAGTATTAAAAAACGCGAGCCGCTCTTTCACCGCGTTTTAAGGCTAATGCTTTTCGTGCCTATCCGATCTTTTTATGTATGTACTTGCCTTCGCTCATTACGCAACGTATAATTATATTCTCATTTCTGGCCAGTTTTGTCCATTAAGGCATTATGAAATACGTAAATGGAGAATGTAATTGGGTAGTATTACAGTGATCAGAGTTGTGACAAATCATCACCAATATTAGTGTAGCACTATTTCAGGAAAAAATAATAGAAACAGGGAAAAGGCATGTCAGATTCATGGCCTGTTCTAGTGGTTAGCAAACTGTTTCTTGTTCTTGCAGAAAATGCAAGGAAGAGCATGTAAAGAATATTATTATAACGAAAAACCACGTTTTTTTTCGATACGTTATTATAAGACATATAAATATAAAAAATGTTATATATACTTCTGGACAATAAATTCTAGACAGCTGAATTTTGGTTAAATTTGACAATGAAAAAACTTTTTTTCACTTTTCCGCAAATTATTAGGGTCAATATTTTTTCGCAACCGAAATTTTATAATAATTTTTGGTACAACATTTAAATTTAGTTGAATAAGCATTTACATACGTATATTTTAAAAAACTGATAAAACCGTCATTTTGTTCTGCCATCATGGATTCGCGCCAAATTTTAAGTAAGATGGATAAGTAGTTTTTTGATACTAACTCTCCTTATGAGACTTGATTTTTGAGCAAAATTTGAAGTAAACGGTAAGTAATTTTTGAGCGCACATATTTACCGACAGACAGAGGTAAATAAGAAAAGATATTTTCAGTGTCTTAACCTGAAACGCAAAAAATTGCCAAAATTCCGAAAGGTAATTTTTTTCTATAAAAGACAAAAACATCATAGATTTTTTTTACACTTATAATTTTAAATTAAGAACTTTTCTCCTCCCCTTTCCTTGTATGATTTTTTACGAAACATTTATAATGACAGGAATAGATAAAATATGAAAGATCAAGCAAACTAGCAGAACAAAAGCTAAATGCCATTGAACGAAGGGCCCTAACAAACCTTCGAATAAATAAAGACATCACAATCCTTCAAGCAGATAAAAGAAACGCAAATGTGGTTATAAATACACAAGACTACATACAAAAATGCAGAATATTCTACAAAACAATTGTTATAAGGCTGTTCTAAGTGACCCGACTACGTACCTAGAAAAGACAACTATAAATAAAATAAAAAGTTCGACAGTACACCCCGAAATTAAACAAAAAATCATACCACGGGAAAAGTCGAGCACATGTTCTAAACTCTATAGTTTACCAAAAATACACAGACCAGGGGCGCCCATCAGACCCATTGTTAGTGCTGTTAATTCGCCGCTGCAGAAACTGGTGGAAAAATATCTTGCTCAAATTATGCAACCATATATATATATATATATATATATATATATATATATATATATATATATATATATATATATATATATAAATATATGTATATAGATATATATATATATATATATATATATATATATATATATATATATATATATCAGGAAAAGGAAATTGTTTACCGATTCTTTTAAATCTAGAATCAAAATATGATTCGTTCTTAACACGAAGGATCACAGAAATAAAATGATAAAAGCTATTATAAGACCATACTACCTATTTATTAACTATTGTATAGATAAACAATATTTATTTAATATTTTAATATGTTTTTTATTATGTTATGTTTACCGAATCCAAAACAAACAACGATAAAAACGAACAAGTAAACGCGAGTTGCTAAACGCGGAACGAATTATTAATAAGCCCCCATTAGAGCAGAACTTTTGCTCGGCATATCCACGATCGTCGGTCGTACCAAATAAGTATAAAATGACGCAGAAATAACCCAAAGTATCGACTATTAATTAGAGAATAAACTGAAAAGTAACGTGTTCTTGCTATGTGCATGTTCAGGAATGTTCAAACAAGAAATAGAAAACACTCGTCCGGCTGGCGCTCTACTTTATCGTCTACAATTAGAAAACATTATATTTAGGCTGTTATTAAATATAATATAATATTCTCGTTCCTAATTTCCTTAAGATATTCATAGGTGATGTTTTATGTATATGCGTTCGATCTTCCGCATGCTTGAGCAAATTGACTGTATATACTCTATTCGGTCGCATAAAATAAATGGAGAAAATTAATTTATCATCATATTAAAAAGGAACTGAATTAGACTTTTTTTTAATTTCGAGAATGTATATAAATAACAGAGACTTTTTAAATAACGGTTATTTTAACATGTTTTTGCAATTCCGGTTTGATTAAAGTGTTTACAGCAAAACAGTCTTTTACATGGTTTTTTGTTATAAATGCACCCCCAAGAACTTTCCAATTTTTATACATATAAAAAGAGATTGAATACAAAAGTTTATTCAAATAATATTTTTTTGGTGTAGTTTCCATATGTAGAGTGTATTTTTCACAGCAAAAATATATCCTCCATCATAAAGAAATTTAAAATAATTAAGCAAAACATTATTTTAAATGTTATAGAAAACTAAATATTCTTGTACACTGCTAGGCCGGTAGTTGTTCACAATGTTAAAACATAAATTACACACTGAAAAAAATTAGAAAAGGTTTTAATAAATATCTGTTTTTCTGATTTTCAGTTCACTCAAAATTATTTTGTTTGGTTTAGTGTTGATAGTATAGTTTTGAAGAGTGAGCTATGATTCTTCATTCTGGCTAAATATATTTATGGCATACACGTGAAGGTGAAAAAGATTTTTATCGACCGTAATATTATAATAGATTGCAGTAAATAACTGTTTTTAACTAATATACAACGGCTCATTCATTTTCGGTTTTATGGTAGAAACCATAACAAACACGTGGAGTGAGTGCTTGTTCGAACTTGAAAACTGTGAAAATATAAACATGGAAAATTATGTACACGGGGTTTCATTCGGTCGGTCTTTTGTCGAAAAAGTGAAAATAACATACCTATAAATAACTGAATGAGAAATGAGTCTGAACGGCTTTATTTCCCTCACACCATCTACATGCATGTAAATTGACTTTCATAAGCGACGAATAAATATGCAATAACTGTTTGTTTCTTCTAAACAAACCATTATTTAGGAAATGTTAGTGATTATTTGCTGTAAATATGTTTTTGTTTGGGAGCAATTATATTTGTTTTAAATAAACAAAAAATGGTTTGTGTCGTTGAATACGAAAGAGCTAAAGAAATGGACAAAGAGTTTTAATTTTATATCAGAATTCATACAGGGTGCTCCAAAAAAAAGTTCCGCAGGATAAACTTGTAGGTGGTGTAAAAAAATGTAACACACTGTATACTACCATCCACGATTTTGATATTTTATCGTAGAGGTTCTTAAAAGTAATACATGTTCTAAATTTTTCTGTCATAGAAGGAACTGGAAAAAAACGCGAAAAACGGGAAAAAAATTGAAACTTTGACACCCTGTATAACGAAAATGGGGCGTTTTTGCCCATGCATATATTGGCATTTTTTTCCTATTTTGTCGAGTACTATCACCCCCGAAAATATGTCCACGACATTAATTAACACCCTGTATATATATATATATATATATATATATATATATATATATATATATATATATATATATATATATATATATATATATATATATATATATATATATATATATATATATATATATATATATATATATATATATATATATATATATATATATATATATATATATATATATATATATATATATATATATATATATATATATATATATATATATATATATATATTTAAAAAAAATTTTTTTTTTTAAATATTTTTTTTTTAAATTTAAATGTAATTATAAAACTCTCTACCCTTATCGCTCTTATACCTGTGTAATTTTTATTATTATTACTACAAAAAACAAGTGAACGGATTTCAAATCAAAATATATGGGACCATCAGAGAAACGTCCTATACAATTTGGCGTTTGACTCATCAAAATCGGCCAAGCCGTTTAGACAATATGCGCGAACAAACATACAAAAATATACTGAAGTCGGTTAATAAATGCTATAAATGGCCAAAATTATATTTTTACACACTTTCCGTAAAAATTAGAACAGTCAATATATATATCAAATAAAACTATATAGTATTTTTATTTTTGACACAAAATAATATATTCAAATTTAATAAAGATTATTAGGCTGGACGCTTTTATGTTTTTAAGTTAAATAATAATATATTTGATTTAAAAAAATATGTTTTTAAAGCAAAACAATTCTTTATAGGTTACTAATGATACGAAACAAACCTTTATTTGGATTAAATAACACACACAAACAACACACAAACTCCATTCTTGTTTAAATTAAATGATTTGTTTTTTCAGTGCAAAGATGCTTTCTTTTATTAATCACTCTGACACAAAATACTTGTCGATAAACTTTTTTTTACATAAAAAAAACATTTTTTTTTTAAGATGGCACATAATTGTTTTTATAAGTATAACATCTTGTACAAATTAATCATTAGCACAATTTTATGCTCACAAAAATTTGGCAACGTCTGAGATGTAATTCCTTTTTACAAGCAAAAAAAGTATCTGTGGCAAGTCGGTATACATGAAACTGGGCACTTTGTATTTACTAAAGGAACATGACATTGATTAGGAAAAAAACAAATTTGTCCATATGCTTTAACTGATTATTAACGCTCAAGATCAATTTTCGCATAATATAAATAGAAGATTAGGATTAGAGAATCTAGTGAACTTTTCAGGGCCCTTTTTTCCTACTTCGACATCCACGACTATATTGGGTTTCTCCTCAAAAAAAATTCTGAACGTTGAAATTAAACCGTACACAGAACAACGACTTCGAAGCTCATTTGTTTATGCATACTTTTTCAGATATTTATCTAAGAAACAGGAATGTTATTGACCACAACAAAAAAGAAGTGAGCTAACTCGCATTCCAACAAGATCGGAAAAACATAAACGTCAGTAGCAGTCATAATCCATGCACATTAATACGATCACGTCCATATTTCAAGTTGATCTCCTTATTCCGACTGTCGGGCGATCAACAAATAATTTAACACACCATTTACATAAGAACTAATTAAAGGTGCAATTTAAACCGCGGACAAGGAAAAAATCTATTCTCGCGCGGTTATTTACGGCACCTTGTTACTTAGAGTTAATGTGCATGTTGTATATACTATATTACATCTTGTCCCGGCCAGAACTTTTCACTTATCTGAACAGGAAGTGAGTGCGGCCGGTAAAATACACACGCTGGATATCTATGTTACTGTTTCTTGTTTGAAAATTCCTGATTTACTTAAAAATGCGTTTCTCTAGCATGAATGTTGTAATTTTCTCTACTTTCCGTAATTAACGGTTAATATGAGGTAACTTCTTCTTCGTGTTTGTCGCAAATGAAGGTATTCCAAAATAAATAGCAAATACGAATTATGCGGTGTTTCGAACATTTTTTTTATCACTTTATAATTTCTTATTTAGTACAGCACCCCTCACACAGGTGGTTCCAGAAAAATGGAATGGTTTCAAGGACATTTTCAATTTCGTCTTTGATTACCGAATTGAAATAAGTAAAATAATACTTAACCATTAGAATAGAAACTAGTATTTTGGTGACATCGGCATTAATGTCGAAAATAAAATAAAAGGTCTATTAGGAACCAGAATCAGGTTAGTCAGCCGATACGTTACTTTGTAAAAATGGAAAATATACTACCACAGTTTTGGAGCAATGATCCAGTTCATTTAAGTGAAACCCATGTTTTCAACCTGTAGAACAACTGATTCAGCAAGAGCATAGGATTATGCTCTATTTCCTTTATTTTCTAATATTATGTCAAACCAATGTCTCATCATTTTTAAGAGCGTTTGGCAAGCCAGGCATTAATAAAGTTATTGGAATTTGAGTTTATAGTTGCACAGACAACCAGAAAAATTATTAAGAGTCAAATAATAGGTTCATGAATCTTGCCCTCCATCTAGCAGATTTTAAAATGTTCTTTACTGATGTAAAGATATTTGTTGGTGTTACTCATAAATGACTGATAACTGTCATCTGCCATTCTTCCATCAAAAACAACGGACTGGAAAACATATAAGGTGGTATATTTGGCTGCTATTACCTTCGGCGGAACTTCAGATGATTCCGCAAAAAGTTGGTTTCAGAAAATGTTATGCGCGTGGCACCAGTTATATGCATCAGGAAAGCAGTGGAAGCCATAATTTCTTTTAAAATATTATAGAATAAAAACTATAAATCTTTTATGCCCTGGATAGGGTTTAGAGTCCGACAACATCCAAGTAATTATCGTTTTGAGGTAGCAATGCTTCTGAGCGGAGACAAGTTCATAACAAGCAAGCAATGAGCATAAATAACTTTTCTCCCTAATTTCCAAAATATTGGAAGTCCCTTGCTTTTTACCACAGCTAACAATAATAATGTTCGTTTATCTATTTTTAAACTGTACCATAACAATATATATTTAAAGCACAAAGCGATTTTTTAGCTGATTTTGCAAGCAGCTGTCACTTGATCAATTTGGATATTTTTTAATTGAATCTACCCACAGAAGTGTTATCTCTATTTTCTACTTTTATTTATTACAATTTTAACACGGAAAAATAAAGATTAAATAAATTATTTAAGGCGTTATCGCACTTCTTGCTAAAAGCCAGTACGGACTTGTCACCTATGTAAAAGAATATCAGATACGTGAGGTAAATATTGTTTTAGGTTAGTCACTATAGGATTATTATTAGTAGTCGATTCTGTATCTATTTTAAGATTTACAAGTTGAAATATATCCTAATATGAATGCTGCTAGAAATATTTAGCAATCTCGCAAACAAAAAACTATTCTGATTGATTTATAAATTCCAAAATAACGATATTAAGTGTTAACAAACTGCAATTTTTACTTTTAAGTTTTCAGGTAATTTTAAAATTATAGGTGTCGTCTAAATTTAGGTCTAATTTAAAAGGTTCACTCGTTAATGTTTATGCCAGTTTTGCCTCTTTGACAGGTGGTGTAGACGGACGAATTTTTGCGACACAATTGTTCGGTTTTTTTTTAAGGTTTTTCATCCTCTATTAGTGTTTTCGTCATTCTGCATTAATATATAAATTACTGTTATTCGGAGAGTTTGTTATAGTATACAGAAAATGATATAAAATACTTGTTCGTCCAGAGGTAAACGAATTTGATACACATATCATAATAGAAAAAACCTCAAAATCATAAAAGTTATCAAATCTCGCTGCATTTTTGGCTTAATTGTGCCCGTAATGCCCCGTATCCGCGTGTAAATGGACACATTTTAAAGACACTCTAAAAAAGGCAACACAAAAGTGGTTTGAAGAAGATTGTCTTGTACGGGGCACTCGAGATACAGGTAAAATGAGCTCCATTATCTCTTATAATGCTGCTAGAAACTAATTATTAAGTTGGGTCGACGGTCCCGACCTAAATTGTATTTTAATAGTACGTATTTACTAAAAATTTTACGAAATAACAGTGTTTTTTGAGTACACACATGCCGTGCGTCCATTATCTTTTTTATTATTCCGTACCTCTGGGATGTTTTGCATAATGGCACGTCGTAAATAATAACCCGATTCACTTGTTGTGCTTTTGATTCTGATATTAATATGCCAAACAATAAGGCAGCAGAGTGACCTGGTTTGCTATGAATTAAAAAGTTATTATAAGAGTAACAACAGGATCCAGTACCTCAATATCTCAGTAAAAGTTGAAAGTTTATTTGGAACAGCTTTAGATCATATATTTTGTGATTAAATATTATACACAACCAATCTTGCTAAGATAACTGAATAAACTATATAACTTCTGCTTGATAGTTTTTGGCATTCGATACTTTATTTCTGCTACAGCGATAGAAGTATCGAGAAAAAGTGCAGAGACAAAGCTTCATTAGTAAGTCATGTTGCGGTATCAGTCTCAGTTATGGAAAGCAAGATCCACCGTCATTAGGTACTCGTTGAGTCGACCGCTTCGAGATGAAGTCTTCAGGTGGGGGCAAAAACCAAGGCGAACCTCCAGGTGTGAAGCAAATTTAGACAAGTCCTCTTCGACGCATATCGAAGAGCGGGCAAGGTGAAGAGATCCACCTGATCTTTATATTCCTGCGGCTGACACCTTTTATGTATTTTTGTAAACGACAGACTGTTACTTATTTATTTTGGTTGAAGTTGATGAATACTTGAGTTTTATAGAGATTTTGAGGAAGGAGATCCCAGGAGACTTAGGAAACCCGTCCATCTAAGTAGAAGCCCCCCCCCCTGTTAGCTGTTAATATATTATCAGATCGGATCGGTTTTTTGTCCGTGCATCCTATTAAGCAAAGTACGCACCCCTCGAGTGATGGTACAGGATTTGAAGAAACATGTAAGAGTTTATAAAACTGCCTGATAGACAGTTCATCATTTAAATATTTACTAAATGTTCAAGCCTACTTTATACGATTTTTGATGAAGACAATAGTTTAAAAGAATTTTGCCTTTGAAATCTAAAAAGATGAATTTTTGAAAGCGCCTACCTCCGAAAACTAATGATATATTCTGTTGAAATTTGTTATAGAGGGGTTCGTAATGATGCTTAATAAGAATATAAGATCAATATATCCAAAAAAAAATCGCTAAAATTTTTTTCAAAAAATTAACCGTTCTTTTCTCTCTTAGGCTCGCACGCCAACGAGAGATCTATAAAATGTAAAAAAATGTATTTTTTGAAAGCTTGTACCTCAGAAAATCAATAAAATATTTTGTTGAAATTTAGTTTAGAGGGGTTTTTGATGATGCTGAATAAGAATATAAGATCAAAATTTACATAAAAAATCTCTAAATATAACTCTTCTTTTTCCCCCTAGGCTAGCACGCCAATGAACGATGTCAAAGTTGGGTATATTAAAATAATCATATTTTAAATCCATAGAAAGCATCAAACTTCGATTCTAAATTGTTAACTAATTCCTAAAGAGTGTCAAAGGTTAAGGGTGGTCATACGAGTTAAAATGCCGTGATTTTTCTACGGCTAAAAATCTAAAAGCATTGAATAAATTGCTCATAATCAAGGTGCTTTATATATTTCTTTGACACATTTTTAAAAGAGACTTAAAAAAAAAATAATATTTTTTTTTTGGTGCGCAAATTGAAGGAATGGTTTTGCGGCCGGAAGTCCGATCTCACATTTTTAGCTGCTTCTGTAATATCTGGCGACGTACTAATAAGTTGTAGCTTCAACGTATTTTTGAACAAAAAAAATCTCCTAATGGCAACAAAAACAATAACAATGTTGTCGCTTTCAAATGATGGGTAATATGGCACAATCAATATTTTTGCTGAAGTCGGTCTGTAAGGTTCGAATCTAGAAATAGGTATTCGAGGAGAAAATTTATGGAATGTACTAGATTTGATTTTAAAAACCGCCTGATTTTTGGTCTCTAAAATATATTTTCGATGAAAATATTCATATTGTACCCAATATAAGTTAGTTATCTTTAGGAGAGCCAGAGAATGTCTCCATTTTTTCTGATCTTGCATTCAAAAATAGGCATCCTACATCATTTGTATTTCTCGAAAATTCAGTTGCCAGGCTGAAGAAGCCGATGAACGAGGCTGGTAAAAGCGAATGTGAGTAATAATTTGATTTAGCCCTTGTACTTTTAATATATGATATCGAGTGTAAGGATGGGCGATCTTACTTATCGATAGGCGATAGCACATCACCTATCGATATTATCTTACATATAGTTCGTTGTTCGATATTATCAGCTACCTATCGATATCATCTTGGCACTTATCGGTCTTCAACAAAGACTGTTTACCTTTTATTTATTAGTCACATACCCTTTTACTTTTTACCATGTGTATCAAACACTATATAGCAGTTCCTTTTCCTTCGTGCTACACCGACTGGTGGATAATAGGTTTTTTTTATAAAAGTTTCAAAGGCATGTTATTTAGAATTTTTTAAAAATATTTTATTAAATATTAGTCGGTTTTGCACTGTCTATTGCAGTACACTGCTTGATTTCAAAATACGAAGAATAATTTTAATGCTTTAGGAAGGAATTTTGTCCAAGGACACCTTTGAGTCAAGATGAAGTGGTGGCAACAGTTACGTTCAAGGAGATTACTCTGTTAGGAGTATCCACCCAGACCGTAAGAAACAAACTTCACAAAGTCAACTTAGGATTCAGAGTCGGAGCTGTGAGGCCCCAGTTAACCCGTGAGCATAGGAGAGTGCGGTTAAATTTTACCAATTAAACCGATAGAAACACGTTCTCTTTACAGATAAGTCAAGATATCAACTTAGCCACGTGTACGAGAATGGAAACGTAGAGGTCAGCGATACCTGCAGTCAAACGTTAGAGAAACTGTCCATTTCAGAGGAGACTCCATTATGGTCTGAGAAGGGATTTCTTTAACAGTGCGCACCAATTAGCATTTGTTTCAGGATGGAATTTTTATTGCTTAGAAGACATTGTACATTCTATTTGCTACAGAGGAAGGTCCAAACTTTGTCCTTTAATATGATAATGCGAGACCCCACACCATAACAATGATACCTTCATATCTTCAGGAACACAATATCGAGGTTCTAGAATGACCAGCCAATTCACCGGAGCTAAACCCAATAGAACATGTTTGGGATGTTCTTCAGAGAAGGTAAGAGATCACCAAACAGCTGAAAATCTAGATGATCTTGCAGAAATGCTGGATTAGGACAATATCCCAAGGGAAATTATTGAAAATCTGATAAACTCTAAATTCTATTAGCCAAAGGCGGGCACACGCATTATTAGGTTTTTAATTGTATTTAAAAAAAATTGAAAATAAAGGTTTGCAAAAATTTAGTATTTTTAGTTTTTTATACATAACTTTTCCTTTTTTATTTTATTTTCAAAAAGTAAACATTATTTTAAAGCTTGATGATTCTTTAAAAAAGCTATTTTTGCAAAAAAAAAATTATATAAAAAAATATTTGGGTATTTTTAAAAGTGGTCCTTAGTACGTTTTGACTAGTTTATAATATGTTACAAAAAATGTCTAGAATTCACTGTAGAATGCATATTTTAGAAATATACGAGGTATTCCATTAAAAAATATATAACTTTGGGTTGCCACGCACTTTTGTTACACCCTATATAGGAATGCATTAAATATTTTTTAAAAATTCGGACTACCTAGAGACTTTATTATGTGAGATAACAAAAAAAAACTTTAAATAAAAACTTTTTGGGTTGTATCGGATTTTTAAAATTTATAAAAATGAAACAAAAGACAAACGAAAAGTTAACCAATAAGCATAAACTTTATTATTTTAAATGTATAATAAATAAGTCTCTTTTGATGGCCATAAATATACTAGATTCGATACGTTTATGTTTAAAGATACTCGAGAAACATAAGAAAAACCCTGCCATGAGAGGCAGTATTTTCCTGTTAACTCCACTATGTAATGGAACGTTCTCCATTTCTCTTTTACACATTGCTTCTTATTGCAAGGTTATCAATCTTATCGGTTGTTTTTAAAGATAAAAGTATCAAACATGGTATATTTATAATCAACAAAAAGAGAACCATTTAATGAAACAATATTATATCGAATGTCTCATTTAATATAACGAAGTTGATGCTCATTGGTTAACTTTTACATTTAAAGTTTTTTGATAACTCATATAATAGTCTCTAGGTACCGTTTAAAATACCCTGTAATCCTATTTAATTACTTTTTTCAACAGTTTGTGGCTAGCTTGTCCTGTGTAGTTTTAAAATATCTCAACGACACTATCGTACCTACGTGTATTGGTTGCATAGGTATCTTGCTGTTCGGTATCAGGTTAGGCCATGTACCGTACTAATAACAAACGGCTCCCCTGTTAATGTGGAAAATTTAACACCATGTTCAAACTTACACCTTGTACAGCAGCGAGTTCGAATGATTAGGAACGTTATTGCTCGTAATTGCCCATAAAATATGAACTAACGAATGGACGCGACCAGCTACTAGCTACAATTACAGAGGTACTTAGATATACCCAGGCGAATAAGTAAAACGCATTTTTACCACGGGACGAAATGAAAATTTACGCGATACAAGAACCGTTAGCGAAGTAGTAGTACCACCTACACCGGCAAATTCTTATTGCGTCTCTGCTAACGTTGGCCATCAGGGTCGTACATAAAGTCCGCAGGTATTTAAGGTCTCGCTGAACAAAAGACGCCATTAAGAGTTCTAACTTACAAACCCGTAATCGGGTGTGTAGTGTTATAATGCCCACCGCTTGTGCGATACTTGTGATGGGTTAGTTGCGGGTAAATCTACCAGTTTGACCTTTATTGTTTTTCTCAAATAGAATATTATTGGCCTCTTTAAAACGGTATGGGTCTGCTCTGCCAAGGTAGAGTGCTAAAATAGTTTGACAGAGAACAAGAAGCATAACAATGCTGTCACTTTTTTCAATATGATGATTTTTTGGAAAATAAAATAGCTCAAAACTAAATAGCCCAATAAAAGTTGGCTTTGATTTCGAAAAAATTCCCACCAATCTGATTTGTATAAATATATAATTATCTGTCATAAGCATATTCTAAAAAGTTTGCGCCATGGATTTTTTGTTTTAGGAGTTGAAGGGCATTGTTTCAATTACCTCAAAAATTATCAATTTTTGGCAAAACAAAAGAGTTCCTAGATTTCTTTTCGAAGAATTAATCGTGTTTGCAATATTTGCAATCGAATCATTCTAATTAAAAAAATTGGTAAATTTCATTTACTCGGAACTTCCCTCGCTATGACTCTTCACTTGTATTAGAAATAGTAAAGTGTGACGTAATTTAGTTCCACACATAGTGTTGAATTCACACCAAAATTTTACCAGTTTATTCCTATAGGACTTCTAATTTTTACGCAAAATTTAAAGTCAATTGAATATGAAGGTTTTTTACCAGTTCATTCATATGTAAATTTGATTTTTGTGACGTAAATTGGATAATTAGTTTTTTAGTAATATTTTAATATTTTAAATTTGACTAAGCTGCCATTTTGGATTTTTACCAACATATTAGGTCTTCCCCATAAAACATTTGATTCTTAGCCAACCGGGTAAGTAATTTTTTGGTTATGCACGAACTGACACACAGACAGACCGATGGAATTTGGAAAACATGTTTTTTTGCATCTAGAGACCCTAAAACGTGAGGATCTGTAAAAACCTGGGAGAGATTTTTTCACGATTACAATTCTTCCATTGTAAGAGGGAAGTAACAGCCAAGTAAAGTGAAACTCATCAATTTATTTTATTCTTAATGTAAAAAATTAGTAAATGTGCTTTTACCAAGAACTTTTCTCGTAGCAAATTCTATCACATATATCCTGATTGTTTGGAATTTTGCCGTTTTTGTGACTAATTTTCGTAAGCAAACAGTCAACAAATAGTTACATCAGAAACATTCCAAGAACTGCATTGATAATTAAATTAGAGAAAGTTTGAAAAATATGTTAATTTTTTCTAAGACAACTATTATAATAGCAACTGGATTAAAAGCGAAAAGTTAAAATTCCGTCCTAGTGAATATTACATGTAAATAAAATCGTGTCAAGAATTTAATCATGAATAACTGAACTTTGCTACCCCTTCAGTTGAATCACTAAAGACTCATTTCCTTTGTGACTTTAAATGTACGAAGTAATTCGTTATAATTCGTCTGTAAAAATTGCAGGGTTTATTGCGTAGTTGATAGAAATAATTAATTATTAAGGATGTCTCAAAAATGAGTAGTGAACTCTATGTTCTAGATTATTTTCCGTCTTTCTCTAACATATTGCCCGTTATGGCAGGGTTTTTGTCAAATTTGTTGAGTGTCTTGAAGACAGTGTTCTATTTAAATAATGTAATAAACCCTGCAAGTTTTATGTTCAACATTTTTTTCTATTTCTTGAAAGTAAACCAATAGTTGAGGTGGCGAATTATGAGCAAAAACCCTGTGGATCTTGCATGAATCATCAAAAGTGCCTAATTTGTGTGCAAGTTTCAACTTTCAATAAAAGCCTTCTTTCTCGAACAACTGATTCATCAATAGTGATAAGTGAACACATGCACGCCCGGCAGGCCCCGGAACTCTGACCTTCACTTTTCGTTTAAAAACATTTTCATTTCGTTTAAAGGATTTCTGTAAGATTGTCGATTTTTATCTGTCAATTTTTTCAATAATCTTATACAGCAAGACTTTCACTCCGTGCTAACCAGGGCTTTACGGTCTTCGTAGACGATCGCGATTATTAATTTATATTAAAACATTAATTTAATAATATTGGGCAGATTATATCTATTCCAGCATCTTTATTTTATGATATCGTGCACGAGGCACTTTTCCATAATTAAAACCCATATTTACTAAAAAGGTTACAATTTAGCTTTTATCTAACTTCACAGATATAGGTCTAAGATGACATATGCAAAATGCACGGAAAAAGTTAATTTTTGTATGTCACAATAAATTGATTTTATGAATTAACATCTAAAACGGGAAAATGAAGATGGTGAAAGCATTAGAGGAATAAAATGTTCTTACTGTTTAACTCTATACTTTATATCAGGTAACTGCTTTATCCGCCGGAATATAGGTGCTGTGACACATTTTTACCCTCACATAACAAAGAATAGGAAATATCATTAGCCTTTGAAGGAGCCGCCAATTTTTTTATTTAAAGTGCACTGGGGTATATTAGGTTAGGTTAAAAGTGAGTGGATCAAACGGACCCCTTCACTGCGACTCTGTGGTCTATTGTAGCTCACACCTATGTTTACACTTCCCCAAGCAACTCTAAATCCTCAATGAGTCTTATCATTGCATTTGGGGAGGTATTTTTTAAGTCCTCGGGCAGCAGGATATCTCTACCGAATATGGAGAACCTGATCCTGGCAGCTGTAGCCAGGAGTAAGCCAGTGTATAGGCCCATTGCTGTTTTGAGATTAATTCTGTTTATATTTAACAGACTTTCTGTTATCCTCTTCCTCATAGGAAAGGGGATAAATGCCTTTGCATGGAACAGACCTGGCAGTCCAAGACAATCGAGATTAGCTTTTTCCTCAACCAAGTCCTCCAGTCGGGTAAGTGCGAAGATGGGGCAAATGCATTAAGCGGGAGTATTTACTAAAATACTAACAAAATTGCAGTTTGTTACATGAAAGGATCTACTACAGGCTACATTACGAATTTATAACATAGAAGGCGTTGCAGAACATAAGCCTAACATGATTTAAATAACTGTGAAAAATAGTCGTAAAGTTGTAATCAACATTTAATCAAATTTCAAGTATTTTTTTAGAGTAATATTGTAATTGGAAAAATATGGTTATGGATTATCCAGAAAGGAGATACTTGAACTAGTTGGGCAATTCGTTCGATCAAACGAACTTATCGCTAGAGACGGAACTCCTGATAAAGACTGGTAGCTTAGATTCGCCTAAAGAATCGACCTGTCAAGAAAGAAACCTCAGAGCGTAGCGACAGCGCGTAAAAAAATTGCAACCTATTTGTTATTGATGAATATTTTGCCCTTTTGGAAAACCCAACAAAGGCGTTGGGACTATAATATAGACCAGACAGAATCAGGAATTTGCACATAACGAGCTTTTGTACGGATCCTTCCAAAACCAAAATTATAGATGGCAAAAACGTGTCATGTACCCGAACAAAGAGCAGTTCTCGAAAAGAAAATATAACTACTTTATTAACTGCTTCCACTGCTGGAGACAAAGTTCCGTAACTAATTATCTTTAAAGGCAAAAATATTTGGGATCAGTGGCAAGCTCCTGAGAATACTGGCTTTTCTAGAACTATTGCAGCCGCCAACTAATGGCTGGATAGGGACAGTAATTTTCGAAAACTGTTTTGAGACAATTTTTTTAAAAGCTATTGAAGATGACCGATTCACGATTTTATTATATGATGGACACTATACTTACTTAAGGATTAAATTAAGATAAAGTTACCTCCACATACTAGCCGTATCCTACAACATCTGGACCTTAGTGTTTTTAAGTCACTAAAGATAAATTGTCTTAAAATTGCAAAAAAAGTTTCCAGGGTCATAGGTAAGTTGTGGATAGACTTAAATAGGGACATAATAAAAAATGGGTTTCAAAAGGGTGGAATATATCCGTGTGCGCACCAATCGCCTTCTTGTAATTTTTTTGCATTTGCACAAACAAGAAACGAAAGATTGGGCCCGTGATGCTAAACTTTTAGATATAATAAATGCACACTAACAGATATATAAAATAATTCGTTTCTTTTAATATCAAGCAAAACTATATGCGTTTAAATTTAAACTTTACAAAACGCAGTCCGCACTAACCCCACTGCATCTTACTATATTCTGCCCAAAAATACTTCCAGCATTTAGAAGTCACTTAAAAACCAACCTCGAAATTAACCTTGTATTCCACAAACAAATTACTATTATCCTAAATCAGTGTTTAATGTATACGCTGTGTTATGATTCAACCATAGTGGTAATTTTTTTATGCGGATCACACAGCATGATTAATGACTATGGTACAATAAATAAAAAAAGGACTTTCTCCATCTTATAAGAGCTCGGACGAAAAAACATGAATTCCTAATGATGTTACTTAAAGATAAATCCCAGAAAATATTGCCCTTGCATGGCAAATTTAAAATACGTTACAGAAATTACATTTTATGACCGTGTCTGTGTGGAGAGTCCGACGTTGCCAAACCTGCATTGGTATTCGGTACAAGAACAAAATATGTTGTGTATGTGTATTCAGGAATAAAATGTTTTCCTACAATTTCATATATGAATGAATTTTACTATATATTTTGCCTTTCCTTTGCATGTTCTAAAGTTTGACTTTATACTACTTTCTTGTCAGGTAGTAGCTTTGCATTGTCAAACTATCAAATCATTTATTGCTGCTTTTACCATAAATTGATAGTATAAGAAAGGCATTAACACACCTGTTACAACCATGGTAATCGACGTACAAAGATATATATAACCCGTAGACTGTATGATATTAAATTATCATAGTAGAGTGGTTCCGGTGTACTTTTTGAGAAAAACCCTACTTGAAGATGACTAGTTAGTGGAAAGCGCTCTGCTGCGATAGTTTAATATTCAAGAATCATAAAAGTATAAGTTTACACTGATTATGGTGTTTAAAACAGAAAACTAGCTGATATCACAAAGAATAAAATATTTGAAATGTCGGTGGCTACGATTTAGGAAAAAAAATGTTTTTACAAATTTTAATACACACTGAAGAAGAAAATAATAGACAATCCTGAAGGAAATGCGAAAACGATCTCCTTGTTTTATACATTTTTGATTTTGTCTGTAAACAGACTTAGTGTTGTGGCAGCAAGAAAAGAACTACGCATACTGTCCTAACTGTCGACGATTTTTCTCAAATGTTTATATTGTTCTATTTTAGTGGGTAAGGAGAAAGTAACTTCTAAATGGAACTGTCTTATATACAGAGTGGGCTGAGAAAATAAGTCACATTTTATCGCTTCAACTATTTATTTTTACCAAAAGTTATAGATTATTGAGACAAATCTTACGTTATTGTTCTGACAAAAACGCGGTTATTGGGGTGTTGTATACGATTTATTACAAAAATCTGATAGTTTTTTAAACTCCTGACACAGAGTTCAAGAGAATCAATTTCAAAATAGCATACTTTGTGTATGTATACAGGGTAATATAAATTCCGATCGAGGATAATAATGATATTGTTACACACTCTAGTCATTTTTACTTCCCTCGTAAAAGAGAAGTATTGTAATCGTGAAAAAATTGTAATCCGAGATTCTTCAGATCCTTACCTTTCAGGGTCCCTAGATGCCGAAAAACATGTTTTCTCAATTACGTCGGCCTGTCTGTTTGATTGTTTCTTGGCGGTATAGCTAAAAAACTACTTTTATTTTTATGAATATGTATGTTTATTATATTTTTTGACATACTTCTTTAAAATAAATTACGCAGTAAAATAGGGCACCTGGTAAAACAAATTAATATGTACAGTATTGTTTTATTTTTATTTTACCCAAATTAGGTATAGGCTATAGGTATGTTATACGTTGTAGGTTTTGACGTTTTTTATTCTATTATTCTATTGTATTTACAATTGCATTTTGTTTTGTTTTAAACTCGAAAAATAACTGGATAAAGAAACTATGTTCTATAAGATATCTTAAAATATCTTAAGATACGTATTTAAGTTCTCTTTTCTAAAAACTCTGATCATTATCTTCCTGCTGAAAGACTATTTTTATTATTTATTTACTAGTTACATATGCAGTCTTAAAAACGTGCAGCAAACCCAGCAAACATATTTAAATAAAACACCATGCATATTATATGTTCACAGAATGAGCTTTTTCTTGCTGATTATAAATGTCTGACCTTTTAAAAACTCTAAGACATTTAGCAAAAATTTTGCCATAAGAAGTAATGTGCTAGAGATAGAAGAAGAACGTTGTGTTCGGTGTTCTTTCAATAAATCAGTTTGTCGGAGTCAATGAGAATACTTTGCTTCTTCAATTTTTTTTCTTAAATTTCTCCAGTGCCTTTACAGATTAGGGTATCAAACATGGTATATTTATAATTGGTGAGAAAATACTCATTTTAGGATATATAGTGTACAGAGTGGCCCATTTAAGAAAGTGTATAAATATGAAGTTTCTATACATAATAAACCCTGCTACTTTCACGTCTAACGTGTTTTTCTGATAAAATTAAGGTAAAATTAGGAAGTGGCGAATTATGAGAACCTATTACACGTGGTACAATACAAGATTAAAAACATGTTCTCCTACGACCACATATGAAACTGACAAAAAAGCCCTGTTGACTTGGCTAGAAAATACCTTATAACACACTGACAAATTTTTTCAAAACGTGTATTGAAATAGTATGTTACATAACAAGTGTTGAAAGGGGCAGTTCTCACGAGGGGGGTATTTAGAAAGTAAGTCCTTCGAGTTTGAAAACGATAACTTTAATTAATGTACACTATGTTTCTTACGACCACTAAAAATGTTCAGTATAATAGTTTGGAAAAAATTGTTTCAACACTAGTGTTGAAAAAATTGTCACCCGTTTTTGTTTTTTGTCAGTTTCATAAGTGATCTTAAGAAAAATACCTTCTCTATTTTGCAATCATAAAGATGACTTTTCGATACAGGCCTCTTTTCGACACTACTTTTTTTCTCACAAAGTTACCAATACTAAGTCATGGCCACTTTGAATTTGAAACCGCTTAAAATTGAGAAACAAAATTGGTTGGCATGTAATTGCCACTTTTGGCACGCAATGTTACCAACTTGAAAAAGTTCATAGTGAGGTCGTTTTAAAATATAATTTGTGCACTATAAA
Source organism: Kuschelorhynchus macadamiae (assembly GCA_030620095.1). NCBI lineage: Eukaryota > Metazoa > Arthropoda > Insecta > Coleoptera > Curculionidae > Kuschelorhynchus > Kuschelorhynchus macadamiae. The sequence continues at coordinate 332,858 of JAUTXW010000556.1, read as the reverse complement.
GTTGGCAATGCTGTGTCACGGTCACTGACACATCCAAACTGACCAAAATATCTTCGGGATCCAACAAAAACTTAAGACAATCCAGTTAGATCCCGAAGATATTTTGGTCAGTTTCGATGTAGAATCACTTTACACACATGCTCCTGTCAACGACTCAATTTCCATTATATCAGACATACTGGATAATAATAATCTTGATAAGAACTTAATAGACCTAGTGGAAGCTTGTCTTACATCTACTTATTTCATTTTTCAAGGAACTTTTTATGAACAAACTTCAGGGGCAGCTATGGAATCTCCTCTATCACCTGTGGTAGCGAATATCTTTATGGAAGCCTTTGAGGATATTGCTCTAACATCCGCTCCACTAAAAACAAAGCACTGGTTCAGATATGTAGATGATACTTTTGTTGTTTGGCCTCATGGACAGGATAATATCCTCATATTTCTGGACCACCTTAATCAACAACATCATAATATCAAGTTCACGATGGAAATTAAATCTAATGGAACAATTCCCTTTCTAGATGTATGTGTTCAAAGAACGGAAAATGGTACATTGGGACCTTCTGTGTATAGAAAACCGACGCATACAAATAGATACTTAAACGCACATTCCCATCATCATCCAGTACAAAAGAAATCGGTTATTAACTCACTAGTATTCAGAGCTATTTCGATTTCTGATCAAGATTCTTTAACATCGGAAACATCAAAACTGACCGAAGCGCTCAGAGGGAATGGCTATTGCACTGAAGATATTCCGCGTTCAATTAAAAGATATAGTAATTCAACTCCGCCAAAGGAGAATGATAAAGAGACACCATTAGGTAGTGTTGTTTTTCCCTATATACATGGCACTACAGACAAAATAGGATGAATACTTCGGCGGTCCAACATACGTACAATCTTCAATACACATAAGAAGATTGGACAATGCTTGCGATCCCCGAAAGATATTGTACATTTCCAAACAGAAGGAGTATATAAAATTCCTTGCTCCTGTGGAGTAGTGTATGTGAGAGAAACAGGATGCTCAATATCAACTAGACTTAAGGAACATGAACGATGTATTAAAAAGAAACAAATTGTTCAGTCTGCTGTAGCTGAACACCAGCATAACATTGACCATTTCATAAATGTAAAGGAAATCAAGGTTCTAGCATCGGCTCCAGGTTTTTATAAACGAAAAATTAGAGAATCAATCGAAATATTTAAACATACAAACAATTTCAATATAGATACGTTACTAGTTTATTTCTGACCTAAGTCTATGATTTTTTTTCGGTATACCTACCGCATCAGTCCCAATGATGAATTTAAGCCGGAATTGTTGTAGCTTTAAAGCTATTCGTTTGCTAATTGGGTTTGTCTGATAGGTCTTAAAGACACACGTTTTGGAATTTAATGCTGATTTCTTAAGAACTGACCGATTTAACCACAAGAGAAGAGTGTTGTCGGTCTTTGCAGTTGGACAGTGGCTCTGACAAGATATAGGTAGTAAGTTGGAGTTAGAAACTGTGGAAGTTTACAGGAAGCCATAGTATAATGGCCTGAAAGACCGCCCACAATTTGATTGTGGGTAAGCTTCCTTGTATTGTTTGATCATCATCAAACCAAAGGTAGAGTCGAGGATGTTGCGAGTTAAAGTAAAGCAACAATATTTAAAGCTGCGTTGCGTGTTCAGCAATATCCATCTATCTATCTATCTAGATACGGGTTACGGTCTACATCACACGTGGAAACCGATCTTAACATACGGTCACGGTTCGGCGAGCACAAGTCGGGTATAAAAGCTCGCCTGAATCTCTTCGAGCTCATTCAGTGTTCAGATCTCCTGGAGTAAAGATCCCTGAAGATGCTTCGTGCAATCGAAGGCAAAACGTCGGATAGTAATTCCAATTTGACACGGTCTAATCCCAAGAACCATGATTTCTTAATTGATCAAAACCGTGAAGGCTTCCGTTCTATGTTTCTTACTTATTTTCTCCTTAATCCAGTTATATTTCTTTTAAAAAATATCCCATACAATTTTTGCATGCTACAGTGCTCATCTGTTTCTAATAAACACTAAACGGTTGTTCTACAAACTTCATTTGAATAAAATAAGGGAAAAAACGGCTGTTCCATCCATACGAATATCAAAAAGAAAAATTCAATATTCAGCCCAAGAATTAGAAGACCCTGTGTATTATATGTCCACCAAATAGATTTTTCTTTGCTGATTATAAATATAATAGGTTTGGTACCTTTATCTTTAAAGTACCCAAGAAATTGAAGAAAAACCCTGTCGTTAACAATGTATGCACATTGATTTTATTATAGCAGATCGTTCTCAGTCGATATTTACCTTATATGGCAGGAATCAGCAAGACTCGATCAATTCGATGGCCATATAATATACAGGGTGTTACATTTAAGTAGCCAATGTTGATGTTGATTCAGAAAGAAATATGCCGCTCTGTATATCTGGAAACAACACTAAAAAAAATGTACAATTTTAATAAAGTTTTGCATTTAACTTTTTCCTGTATCTTTAAAAATACGAACGTAAATGGGTGGTGCATTGACAGCCAAAAACTCTTTATAAGGGGCTCCATTGGGCATAATTTATTTATACATTTAAAGATTTTTGAGAATTGAATCGAAAGGCATTGTACCTTTCCAAACAGAAGGGTAACCATGGGTAACCATTTCATACTTCAACATAGAAGGAGTTTCTTTGTTACATTCGTAATTACTGTGGTTTTTAGGTTTTCTGCTCATTTCAGCTAAAGTGTAGCGAAACCAATCATTGCTAAAAAATAACTCAGAATTATCATGTTATTACCGATTAATATGTCAATCGACCCATTAATCAATTATTTAATTACACATGGGAGAACACACGTCTCGCTTCCACTTAAAATATCGGTGTCGATAATCATAAAAAGAAAGTACCAATTTAATATATTAATAATAATCTATGGCCTTATTACATACATATTATATTGACAGCAGCGCCGTACCACCAGTTTCGGTAAATCATATTTCATCATAACGTCTAAATTAATTAGCTACTTTGATTCCAGTGATAAATTGAGACTTTCAAATTTTCAAGCAATAAAAATTTAACTTAACTGCTCGTTTTTTTAAGTAGTGGCTCGTCTTCGGTACTTTCTCAGTCGTAAAATGGCTGAACGTTCAGTAAAACGTTTGCATTTAAATGTTACATCATTATTTTCATTACTCCGTTATGTCTTTCTTTTATTTTACAGTATAAGCTCCAATATTAACGATAAAACTACCTATTTTATGTCAAAGGCACAACTAGGTCAATCTGGAGATTTAGCGCAATCAGACAGTGACGTACGAAATTTGGAAAGATAAAAGATGAAATAATGGCGTATTCCAGAGCCGTCGGTATTTTCATATTGTGCCGACACAAAGTATGTTCAAGGCAATACGGATAGATTTTCATGGGCATTGGCAAAAGATAAAGAAGTACTTAAAACGTTGACACTTTATAATAATATTCTGACACGATGTTCATTTACATTTAGTAGATATTTTATACACAAGGTGTTCTTAAATGTCGAGAAAATATTAAAGAAGGCGATTGATTGAATAATTTTAAGAAAAAAAAAGTTTATATAAATACGTATCCGCAAATGTTCTATTTTCGAGATACAGGGTGGTAAAGTATAAAAAAAAGTTTTTTTTGGTCATTCCAATAAGAGCTTTGAATAGGTTTTGGCACAACCCCATAGGTATTCTAAGTCATTTTTTGACAGTATCAATCAATTTTTATTTCAATCATGGGCGTAGGTATGGGTAACCATTTCATACTTCAACATAGAACGGAAGCTTTCACGGCTTTGGTCAATTAAGATATCATGGTTCTTGGGATTACACCGTGTCAAATTGGAATTACTATCCGACGTTTCGCTTTCGATTGCACGAGGCATCTTCAGGGATCTTTACTCCACGATATCTGAACACTGAATCAGTGAATCAGTGTTCAGATCTCTGTCCTTAACGGTACAAAAATCAGTGGTACCCTTTTCAGAATTTCATTATTTTAAATGAGACTCATGGTATATGTTTGTCCCAGGAGAAGGTATATTTAGGGTTTAAATAAAGTCAAACTGTCAGGCCTCATGACCACATTGTAAGCAAGACAACCATGTACTATTTATGACCTAAGTCTATGATTTTTTCTCGGTATACCTTCCGCATCAGTCCCAATGATTAATTTAAGCCGGAATTGTTGTAGCTTTAAGGCTATTCGTTTGCTAATTGGGTTTGTTTGATAGGTCTTAAAGGCACACGTTTTGAAATTTAATGCTGATTTCTTAAGAACTGACCGATTTAACCACAAGAGAAGAGTGTTGTCGGTCTTTGCAGTTGGACAGTGGCTCTGACAAGATATAGGTAGTAAGTTGGAGTTAGAAACTGTGGAAGTTTACAGGAAGCCATAGTATAATGGCCTGAAAGACCGCCCACAATTTGACTGTGGGTAAGCTTCCTTGTATTGTTTGATCATTATCAAACCAAAGGTAGAGTCGAGGATGTTGCGAGTTAAAGTAAAGCAACAATATTTAAAGCTGCGTTGCGTGTTCAGCAATACCATCTAGATACGATATTAATCTCATACAAGTGATTAACCAGGTTAAACTTGTCAATATGTGTTAGACATTTGTTCAGTAGACCAATATGTTAGACAATCACTAGCAAAATTAAATAACTGTACCTGGGTACTGCATTTTCTACGTCAATAAGTACATTGAATTCCATTGCAGTGTATATTATTTATAAACAGTTCCCTGAAAATATCGAACAATAAACCAGCGCCGAGTAATTGAAATGTGTGCAGTTATGGATATTTTTTTCTAGCCACTCCCCATTCAAAACGTGTTTATGTAAACAAACTTTAAAACTCGGTAGATATCGGAACGACTTATTGGTCCTTTATGCTAACTAACGTGGCAAAAGTGAAGTGTTATTGGGAACAACGTTGCTGCAAAGAGAAACGAGTGGGTCGTAATTTATATAGAAATTAGCGTCAGTCACGACTCGACTACGTTTTGCTGCAGGTGGACACACATTAGTGCATTAGATACGTGAAATTAATGGAATCTCTAGATATTTGTTAAAGAAAAGTTGTAATTGGCGAGAACAATATTGATTAAAGTGGCCAAGCTGTCATTCTCGATATAAAGAGTATTGTAGGAGTATAGACGGAGAATTTAAGCATACCAACAACTGGTAGTCTTTGTATGTATATTTCGAAACTTCTAATACTCTTGCTTCATTTGTTTTATCCACAGACAAACCAGGAAGTAGAAGGTATTGTAGTGAGGGAAGGATAATTTGTTGATGAGAAATTTAAGAACTTACAAATTAGGGTAAGAAGGAAATACCTTTGCTAGTAACAGATTTCTTAATAGGGAAACTCTGGGTATAAAGAAGCAAACCAACTGGGAGACCCTACGAGGGTTTAATTGTTCGAAGGGATACTCGCGCGTCGCTGATCATGTCTTCCTGACTTCTGGCTAGAAAAGTCATACTAGATGATAACTCGTCAGAGCCAAATTCTTTGTTACTAAAAAATGTAGACAAATTATTTACAATTCGACGATGCTCCAGTGAGGTAAACTTCCTTGGTCATCAGTAAGGCGAAAAGCTTTTTTTAATAGATAATGTTAACGGTTAAAAGAGTGTAACTTACTGTAGGTACAAATAACACTGGGCACAATAACGTTGAAATAGCATTGTTTGAAACACCTCTTTACATGTTGAAGATTAACTTATAACTTCTTAGTTACATTGTGTCCTAGGTATTGTCGTTCTACCTCGCCTGACTCTTCGCCAGTACCCGTTGTCAGGGCTTTACGGTCACCATTAGAAAATTCCTTTAAATATCCTGGCCCATGCGACTGATATTAAAGTTGTGTGAGCGTATAAAGCATTTACCAGTTTCAGAGTCTTCTGAATGTTGGACCTAATACTAAGAACTCAGATACGAGAACAATAATCAAGGCTGAATGCTGAATACAAGTTACAACAAGAAAGCTATCTCCGGATTCGGAAGGAGAACATCAAATTGGAGGCCGTTGCGTCAATTGATGTGATAATGGCAATATGGATGCCAAAGATTTGATTATTTATTTCAATAGTGTGGGTATATTTTTTTTTGTATTAACGCCGTTAAACTAGACAAGGTTTTAAGTTCTCCCTATTCTATGGTTTAAAATAGTCATTACTCTAGGCTTATCGTTAGTATAGAAGTAGATAAGATTGGTAACTAAAATATCCAAACCCAAACCAATTGTCTGGCAATCGAATTCCAAAACTTAATTATTAATAATCTTCGTGAAAATCATAAATTTTCCTTAGCAACGCATCAGAACTAGAGGAAGCATAAAAATATTTCCTCTAATTGTTTGATATTATTAATAAATAAATAATACAGGGGTTCAAACTAAATTTTAAAACCGCCGCAAATATTGCTAATTTACTAGTCGAAAAAATAGAAAGAGGTTTGAATCCGAAAAACATTATAAGTTATTGCATAGAAACAAACAATTTATTTAGCATTGGTTAAATGGCACCCAAAACTTTTTCTGTAAAATGTAAAATAAATGGCGTTTTGACAGTTTGCGGTTAACTTAGAAGCATTATTTAAATCGCCGCCATTGGTTTAATTAGCTCCTCAATTGTTGCAAAAATAGCGAATGCACCATAAATATTTTTCGCCTTCAAATTTTTTGAATCAGTCAATCAGTTTATATCTGGCAAGCCTACTTTCGCTTCAAAAATACCGCAATACCCAAAATCTCGCCCCACCAAAATTCTAAGCAGTCGATTAAATGATAAAGAGATAGGAAGCTGATACATTGTTTGGTGGTCACCCGGTATAGATACAATAAACTAGACAAACCCAGTTTTCAATGCTCCATATATGTAGTACTCTACGAAGTAGCCCAAGATTCAACAGAAAATTACACTCGCCGTAGATTTGTTCACATATGCACCAATAGCGTTTCGTAAAACAAATTTCGAGCGCAAAAAAACGAGCCTTAAAATTAAATAATAATTGAAAATGACTCGGCCGAATCTGTTTCTCGGAAATTGGTTCGTAAAAAACTCTTTTCAGCTGACACGGCATATACGGTCAACTAATTTGTTGTGGTGAGACCGTGATAGGAGGACGCGGGCATCTTTTTGTTTCGGTCTAGATTGTATTGTTTCAGAATGGAGGCGAACCAGTACCAGTGGCGACTCTTCAGAGGAAGCAAGAGAGGCCAAGGGGGCTTAATTTTTCATTAACTCCTGTAAGTTTTATTAAAATCATTGTTTGTGATTATTTCCAGTTACAGTATATTTCAGAAAGGCAGAAAGTTATAAATTATGTTAATTCGAGCAAGGTTGTATCTGTGATTCCATACTATTGTACTAGTAGATTTCAAAAAATTACCAAACTAAACAAAACCGCTTAGTCTTCCATATAAAGGGTGAATTATTGAATAGTACCAATTTATATAGGCTCTAAATTCTAAACAAATTTAAATCAAATTCATGTGGTTAGGGGCCTAATCCTAGATCACTGCAAAACATACTAAAAATTGTTAAAGTAATAATTGACGATGCAAGATTTAAAGAATATAATAAAGGAAAGAAATAGGTGTAGGCAAGAATTTCGTCGCAATTTTCAAAAAATTTAGATAAATTACTCAATTTCGTCAAAATCGGTATTTTCAAAAAGCTAAGGTAACAAAATTAAGCCATACCCAAGCAATGTTGTGTTTTTATTATTTAAAAAATATAAATTCCAAGATCGGAATAGCAATGTATTTATGGGTATCAGAAAAAAAATCACCCTATATATGATTAAATCGAACTTTGATAAAAACAAAACTAATCCAACTATATATGCAAAAAGTATTTTCGATACAGTAGTCTGCAGTTATGTACAGGGTGATCATTCATAATGTGCACCCTCTTAATTTGATTATTTTCATCACCACAAAAAATGAAATAGCATTAATTTCTAGAATTACTTCTCTACTCTTTAGGTTATGTATATATTATGTTTTATTATATAGGCGTCTTGTTGCTGAATTCTAATATACCAGGTCTGTTATCTGCATCTTTAAACTCAAGAAAATTAAGAAAATCCTACCAGAAGAGGCAAAGTAATGAATACCCTATAACTATGCATGCGAAGAAGGGTAACTACTTCACTACTGTCGTTCTGAAAAGTACAGATTTGCTGACGTTTTGCGAAAATCTTATTTGGCATTTCCGAATCTTTCTTTCTCGGGTCCAAATAGAGACTGAAGTGTTAATGACTGCAACGTCTCCTTTATACCCCTACCCGGAACCGAAGGCTACATCTGAGCAGCCTTCGATCGTTATGTATGTTTTCCGGATATTGCTGTTGTTGTTGTGCTAGTTGCGCTTAATTTTTTGTGATTTTAGATTTGTCGATTATTGTCATCTATACTGTCGGTAGTTTTAATGATTCGTCCCTTTTATTTAAGTGACCTTGTTTCCCAATTTCTATGGCTTCTCGGATTATTCTGGTCTTATATTGATCTATATTGACAATCTGCCTACACCCTTCGAAATTTATTTTGTGGTCGGTTTTCTGATGATGTAGGAATAGAGTTGAGGTTGTTTGTTTCTTTCTGATGCTGAGTTTATGCTCTTCTATTGATTTATTGTTCGGGAACCCTGTGCATTAATAGCTTTCTCTGCGATTTGTGTAGCCATTTTTCTTTTAAGCTCTTGATATTATATTAAGTGAGTTTTGTCTCGTCTGTCTTTCTGTTAATCGCACGGATCTAGATATTAGGGTTATGACCCCAACTTGAATTTGTACTGGGTGATGATGCGATCTTGGATTAAAATATCTGTCGGGATATGTTGGTTTTCTATACATGGTGTATTCGAAATGTGCGTTCTGCAATTTTGTGACCAGAACATTTAAAAATGGAAGTTTGTTGTTTGCCTCTAACTATAGAGTAAATTGTATTCTGGGATGCGTTGAATTTACGTCAGAAATTTTTCAAGCTCTGTATGGCCATGTTGCCATATAATAAATATGTCATCTACATAACGAATCCATAATTTGGGCTTCGAACTTACTTTCTCAAGAGCTTCTTTCTCGAAGTATATCATAAATAAAGTTTCTACTACTGGTCGCGAGAACCCCATTGGAGCACCATCTATTTGTTTATACATTTGCTAATTAAATGAAAAATAAGTATTTTTAAGGCAATGCCCCGAGAGTTGTATTATATAAGCCTGGAAATCCTAGTTCATAGCAATCCTGACCAATGCTTCGTCGATGGGAATATTGGAATATAACGACTTGACATCTAGGCTTTTTCAAGAACGATGTCTCGTACAATTCAAGTAAAATGCTCCGAGTTTTTTAGAAATTAATCAGTATTTTCGACAGCTGTCTGCATAATTTCAGCAAGATATTTTAGAGTTTTGGACATCTACTCGACTTTTCCCGTGGTATGATTTTTTGTTGTATTTCGGGGTTTATTTTTTTTAAATTTTTAGTTGTTTTTTCTAGGTACATAGTCGGGTCCCTTGGAATAGGCTTATAACAATTGTTTTGTAGGATATCCTGAATTTTATATGTATGTACTTTTGGGTATTCATAACTATGGTTGCGTTTCCTTTATCTGCTGGAACGATTGTTATGTCTTTATTTTTTTGGTTTGTTTGGTTTGTTAGGGCTCTTTGTTCAATAATCAACAAATCTAGAGTCACAAAAATCGAGCGCAATGTACGCAGCAATATTCTGAAAACATAAACGGCCAATCGCCGCTCAGATATAACCCCCACCAGGGGAGGCGTCGCAATCAATAACAGTCTCCATTTCAACGCGAGAAAAAAGGAAAAAAAAAAAAAAAAAAAAAATATATATATATATATATATATATAATGTGTTTTCATTCCGGGTGCACATCCGTTCAAATTAAATAAAATAAAAATTAAAAAACACTGTCGTTCTGAAAAGAACAGTTTTGCTGACGTTTCGCCAAAATCACATTTGGCATTTTCGAAGCTTTCTTTCTCGCGTCCGAATAGAGACTGTATATATATACATTTTGTTAGGGCATTTTTATAATACCAAATATCTAGGGAAGCGTTAAATACAATTTAACAACACTACCAGAACATTTTCTATTTCTGCTATAAAACAGTTTAGTTATGAAACAAAAATATTTGTAACAGTTATATCAGGAAAAGGCAGGCTGCGGCTGCAAGATCTGGGAGGCATCACAACAGGCAATAACTCTCGACACACTGAACAATATTGTTTATTAACGCCTGTTGAATAACATGTGTATAAACTGCGAATGGTAATCGGCAAAATATTATACAAGATGGCCGTGAAGGATAGCGGAAAATTATTTTTATGATGGGAAAACAAATTAGCCGTTCGAGATTACCCGGCTTGATTGAGAGATACATATTTAATTTCACACACACACATACACAGACAGGCCATGTTATAATTTTCAATCTATATACAAGATATTCGAGTGCGCATGTTTAGCTCAAATATCTGATTTTGTTGTGGACGACTAGCGGTTGAGAAACTGTTGATAATGTGGTAAATTATAATTGCGTTAGAGATATTCTAATGATGTTAGCGAGAAACGTTGAAGAATCTACTCATCGTGTGGTCAGATGAAAAGAAAATAAACGATAAAATATTAATTTATAAACATTATGTAAATCACCCGGTTAGGCGGTTCTTTGTCTGTTAGTGTCAGCAGTCCAGTGTCTGGTATTGGGTATGCATGTCATCTGCTGTCTTTATACATTAAACATTATTCCTCTTATGAGGGAAACTAACCAAAGGCATCATTCAGGCTTAAAATCGTGACCACGGTCAGACATTTCTGCTTGAAAAGTTTTGTTAGTAGACTAAGTGGAGCATAAACATCGTCCCCTAAGATATTCACTACCACAAGTGACATCTTCTTGGAGAAGTTCGAGAATAATGCTATATTAACACATTCAGTATATAGAAAACTACGCATGCCAATAAATGCTTAAATTTAGTTTCCCACCATCATTCAGCATAAAAGCAATGCGTAATTAACTTATCAGTAAAAAGCTATCTTGCCACTACTGACTACTACATAGAACCACAGATAAAACAGCATCATTACTTTGGCGTGCTATTATTCGAAATACCTTTAAAACGCATTAGAAGATTAGACAATACCTGCGTTGCTTTCTTTTTGAATAGTAAGAATATTTAAAATTCCTTGTTCGTATTACGAAGTGTATGTGAGAGAAACACTAAGCAGGTTATACAGGATCTAAAAACGGATCACCCAATCGAATTCTTTGGAAAGATCTAAAAACATACTTGCATACATTTTCCGGAGTATTTCGTTACCTTCTAGGGTCTTCTAAAAAAACATACATGCGTGTGGTCAGATGACAAGAAAATAAGCGATAAAATATTAATTTATGAACATTATCTAAATCGGCCGGTTACATGGTGCTTCGTCTGTTAATCTCAGCCGTCCAGTGTCTTATTGGTTACGTATGTCATCTCCTGTCTTTATACATTAGACATTATGAGGGAAGCTAATCAAGGGCATCCTTCAGGCTTTAAAATTAGTGACCACGATCAGAAATTTCTTCGCGAAAAACTTTGTTACTGGACACAGAGGAGCATAAGATTCGGTCCCTAAGATATTCACTACCACAAGTGACATCTTCTTGGAGTAGTTAGAACATAATGGTATATTATCACATTCAGTATATATAAAACCATGCATGGCAGTAAATGCTTAAATTTAAATTCTTGCCATCATTCAGCATAAAAGCAATGCGCAATTAGCTTATCAGTAAAGATCTCCTTTTGATCGCCTCTTAGAAAAGCTCTAAGAGAGAATAACTACTGCAACATGATAACGTTAAGGAGTGACCGATAGGCAGTGTTGTTCTTTTCTTCATACATAGAATCACAAATAAAATAGCATCACTACTTTGGCAAGCCAAGGTTCGAAATACTTCTAAAACGCATAACAAGATTAGACAATGTATGTAAGGGAAACACTATAGGAGGCTACCCCTTCATTAAATATGAATTTGTAGCACCTAATTTCTAAGCTATACAGGATCTAGAAGCGGGTCACAAAATCGAAAGCTTTGGAAAGATCTAAAAACATACCTGCATAAATTTTCCTCGATATTTCGTTACCTTCTAGGGCCGTCGAATAAAAGCATACACGCGTTGCTTTCCTCATAAACCCAAAGTATAAACTCAATTCAATAATAGATGTTTAACACTGTTGTAAGTGTGGCTCACAAAGTAATCAACAATAAGAACAAATGAACGTAACTGCAATTTGTGTTACGAATTTACTATAATAAACAGAAATTTGCTCAATGTGGCTATAAATCTTTTCCATGAACAACTGCTTACAAATTAAAAGTTTTTGAGACATATATGACAACGTAGGAAAATGATTTCGGTGTATTATACATTGACCCACCAGCTGCAGTCGGCCATTTTGCGAAACGACGACAGAAAGGTACAAGGAATAATAAAATCCAAAGTTGTATATTCATTAAATATTCCACGCTCGAATTCCACGAGAGATTTTCTATCGTAAAATATATCTGGGCTACGTAGTCATTAACATTGATAGGAAATGTAAATGCGTTTTTACCGGGGCTTCTAGTGGAATTCGCTTTATAAGAACATAATTATGATAAAGTATATAGATGTAAGAGTAAATCAGAGATTTGTGATAATACGGTTGGACGTCGAGATGGATTATTTGAAAAATATCGCGGATAGGCGAACAAAGAAGCAACTCCTCGACGGACCGGTGATGGTAGGCAAATTGACAGATGGAGCTGCGAAAAACGTCGAATATTTAGATTCGCAGTCGATTTAAATATGCGTTCACGTTCTTACAATGTGGGGTAATACTTCACTTAAATGACACAAGAACCACTTTTTTATAAATAAATAAATTAACTTTAAAATTTATTTTGTGTCCTCTTGTTGCTGAAATAGGGCAGACGTGTTTGTTTTTTTTTACAAGCCGTTATTTATCTTCACTGGTTCACAAGTCGATTTTGAGCTACTTGTGACACCCAATCGGAATAAGATTGGAATATATACTATTCCGGGCAATAATACAATATTCTCATGTCCAGAGATGTGAAAAACTATTATTAGCACGAAAGATTTCTTAACAACTATCATATTGATTGATATTTACATTTAAAGACTGAACAAAAACCATCCTTAATTAAAATTCTCGGGCACGTAAATATGGAATGGGAGACTGGCATGTAACACTAAAGTTTTAGAAAAGATAGGCATACTTTCTTGACTGCGCATGCGGAATAGCGCGGTACATTTCTTTGGTTAGACGGAAATTTAGCTATAATGAAGAGAAATTGGGAATATAATAATTAAAAACTAAACAAAAACAATTCCAATGGTTTAATGAAGATAAGTAAACAAATAAAAGAGCTGTTAAGATAAACAAACAACGTTAAATGCTAGAACGATTAGATTACTCGATGTAAAATGGGCTGGTATGTATATCCCTTATGATAAAGTATGCATGCATAAAGTAAGGAATGCAAATATTGTCTCTAAAGACTAACAAAAAAGACTTAATTTCATTTTAATATAAGTTTATCTTTAAAAAGGTTTTTTTAAATATTAATTTATTTAAACCGGGTTAATGTTACAATGCCTCCACTCGGGCTGGTTTGATTTCGCCCCACGAACAACCTTCACCAAGGATGGCTTATCCATCATTTTTGGGGATTAGTTTGCAACTAACTCCAAATCACATGTTTCATGAACCAGTTCCAGTTTTAACCGAATAACATTTTGTTAGGCAATCGTACTTTATAATATCTGTCAGTATAACTACAGAAGTATTTGTGTAATACTGATTGATTTTAAATTTTATATAAACTTATTATTATTATATAAATCATAATACTGAATGTTGTTTTGTAGATAACATTATTACTGTTAAGTTTAACGAATCTGATTAATTGTCTTCAAAATACAGTATTTTACTATACTTTCATGTATTTATTACTTTTTTGCAACCGTTCTAATATCTTACATACATAATGCTTTTCTAAACACACGAGTCAACTCGTAATATTTTTATCTTCTATTGTCTAACCCATAGCTATGAAAAACATACATGAACAGAACATTCACCGTCAATGGGATCAATTTAAATACATCACAACCACAGTCACAATTTCTTTATATTCGAATTAATATAGTATGCTAATAATTATACACATTTTTAATTACAATCGTTCAGAAATATCGATCTGAAATATTATGTAGTTGAGATCATTAAAATTCGAGCGGTCACTTTTTCTTAATCTAAATATGGCTCTAGTGTTTCTTTGTCATCATAATTAAAGTCAAAGTAAATTTTAATGTTTTGTAAGTGATGTAAAATATGTTAATTAATAGGTAACAACGTTCGATAACTGTACTAAGAGGTTTCCAATTTGAATCAATGATGATCGAACTCTTATATCTATCTAATCCCAGATTATTTATTTAATGCCCATATCCAAACCATTAAACATCAACTTTCAACCATTTTCAAAGATTTAAGTAAGTAGAGCAAAGTAGGCTTAGCCAGACGTGAGCTTAGACTTGTTCTGGATTCCACCTGAGATTCGTTCCACAGTTCCAACTAGAGGGATAATAACGTATCAGTTCTAGTATTTCACAGCCTGCCCTGTTCAGATTATGTCTCTGTGTGCTGCCTTTAACATCAGTGAAGGTGTTATCTTAAATTAATTAACCACTATTGGTGATATGCAGGACCCCATTGAAGCACCGTCCCCGTGTTTTTGAATTTGACCCTTGAATGCAAATGAAGGATGTTCCAATGCTTCTTCGATAGGAATATAGCAAAAAAAACCTTAAAATTCTTTGATTATGATCATTTAATCCATTGCTTCAAAGTGCGATGTCTCATATAATTCTAGAACAATAATGTTCCCTTGGAAAAAGCTTACAAGAAGCATTTTTTGTAAAGAATCTTGTTTAGATATTTAGAACTATCGTTAGTTTCGTTTCCATTATCCGCTATAAGAATTGTCAGGTTTGGGTTCTTAGTTTTTAGTATTGTTAAGTCTCTTTATCCAGTTGTTAATGTTTGATTCGGTTGTTTGCTTCACTAGAATTCACCCTACGAATTTCCTCTACCTCTGAGAACTTCTTTACGAGTTGCCGCAAAATTCAATATGGATTTCTAACTTTCACAGGGATTATTATAACACTACGTGCCTCCATGCCAATGTTACTTACTCTTTTTGCAGATTGTAAATATACCAAGTTTGATACTTGTATCCTTAAAAACAATCAAAAAAAATTGACAAGAGTCCTGCTAAAAAAGGCAGTTTATTCGTATTGACTCCACATAATGATTAGTATGTTCGTTCACTTTCTAACACATTATTTCTTATGGCAGGATTTTTGGTAATAATATTGCCTGTTTTAAAAATGAAGGTATTAGAACTGGTATATTTAGAGACTCATTCTATGAAATAGTGGCAATTAGGGTGTCCCATTAAAAAAAAGCAGATTCTTTTAAAAAATGTATATATATATATATATATATATATATATATATATATATATATATATATATATATATATATATATATATATATATATATATATATATATATATATATATATATATATATATATATATATATATATATATATATATATATATATATATATATATATATATATATATATATATATATATATATATATATATATATATATATATATATATATATATATATATATATATATATATATATATATATATATATATATATATATATATATATATATATATATATATATATATATATATATATATATATATATATATATATATATATATATATATATATATATATATATATATATATATATATATATATATATATATATATATATATATATATATATATATATATATATATATATATATATATATATATATATATATATATATATATATACATATATATATATATATATATATATATATATATTTATATATATATACAATTTATTTAATTAAAAAAAATAGCATTTATTTTTTATCTAGGTCCATGTTTATAAAACGTGCCGTCAGCTATAAAGTGCGTAATTTTTGTCTATAGAGGGTACCTTATAACTGGAGTTTACTGTATATATACAACAGAGAAACAACCAATTTTAGCAAAATCCCGACGTTATTTTCGAAATTAGCCGTTGCCTCGATCTTATCTCTGTTCGAGCAAGTAATAAAAATTAAAATAGCAACTTACACATATACAAACCTGTATGTAACTCAGCTGGCAGAGAACGCTACAAATTATGTCTTGTCAATGTAGCAGACCCTGGAGATACCTAAAAGGATACGGCGATACGTATAGCCTAGCCAAGAAGTCGAAGACTTGATATACATGGCGTATCCGAATTCGTCCAATGTATAGAAAAAAATTAATATTTTTGATAGTTCTCTTTGTTTTAATGGTACTACGAAAATTAACTTCAATCAAGTAAATACAACCAAATAGAATATGCCTATGATCAAGAAAACCTTTAAGTGCTGCTTTGACTAAGGCTGTCATTTCATTTTAGGAGCATAATATTTTAAAACCTAATTCTTTTTTATATGCTGTGTCCGTACGTTCTTAGTAATTTTATCTGCTCTAGCTTACAAGAACGTTTCGACAATTCTTAGGGAGTGTATATCTTATAGTTCTTTTTTTGTTGTAAAATAAAGCAGAAAACCTGACAGAAGTAACAAACTAGTCGCTATCGCTACAGTAATTTTTTGATACAGTCAAAGAAGTTATGGTTCGAAAAAAGCTACACCCTGTACAATTTTTAAAATGTATTACGGTCACGTTATAGAAAATAGTTATAGTGCTATAGATCAAAGTTTATTGAAAAGAAAGAAATTAGAGTGATTAAAAAAAAACAAATTATCAACAAGGAATGGGGCTACAAGCGTGTTACAACTCGAATACAATAATCTAACTGGTCACGCCTACAGGGTATTACAATTTTTGGAAAAATTATTCTATTTACCTAACACTGGGAGTCTTACGTCCATACTTCTGATTTTCCCTGCAAAAATTACTAGTTACAAATCGCATTCTATTTACAACTCACTTGCAACCCCATTCCTTGTTGACATAAATTTTTAATCACTTTGATTTCTCCTTGTTTAAAAAAAGATACCCTGATCTATAGCACATCATGTTTGTATTGCACTTTCTGGCAAAGATCAGACCGATTTTTCAACAAATGACAAAGAACCATGATACACAGTATAGATCCTCCAAATATTAGAACGGAATTTTCATACTTTCTGTATATAAATTAAAATAATAATAGTTACGTACTTTTTTAAAATGTCAAGATTCTTTGTCGAAAAACGATAAAGTTTAAAAAATGTTAAGTCTAGGTCTAAGAAATCTAAATACATTCTGCACGGGAGACTGCTGTATACTACACATAAAGTTTCCTAGAACTGTTTTCAATTTCATAATAAACCAGCGGCTCAGAAAAATGACATTGGTACCCTCAAATGCTGTCCAAAAATTACACACGAAATTAATGGACAGAGAGCCTTAACTATGTTAAGAAAATGATCAAAGTAAATAATCAAATATTCAAGCTGTTCTTTTTAAGAAAACCACTAGCATAGAACTTGCCAAAATAAAGCTAGAAACACTTCTTGTTGTAGGGGTTGGGAATGTGAAAATGAGACAAAATGTACAAATGTTCTGCAGTCCATCCTGCTGACTAGTCGATCAGGAAATCCGGTCCGGGAGACTGTTTGCCCATTATCGCATCACAAGCTTAAGGGGGAGTCCCCTTGACGATATTATCATGTATTTTGTAAGAAAAAACTACGGTGGATTCTAAGATGTTCCCAGGGCGGATATACAAAGAACCCTATGGGCGTGCTGTGGCTGCAATGAGTCTACCTTGCCTCATTAGAGAATCAATACTCTCTGCCCATAATGTGAACAATAAAATTATCAAGCATGAATAATTGAAAAAAATCTTAGTACTCATGACTTAATTAACACATTTCATACCTTTCACACAATTGAAATGCAACAAATCTAATAAATTGCTAGTAGAGAAAAAACAGGAATAAACTATTAAAATTCCAGTATTTACAATAATTCTTTTACCAGGTGCACGGAGAGATAAAATTATAAAATACTCGCAATTGGTTATATCCGATGATATATAAATCTGTTTATAAGTCGTTAGATAGTTAGTTCTACCTTTTTATATTTATTACTGTGTGGGAATGTCATGTTACAGGCTAATCCTATTTAATTAGTGCCAGGACCAATTCGCGGGCGTCCGTCTCACGTTCCATGTGCTTTTGTATTTGCTAATATTATAATTAAACCACCGCACCGACACTTTGATCGGGGCAGTAAACCTGTCACATCACCGGATTTAATGTCATTAAGTTCGCGTTACTTAGCCGTATTTTTATAGATTTGCTCAAAGTCTGAATATTCATCTTTTTTTTTCGCCGATATAGGATTTGCATAAATGAATGTCTTTGTCTCGGGCAAGTTACGGCGGGATTTTCTCTTAAGAAACTCGAAGTAAAGCGTAATTTTCATTTCATTTAATTAGCGCCAACGAAACGTTGCGATTTTATAAAGTGTTCTCCGAAAAAAAAATATGCATGAGCTAATCTACCTGTTTCAATTTAAAGAACAATCAGGTCCAAACATTACAATATGTTTAAAGCAAATAAGTTTATATTAATGAATGGCCGGTAAATTTAAAATAACACAATTAAACCAACACCTTTCAAAACCTTACGACAACTTAAATATTAGGAAAAAAATAAAGCTGCTCTCCATGATTTTTGAAAATTGCTGATAACTCTAAAATAAGAACAACAGCTCCTGATAGGATAACAAATTAGTACCAATAGTCGAGTACAACCAACGAAAAAAAAAATAAAAATCTCCACACTTTTATATTACAGTAATTTCAATATAGATTCCGGTTCGGTTCTGCTTGTTCATAAATGTGTCTTATAATTTGCCAACTCAGTCGCAATTTACCCAACTCAACCGCAATTTAGCCAAGTGCTAAAGAAATTGGGCCCCTCCTTAGTGGCATCCCTGCAGAAGAACACATTTATATTAAAAAAGTGGAATCGAAATTATTAGAAGGAAACCTGAAGAAAGTTATTTCTATTATCTCATTGAAATTGTTTGATATTGGTTATTCACTAGGTTTAATTTTAGGAAAGTTTCGGGGATATTTTCTCTACATTGATAACCTACTTTTATCAGAATGAGGAATTTTCACATTATCTAATTATCTGATGCTTCTGAGGTGCAACTCTCGACGAAGTGTTGAAAAATTGAATTCTTATTCTTTTTTCGTTTCAGCTTGTTTGTCTCAAAAATTATATCACTAGGTTTAATTTTTTATTCAACACTTTTGATTATCAATAAGCCTAAATCTTTTAATCATTATAAGAGCATACAAATTTGCTTGATTTGAGACTATTCGTATAAGTTTACCTCCGTGAGGATACAACATTTTATTCATTCATAGTGAAGGCTAATTTTATATATAATAACTTTATATGGGGAGTAAAGTACAATGGAGGAAATTAATTCGTTATCTTGGAAGCCTCATTAGATGCTCAGAACATGCATTAATGACATTTTTACATTCGTGTTATTCCGTTTGCAGAGAATTATGGACCCTATATGTGCGTGCCTCATCAGACCGCAATGGAATTTTTTTGCACACTTAAATAAAGTGTTAAAATTCACCACTTTGATAATATTAGGTTCCTTCTTAGAAAAATCACAAAACGTTTCGAAAAAAAGGTATCACCCTGAATAAAAAGTTTTTTTATTCTTTTGATTAAATAAGCCGTAAAAACTAGTAACATGCACAATATCCTACTAAAAAATATTTCAGGTATATCTCATTTTGGAAGACCCTGTGTAGTAAAAAAAACACCGTGTTGAAATTCATAACTTTGAAAAAATTTGATTTTCTTTCTAGGAAACTCATGAATTTCAAATTCGCCTAAAACTTCGCAACGTATGACGAATAAAAAGAGATACCAAGAAATAAAAATCCTCGGTTGGATAAACGGGAATAACAAGCAACTAACAGGATACTTTATTAAAGAAACATTTCTTCTTAGGATACTTTGCATTGTAAATTGAAAGAATTAAATCAGAATTTGATTTTTAACAAACTGTCAATTACACCAAATCAGATGTTTAATTTTGACCATTTTGTTAAAAAATCGCCAAAACTTTCCTTGTATGACCCTTGTTAAGAAAATTCCTAAATTCTTATTTTTACTTGTTATCATTTATTTGGTTTTCTCGAAATAATTGTTTTTCATTTGGGCATAAAAGTTGTGTATTTTATATCATGTACTTAATACTTATAGATTATTTACAAAACGCACAAATTTGGTATATCCCTTTAAGCATTCGAGAAGTATTGGAACTCACCTACCATATACATGATTAAGTACTAGTGACAACCTCTCTTGTGAGGTGTCACGGTGATTATTATCATTTTCTTGTGCTTGGTTCCAAATATTCGATATAAACAATTCTTTTTCTCATCTCCCTTCTCACCAAAGTGACAAGTGAACAAAGAAGAACTTCCACCTTAAAAGAAGAGCCCTCCCAACTTGACAACCAGTACAGCTTACGAGAAGAGTGTAGCGTCTTTTGTGCGTTTTCCTTTAACTTATTTTGACTATTTTCTATATATAAAATACAGTCCACTGATTACGTGCGTTTCCGCATCCACCCCACTGAAGATAGCAAGTCAAAAAATCGACTGTTAAAAAAGCTAGAATTCTTAAGGTAATTTGACCAATTTGCAACGGTCATTTAAACACCCTGTATAATAGGCAAAACAATAAAAAGCATATCTATTGATTTACATTTGATTAAAGAACCACTGTTTTAAACGCCGGCATGAGCAGCCAAAACTGAATCTGACTTCGCTTGACTTTGTAACAACGTTTCAAAATAGGTCAATTTTTTGTCGGCGCGGAGCAATTGTTGAATACCTTATATCATACTTGTTTTTTTATTTTACCACCTTTCTCTGTTTATAGAAGACTAGCGAGTACCCGCGCCTTCGTTCGCGTATGTCGATAACGAACGGGATATAAAGAAGTACTTAAATCTTCTTATTTAAATACCTCTTTATAAACTACGGTTTTTGTGGCTTTTGGTTTCAGTTTTTGCCAACAGAGGTTTGACAGATTTTTGTTTATAAATTATTTCTGATTTTTTGGAACACCCTGTATACATTTTTAAAAAATATGTAAAAAAAAATTAAATGTTGTTCAAGCGGTTTTTGAAAAACTAACCGTTTTTTAAATAAAAAATATTGTACTATTTAAAGGGCGGTTTCATCCCCCTTCAAATTTGATTTTTGAAAGATCCCTTCTTGTCAATCTTCTACATCCCATAATCAACCTGTGTTCCAAAATTCAGCTTTTTAAGTCAAGCGGTTTGAGCAGAATCGTGATTAATCAGTGGTCCGATTTTTTGAAACATCCTATATACATTATTAAGAAATTTTAAAATATGTAAAATAATCAAATAAAATACACGAGTTTAAGCGTTTTTCCGAAAAACTCCAACCTAACCTAACCAACTCTAACTTTTTTAATTTCAGTTAATTCAGTAATTCCACGCCAGCGTGAACGAATCGTCAGAAAGTCGGTTCACGTTAAATAAGAAAAACGTGTGAATTGACTGTTTTTTTGACAAACTTGTACTAATCTAACTGGTGGATTCATTTAACAGTATAGATTTTGTTAAAAAAAGTCCTTGTTTTAATGTAGACTCGGAATTCGGTTGGCGCGCTACCTCGCGCTTGCTTTACAGCTAACCTAACCTAACTTTAAGAGAATAAGTAATCCAAATTTGATTATAAATTTTATTAAAAAAAAGGCTAAAAAAAAACTTTCGCCTAACACTGCGCTTCTCTACGAAAAACATCTAAATAGCTTATATTAGTTAGCGTTAACGTTAATGACGTAACATGTGGTTTAAGGTGACCCAACATTTAAAAAGTTCGTTCACGTTAGCGTGGAAGGAGACATAGCGTTTGAAAAATCCCGTTTTATCAAACCTCTGCATCCTACAATCAACTAATAAACGGAACGGATCAATAGTTGAGTACTTTATATCACACTTGTTTTATTTTTATTTTACCACATAATTTTGATTGTTTGTCCATATCTCAATAAACATCCTTTCTCTATTTATAAACGACTAGAAGAAGAGATAAAATCGATCGGGTTCTCACATTGATTGGAAACGCCCCTAATAAGGACAAAATTAGACAAAACTGTTTTACATTGATAACTTTACGCACTGAATAATGTTGATAGGTTTTCATATATTAATAAAAAGAGTATAACACATATAACTTATATAAAATAAGTAGTAGGAACAGGGTGCGTTTGATGATTTTCCATGTCAAATAATTAAAAGAAAACATCCTCAATAATCATAGGAAGCTCTCAAAGAAATACGGTACCGTAACCATTTAAATTATGACCAATTCTTACTTCCTCTGTAAAAAATTATAACATAATTATACCCATGTATCTTCTTCTCGAACTGCTTTATCTGTATTTGGGCATTACCGAAGGGCAGTGAGTGCGTTGAAACCTATCTTATATCTGATTTGATCTTGTATCTGATTTCTTGAATACACTACACTAGACCATTTGTCTTTTACGCAGTTATATCTCATATAGTGTATGTGTTGAAGCCTTGTTACTCTTTAAAGTCGACAAGAGGTCTACAGAAATATTATTTTATTATTTCAAAGTCTAAAGGCTCCTCGAAAAGGTACCGGACCAGCCATGCCGGTCACGCCAATTCTCGAACCTACGCCACGGCCGACTCCAATAAGCCTCATTATCATACTGATCCCTTGTTTTAAAGCACTTCTTCATAGATTTTTGATTGGACGATATCGGGAAAATTCTGTAGTGACTTTTTTCCCGCTAGAATATATGATTGAAACCAGTATGCGACGAGTCAAAGGAACAATATATGACGTCAGCAACTAACAACCCAAATTACCAAATAATCATGATAATGGCAAGAGAAAGAGGATTCGTGGTAGCGCGCAACTTGCCCGAGAGGAAAGAATCGTCAGTGTGTAAGAACGGAGCCTAATGCGATATTAATTTGATTTTAATTTGATATGCTTTGGACATATTTTTCGACTCGAGGAATTCGGTTAATTTGGATTACACGAAAATGATTTTATGAGTGTGTTGCGCGCCCGGATTATTTCCTTGCGTAATGGTCCGAATTATACGAGATTACGTTTTTGTTTCTGGACTCCAATGTGTGTGTGTATGTGTGTGTTTTTCTTTAACGCTTCTGCTGAAGGTTAACCTCGACACGGTGTTATTGACCTTGGTTATAACTTTGATGGGTGTAATTATTGAATAACCGCCGAGTGTGAGATGTCAATAACAAAGCCAACGGATCTTCCCAGACACAAAAACCATGCGCTAAGGATTATTTTTATTAATAAGCTCGAGCTTATTGTGAATTAGAGAATCGGGCAATGAATGTTCTGTTAATGCCGCCTTCTATTTATCTAGTTCCTTTTGTGGTTCAGTGGCCTGACATATTCAGTGTGGGTCCTGGTTTTACGGGTATACGATTTATTTGTTATACCGGCCGATTTTTCCATTCGGTTATATTACAATAATATGGAAATACTAACTGTATTTCTTAACCTTCAAATATAAACATAAACAAACGCAGCATTTAAACTGCCATATTTTTTACTACCAGTGTGGGATAATGTAGTTTTAAACACAGGGGATACTTTTATAAGTGGGGGCGATTAAAGAAAAAAAGTTAAAAATACCATATCTAAAAGAAAACACTGTCCCAACACTAACAAATTAACAACTCTAGTAGATGCTAACTGAAACCATTTGGGTTCTAGAAAGCTAGTTGGCTAGTTTTAACCAAACGCTTCTAAGGGTGACACTAAATCCCATAGTCGAGATATATAAAGCTATGTCTATATAAATATAAAAACAATCTAAAACATGTCCGAAAGGTTCTCAATTTCAGCAGCTTGCTAACTTCCAATGGCATAACATAAAACTCTTGCTACAACACAGATTCCAAATGACCATGTTTTTGAACAGTAATAGTGACTGTTGCAACAGGAGATTTAATACAGAGGGTACTTTTCGTATTAGACCAGATTAAGCCAAAAGAACTTGAAATTTCAACTTAGACTTTTAAGAATGCCTCAAACCCGTAGTGAAAATGTAAAAAGTTTTGCTGAAATTGTAAAAATATTACAAGAAAAAAATCCAAGTAATTGCAGATGAAAACGCACTTCTTTTTGAAAATGACTTCGGTGAATTTTCTTAATTTTCTTTGATATAACGCAGCTCTCGATCCGATATCAAACGTTATCATGGGCGAAACCTAATCCTATGACTAGTTTTTACAATGCAGGGTGTTTGCTTGTTTGCCCATATCCCATATAAACTACATAGGGTGAACACTAAATATGCTTTTTTATGATATTTAACATATACTATTTCCCAAAAATAGGGTTGTTATATTGTAAACTAAGCGTTTTCGAACCCATGTTCACATAAAACTTTTTTCTTATTTTGGGAAGCATTTCTCTATTCTTTGGATATTTCTGCAGTTTTCCTGTTCTGAGTGACTTAATACCAATTGAGACTCGGAGTTCTTTTATTGTGGTGGCACTAGCGTTGTTAAGGTTTGCCAGTGCTCCTTTTTTTTTCCCATGATCTCTTTTCCGCTCCAGTTAGTGGTGTTTTTGGCCACATGACCTAACAAATTCCATTTTAGGAAGCAGATTTTTCTTCTTATATCGTGTATTTTGGTTCTACTTCTTACCCAGTCGTTCTATTTACGGCCTTTAAACGATATTAATATCATTTTCCTTTCAATTGCTCTTTGGTGAATTTGTAGTTTGTTGAGAATTTCCTTGGGCAGAACCAAGGTCAGAACCCATGTCTCGGAGCCGTATGTTGTTACTGGTAGGATACATTCGTAGTAGACTTTGCTCTTTTAAAGGAAGTCCAGACTGAATGATGTGCTTCATTCTGCCGTAAGCTGCCCATCTCAGAGGTATCCTTCGATTGACTTCCAGTTCCTGGTTAACTTTTCCGATTTGGGAGTTCTTGGTGAAAAGTACTATAAATTGAAAAAACTATATTGATGTCATCCTGTTTTTCAGAATGTTCTCCCTATTTATTTTGTATGGAATTTGTGCAAAATGTTTTAAACTAATAATAAGATTAGATTCTGCCCATGAGAGTTTTTGATTAAGAAATCGGAAAATGCATTGTATCAAAAATTTTGAAAAATTCACCGACACTATTTCAAGGAAACTGTATAGCCAGAAGTTAATTTCAGTTCATTTATTAAGATCTTTGTCGAAACAATGTCCCTTCATTTGTTCATTACTATTATTACACAGATTTTCCAGTATAATTAAGTTATGTGAAATGGCATATAGTTTTAAATATTTCAATTGTTGATCATGTCCATATATGATCCCTTCTTTGTATGTAACCTGTGCCTCCCTGATAAGGAGAATTGGACATGGCGAATGCTGAAATCGTTTTGCTTTGATTTTATTTAATAAATAGTTGCACGAAATACAAAGTTTCTATATTTCCAAAATATTTGTGCTTTCTAAAAAAACTAAATTTAATAACTGAGTCTAGAGTCTAGACTTTAGGCACCATGTTTAAATTAACTATTTCGGATATGGCAAAAAAGATGAGCTACCAGTATGAACGGATTTTAGAAAGGTCATTTCGGCCATCAAAAAGGATTGGCGATTTTAATTCGTAGTTTTTATCGATCCTGTAATAAAACTTTTCGCTTATTGGCCCTTTAGAATGCCCAATATTTAGAAATACTTCTTATTGATGCTTAGTTTAGTCGCTGTTATTTAAACATCCTTTAAAATCCCGAAAGGAAAGCGTTCGGCAACTGCCCTGTTAAATTAGTTTGTGATAGATTTTTAGATTTCACTTCTAATAGAAGTGTACTGTTTTGCATATATTGTGAAGTAACTGTTACTGCCAACGAAACATCAGCCTTTTCACCATGACCCAAACATTCGACTGATGCAAGTCTTTTATCAGTGCAGATATTCCACTGATCAAACTGAGTAATCCTATCCTGAGAGTTTTTTGGAAAATTATACCATGACGTCAATTCCGCATGAATACATTTTAAGAAAAAACCATTGCCCGATTTGTATACCAACCCTAATAATATACGGCGAGAGAAATTGAAAAACAAAAGTATGTTTGCCAAAGTATGTAAAGTTATTTTTTGTCTATTGGGAATGGAAGAAGAAATTGATCAATCATATCTACTGACTTTAAAAGTATTGGACAAGTGATTATTTAACTATTGCCGCATTTTTATTGCATTTATTGCTCTAAATAAATTCATATTTTCATATTCCTCAAACATATTTTGCAAGCATATTATTTGATTTTAAATGCATAATAAAATTATCCTAAGCCTAGTTTTTACTTTTATGTGAGTAATTATTGAACCGCCGACAGTGAGATAATCTATAAAAAGCCAACAGATCTTCCTCTCACCGGGAAATGGTCTAATATCAATATGGATCCTGGTCTGATGTTTAGACCACATGTTATTCAACAAGCTCTATATGTTGTTTCATAGGCAAGTTTAAACGATATAATGTACTTTTAGACTATTTAATTACTTCCCAATTTTTTCATTATATTAAACTTTTAATATGATTGTTATGTAAATATCTGCCAGTTTTTTAAGTTAGGCAAATAATTAATAACTTCCTAATACGATGTTTAACTAGCAATTTAAGAAATATGAGATAAACATAAGTAACAAAAAAAAAGATCGACAAAATTATGTAGAACTCATCTTATTTTCCTAATATGTTATCTTATGAAAACTTGTTTAAAAGACTTGCTTGACTCCTGGTATCCTTTAATCAACTTTTTTATTGTTGACTCTCTGATTAAATAGTATTCACAGTAAAAGTAATATAAATCAAATTATCATTATTTATTTACATTAGAATAATAATCTGATCGACTTGCTGTCTTAATAATTACAGATGAGGATTTGATCTCCCTTCATAAAATTCTTCCGATCGCTCCAAGTTGAAAAGTCGAGGGCTTTGGTTTGGGCTTTAGTGACTGTTTTGTTGACTTGTTGATTAATTACATTGAGTAGAAGCTTTAATTCTATAGATGAAGGGAGTGCAGTTAAGGATCGGCGGGAAGGGTGATTGCCTCTTTGTTTCTTATAAGCTACGTCAGTGCAAAGGCAAGGGAAGAAATATTCCTAAATGCAACGAAAATATCAGTTCCTATTACATAACGCATATTCGGACATTCGTAGTTTTATATATTTTAAACTAATTTATACTTAACCTAACCTAATCTTTGATTAAAATTCAAATATAATGATTTATTTTATACACAGAATATTATAAATAAAATTAAAATACGCATGCGTTTAAAGATTAACCTGGCGAATTTTGTGGCGAAATATTTAGGTATAGGCACAGTGTAGAATTATATACCATCCAAATTTTGGGGTGGCCCGAGTAACGATGGCTTTTAAGTACGTATTTAAAAACTCCCGAATTACGGCTATGAGTTGACAAAACACCTAATTTTTATGTATACAGGTTTTACTTTTTAATATAACACCCAGTATATTGTATATCAATTAAAGGGGTTTTTCTTGCTGAATATAAGAATATCCTGAATTGACAAAAGTTTTGTCATAAGAGGCTATACTACCGACCATATGTTTTGTTTCTGAACCTTTCCAAAAATAATGTTGTTACCACGGACTCCTGAGAAATATGCTTGTTTATTAGTAGGAATGATACAGAATATCCTTTAAATTTGAATTTAAAAACACATATATTTCTAATACTACTAAACTACCAAAACTCATAGGTAATAATAGTAGTCAGACATTTATAATTAGCAGAAACAGATCTATTTAATGCATATCTCGCCGGTTTGCAGCATAAAGACATTAACTGTTAAAACCAACATTTTGCTTAATGACCGTTTAAAGTTTAAGGACACGTTCATTAGGGTAACTAAAGTATTACCAAAAATAGCTTAGTTGTTTTTTCAAAAAAAAATATATTGTGACAATTAGATATATATTCTATAAAAACAGACGTATATTTATATTCTGATAAGTTTATATTATTTATATTCTAATAAGTTACTTAGTGATTTTTTGTAACTTATATTAGAAGCAAACTTACAATTAATTATTTTATGAGACATTGAATAATAGTCGTTTTTGCTCATATCACATATGATGACTGTATCCGTCGATAGAGTAACTTAAAAAATGTAGTTATGGACCATTTATACTAAAATACCCGGTACTGAGAATAAACTGCTGGGATTTTTATTTTTTCCTAAGACGTTATCTAAAATATTTCTTACAAAATGGACTCTGGGTTAATAAAAATTACATATGAATATTCACGGAAAATGTATAGCCGTTCTAGCACTAGTAAACATGCAATACAAACAAAATAACTGCTAGTCTTGCCGGATCTTCCGAACAATCTATGTAGGAAATACATACTTAACTGCAACCTATTTACATAAACTATCTTAATTAATTGGATATACAATTAACACTACTAGTTAACATATATGTCTTGGGTTTATTTATTAAATCCGAAGTGGAAATAATTGACAGAAATTTAACCCCATTAGTTAGAACTCAATACCTCTAATATTTGTCTCACGATGATTAATACAAATAGCACAGATCTGTAGGCATACCCGGTGTAAATTAATTTGTGTCCAAAACTCTGGGAAATGATTTATCTATAAAAAGAAAAATACTTTATAGAGATTCTTAAATCAAGTTTGATACACGGTACTAAACAGGTATAAAACAGTGAATTTGAATCGGTTTTAAAGGTGGTCAGTGACATCGTAATAAAAATTTTCGAAAGGAGGGTTAAAGGAGTCGCAGAAAAAAAGTACAACCTGCAGATTTTTCTAAAACTTATTTAGTTGCTTTATTAACATTAATCATTGTATACCGTGTACTGAAAAATCCCTAAAAATACACGAAGGTGTATTAAAAAAAACCAAAAATAGATTAACATTTTAACACATTAGAAACAAAGCGTTCATGGACAACTGTGCATATGAATTTTTGTTTCCTTATCTTTATGAATTAAATCATCTTCCAGAGTTTTGAACATTTACCCTTTACCCATGTTGAAACAGAAGATAGAAATAATAAATCTCTATTCCGTAAGCTTAATGAAAATATTTCTTAACCAAATTTGCGAAAAAAATGTTCAGCATCTTTTATATATTCAAATCATAGCTGATCTTTTTTGAAATTTAACATATTATTTTCATGGAATTTTGTTGAAAAATTCGGTATTCCACAGAGCTCACATTTCAACCATACTATCGCGTTTGTTTTATAATCAATTTTATGTTCGAGGGAAAACTAATTACCACTTTTTTATCTAGAACCAGGCGACCAAGACCGAAGGCTTAAGTACTAGTTGCCGTGATTACTTTAAGTATAGAAAGAGAAAAGGAAAATGTCTTTACACATTCTATAATCGCGGCACCTTGGGAATAAGGGATCGAACCAAGTGGGAGATCCTTGGCCTTTACAGTTAAACTGCTGGTGTCTCCCTAGCAGCAATCGCCTACAATTCAATAATACTCTAGTGAGGCAAGCTTTTTTGTGATTTGTGAATCATTAATCAGGTGAATAGCTCTTTTTTGAACAAGTCATGGATGCTAAGGATTGAAAGGAAAGCTGCTCCCCATTATGCTCAATGAGCTTGTTGGGATTTAAACCAACAATATATAAGTATCTTTATATTTTTTATTTAGATTTATTAAAGCAAAGCTTTTTAATTCGTGCTTTTTAAGCTAACAAAATGCTTTTTTTAGTATCACAGAAATAAACGTCGAACCATGTTCAAGTATTCATTTCAAGGTTCAATTCAATATAAAATCTAAGATCTTTGCCGCTTTGTAAATAGAGCGTTCTAAAATCTATAGTCATAACAAATTGTGGAGCCCGTATTTCTGGCTCGTCAGCTTTCTTGAAAAACGAAGGATGCTAGGGGAATAACAACGGCAAGAAAAAAATGGGTCGACAGATGTGAGTACGATCTCACGCGAACAACTCGGTTTTTTGAGTTGACCGACTTACGCGCGTAAGGTTCACGTAAAGTAACGTGGCCGAAATAAATAGGGTTCGTCGTGCGCAAATTAGCGTAACTTAAACAGGTTGTGGATTAGTCTGTCCATAACCGGAGTTAAATAGTTATTCGTTATTTTTGATCCTACGTTTTAAATTAGTAACAAGTATTTTAATCCCTAGTTTGTACATAGCTTTTCAAATAAATGTTGGTGTTATTGTTGTGCAACTAGGGCCTTTAATTTCTAAAATACAACTACGAACATACAGTCCACAAGAAAAATAAACCAGAGAGTCTTCAAGAGAACTTCTAGATCATCTGCAATCGTTACACATCAAAAACTCGACGACTAAACAATGATCGAGAAGTACAACTCGATCATATGGTCCTTTCGTGCCTGGATTTTGAAATATCAGCATTGATGGTTTGGTCGCCGAATAAATAAAGAAAAAGACAAAGGGAATCATCTTCAGAAAGCAGCTAATAGAAGTGAACTTTCGAAACCCATGCGAACTGACAAGTGAACAGTGAAAAAAGAAATCCACTGCTGGAAACTAGAGGATTAGGATTCAGCAAAAAACAAGTAACATAGATAGTAGAAACTTTGTAATGTAATGATTGTTTTTTTTTTCCTATTTTAGTAAAACAAATTATTTTCGCAGAAAATATTAATAATATAAAAGAAAAAATATGTTATTTTTGCATGAAAATTTTATATTAAAATGTTACATTTTTTTAATTATTAAGTAAATTAGCATGCATTGTATCAGATCACAAAAGTGATTTTTTAAGTATATTTTTTTTGTCTTTTTTAAGAGAACAAAGGTTATGGACGGATTAAAAAACAAACGGAGTTATGTAAAAGGCCTCATAACCAAAATTGAAAATTGGGTAAAAACAAATATTGACGCAGTTAATGATGTAAATCAATTAGAAATTCGAAAAAATAACCTTTTAACTGCTTATCAAAATTATGTAAACACTCAAGAAGAAATTGCTATAAAAGATCCAAACGAGATCGATAATAGTGACGATGTCGAAAATAAATTTTACAATATTTTTGCGTTATTAGAAGGAAAAATTAAATTATTTACTTCTCAAAAAATTAAGGATATATCTGGTGTACCAAATAAAGATTTTATTAACGATTTAGTACAGGGAATTAGCCAAAGTTTTAGCGCAAATAAAACTCAAAATGTAAAGTTACCAGATATAAAAATACCTGTGTTCACGGGAGAAGTAACAGAATGGAACACTTTTTTTGATTTATTTTCTAAATTAGTTTTAAACAATCCCGATTTAGATGATACAGAAAAGCTAATCTATTTAAGAGGTTATCTTCGAGGGGATGCCTTAAGTGTAATCCACAATTTAACAATAATTGGGTCAAATTTACAAATAGCGGTAGATTTACTAGAAAAAAGATATAAAAATACTTATGCTATAATAGAGGCTCATATTAGTAATTTAGTAGATAATGTACCAACTCTATCAAAACCGAAAGCTCAAAATTTAAGAGAGTTTGTAACTAAAATTGAACAAAATATTGAAAGCTTGAAGAATCTTAACGTTCCTGTACAAAATTGGGACCTAATTTTAATTCATATATTTATAAAAAAGTTAGACTTTCCATTACAAAAAAGTTATTTCGCACAAAGAAATAATACTCAGTTGCCGACATTAAATGATTTTTTAAAATTTCTCGAAAATCAGTGTAAATTATTAGAAGAGCTAAACGCTACAAATAGTCCAAAACCTATCAAAAAATTAGCACATGTTACAAATGTGAACTCAAACACCTCTCATCAAAATCCAGCGAAAATAAAATGCAATTTTTGTTTAGCAGAACATTCGATATACAAATGTTCACTTTTTAAAAAATTAAATGTACAAGATAGGCTTGAATTTATAACAAATGCTGGTTTATGTAAATCATGTCATACAAAAACATCCTTTCTCATCCTGCAATGGAAAAAATTGTTTCCAATGTGGAAGGCGACATAATACTTTAGTGCATTTAAATTCAAATCCAGGACAAAATAGTAATCAAACTAATTTAAATGAAAATTGGCGTACACAGTATAATGAATTCCAAAGTTTGCCCTCAGGTCAAAGCGGCTATCAGAATAGTCGTGTTTTTAATAGAAACGATAGTTACGGTAGTCCAATTTTAAATGTTGACAATCAAAATAAAAGAAACGAGTTTCCACGCAGAGCAGCGACATATTCAAATTCTCGATCAAGTCAAAATAATTCAAATTCAAATCAAAATAATAGCATAAATTCTAACAATAATACTGCACGCACGCCGGCTCATCAAAATGAGCAGACGCCTAGCGAAATTAATGCAGACAATTCTTTATCTTTATCAAGTATTTTAAATCAAAATACACAGGTTTTATTGGCAACTGCCTTAGTAAAAGTTTTTGACTGTAATGGTGAACCCATTATAGCCAGATCTTTGTTGGATACAGCTAGCCAAACTAGCATTTGTACTAAAGAGTTAGCTAAAAAATTAAATTTAAATACGTATTGTAAACGTTTACAAATTTCTGGAATTTCGCAAACGGATATGGTTTCAAATGAAATGATCAATTTGAAATTATATTCAAATAAAAATCATAATGAAAGTATTAATGTTTGCTGCGCCGTTTTGGAAAAAATAACGTGCAAATTGCCACAAGCAGATATAAATATTTCAGAGCTAAAAATCCCGAAAAATATCTTTTTAGCAGACCCAAATTTTAATATTTCTTCTGATATAGATTTATTGTTAGGGGCTGATATTTATTATGAATTAATATTGCCGGGTGTAATTAAATTGGGAAAAGAGTTACCAATATTAATTAACACAATTCTGGGATACATTGTTGGCGGAAAATATTCGTATGTAAATAATTCATCGTCCACTGTCGTAAACTGTAATAAAATGGTAAAGGTCTCTGATGACATTCCTAGCGTTACTTTATTAACGTACACTGCGCCAAATGAAACAGATGAACTCATTAAAAAATTTTGGACTATCGAAGAAGTTGACACAAAAAATATTTTATGTCCCGATGACGAAAAGTCAGAAAAAATATTTAAAGAAACTACATTACGACTTGAAAACGGACGCTTTCAGGTTAATTTTCCATTAAAAAATCCCGATGAACACCTAAAGTTGGGTGATTCATTTTCTCAAGCTAAAAAACGTTTTTTATATTTGGAAAAAAGACTTGCGAAAAATCCTACATTAAAACAACAATATACCGATTTCATAAATGAATACGTACATTTAAATCACGCTAAATTTCTTCCGTTAACGTTGAAAAATAACAAAGGTGAAAATAAATTCTTTCTGCCACATCACGCAGTTATTCGGGAAGATAGCGAAACCACTAAACTAAGAGTAGTTTTCGATGCGTCCATGAATACAACGTCGGGTGTATCGTTAAATAATATTTTATTAAAAGGATTTACCGTGCAGCCAGAGTTATTTGATATAATATGCAGATTTCGGTTGTATCAATACGTTGCGATTGCCGATATACAAAAAATGTATCGTCAGGTTTTTATAAATCCAGAACATAGATTCTTACAAAATATATTGTGGCGCGAAAACCCGGAAGAACCCTTAAAATGTATCGAATTATCGACCGTAACTTATGGCACAAACTTTGCCCCTTTTGTAGCTACCAGATGTTTAAAAGAGCTCGCTGAGACAAATCAAGACGATTTTCCGCTCGCATCTGATGTTTTACTAAATCAAACTTATGTTGACGACGCTTTGATAGGCGCAGAAACTTTAAACAAATTATTTGATACCTGCACTCAATTGGTTAATTTATTACGCATTGCGGGATTTGAATTGCATAAATGGCATTCAAATTCGAAAGATTTTTTAAATAAATTTTTAAATGCGTCATCAAATAAAAACTATGAAATAGCTCTAGAAAATACGTCGAATAAAGTACTCGGTTTACAGTGGAACTCAGAAAAAGATTTTTTTTACGGTTTCCATACCTGATGTACACGGTGAAAAAAATTTTACAAAAAGAGAGGTTCTTTCAAAAATTGCGTCAATGTTTGATCCAATTGGATATTTAGGTGTTGTTATAGTAATCGCGAAAGTTATTATGCAAAAAATATGGTTAAGTAAAATTGAGTGGGATGATAAATTGCCCGACGATTTAAATTCTGAATGGAATAATTTCTTTCAAAAATTTTCATATTTAAAAGACGTCAAAATTCATCGAAATTTGTTTTTAAATAATCCAATCGAAAAAATTGAAATACACGCCTTTTGCGATGCTAGTCTCAAAATTTATGGCACTTGTTTATATTTACGAGTTCTGTATTCAAATAAAATTATATCATGTCGTCTAATTTGTTCCAAATCTAGAGTAAGTCCTTTAAAGGCCATAACGTTGCCTAGGCTGGAACTTTGTGGTGCGGTTTTAGCCGCAAAATTATTAGATCGTTTAATACAAATTTACGAAAATAAAATAAAGTTTTCATCTGTGAATCTTTGGACAGATTCTGAAATTGTTTTGTGCTGGCTAGCCTCACATGCTTCGCGCTGGTCAGTTTTCGTTTCTAACAGAGTTTCTATTATACAAAATTTAACTGCAAATTATACTTGGCGTCACGTTAAATCGGAAAGCAATCCTGCTGATTTGTTATCTCGTGGAGTTTTACCGGACAAAGTAGCAAATTCCAAAACATGGTGGGAAGGCCCTGCTTTTTTACACGATTATGATTTAAATCTAAATACGTTAAATTTTAAATTAAAAAATAACAATCTCGGTTCGGACGAAGAAAGAAAATCTTCAACAAAGGTATCTCTTCACTTACGACCGGAAAATTTTTGGTATTCACTTTTTACAAAATTTTCGTGCTTTTCAAGATTGCAGCGAACCATAGCGTACTGTTTACGATTTGTAAATAAATGCTTGAAACGGAAAATGATGAGTGGTGCTCTAACCGTTCAAGAATTGAAGGCCGCACTAAATATAATCATAAAAAATGTTCAGTTAAATGCCTTTTCGGCAGAACTAAAACAGCTTCAGGCTAAAAAACCAATTTTAAATAAACAGATTTTATCGTTAAACCCATTTTTGGATCCAGGGGGAATTTTACGAGTAGGAGGACGTTTGGCAAATGCAGACGTGACGTATGAACAGAAATTTCCGATTTTGCTCCCTGCTAAAGATCATGTAACTTCATTATTATTAAAACAAAAGCATCTAACTTTATATCACGGTGGGCCACAGACAGTGTTGTCAAATTTTCGTTTACGGTATTGGCCGTTAGGTGGCTTAAAAGAAATTAAGAAAATTATCCACAATTGTATAACATGCTATAGATTTAAAGCAAAACCCGCACAACAAATAATGGCAAGTTTACCCAAACATCGAGTTTCAATAAATCGTCCATTTCATGCTACAGGCATTGATTTTGGTGGTCCGCTACTTATAAAAAGTTCTTCGTTAAAAAACGCAAAACTGTTAAAATGTTACTTTGCAGTGTTTGTATGTATGACAACAAAAGCTGTACATCTCGAACTAGTATCGGACTTGACAACCGACGCGTTTATTGCAACTTTAAAAAGATTTGTGTCAAGACGTGGAAATCCTGCGGAAATATATTCCGACAACGCTACAAATTTTTTGGGGTCAAAAAACCAAATAAAAGAAGTTTATGAATTTTTTAAACTATCAAAAAACTTAAATGAAATTGAGAATTTTTTATCTGAAAGGGAAACACAATGGAAATATATTCCTCCATTGTCGCCCCACTGGGGGGGCCTTTGGGAAGCGGCAGTAAAAAGCACTAAATATCATTTGTATCGTGTTATAGGAAATGCCCATTTAACGTTCGAAAAATTATATACTTGTTTAGCGCAAATTGAGGCAATTCTCAATTCACGACCGTTATGTCCAAGTTCTAACGATCCCTCAGATCTGAATGTACTGACTCCCGGACATTTTTTAATAGGAAATAGTTTAACTTCATTTCCCGAAAAAGACGTAACTTCAGTTCCGACAAATCGACTTTCGCAATGGCAACATTGCACGAAAATCCAACAAGATTTTTGGAAAAGGTGGTCGACGGACTATCTTAATCAGTTACAAAATCGTCCGAAATGGTTACACGAATGTGAAAATATAAAAGTAAACGACCTTGTATTGTTAAAAGAGGATAACGTTCCTCCATTAAAATGGCCAAGAGGAAGAATTCTGGAAGTGATGCCTGGAAGAGATGGTAAAGTACGCATGATTAAACTTCAAACCCAAAAAGGTGTTTTTACTAGGAATATTTTGAAAATATGTCCTTTGCCAATTCAGGCATAAATTCTTGCACTTGCGCATTGTTATTACTATGTATATATATTTTTTATTTTAGAATTTTACATTTTTTAAATGTTGTTGGTGTTGAAGTCTTGAAGCCTTCAAGGCGGGGGAATATGTTGGGATTTAAACCAACAATATATAAGTATCTTTATATTTTTTATTTAGATTTATTAAAGCAAAGCTTTTTAATTCGTGCTTTTTAAGCTAACAAAATGCTTTTTTTAGTATCACAGAAATAAACGTCGAACCATGTTCAAGTATTCATTTCAAGGTTCAATTCAATATAAAATCTAAGATCTTTGCCGCTTTGTAAATAGAGCGTTCTAAAATCTATAGTCATAACAAATTGTGGAGCCCGTATTTCTGGCTCGTCAGCTTTCTTGAAAAACGAAGGATGCTAGGGGAATAACAACGGCAAGAAAAAATGGGTCCACAGAAGTGAGTACGATCTCACGCGAACAACTCGGTTTTTTGAGTTGACCGACTTACGCGCGTAAGGTTCACGTAAAGTAACGTGGCCGAAATAAATAGGGTTCGTCGTGCGCAAATTAGCGTAACTTAAACAGGTTGTGGATTAGTCTGTCCATAACTGGAGTTAAATAGTTATTCGTTATTTTTGATCCTACGTTTTAAATTAGTAACAAGTATTTTAATCCCTAGTTTGTACATAGCTTTTCAAATAAATGTTGGTGTTATTGTTGTGCAACTAGGGCCTTTAATTTCTAAAATACAACTACGAACATACAGTCCACAAGAAAAATAAACCAGAGAGTCTGCAAGAGAACTTCTAGATTATCTGCAATCGTTACACATCAAAAACTCGACGACTAAACAATGATCGAGAAGTACAACTCGATCAGAGCTCACTCACAAGGCTGAGTATGATTTGCGTGTAAAGGATATACATGTTGCCAGAAGAAAAGTACTTTTCAGCTTGGAAAAAGAAACTGTGGCAATTGAGCTGATGTTATCATGCCAACGAAAATCATTCTGAAAAGTGATACCAACTATTTAGCTTCAAGCATTGGATTATTCATTTGAATGGTGTGAGTATTGGGAGATAATTTGACAGACAGCAAACATTAGTGTGTCTTACTGGCGTTAAATTAGATATAATTCTTTGCTCCCCATTATATGTTTTTATGCAGGCTCTAGGTTTGAGGTAAAGTCATTACTTTATGCCTATCATCAATTTCAGTTTTTCTAACAGGTTTAGGAAATTGTATTGCAGCAGATCATACAGAAATACTTGTGTTGGAAAGAAAATCGCAATTTAATAAAGTTTAGAGGAAGATTATAGGCAGGAAGTTTATTAAGAAGTTCGCTATACCAGACTTGATCAAATGAACTGTGGTTGTGGTTTACGAAGGTAAAAAGAACTGCTGTGGACATTTGGTGGCCTAATTGCCTGACACGGATAAGTTTATGCCTTTCGAGGTAATTTAAAAAATCTATGACAATAATATGGGTCTGCAGTTAGAGGAAAAATTCTTGGATCATTCTTAGGAAACAGGCTGTACGCCAGCAGCTTTCTAGTTTTTAGGAAAAATATCCTTATCAAAGGACACTGGAAATACCCTAGTAAAGATTGTAGCCAGTTCAGAATGTTTTTATATTTTTCACCCCCCCCCCCATATCAATCCCCAAGAGGGGACAAGTCCGACTCTTACAATGGTAAATGGAAGAGGGAGAGAGTAGTAGTTCGTTTTAAAGCATATTAAATTGTTTTCTCAACTCTCAAGTTTGTTATATTTAGTTTATTATTTACTAAGAGTCGAATTGTAAATGTAATAAATAAAATATTAAACTTATAGCAGGTATTAATTTGCTAAAAGTTGAAATTGACTTTGATAAAATAATTAACATGTTGTTACTTGTTCCACTTATTTAAAATTGGTTGTTGAGTACTATATATTTTAGTTTTCAAATGTACTCACAAAAATCAATGCAGTGAGGATTCGTTGATCGTAGATACAGACTACTGAATAGGCTTCCTTTTGCCAATCCATTTACCTCGAGAAACCCCCTCACACGCCACTTATAGTACGATGGAACTCTATCTTGCTGAAATGCCAACTGTTTTTAAATAAAGTTAATCCTTTTTAATTGTTATTGTACATCCTGGATTGATTTCATCTGACCAGTATCGGCAGTTGTAAAATTATCCTTTCAATCACGGAAAAATGTACATTTATCCAAAAAGCATAAGTTAAAAATAAAATTCGAATTGCCAATTATCATTTCGCTAACGACTTCACATAATTGCAAGCATGTGATGTAGATATGCTATTTATGTCGATTTTATAAAAGACCCCCCTGAATGGATCTCAACTTTATGTTGTACTCAATATTGTCAGGATCTATGAAAAGATTTTCTCGTGGCTAAACGTCCGAATTTGTAAGTCTGCGACGCATGGCTTCCGAATCTACTGATTAATTTTTTTTGGCTATTACCCGACAATCCTATTTGCCTCTTCAAAGCACGTTAACAAGTAGACCTAAATCACGCTACTGCGAACACTGAACCAAATATCATTACATGCGTTCTAATATTATGATGCAAGCGATTAAATGTAGCAATTTTATTAAACTACCTGAAAGATTATGGGGTTTTAATATTCTGCGAATGCTACTTCAAGTTATCCCCTAATATTGCTGCACACTTCCTAATATTGAATGCTGGATCGACGTTAATATGACTTAAAACTTCTATTTCACTTTGTTAGCTCTGCAAATTTAGCCACTAACTCTAATAATACATACTTTCAACCTACATGTTTGTCAGGGTCTTATTAATCAGCCCTTCAGAGTCTGTGGCTCTGCTAGCTAATGAATTGTTTTCATAAAATAATTTGGTCTTTATATTCCTATCAGTGGTCAAGTACCATATTTTTAAATTAAATCAAAACGTTCAAACACTTAAAATAACAAAAAAGTACATTTCTGTTAAGTTTATAAAAATGAAAACCTACTTGAGACCATTTCGTTTTATTTTTATTAAAGTTTTAAAAACACGGTTTCATTATTATATTAACCAAATCAAAACAGATTGAAATAATAAAGTTTTTTTTATGAAAATACAACTGTATCTATTAAATTTACTGAACACTAATTTTAATAATATAGAAGACCTTGAAAACAGAATTTAAAACGAGGTACTTCTCGACCTCCTTTCCATTAAAAGTTTTAGCGATCAATGTGTACGGTAGAAAAACGTTTTATATACAAAGAGATTAAAGAAATTTGACAAATTTTACGGTTTGGTTTTTTAGTAACCACTTGAAATCAAAAAATATTTTTAAACTGCTTCATATCTCTAGACTACTCTGTATAATGAAAAAACATGTATTTACATACAAAAAAATGGAAGACATTTGACGCATTTCATTGTTCGCTAGGCAAATCAAATAATTCTGAAATATATTATATCATTATCAGGTGGCTTTTTCACCCTTTCAAAAAAGAAATTTGATGTGTTTTGCATTGTTTTTAGAGCAAAGTTCTGAAATATATTTTTTTTATTTTCAGGTAGCTAGGTAGGTTTCATCCTTCTTGGGCTGCCCTGTATAGCTGAAAAAACAGTTTTTTTACAAAAAAAGATTGAATTTTTTTTTTAATATTTTTTTCCATATCCAGAGAGCTGCTTCACTTTTTTTCGGCTACCTAGCTAGAGTGAACCAAAAAATAAAATTGTTGAAATTTTATTTTTGAAATGATACGTAAATTCTATTATAAATATAATCTAAAAAAAAGTATCTACGCCAATGACCTTCACAATTTCTCAGAACATTGAACCCCAACTATTTCTGTTTTTTCTTCAATTTGACTATTATCGGTTTGTGAATTCTCAAAATATGAATTTTTTACGTCTTTATATCCTTTAAAAAGTTGAAGATTTACGCCCGTGATATCCAAAATCTAATCCCCGCAGACCGCTACTCACTATACAGTGCGATGCGTGCGTTGGTGCATATTTTAATGAATTGCCGCATATTTCATCCACACAGTGCATCCGTTTAAGATATATTTAAATGCGTCTGCCTACTTTGATGATTCGCCCAAAAGCCGACTATTGCCGGAATTGCCGCACAACGAATCTCACGGACGAACCAAACCCTCCACACTATGCGGGTATTTGTAAATCATTGCAATAAATTGACGCATCAACGAATTGTGAGTAGAGGGCTTAACTTAGACTATTTTGGTGCTATTTTGAAACGAATCGGTTTGACCGTTCTCAGGCTACAAAATTTTATTTACACACACACACACACACATCCGTATAGACATTTTTTTCTAAAAATATATTTTTCATAATCTAGGGATTAGAAAACTTTGCGATTCTAATACTTCTTTTATATAACCTATATAATAATATACGGGTGATTATATGGAGAAGTAAAAATTGGTTAAATTTAAAATCATCATTGTAGAAAGGATCATCCATGAGTTGAATTTAAGTGGATTTTGAATGTGTGAAAGATGCTGAACAAAAGTGCGAATTCGGTTTTTTCTTTTTTTGCTGTGCCCAGTTACAATATTCAATACGAGCACATATGCGATTTCTTTCATAGTCCTAAACTTAAAACTGTGCCTAGAAAACCTCCCCTAGATAGATCTTAAATAGTAAAACATCTCCTAATGAATATTTTTTTAATAAATTAGTCATCTTCCAGTCATAGATATTAGGTACCTTTTGGAATATGCAGTAATAAAACGTTGAAGTTCCAAATTTTACAATAAACTATTTACAGCATTATTTATACTTACTTATAAAAACATCTTGATTGATCACTCGCTAATCTTGGAGCCTACTTACCTGAAATCAAAAAAAAAAATATTATATATAAAAAAGTAAAACTGAAAAACAACTAATTTATTATCATACATGAAATTATTGATTATTAATAGATTTGCATGTTGCGCAAATAGAAACAACTTTATATTTTATATTTGCATTAAAAAATTACAATTTGTATTGGTTAATGACGAAAAGAATCGTAGAATCTCGACCTGTTGTAAATCTCTGGACCATCAACCAGTCTAGTTTTACAATATCGGTGCTAAGAGGTGGTTAGCTAGAGTTCCCCTAGAATGGGATACTCTGATTGATGAGACAGTAGGATGCATACTATTTCTTCTTCTCGTTCGCAACTTTTCCAAGTTAAGGTCTCAGTTACGGTATATTGTGACGGCGCGGTCAGAATTTGTGTTATAAATCGCAAAATGCTTCTCGATACTGCTTGTTAGGTCATCGTAGCTTCCTTGCGGTAGTATTTTAGGTTCTTCTTAGCACACTCCTGTTTTCTGACTGTAAGTAATTGGGAGCTAGGTCCAGACACGTTGCCTGCCAACCGACTAGCTTCTTTGTTACTTCATCATTGCCAGTCCTTTATCCGGGCAAACAGAAGCACGATTTGTCTAGAAGAACAGTCAAGTGCTTCAGGGCTTAATAACCTTTCAATGCAAACCATGCGGCTCTTTTGAAGCTCTTTAAGACTAATATGGTTTGTCTACTTTCTATGTAGATTCTGACAATATTACCCGTAATATCTCTCTCGCAGCTGTAGTTACGCCAGCCAGTTCAGCTTGAATCAATGTTATGTTTATCTATTGACCACTTACAGCAACTCACTTTTTCCACTGTTTTTTATTGAGAGGAATGCTATTGGTACCTTCTTTTAGAAAAAGCATTTTTCAAATGTCCTCATTCATAGGGTTCTCCAAATTTCTCCACATACTGATCGATTCTCGAGAAAGTGGCGTTGGGAATTTTAAGTCAAACACCCTGTATAATCATAAAAAAAACGAAATATAGAGATTAAATGTGCCTTGCGGTTAAAACTTAATGCAGAACTATACTGCTGTCCCATTTTTATATAGAGTGTTTTAAATTTAAAACACAAAAACATAATTTTGATTCTTCCGGCGTACCATAACATAATACACAATTCTCTTTAAAGGTCTGCAATAAACTTAATGAATTTTTCCACAAAATGTCAAAAAGGTTCATGAAACTGTTAGGAAAATAAAAGTGACTACATATCAAATATAACCGAAATTTTGGCTATCCGGAATTTATTGTGCAGGAGTTTATATAGAAAATATTCAAAAACAAAATAGAAAATAACGAAGGCACAATTGGTACGGTGGTAGCGATCCCTAAAGAAGAGATAGAAGTCGCTCGTCTATACTTCTAAACAACCGCTAGATCGAAGAACAAAAACCTTTTGTAATTGCTATTATTTTCACCGGCTCCTTGGTTGAAGATGCTCGGCCGTGTACCTTTCTCGGTCGATCTACACGTGAAATTACATTCCTCACGACCATTAGTTTATAGAATATTATCGAGCGATTAGGAAGATTTTTTCTCTACTTTCAGTAAAAAAAAAGATTTAAATTGAATTTGAAGAAGCCCGTTATATATTATTAAATTTAACGACAATATGTTGGCTTGTCTATTTCGTTTAAAATACCTTAGAAGCGTTTAAAAAAATATTTTATTTATTTAAAACGCATTGGAAAAGACAACGTTTATGTCTTCTATTTCACAGAGAGATAAGGAACTTTTTTTTATAGAAAACCGAACCATTAAAACATTATATTCTAATTAGTCAAGAACATGGTATACGAGTTATCTTCATATTTTTTTCTTTAAAGGGTATATAGAGATAGAATCTAACTACGTTAAATCCGGTAATCCTGGTGGTAATTATTCAGTGGATCAATGTAGAAATATCTTCTTAGGAAGATAAATATCAAAATGAGTAGTTATGGCCTCTTTGCTGATTTCATATCCTTTTAAGTGATACACCTGGATTAAGTTTATTAGGAAAAATAGATGCAAAAGCAGGTTATGACTAACGTTGTTTTTGCTGATTTACCTAAGGCCTTGTAGTTCCTGTTTTTTATTGAACTTATT
Source organism: Kuschelorhynchus macadamiae (assembly GCA_030620095.1). Taxonomy (NCBI): domain Eukaryota; kingdom Metazoa; phylum Arthropoda; class Insecta; order Coleoptera; family Curculionidae; genus Kuschelorhynchus; species Kuschelorhynchus macadamiae. The sequence continues at coordinate 289,216 of JAUTXW010000556.1, read as the reverse complement.
ATGATTTATCTATCAAATTTTGCTTATAAAATATGGATTTTAGTTTATTTTCCAAAAAATTTAGTGTTAGTTTATTCAGGGCACCACATCACCGCCATATTTTTAAATGTCATGTGTTCTGTGGTCCTGCGGAAAAATTACTACAGATAAAAGTACAGGTTATTTAAAGCAATAATTCTTAATTAAGGTGGGCTCAACACTCAAGGGCTTTGGAATAACCGACATTTTAAAGTTTAATAATTTTGTCAAGGGGACAATAATTTAAATATAACTAGTTAGATTAGATCATCTTAATATATTTAAAAACTTACTTTTTGGAAATTTTGCCCTACATACAACATACTAACGATAAGATTTTAAAAGTAGGTGTTAAAATGGGGTTCATCACTAAGTACAGAAGCACAAAAACGGCGAATTCAGTTTTCACAAAACTACTTGGAGAGTGTCTGGATTATTTTATCTGCTCCTCTTTCAGAACTACTTTCACCACCACGGTATCCTAATGTCTTCATATGAGTCCAAAAATTAAATTTTAATGAAATTGGTGCGCTGGAATCCTGTTTCTCGAGCCAGTAGCCGATTTTGACACAAATGTTCTATCGTCTTTTAGACTTCTGTCTGGAAATTTTACAAATGCGAGCAAAGTGACTAAGTTAAAATGAAGTTGGTACATTTGTCGATGATATCGGGACAGATTTGTGTTAATACTAGTAAGGTATTTCACGTAGTTATAGGTCAAGTGATACTAGAAAGAGGGAGGTGACGCCAAATTATGTTAAATAGATGATTATTTAAAAAGGTGTGCAAGGTAGGGAAGAAAAGAAAAATATAAAAATAAAAAAAATTAATATCGGTTTTAGCCACATAGTATTTCTATTGTGAAAGAAGAACGTCTGCGGATGCCTAAGTTGTTGGAATAAACGTATTTTAAGGCAACCTGATACATTTTTTTAGGCATTTTTTGTTTGGGAGGAAAGTACGGACAGATCACTAACCTTTGGTACAAGTCTTACTAGACAATGACTTTAACCCCATTTAAGCGTTGCTGTATCGTTTACAATTTACGAGTGAGACGCGAATTTGTCTCACTCTGCATAATTTCATTAAGTGTTCCTTTAGTCGGAACCAGGTGGAATATTCCCGGCTCTTTTTCAGAAGGGTCAGGAACTACTGATACCACATTTTTTGCGCCTCTTTCGGGCCTGCCTGGCTTTGAGATATATTCCCGAACGATGGCGCAGTGTTCGGGTAGTATATATTGCTAAACCAGGTCGTAATTGTTACAAAACTATTATGGATTTTAGCCCCACAGGCTATTCTCTTTTCTTTTGAAAACCGTGGAGAAGATCGTGGATGCTTGTAAAAAAATGGCGCACTGAACAGAAATCCTATACATCCATTTCAGCACGCTTGCAGGACGGCTATGTCGACGGAGACGGCTCTTCCTAGTCAAGTCAGTAGACTGGAGGTGGGAGTCTACTCCAAGGAGATGGCCTTGGGTGTGTTATTGGATATCAAGACAGCGTTTAACAACACCACCTTTGACTACATTTGTGAGGCTGCTGAGAGTTTTTGCGTGGACAGGGCTGTAATTAGGTGGGTTTGCGTCATGCTTCAAAGCAGAATCATAACATCTTCTCTTGGGAGCGTGACAGTGTGCTCATCTTTTTCCGTTCTTATGGTGTCTGGTTGTGGATTGATTGCTTTATACTCTCAACGAGAGCAGAGTGTATGCTCTGCCGATGATGTTTCCATTATAATATTAGGCACGGTCCCAAACACCATTAATTATGCTCATGCACAGGGCTTTGGCAATGGTGGAAAAGTGATGCCAAAAACACGGTCTGTCTGTTAATCTGGATAAGACCGAAATGGTACCATTTACCCACAAGAGGAAAGTGGATCTTGAGAGTCGGGAAAAAGATGAGACCTTCCGGGTCGGTGAAATATCTGGGTGTCTTAATAGACTCCCGACTGACCTGGATATATTGAAAGGATCACAAAAAAAAGCACAGCGTGTCTGTGAACATGCAGACGGTCTTTCGGATGAACATAGGGTCTAAAACCTGGTATTGTGCGTTGGCTTTACACGTCAGTGATAAGGCCAATGATCACTTAAAGCGATCTTGTGTGGTGGCTCGCCACTCGCAGGACGATATACAGGAGGAAGCTTGACAAGCTCCAAAGACTTACCTGTCTGAGCATAACTAGAGCCATAAGAACAACATCGACCCGAGCTATGGAGGAAATTCTGGGACTAAGTCCTCTGCACTTGCTTGTAGAGAAAGAGGCTCGAAAGGCTTCTGTTCGTTTAAACGACTGGGGTCATTGGATTAATAGAGACTGGAACTTTGGGCATACGAGAGTCTGGACCGCCGAGATGCCATTATTCTGGTCTCAATTGCCTCTAAGAGGTTTTGTGTAACTGTTCCTGAGAAAGAACAATGAAGGGATCTCTCTCCGTTCTTCCTCAAACCGGAGGGCCTTGTCTGGTTTACAGACGGCTCTCTATAGAGGAGAGATCTGAGGCGGGAATCTATAGGGAGAGACCCAGGGCAAGAATTAGTCTTGCTCTTGAACGGTATGCGACTGTATATCAGGCTGAGATTACAGCAATCTTGGACTGCCTATAGGAAAACCTTTCCAGAGGATATCACGACAAGCAGATCTATATATGCTGTGATATTCAAGCCGCCATTACAGCTCTGCCCTCGAACAGGGTCAATTCGCTGCTAATACTTAAATGTAGAAGGGCCTTAGAGCGGCTGTGTGAGTCCAATAGGGTTGGTCTTATTTGGGTGCCTGGCCATCAGGGCATTGGGGGTAATGAGAGGGCGGCCGGAACCTGCTCTTAAAATTGCTCCTTCAACTGTCAAGGCTAGGATTAAGAATCGCACTGTCGAAAAATTCCGTGCTGAATGGCACAAGCTAGCAGGACTCAGATAGTCTAAGGTCTTCATATCAGGCCGTTTTAGCCGTTCTGAGTCTAATAGGCTTCTAAAACTAAACAGAGGCCAACTTAGAATTATTACCAGGGTCCTAACTGGACACTGGCTGGTGAAATATTACATGCAGAAGATTGGACTCGACAACGATCTATACTGCAGGTTTTGTACTGAGGTAGATGAAACTACCGAGCATCTAGTCTGTCGAAGTGACGCTTTAGTCAACACCCGACTGATGCTTTATTTGGGTGACACCTATGTAGAACCCGATCTTGTGGGACGTGCTCGACCTAAGAGAGGCCTTTCTTTTCTAAAAAGTAATGGGCTCTTGGCCTGACACGTCTACTTGGGGGATAGCATAATGGACCCCAGTGAGCCTAAGTGTTGCCCTTGTCGGGCTCCCAATCTGTCTAATGTCTAATGTCTAATTGTTTAAGTATTTCATATTTTGGATGTAAGAGTCTGTTGTTTTTGCTGGTTTGCCTAGAGCCTCGTAGTTCCTGTTTTTTATTGAATTTATTTTAATTTACCTAAAGATAATTTTCAGAACTACTTGAAAATTGAATGAAATTAGTTCGCGGGAATTATGTTTCCTGTTTCTCGTACCAGTCGATATTGACACAAATGCTGTATCGTTTGATAGACTTCCGTCTGGAAATTTTGCCAATGCAATCGCAAGCAAAGTGACTAAGTTAAAATGAAGTAGGTACATTTGTCGATGATACCGTGTCACATAAGTGTTAATACTAGTAAGATACTTTAAGTTATAGATGACTTTGTTACAAGTATGTACCAGGAAAATGGATGCCAAATCATGTTAAATAGATGATTATTTAAAGGGGTATGCAATGTAGGGAAGAAAAGAAAAATATTTTTCAGAATAAAAAAAATAACACTGGTTTTAGCGACAAAGTATTTATATTGTGAAAGAAGAACGTCTGCGGATGCATAAGTTGTTGGAATAAACGTATTTTAAGACAAGACAGTATGATGGATTTTGGAATTTAAAAAAATTGTATATTAATTATACAGTAGGTCCTTTTAGGCATTTTTTGTTCGGGAGAATTTTAAAGTACGGACAGATCACAAACCTTTGGTTCAAATCTTACTAGACGCTGACTTTAGCCTCTTTTAAGCATTGCTGTATCGTTAACAGGTTACGAGATCTCAATAAAAATAAAGACCGAATTTGTCTCACCCTTGTATAATTTCATTATGTTTTCCTTTAGTCGTCTTTTTTAATTTATTTTAATATATTTGACTGTAAAAAAAGAGGACTACCTTTAAGATATAAATCTTTTCTCTGCAAGTAGGTAACTGAAATAAGGAGGTTACATAAATTTTTGTCAAGTATAGACGATAAATTTAAGTTCCAAAACATAAACGAGTATAATTCATGACTTCACGACATTAAATCAAGTAAACTACATAGTTCAATTTCCGGTAACAATCTGTTACAATACGCACTTGAAGTTGCAAAGGGTACTATTTATTTTGGAACAATACAAAGCACCCATATGCATGTTACCGATAACGAGCGCCAGCTTCACGCTAATTAAACGGGAAAATATTATTAGTCGTAAACATAGTCGCTTTGCCTTCCTATTATCGCTCCTTCCTGATTAAAACATAAATCGAAGTCCTATCTGGTTACATGGCGAATATTATTGATACCGATGCTACTTGGTCGCTAATTATCCGTGAGGCTACAAAGTATTTCGAGGAAACTGTAAATAACTCGCACAATAAACCGGCATCCACACCAACGAACGTACAGGTTTAAGCAAAAGGCTTCCACTAGGAAGGCGCTTGGTAATCCTTGCGCTTTAACATAGAGGCATGTCCAAATCGGTCATACTAAATCTAAGTAATTAAAAAATAAAAATAAAACAATCTTTATAAATAAGAGATTGCAATTTTTGCAAATAAGAGCTTTCCTACCATACAATCCGACTTTCGAAGTGCCATTTTCATCTTCGCAGCTCTTCTATATTGTAAGAGAAGCAGGATAAGGGAAAAATATGTTCCATCTACTGTTTCAATTTAGTAAGGCATTTGATACCTTAAATCACTTTACTTACTTGCGAAATTAAAGTTTTAAGGTTTAGGATAATTTGCAGAAAATTTTACAAAAAGCTATCTCGGTAGGAGAAATTAACGGTGGTCTTGGGTTTGCCCCTGAGGTTCTGCCAGTTCAAAGCGTGTGTCACAGAGAAGTATACCTGGCCGTTGTTATTTTCAATAGATACGATGTATTTATTTATTATATGTATTTGTATTCCTATTAATTTAAAAAGCTGTAGTTCCCATCAATATGCGGACGATATGTAGATTTATGTTTCTTTTTTTAGGGAGACCATTCTCCTTCTCTGCATATAAACAACGACCTTTCAATCATTTTCAAACTAGCCACAGCACATGATCTCATTCTAAACAGTAAACCGATAATCTTCATATTAATTTAATTTCTCTTGCACTACAAAAGTAATTTTGAAAAGTCAGGACCCTATATATTCATAAAGAGTTATCTCGAAAATGTTAATGTTCTATATTCACCAGCGTTAACGTTTGCGTCTAAAAATAGCTTACAAAAACTTCATGTATTAGTTTTTGCTAGAAATTGATCCTGCAACCCCCTCATTTCGTGATTATAATGATTCTATCTGAATGAGAAATGTATAATTCAACTAAGTACGTTACTATATAAATTACGTAATTTTAAAGAACCCACATATATTTATGAAAGATTAATTAGAGGAAACGAGAATCAAGATATACTCGTTATTGGCAATGTTATCAAGTACCAAAACACAAAACTACCGCTTTCGTAGATGCTTCACCTATATTGCTATTAAGACTTATAATTTCTTACCTCTGAAAAATAAAGGCTGCTCATCTGTAGATAGCTTCAAAATTCATTTTTAATAAATATAGGTTGAGATACTTTTATTTTATTTTTTTTGTCTTACTTTTTATTTTATTGTACCAAATAAGTACATACACATTTCTTTAATTTATTCAGTTATTTCCGTTTACTTTATAACAGCTCATTTATTAACAAACAAGCAACAAACAAAAAACGGTTTATTGCCGCAGAATTGTTACAATTTTATAGACAAAGCGAAATTTACCTTAAAAGAAAAAAAAAAGAAAACAATAACAAAAAGGAATATTAATCGAAAAAAATCATATTTTTCGATAGGTCAATGCAAATACATAAATTTTATTATGTATTAATTTGTATTGTACCTAACTATTATCATCTTCCATACTTCCAATAATGTTTATCATATTATTTAGATATAGATTATTTTTATTAGGTGGATAAATGAGCAGCTGTGCTAGATCTCGCCACCTGTTTAGTTTTATTTTATTTTAACATATTTTTTGTAATTAATGAAAGCCTGTTATTATTATTATCATTACTATTATCAAAAGATAGCTAAAACTTCCCTCAGTAACTTCAGCATCACAGCATTTATCCCAAATTTGTGTTTGATAGCTACAGAGAGTTAATAATACATAACAACAGGAAAAGCACAGAATGTGGTGTTTATTTACGGAGCCTGCAAAATTTCTGTGAATATTCAAGGAATAATCTTACGAATTTTGTTCACCTCGAACTGCCATAACTATAACAACGGCATAGTAGATAACGTTACTAGCCGGGAAGAGCTGCGATTTATAACTGGATCTCTGACTGCTAGAATCTTTTGTGATTTCAGAAGAGCATTTGACTGCGTGAATCATTATTTTTTTGTTTTTGATAACGGCGTTAAACTTTATTCCGGAATTTTGTTCACCTCGAACTGCCATAACTATAACAACGGCATAGTGATTTCTCTGACTGCTAGAATCTTTTGTGATTTCAGAAGAGCATTTGACTGCGTGAATCATTATTTTTTGTTTTTGATAACGGCGTTAAACTTTATTCCGAAATGTAAACCATTTAATTTCATTTATTTCAGTTTTTAATTTGTTTGTGTCTTTTTTAGATTGAATCAGCCGAGTTCAAATTCCGTCGCAGGACCCCGAAGGGTGATTGTGTCTTAAAATAAGACCGTGAGATAAGTGGCCAATCCACTCCAGAAATGGCGAAAATGCAAAAAATTCTAACAATATAATATTATTGATATTAACTTCTTAGTAAACTGCATTTTAAACTAAAATGTTTGTTGGGAAATTTATACTTTTTGCCTTAATTAATAAACTTAATTAAAATGTTAAAATTGTATGCCTTTGTCCTCAACTAATTCCATAAGTTTCAAATATCTGATTGAAATTAAAAATTCCTATAGCAAATTGACAATTATTTTTTCTGACATGTATTTAAATTTGAAATAAGTTTAGAATCCGCTGGCCTTCAGATCGGTAGGCGGTGACGCCCTCCATCACTATTAAGCTAAATATAACTTCGCAAATAGTGCAATTTATGTATGGCGATAATTTGTAGGTCCCATATACCAGTATAAGGCACACAACATAGATATGTGTGAGATGTAGGCCGATGTCCAGCAGGTCCAGGCTGATGATGGTTTAAATTTACATTTTTGGAAAAATAATGTACAAAGAAAGCAAATCAGTCTACAAATAATTCAGCAATTCCATGCCCTTATAATGTGGCTTACTTTCCTAGATGGTATTATTGTGATTCTACGTACAACGCAGAGTAGATGTAGTTGTTTTTGTAAAATAGGTGACATAATCACTTTATTCTATATAAACCTGGTACCCTTTAAAAGAACGAACAGCCAAACTCAATCAAACATTAATAACATCTTTGTCACTAGACATATGTATGCACGTGGGCTACAATCATTTCAATTTCTTTTTGAAATTAATGCTTACAATTCATTTCTATCTATTGAATTGTTTATGGCTTATTGTATGCAACCGGGCAATCCTAAATCACGCCAATTGACCCCGTTAATTTTTCTTCATAAGTAGTTTTGAGAAATCAAAAATAATACTTCTAGCGCGTTTCTTCAAGTTTGGTCTAAGAAAATAATCTATTATTATTATTATTGGACATTTTTTATGCAAACTGTAGTGTGACACTTGCTCACTTCGCCTAAATCCAATTAAGTGTTTATTCACCTGAAAAAAAAGGAAAGTTTTTGTACCAATGTTAAACCGGTCAAGTGTCAATCAAGTCTATGCCTCTTTCATTTTTTTCTTCCCATTTAAGCACGTTTGGCAAATTTAATTAATTGGTTTAGAAAGTAGATGTGATTGAACGAAGTATGCCCAGAGGTGATGTCTGTATTAGTATTTAAAAGAGAAATATATACGGGGTTTAACGAAAATCACTTGAATGTGTGTATTATAGTTTATTTCTTTCTAAATTTTAGAAATACTTTTAATTTGTAGGATGGCTCAAGCAATCGGGGCAAGTGTTATTATTTTTTTTTGACCAAAATTTATTTTTGGATTCCCCTCAAGATTTTGAACTTTATTCCTCATGCATATTTGAAAACCGACAATTTTAATAATTTTAAACTCAGGAGAGGTGGTCGTAAATCTAAGAGTAGCGAAACGTTTTGCAGTGGCGGCTCGCGGGTGAAAAAGTAAGTGAAGTGCAAATGAAGCAAGAAAATATTGCAATAATTTTTTTTCCAGAATTCTTTTATATGTGGAGAGGGTAGAATATTTTTTTACGACTTACCTAAATCAATTCTCCTATCCTTCATAGTAGCAAATTTATTTATAACATCCTCATAAAATGGATGAGTAGCCCTAACCTCCAGAAATTCCTTTTGAATTGAAATATTGCCAAGAGAAGTAAGTCTTTCTTGAGATATTGTATTTCTTAAATAAGTTTTTACACATTTAAAGCAAGAAAACTTCTTTCCACTGAAGCCCTTGTCCACGGTATTGTCAAAATAAGGGAAAACAATTTATATGCTTCGGTAAAAATATATTTATTTTTATTAATTTTTTTCACTTGCTCTTGCAGCGATATATTCCAATTACTCTCATTGGCAAAAATAAGACCAAGCTCATTTTTAAGTCGTTGGCTTTTTGAAAACATTTCCCCATATAACTGTAACAAATTTTTGAAAGGGCCAGTCGGAAAATTTAAACTATATTCGGAACCTGCCAAACATGAAAATGTAAGTTTTTCACAGTCTTGAAATCTTAGTGTCATTTATGTTAAAATATTGTCCAATATTCCATAAAAAAGGGTTCTGTACTTAGCCCTAATTTCTTCAGGTGAAAGCTTAGCAAGCTCACGTTTGTAATGATTTATTTCTGTAATAGAATTTGCTTTATCAAACATGGTATTAAAAAAATGTTCATTTCTTTTTTTACAGAGTGCCTCACGACAGCATTTTATATTGGATATGCACAAATGAATGTCAAGCGATTTTTTTTGAAGAACGTGAAATAGTATGTCAGTGATTGAGAAAATGTCATTAAATACTAATGCCAGAAACGTGAATTCAAAATCGTTCATCTCACCTAAAAATCCTTTCGCAAGGCGGATTGATTTTTCATCAGATTTGTCACAGTTTGTAATAAATTCAAAGACGTCTTTTAATTTATTCCAGTCTTGAACAATCACATTTACTAGCTTCGACTTTGAAGTTGTAGCAACACCATAAATAAATATAACACAAGACAGTCAAGTTAACTGAAAGGAACTCACAGCGAAATCTACGAAAATAAAAGTAAACAACCACCGCAAACTGAACGACATGTGGGTGTAGTGTACTGCGCCTGCAATTCACCGAGAACGTTATATGGCGCTGAGCTCGACGTCATCACGTAGGCGTTGTCATGACAACATAGTAGGAAAATCGTAAATTAAACATAGCACCTCCAGCAAAGTCAAAGCGGTTTGCGCCACTGTTATAGTTGTTATAATAAAGTTCGATTGAAAGTTTTAAAAAGACATGCCGCCAACGGTCAAGTAAAATATTTATTCGAGATGTACAGTTTATTTTTTACCAATTTGGTGAATAAATTAATGTAAAAACTAAAATTTTAAGAGATATATAATAAATATAGTTAGATATTTGCTTGTTTATTTTTCCTGGTGGAGTAGCACTTCATCTACCTCACCTGAATAGCCGCCACTGCCGTTTTGCACATATGTGATGTTGTCACATTATAAATTAACACATTAAATTTGTGTAATTAAACTAAAAGAGGGCTAAAACTCAAAGTTAAAGTTTGACCAACTTCATCAAAGTATTAGTTTTTAAATCGATATAAACCGTCGCGTCGTAATTTTCGCCGTTGCGTTGGTCTGATCTTAGAATATTTCATGAACCTCACACCCAACCTCCGCCCAGACTGAAATATTCGGAAATTGACTAAACAGATCTTGTTTAGCGAGATATTTTTTAGGTGTAATTAACAATTATTGTAAGGTACCGTTGAACTTGTTTTACCTTAAATAATTGAAAATTATCAATATTATTTTGAACACGACTTGAAGTACCAACAAGATGGTGCTCCATTACTTCCCAAACATTCGAATGGATTAAGGGATGATATATAATGGCGCGTCCGATAACCTGATTTATCACCACTTGATTTCTTTTTATGAGGTCAATAAAAACAAATATGTATGACAACCAATCTGCTTATTGGAAAGATTTACATCAACGTTTATACAAGTTTAACGTGAATTTACATACCTTTGCTTAAAAAACGACCGCCAAAACTACCGAAATAATCTGTCGGCTGTCTGAAATAATAATATCGGAAATCAATATCTGGGTTAAACGCGGCGAAAATTGATCATAATTAAATGCTCCACACAAGAGCCGACATGGCGCACACAGTCTTTAGGCTATCGCCTCATTTTGCGGCTTACAAAGTAGTTGTAGTAGCACCAGCAAGCGATCTTTACATAAGGAAGCGAAACTTACACGGTAGGTTCACGGGCTCATTTTTATCGCATGCAATAAATTTCTAACGGCCCCGGGCATCTCCTAAAACAACCGTTCCTTTAAAAATCACATAATAGTGTCTTCTCTTTGAATGGCTACCTGGTAGCCAAAATATTGTTATTATGGGCCACGCTTTGATTTATTTTTCGGAACCGATGTCTTACGGAATTGTTGGCTGTTTGAATCTTCGCAATAGCGGCGAATTACGGTGTTTAAATTTCACCTATATGGAACCAGTACTTAAGAGAGTTCAAGTAAGATGAATTTCAATAACATAACAAAAGAAGATAATTGGGTATTTTGTTATGGACAAAAAAAACTATTAAGCTAATTTTGCGTTTGTCTTTTTAGGTAGATAAGACAGATTATCGCCCTAAATATAATGCTAATTAGTGTGTTGCCAAGAATAAAAGCCACAGCCATGCTATATGGAATCTTGTGTATTCAATGAACAAGAACATAAAATAATTAATAGTTTTAAGGTCTTACTCGGATCCCAGAAATAAAGGAACGGTATTTAAAAATTATATGTGACTATTATTTGATATATAAAAGAAAGATTTACTTTTTAGAATAATTAATAAATGCAGTGTACTTGGAGATGAAAATACCGTCCTATAATAGTAACATCCGATACGTATACATACTGAAGAGTATTCCTAATTCAAGAAATAAATACACAAGGATTACTAAATAATAATGCCATTCTATTCCAGCAAGATAGCTCATAGTGACAGAAACTCAATGAGGGTTTTGCAAGAAATATTCAATAACCGACTCATTTCTCGATTTAGAGATTTGCCCTGTCCATCGACGTCCTCCGACTTAACGCCACACGATTTTTTTCGCTGGAGATACTTGAAGGCCAAAGTTTTTGCAAGTCATCTACGTACAATCGAGAATTTCAAAGTCGTGAAGAAGTTGAGATATTAGACGAAGGTTTGCGTGCAACTTTTTGTTTAATATTGAAAAAATTATTGAAATTGGTGGAAGTCATTTAGAAAACGTGACTGTTGTTTTTAAAATTATAGTAAAATTTCGAATTCAGTATTTGTACCTTGACCACAAATTTTATTTGTCGGTATTTATAGAATTTCAATCAAAATGCACACTTGTATAAAAAATTAACTTAATTTTATCTTTGTATAACAGTTTTTACTTTCCTGAGCCATATTAGAACTATGTGGTTTTATACATTATATCATCTATGGTCGTAGCGGCTGTACGATAAACTAAAGATTTTACATGACTCCAAAAAAAAAATAGTCCATACTGGTCAAATCTGAGGATGTTGCTGGCTACGCTATCGATCTTCCATTTTTGTGCGAATTCGGAATTGGAAGTAACATGGAAACACCCTGTAGATAATAACATTTCAAAATATTAACATGATGTCTATGGGACTTTATTCGTAATTCTCTTTGTAATTTGAAAATATTAATAAACTGTGCCTTCTCGACGAGGTCTTTACAAATGTAAAAAAACAATAAAATAAAGCATGTTTTGGAAGAGCTACAATTAATTAAAACATATTTTAGTATTGAATAGACCTTAAATGAAGGAACCAGTTTTAGGTAAAACATTAAGGGGTTATATTAAAAAAGAAAATAATTAAGTAGTGTCCCGTTTTTATGGGACACTCTGTAGAGTTGAAAATATTTTTATAATGTGATCAACAAAAAAAGTTTGTGGGGATTTTCTTACTATCTGTAGTACTTAATGAGATATCAAACAATTCAACACTAAATGGTCATCTACATAAATGTAATAAACCTTATATAATCATTTGGAGGAGTTTTTCAAGTATATTGAGATAGTTAATATTTAACGGAGTTACAACAGAAGTTTAAACGTAAGTCTTCGTGGTTATAGAAAATTTCACCTCTTTACCTTTGGCAATAACAGCGGGGAAACAAATCATCATAAGAATTTTGAACGAAATTTGTAACTATGTTTACCGGCAAACCCTATACCAATGATTTATTAAATCATCTATTAAGTGGGTCAAAACATAACTCTCAACTGTCAATATTGTCCTTCGCTTTATGATGGATAGTTAATGTTTACTTTCGCTGGAAACGTTCATAGAGAGTCATAAACTTGTGCAGCTTATATATACATGTGTCTATATTAATGATTCAATAGGTGCATAATAAACGTGGTTATACAGTCTTCTGTCCATATAGGTATATAGATGTCTACTCTGCTTTTAAAAGCCATATAAAACGATACATATGTTTCGGAATTTGAAATCAGCTGGTCTCCGTTATACTTTGATATGTTGAGCGAATGAAAACAGTATATTGTTAATACGCGCAGTCAATTTCGAAAGAATTTCTGTTTTTAAGTTAATAAACAGAATTATGTTTTCAATAAAAAAAACTGGATAAAGTGTTAATAATATGTACTCAGGTGCATCCTTGGCAATAAAAGAAACCATAATGATTATTTTAAATACAGAATTGACTAACTTAGCAGATAATGTCCAATGCTTTCGTTTAACTAATCGAAACTTATACTGAATAAACTTAGCCGTCAGTTGTTGGAAATTCTTTTTTAATTAACTAAATAAGAAAAGAACACTTGTTTAAAATTCCCCGTCAATTTTTTATTTAAAAAAACCATGACAAGAAACTAATATTTATGAGTACTTTCTTTTGTTAGTAAAAATATAATTTATTGGTGTAGGTATGTTGATGATATATTAGCATGTTTTACTATCACTGATAGCAAATTAAAATTTTTGGAATATATAAAAAGCCTGCATAGAAACCTAGAATTTGCAGTTGAGTTAATATTAACTATTAAAATTATTATTATCCCTAATAATCCTTCTCACATAAAATACCAGCATATAAACCTAATATCTTTGTTGCTAGATTGATTAACATACCTCTAAGTAATGAAGGTTATACCAAGGAATAAAGAATTACATTTAATAAAACAATAAAAAAATCTTATAGACAAAATAGTAAAAGAAACACTAATAAAAAAACAATAGAGTTAGTTTATATTACAAAGAAGTTAATAGAAAATAAACTAGTTCATGACTTGACTTTAATTTTTTTAAGAATAAAAGAGCCAATATTGCTATTAGAATCAATAATACCTGTCGTAAGTACCAGAAACCAAAAAGATAATTCTAATTTCTCTAAACACTTAATGCAGATTTTAGTGTCTACATTGTGTGTCACACTTTCATTTAAGATTGAACAACCGTCATGTTCTTTTTTTAAATGGATTTAATACGTGTTTTTAAACAAAACTGAACGAAATTTTTTATAGAAATGTTTTTATTTATTGGATTAATTGAAACTAAAACTGGTCTATTTTTGTTCCATAACTAACTTTTCAATACATTACACAGTATAAAAAGTATTTCGAGCACTGCCTGCAATAAAATTACAAACCTGATATTCAAATTTTCTTACCTGATTCGAATTGTAGTTTTAAAATTGGCACCGATGGACAAGATCTTATCTTAAGTGGTTGTGGCGCATATAAATCAATATTAGCCAGCCATTTTTGTCAATTAACAATTTTTTAAATCAGTTTGGGACCCAAATCGCAAAATAAAGAGTTAGGAAAACAGTAAGAATGTCTTTTTTGTTTTTCCAGCCTACACAGTTCGCCACCACGTTGAGCGTCGCGTCGGTCGGCTTAAAATTTTTGCCTTGACTTTTGCGAATTTAAGGTGTTCTTTTAACCCAAATCATAAAAAAACTAAATTTAATATTGACAATTTTTCAACGGTATTTAAAATGTACGAAAGTTATTATTTTTGTTAAATATCAGAAAAGAAATATTACAAGCTACCGAAAATGGCTATAAATCAGTAAACTTTGCACCATTAAAAGAACATTTATTTTTATTTTTCTAGAATAAAAATAACTTTCTCACATCCCCACAATAATCAGGATTTTGAATTTTCAAAAATATTTTAATTCAATTGATAAACACGACCTGGATTTGAGTTAAAAGCCAACCATTTCTGGCCGCGGAACTTTTTTATGTTTTGATATTTAATCAAAAAAATTACTTTGTAATACTTTTATATTATTTATATTTTAAACAAAAACTTTATTTCCCAACTGAAGTACAGACGATAGGTTTTATAAAACTGACTTTTAGCAAACTTTTTTCAGAAAAGCGAAGAGGGGGTAGTTGCCGCGCACGGACTCTCAAAACCGCTTAATGCCGATATTGCTGTAGACGGATTGAACCCTCCATAACAACGTTTCTGAGCTTTAGGACCGCCAGATGGTATTCAAGAAGTAGAGTGCTATCACCATCGATTTGGTTGGAATTGGATGAAGAAAAAGTTGCTGAATCTAGACTAGTTGTCAGAAGAACTAGTGGTCATAGTAAAAGGAAAATGCTGAAGAGAAAACCTTAGAGTTAGAATGTGTTGAATAGCACACAACACAACATATATTCATTACACATAAGCAAAAGATAACCCTAATATCTAAGAAGATAATAAAATACAATATTTGATGTTTTCATTTAACCCCAGTGGCTGTATTTTTGAATCTCTACGAGCACGACACTTGATACTGTTGATAGATACTCCATGTATTATCTGCTAAAACTATCAAATATGGTCTAAATGGTAGTTTTAGTATGCTTCTTAAAGATTCTATTTCGAATAGAGAATCCATCAATAACAGTTTGATGAACTAGATAAATCAATAGATCATGTTGCTATTT
Source organism: Kuschelorhynchus macadamiae (assembly GCA_030620095.1). Lineage (NCBI taxonomy): Eukaryota > Metazoa > Arthropoda > Insecta > Coleoptera > Curculionidae > Kuschelorhynchus > Kuschelorhynchus macadamiae. Next base: position 273,660 of record JAUTXW010000556.1, on the reverse strand, counting down.
ATTCATAATATTAGCACGCACGTAATATATTAGAAGCGACGTTATTATTAGCGGGATTTGAAATAACAATTTAAAAATTAAAGAGACAAACAGGATTGACAGGTATTCGCATAACCGACCCATAAGTGAATTTAACCAGCACGGAGGCCGTGCGTCGCACACCGTTAACTACAGCCGTTGAGCTTCTCAGAACTCTCTTGATAGATCTCAACTATACTGAATACAATACAAAATTGAGATCCATTTAGGGGGTTTTTTAATTTTCCTTTGTTGGAGCGTCTATAATTAATTGGACTTATATTAAGTGGTGCCACTATTGCTTTCTCAGAGGCGAAACGAGCTACAATCACGACTTAATTAGAAAAATTTCCATTTTTAGGACTTATATTAAGATACGTTAACAGTTTTTTAGATTTTGAAAATGTTTAGGAAAAACAAAAACAGAAAAAAGTTAAACTATTAAAGTTAGGAAAATAAAATAATAATTTGCACTTGGCACCTTTTTTATTATACTGCCTTAGTTTTTTATTTAAAGTAACGTTTTGAATTTTAGCTGCCAACTTATCAGCTTCGATCTATTTTATTACCATCACATGTTTTTAAAGCTTCTACAAAACTGCTGTCTTCATATTTTACACCCATTAAACAGTTAAAAAAGGTAAAATAAAAAAATATACAAATCTAGGTCTTAGTCAGTATTGCCTATATATTAAACAATGTGTCTACTGATGGAGTGAACTAGAAGACAAATCGATAGAAAATTTTCAGGGAAATACATTCTTCAAAGACATCTTCGTAGACGTTTAAGAGAAGTGAAAGCGTTTAGTTTTGACCGAACAATATCGATGGAATCTTGATAAAACATCATGAGGGCCACAATTGCTGAAAATCAGGCTTTTTTTACCAATATGTTGTTTACGATAATCTGCACAAATTGCACACTATTTTTATGTTCACTTTATGGTTAATGGTCAAAAAGTATTTTTTTTATTATCGTAAAGGATAACTTATTCCAATAAAATATTAATAGAGCCCCATTTATATCGTAAGCTCGACAGATAATCGTCGTGGCTTACAAATTTTTTTTAAGACGTAAGATAATTTTTTTCTCCCTAATGACGAAACGAGCCGAAATGTTATTAAAATCTTTTCATTCTAAAAAGTGTTTGCGTGTCTTAAACGGAGATATTCTTTATTGTTGGTATAAAAGCCATTGTAAAGGTTACATTTTAAATGAAATATGACTAAAATAAAGATATCATTGTATCCTTAAACGATTCATTCTATAGATATAGAGCGTTGAGAAATAAAATTTAATTAACTAATTAAAACATATTTGAATATAGCGTTTTTTTAAATATAAACTATTTACATATTATAAATTATAAGAGAAAAATATTTTTTACTTTTAATACATATCATTTTCCCTGGCAAAAGTATTAAGGATCAAAAACGTAGTTTACAAAACTTTTGACAGTACTTTAAATTACTATTTTTCACTGTTTTTTACATATAAAAATATAATGAGGGATCGGGCAGTATAAATATGAATACAGATATTCGTTTTCATTACCAGCGGTGTTTTATTTCTTATTCTGACTGTTCTTATTTCGTTATAGAGGGCTTTGTCAAAGATTCAACCTACCATTTATGAATACTAATATTCAGTATGAAGGCTTTCCACATTAATCATTTTTTTGTAATTATGATCCTTTGTCTTTACCATAATTTATATATATTTTTTATTAAGACTGCTAGCATAAAGGAGGCTAATGTTTATTTTTTAAAAAATATCTGATACCAACAAATTATATGTGCATCGTATGCGATCTAACTAAATGCAAACTTTTCAGAAAGAGTGACGACAGAATATCGATTGTTACAATTTACTAGGAAAATATAGGATTTCCCTTACTTTTATCATATTAAATGCTTTTTAAACAAACAAAACAACAATATTCATATGAATTTTAAAACTTTCAAGTTTAAAAATACAGTTACTATTTAAAAAAAATCGTTTCCTCTAAAATTTGACTTTCGTCGTTTACGTTATTTTGTCAAAAACCCATCGATATGTGTTTGCTTTATTTGTCATTTTGGAAGAAAAGTCATAGTTATCATTTGTGCACAAGGTCAAGAAATTAGCGAATTTCACTAAAAACCTGTTTCAAGTGTCTGGTTCTTTAATGTCGATTTTTCACTGTGAGGTTTGTATTTTATAAACAAGACTGACGATTACGTTAAACGTTTATCGGAAAACAAGAAACTGAAAATAGCTCTATTATCTCCGTCAAATCCGCTATCAGATTACAATATTTGTTTATATCGTGCCAATTAGCCAATACTTAAGAAAGGATGGTCGCGTAGGTTCCCTGCGTGTTCCTTTTATCTTATTTTTAATGTTGATCTCCGCAAAACGAGAGACACCGGCCTTACCTCCGGACCATGTGTGGGTCTAAAAAATGAGAGATATTTAAGGAAGACGGATGGCAACATCGATCGTTATCAAATAAGAAGCACATTTCGCCTAAATGATGATGTGCAAGTTAAAGTGCCTATAAAAATAAGATTTCAGATTGTGTAAAATATTTTTATCCATTTTTTACAGTTGACTTGTTTCGGTGGACATTAAGCTTTAACATTAAATTCAGTGGCGTATCCAATGGGGTTTCGTGGGTTCCGAAGAAGCAGGGCCCACATCCCGCAATAGTTACAGTAACACTGAAACTATCCAAAATGAACCAAGCTAAATACCACGTTTCGAAGATATTTTAAAGATATAAATAGTATAATGGATTTGATTAACTTTATATCTATAAGGTACTATTCTACCATAAGCAGTTTTTGGAAGTCATTATACCTTGCTTAATTTTTTTAGCCTTTTTATGAAACAACATGAGATAAAAGAAGTTGATGTTATTTATATAATCAATATAATTTCAATATGGGCAGTTTAAATCTTATAACATTATATTTAGCAGATCTTGTAGAGTAACCTATGTGTGGCTTAATAACGAAATTGCCACAAAACACAAGATTCAGGATGGAGTACCCCAGGGTTTAGTTTAGACCTCTACTTTTTTTTGTACCTACATAGGCGACATTCCTGCTAGCACTTCGACAAAATCTTCAAGGTCCAGTTTTTTAAAATTTGGTTTAATAGTAAACATTTTCTACACACCCTGTATTCAACATCTGACTGTCCAACCTAATGTATGAAGCAGACGTACACGTATCTCAAACACTACGAAAAGAAAAACTTCACGGTCCAGATTTTTTAAAATTTGATTTTAACTTATAACAATTTCTACATACCTTGTATTACAAACCCAAATGTCCCAAACGTATTCAAAACATCTAAAAAAGAAAAACTCCGTACTGGTTCTTGTTTCGCGATCATATACATTTTTGATGTATGTGTACAGTCAAATAGTTTTTTTATTATTCCTCGTACAATAAAATAAAATGAGGCATTGTATACTAAGTCGCATGTCACTTTAAGGAACAAGTGCGAAAAGTGTCTTACTTTTTCAACTAGTGCAAAGTATTTTACTTTTCACACTAAAAAAAACTAGAGAAAACACTGAAATGACTGTGAATATTCATGTGAAAATTGCGTTTTAAGGCATATCGATTGCGAAACTCGTGTCCGTCATATGCGTGCCTTAAACATGCATTTTCCACATTAGTACCATAAATAGAAATTAATTTACTTAATTGCTTAATTTGTATTGTCATTATTCAGTTTATCATTTATCATTTTATGTAACACAATTGTCGTAACTGCCCATTTTATATACAAAATATATTGAATTTATTTTGTTTTGCTAAATATTCCATTCATTTTATTAATTAGTTTCATCATTACTAATTTAAAAATAAAGGTTTTTGTTTAAAAAAACAGTGAAGCGTAACAAATATATTAAGATGCAACAATTTATCGAGAAAGATTTCCAGACAAAAGACTATCAATAGATAGAACATTTCTGTCAATATCAACGCGAACGAGAGACAGGAAATTTAATTCCAACGAACTAATCTCATTAGATTTGTATTTTTGGGGTCGTATAAACACACCGGTGTATCCTAGTGGTGAAATTATTGATGAAAACTATCTCCACAAGGGATTTTTCGCCGCAAGTAAAAGACACTCTAGGTATTCGCCAATAGGTTTGTGTAAAACTCGAATCGCCGTTGCCGCGCTAGTGCAAATAGTGATGGTGCCCATTTTCACATACGCACAAATTTTTTTTGTTGGTGTATTAATTGGAGTTCAAAATTACTGAAATTTGTATTAATAATTTTGATTTAATCAAAAGTATAGCTTACTTAAATAAAAAAAACCTAGATTCAAGCCCGATAAAACAATAATTTCTTCAAAGGTTTTCTAGATAAATTACAAAAACTAAAAATCTAATTTCTAATACGAATACTACGATGTTATTTAACTAGCGTTCAAAATGACAGTTCGGACAGTGCTCACAAGCTATAAATGCAGTGTTGCCGCTTTGTCAAAAACTCATAACTTATACCATTCACCGCCTGTTATAGGAACTTTTTACTCTAAATTATCCGTACAGTTACCTGTTAAAATATTTGTAGTAATTTCCGATTCACCCATTTATATTATTTAATAAAAAAACCCCAAGTTATTAAAAACCTTATTTACTTTTTGCATGATATTTATAGAAAACAGAAAACTGATAGAGAAATAAAGAAATTTTAACTGGCACATTGGATCTCACAAATTGTTTAGCTAATCTGCCTTGGGACCCGTTATATGAGTTCTTTTGTGTACCGAAAGATAAATTTGGAGATGAACTCCGACGACGACAAGATCGTAATCAATTTGAGACGGTTCTGTACGACCGCGAGAGGTGCCATTTTACCTAGCGGTACCACATATTCTCGAGGCCCGAGTGTTAGAGAGAAAGGTAATTGCACCGGGCGAACATATAGTTTATTACCAATTTATTTCTTGGCCCATTAATGAGAATAAATCAAAAAGGCCATTAAGATATATCTGTTTCGCGCAATATTAGGCAAAAATTGTCTTGGGAGAGCGCGATGCGGTGTTTGCAAGGCGCAAAATCTTAGCAATAACGGTGAGTACTTTAATTGTTCATTTTTCGGGTCATTACTTGTGTCGTTTTTGCCTTCTGTTCTCAATTCGACCTGTATGTATTTTTGTTTGTTCGCGAATATTGCCTTGGCCGATTTTGATCAGTGAAACGCCAAATTGTATATGACGTTTCTCTAGTGTTCCCAAATATTTTTTTTAATAATAATAATAAAAAACACACAGCACTGCCCGATTTGTCATTATGAACGCTAGTTACATAAGATCGTAGTATTCGTTTTAGAAATTAGATTTTTAGTTTTTGTCATCTATTTGGAAAACATATGAAGAAATTATTGTTTTATCGGGCTTGAATCTAGGCTATTCTTATTTAAGAAAGTTATATTTTGATTAAATAAAAGTTATTAATACAAACACGTAATTCTGTAATTTTGAACCACAATTAATATGATAATAGGGGCGATGAAGGCAGCGAGTTTTATAATTAACTTTACCTTTTTTAAATACTCTTTTCAAACTGAAGCATTGAGGTGTTTAATAGATATAGAACCCTATTTGCTAAAAGGTATCACTTTTGCTACCTCGTTATGTAATTTTATTAATTTGAAACTCATGAGTTAAATTTTCAAATTAATATTTGGTACGAGTACGAGTTAAATTTGTTTTAGGTACATATATATATTATTATCATTATTCTAATAGTTAATGAAAACTAAAATATCTCAAAAGTAATAAATATGTCTAACTCAAAAAAGTAGCTGTCAAAAATTAATTTACTTTTATTTATTTGTCTTAAGTATTTATTATAAAATCTATTTTAGTAGTGCCGGTTACTTCTCTATACGTCACTTTTTCTAATATATTATATACAATTGGATATACATATACTACAAATTATAATATTCTTAAAAATGTAGCTTGTAAAAAACCACTAAAAAATAAGAAATAAAATAATTTAAAAAAATAGAACCAACCTCAGAAAAAATCGCTCAAAAAGTAACAAATGATATTTGATTTATTCCTTAAATATAGACATTTTGAAGTAGGCGCCCTAATGATGACTAATCTGTAATAATTTATATAAAAATATATACATACATGTATTACCTATACTCACTAATAACCTTAAACTTACTAACCTAATACAGATTTTAATATGTTATTCAGGGAGGGTCACGTCACTATTTTCAAACCGAACTACCCAGTAAATTTGGTCGCTACTGGGGTTGGAGTTGTTTTATAGTTTACATTCTGTTTACCTAGGTATATCTTCTATAACACGGCCGTCAATAAAATCTTTCTGCACTAACCAAGCCAACATTTGCAAGGCCACCAAAATATTTCTGAGCATGTTTCAAAATGCGAATTCGTTATTAGGCTGTTTGGACATTTATAAATTTCTATAAAAAGTCAATATTGCCATTTGACTTTGGGCTCAGCGATTGAGCCTAAGAGCAAGTGAGTCGGGCATCAGTTTTAAAAGATATAAAGCTAGCTAAATATTTGGTTTATATGTAATGTAATATAAAATACATAAATTATATTTTATAATGGCTGGGTGAGGCTGCTTGGGGCGACGACTTCAAAATGTCTATATTTAAGGAATAAATAAGATATTATTTTTTACTTTTTAGCGATTTTTTTTAAATAGGTTCTATTTTTTTTTAAATATTTTACTGTAGTTGAGAAATTATTCTTCAGACATATGATTAAGGTGTTAATGTATTTTTATTTCACGTTACACCAACGTCATAGCAAGGATATCATGATCCTTGTCTGGAACATGTTCTACCATGCCGCGGGCGCAATGATCCATTTCAGTCAAACGACGATCGCGATTTTGCTTTTTCTAGAGCTCATCAGTGATAGACTTACGGCACAGGCACAAAATGGAATCACAGACACAACTACTCCGCTGGCTAATACCACGACCGGCATTGAATTAAAGTACACCACACGGATCTAAAACATCGAAGAAAGGGGGAGGAGGTATGTCAAAAACAGGCCGTTTCCATGGATATACAAAGTTGTAGCCAACCACCCTCACATTCTTTTCAGACTCAGATTCGTGTGCCAAACTTTACACTGTTGATTCCTTTTTTTCATTGGGAGAAATAATGTTAATGTATTTTTCTATTACGTTACACCAACGCCAAACAAGGATATTATTATCTTTGACTAAAACATATCCTGCAGAGGCAACGATCCATTTCAGTCAAACGACCATCGCGATTTCGCTCTTTTTAGAGCTCATCAGGCCGCCATAGACTAGCGAACCCAGTTTAGGGCACAGGTACTAAATGTAATCACAGAAACAACTACTCCTCAGACTAATAACCCGACCGGCATTGAATTACACTGTTGATTCCGGACTTTCCTTCGGAGAAATAATGTTAATATATTTTTGTTTCACGTTACATCAATGTCACAACAAGGATATCATGATCCTTGTCTGGTATATAGGTATTTTTCGATTGGAGGTATATAGTTACACCAACTCACTTTCTGTCTATATTTTTACGGTTAAAAATAATATACAAAACATATTTTTCGATTGGAGGAAAAGAAATAAAACCACTTCTTAAAATGCCGACATTTCGACAAATGTGTAATCTTCTTCGGGTCTCTAAGAAAGGGAAAAAAGCGCATTTATGTTTTTACGTCTATTCTGTGGGTGGCGAGAGGGGGTTGCACTTTTGATTTTTAAATGCAACCCTATATCGAATATTAGCTTATTTTGTAGACCTCAAAAAGAAAACAATTATTTCTGCGAAATTCAGTGATTTTTTAATTTTACATTATATTTTTAATTTATAAATATCTGACTGCATCAAAAATATTATTGGTTTTATGTTAAATGAATTTTGGAGTCACTTAAAAAACATGAAAAATATTTCATACACTTACAGGCATTTTTGTAACTTTTTGACGTGTTTTTTGGGGAATTTATTTCAGTAAGTTCTACAGAACCTTTTAAAGTTTTTAACATAGTATCAGTCCGAGGGGTAATTAGAATAATTTTAACGTGACCAGTTTACCTGCACAAAAATAAAGCGTTGCATATAAAAGAACTGGTAACATTTTGGTAGGAATCCAAGATGGTGACCTAATAAAGTAATTTAAAAAATGACCCTGAAAAACTATATATTAGATTAATTTTAAATTTTGTGCAAGCATTAAGTGTATTATAGAGAAAAACTAAAAAGTAAAATTGTAGTACGAATCCAAGACAGAGCCGACGCGCGGCGGAGGAATAAAATAACTACGAAATAAAATGTTTAAGTTAAAGGCGTTTTTATTTAATTTATTTTAAATTATACCTAAGACCGAAGAACTAAATTGGATCACACTTCACTTTTCCTAATAAAACGAAAGATTCATAATTAATGAAGTTGTGGGTAAATGAAATTTACCGATTTTTTATTTATAATTTGTTTTATAGATTATATAAAATTATTTTTTTCTTCGTAATCGACGAGCATGTGGCCTTAAAACTTCTTTATCTCTATTTATAATGGCGCAATTTAAAATGCATGTAATCACTAAATACTGCCTGAAGAACTATACAAGCAATTACACAGACAACAATAAACAACGCCATTTGTAATAATAATAATAAGCACGAACTACTTACATCAAGACAATAAAAGAGATTATCAAAACGTAAAATGATAATTATTTTATCTAGAATCTAATTATCCCAAATTTAAATAAAAAAAAGATCTGTTGCGAGATAACGCTTGTAATGGGCAGATAAGTCAAATACGTAAAACGAATTATAAATAAAAGGCGGAAACGGCTAATAGAGTAATTATGTCAGATTTTCAATTTGTTAATGGACGCATCAACTAATTTCGACATTTTCGTGAGAATTCTTTACGCCCATGTTCACTCAAATATATGAGCATGTTCCCAGGTTTATGCATTTGATTTTGATATGCTTCGTCTATTTTACATTTGTATATATGGTTTTTAGTAAATATCAGTGGCGTGGCTCATAAAGAAATGGTATTACGAAGAAATAATAAAACAGATCGTTTAATCTACCCGGGCGTTTAACAACCAATCAATCTCTAAAGTAAAATCTCTAAAATTATCGAACGTCGATCACTAGAGAGTGAGGCTAATATATATAAACAGGAACAGGGAATTTTATAAATCTATTTCAAGTATTTCAAAGGAATTACATCCCTCGACCTTAAGCACTGCCCAATATTTTTGTGCGTGTTAAATACTTAGGAAATGTTAGATCTCCAAACAGAGTTCTTGCAATTTTATCTGTGATACCCCGTATAAAAAGTGAAACTTCACTTTTCGAGGGCTGACTATATAGGTGTTGAGGTCGAGGATTCTTGTTATTTTTAATCGTTGATTTTATATCTATTCGTATGTATCGATGTCATCTAAACAGAATTAATTTGGGTACCTTTTTTTGCTTTTGTACTCACAAATCAAAAAACGGGAATGGTACCGTCTGCCACAATTTCCATAGTGAACTTTAAATTAGAATGTTGTTGATTTAGATGAAATAGTGTCAATTTTTTTCTTCTTGTGATAATATTACAATGTATCGCCGACATATCTAATTCAACATTTAGTTTATAAAGAAGCAGAGTTTAAAGCAGTTTTCTCGAAAGCTGCCACTGAAGTGTTCACTACCACAGGAGACAGCGGAGGTGAGATTCCATGGCCGCTGCCGAGTTTTTCTCATAAGTACCTTTAAAAATGAAATGTGAACGTTAAGCATTCTTCCATTCATTATTCATTAATTCGTTAAGACTGAATCAAATAAGGGGATTTAAAATGTTGGCTAAATATTCACATATGTTGTAAGATGGCGAACATATTGCACTAACGAAGGAGCGCAACAACTTGCCAAATTATGCGCAAAAACTACCAGCCAGTATATAACCACTACAGAATACGGTAATAAATTTGTCGTCTATTTCATTAAGTTAAGAAAAACAGAGGAATCGCATCTCTTTAAACGAACAACTTTGAAATTTCCAGTCTATCCTCGACTGGAATGGCATGAATGAATAGCATCCGAAATCTAACCCAAGAATAGGTGGATACAGTCCGGTATGAAACCGTGAAAATAATTCGAAGCTCCGAACCACCAAAATCCAACTTGTCAGCCGAAACGCAGTTATAAAGGGGCTCAACGACAAAGAATATATTATAATTCTTCCAGCAAATAAAGGCAAAGCAACGGTGGTCATAAACAAGAACAACTATGTAGAGAAACACATTATTTCATAATGACTGCCATAGGACAATACCAAAAATTCCAACTAAGAAAATTGAACGGTTTAAAGATTCTCCGGTTTTCGGACTTAAAAGCGAATTGACAATTAAGCAGATCGTCAGTGCAATAAGTTGCTTATATTATAAAGGAGATTTAGTTAAAATTTTATACGCCTTTATCGGAGATCTAATTCTTATGTAAAAACTTTGTAATATAAGAGCAAAATTTAACTATATTTTTAGATAATCCAAACCAACGAATTTAAAATTCATTATGGAATTGAGTCTTAGTTTATTCTGTTTACAGGAATCCGACACATAGGATTAGACATTTGAATCATAGTTCTCACCATTAATAATTGGTAATTAATTAATTCAGATTATAGATCTTTCAATATGTGATAGAATTCCCAAAATAAAAATCAGAGAAACTGAATGAATCTTTCATGATATGATATATATCAAACCGATATTGAACTGAAGCTATTAGACGTTCAGTTAGATATTCCAATAACAGCCTTGGAACCAGTACTGGACAGTCAACCATCAAATAGTACAGTTTTACATTTTATACAGGGTACCACAGATACAAGAATGCTGCGGAGGTCTCGCATTCGCACAATCTTTAAAACGCACAAAAATTTGACAGTACTTAAGGTCGCCCAAAGATGTATTCAATGAGAAAGGGTTTATACAATTCCTTGTTCTTGCGGTAAAGTATACATAGGAGAATCTGAGCGGTCTGTATCTACCAGACTTAAGGGACATGAAATATGTATAAGTAAAAAATAAATTGATCAATCCGCGGTTCCTGAATAACAACATTGAACAGAACGCATGATTAATGTAAAGGATACTACAATCATTGCAACGAATCCCGCGTCGGTAAGCACAGGTCGAACATGAATACCTGAACTCAGCTCACTGGAGCTCATTCATTGTTTGATCTTGTATAATCGGAAAATAATTAAAATTTGAAACAGTCTAATAAAATAAACGCAAGAACCATAATTACTTACTTCTTTTGGTATTATGGCTTGTAGACTAGTGTACCTTTTAACTTAGTTTATATAACACAAATTCAACGTCATATGAAGTCAATTAGACTCAAGTAATAAAACATGTCCTATAACTTGTCGTAGCTGGTATAAAGAAATACGTTGTTGCAGATCCGGTCCTGATCATCATCCGGAATGCCATCGCTTCGATACTGCAATACTGCAACAACAGTTTAAGGTCAGTAGTCTACAGTATATTCGTCGACGAGGATTTTAAATCAAGCTATCGATAATCAATGAGGTTGATCTAATTTACTCGGGCTATTAATCAGAAGATCTCGCTACTTATCATGGCCGGGTGAAGGCACAGCATTTCACGTCCTGCCTTGCGTGCATTCGGCGTGATGTCTCTTCGTAGCCCGAACACAATGTGTCATAGAACAGTAAAATATTGGTCGTTTTATTGCCGGTTGCCTTCTTGGTTTGTCGCTGGGTCGAGATTAATCCATTGGCTTATTTGCTTTGACTTATCTGCGACGTACTACGTACCTCAGCGAAACAAGTTAATAAATTCCAATCAAAATATATTATAATGCCTTTAAAACCGTTACATCTGCAATTAGTGATCTTATAAATCCTAGATACATATCCACTACCATACAGTGATACATTTTTTAAGGCAATAGAGTATTTTGATTACAACAACATAGGAATAATACTTCGTCCTGAATTTTTCAAGACGTCCTAAATCTGAATTCTTTATTTCATGTCCTGATAAAAAGGTAATCAGGATGCAAAAGTCCTAAATTTTGGACAGTATTTAAAGAAACAGCAAAGTATTTAACAACTGTACCCAAATTGTTGGTACTTTTCCAACGATAGCTTAACTCCAGTGGAAAATGGAACTCAATATATTTAAATCCAACGAAAGTTAAAAATACAAATTTGTTTTTCCCTATCCGTATTTAACTCTGATGCAGAAAGGAGTTTTTCCATGTATAAAGCGTCATGGTCAGATTCAAGGAATAGGCTAACTAAATTACGATAAATTTCCTTTCTAACAAAAACTTTACTATGATTTTCTGCCCTAACTTTATAGTACTTGTTTTTTAGCTACACTCAGTAAGTAATTAAATATTCCTCCTTTCCTATTTGCTATTCTCTTTTTCAATGCAAACTAGCTAGCTAGCTAAAAAATTTGTTACTTATCACTATTATTATATCAGTTATTATTATATTGTAAGACAAAACAATTTGAACTGGATTTTTAAACTTTGTACAGATTTATCTTGATTTTTGAACAACTCAGGCCTAAAAAATGGCAATTTTGAGTTGGCAATCCTCAATGATACCCAGATACTAATTCACAAGTCACAACGAGTTAAGTGATACACCAATTTGTAGGTATGTCAAGTTTATCGTAATCGCGAAAAAATCACCATCCGACATTTTTGCAGATCTTCGCTTTTTAGGGTCCCTAGATGCCAAACATGGTTTCTCAATTCCGTCGGTCTCTCGGTCTGTCTGTCTGTCGGCCTGACTGCCTGTACGCGGCATAGCTAAAAAAATGCTTATTCAAATTTTGGTCAAAAATCAAGGGTCATAGCGGGATGAAATAGTTATATTTTGGTTAAAATCCAATATGACGGAACAAAATAAAACTACTTATCGAATTGACTTGAAATTTTGAAGGACACCTCAAAATACTTTAGTTTGATCATTATAACAATCATCCAGTTTCGAGAAAAAATGAGAAAACTGTTTTGAATTTCACTAACACTCCGCGTATTATTATTAACATAATTTTGCTTATAGTTATTATTTTAGCATTAAAATATTACAAAAATAGTTTTAATTATCGCAACAGAACTTCAATGTTGACTGAGTTAAGTGGGGACATATATATTGCAGCTGGCCATGTAATTTTAAGATTTTAAGAATAATAAGGATACATTTGATTTATAAATCTATCATTAGTTAAATTAAAAAAAAATATGTTTTTATTAATTGGTTAAGAATGTAATCAGAACGCTCTATTAGTTTACAGAATAGTTTTTGGTTCCAAAAATAATATTTGCAGAAGTCAATTTTTAAGTACCTAATTTATGTCTTAATATTTGCTTATTCTTACAAGATGTATACCAAAAATTTAAATTTCTGAGTCTTGAAATTTTCTCATAAATTACTATTCGTATATTGAAAATATCACTATAATTTTAAACAAAATTCCACTTATGCATTTTTAACTTGTACACTATATTTAGAAAAAATATATTATTCTAAAAAAACATATTTACTGTTGAATATTTTAAAGTTTATTTTTCAATTTTGACTGGTTTCAAATTCGAGGTAGCCATAACTTAGCAACGTTTTTTGATGCTTTTTATATGGCTTACTTTTTTGTCGTGTGTGGTTTTTAAAAATGTATACAAATAATTATTTATTTATGAAGAAAGTAGACAGAATGCACATTTGGTGTCCCAAACATGCCGGTAAAGATATCCAAATAGAAGACATCCGAATGACAAAGAGTACGGGATGCGGGAAATGTCATGTTATACTAATCCTGGACCAAAGAGACAAATAGCACCCGAAAACGAGGAATATAGTTTAGGTCTAATGAGGAAACTCTCGTGTGAGAACTCGGAGAATTTCGCGTCAAACTGGATTTCGCAGCGGTAGTTACTTTCAGCATTTACTCGAATAGTCTTCCTTGTGGGTGCATTACATACCTAGTGCTATAAATTAAAGTGCTTGGGAATTTGCTGACATTTTTATAAATTTTTAGTAAGTAATATAGTTAATTAGTGTTGTGCACGTAACGACCAAACCACTATTCTTTTTATTAAACAATTGATTCATTTATCTCAAAAAAATAATCAAAATAAATCAATTAAATCTGTCTCAAACCGACAGGTCACAAGTTTTTTTATTTTTCGTTGTTAAGAAAACACAGCTGGTGGCATTAGACATGGCAAATAACAATGTTGCCATGTTGTCAATAGCTTAATTTAAACCTCCTCCAAAGTTTTAAGCTGTAATATCTCTAAAACCATTTAGAGTTTACCATCGTATATGAGATTTATTTGTTAAAAATCACTCTGTATATAGGCAGTGGTACCAGTTCTTAGAGAAGATTTAAAATTATCTAATTTTTAAAACGTGAGCAAGTTATGAGCATATTCCGTATAAAAATGATTCCAAACAACATAGTGAATGCAGAAATAAATAGAAAAATAGGTTTTTTAACGACCTAGAAGTACGAGTATACTGTTGCGAAGCTGAAAATTAACTGAGATGTTCTTTGCAAAAAATACTTACCAGAATCACTCGGAATGTCAATCTCACTGACATCACTTTTGATAAAAGTATGAATACTTACAGGATATTCTTTCATTATCTGGACAGAAGCAACATACCTGAAATTAATAATAAGTGTTAGTTTTTTTTGTTATTAATTCAGATATTATGTTTTAAATTATTTTAAGTCTTCTAGATCTAGATAATCAAAATCGATCAAGTTTTTTCATTATAATCTGAAACACCACATTCTAAATAATATCGTACTACATATCTTAAAATATTAATGAAATGTCAGTATGTCTTCAAAAATCCTAAAACTATTAGCCCTGAATTTTTGGCAATGTTATTAACCTCAAAACCACAAAATGAACAGCGTGAATGAATACTACAGTACAAAGCAGCCCGAGGCGTATAAAAGAATTATGGGTATTTTATGCAATATTTTTTTGGAGATATTAACATTAAATTTATTAATATTAAGCAGGTAACCTGTGTAATATACAAGATCGAGTTAATTAATTGGATTAAAATTACCAACTTTATATGGCTATTACTTTGTTGTCAGTGGCAACATTTAAATTAGTGCGACAATATACAGAGTGTTTCGCTGAAAATTCCAAACGCAAATTTTCTTGAGAATTAACAAATGTGACAAATGTTAGTAAAACGGATTTATTTGAGTGACTAAAATGTAATTATTTATAGATATAATAAAACCGGCGGTATGACCAGTACAGACGTCACGACACTAAGAACAAGTAAACAATAGCAAGAACTATAAAAACCTCAAATTTCAAGAATGCCTATATTTCTAAAACTTCTTTGCCCTAACGTAATTAACATACCGGTTACTGGGGTGTTTCACTTAAGTTCCATACGTTGATTTCTAAGGAATTAACGCGGATATCAAAATTTAGGAAAAAGCAGTTATTTAGATTAGTAAAATGTAATTATTTAGAGTAAAAAAAATCGACGCTTTTATATATACAATTCAATATAGCTTTGTTTTTCCATAGCACAAAACAAATATTTCACGTCATTCTTTATTTGGGAATAAAATCAATAATGCTTATTTTAAAATTTTTTCAAGTTGACTGTGATAATTTATGTCCTTTCAACAATTTTCGATTTTCAAGAAAATAGTATGTATACCTCCGTATTGCCTGTCGTCTGGAAATGTTTAACATTTCCTACTAGGTATTATTTCCAATAATTTTTTTCTATTTTCGATCTCTTGTTTTAAATAAAATCTTAATATAATTCAAAAGTATCA
This sequence comes from Kuschelorhynchus macadamiae, assembly GCA_030620095.1. Lineage (NCBI taxonomy): Eukaryota > Metazoa > Arthropoda > Insecta > Coleoptera > Curculionidae > Kuschelorhynchus > Kuschelorhynchus macadamiae. Next base: position 257,759 of record JAUTXW010000556.1, on the reverse strand, counting down.
AAATTTTGATATCTCTATTAATTCCCCAGAAATGCGCTTTAATGGTTTAAGTAAAACAGCTTGTACATTTCAGTAATCAGTATGGAAACCTAGTGGGTACAAATAACAAGCATGTCTTGAGGCGGACTCAAACGACTGGCATATTTGACAAATACACAAATAATTGGACATTTGGCAAGTATCCAGGATGCTCGATCCCACTACTTATGTATATAACACACCCTTTAACTTCTGCCAAGTGACGATTATTTATTAAGTTAGGTTAAGATAGGTTAAAAGTGAGTGGATCAAACCGACCCTCCACTGCGACTCTGGTGGTCTATATTTACACTTCTCCAAGCAAATCTAAATCCTCATTGAGTCTCATTGTATTTGGGGAGGAATTCTTCAAGTCCTCGGGCAGCAAAATATCCCTACCGAATATGTAGAACCTGATCCTGGCAGCTGCCTGACATTCACAGCACATGGCTGGCTGTCTCATCATCCTCCATACATAGGCCGCACTCGAATTCGTCTTCAAGCCCCATCCTATGCATGTGATATCTTAGACCACAATGACCAGTGTATAGGCCTAATGCTGTTTTGAGCTTAATTCTGTTCATATTATCATAGACTTTCTTTTATCATCTTCTTCATGGGAAGGGGAATAAATGCCTTTGAAACAGACCTGGCAGTCCAAGCCAATATAGATTAGCTATTTCCTCAACCAAGTCCAAAATAGCGTTCCCTCCAGGCCCACATGTCCTGGTATCCAAATAAGTGCGATTTTATTGACGCTCCCCAGGCCTGTGGCAGTTCCAAACTGTTTTGGATGTACAATGACTCGCTTCAAGTGCTTTACGGGCCGTTTGACTATGTGAGAAAATTCTTATAGTTTTATGTGTTATTTGTTGACCCTGCAACATTCTAGCACACAATTCGATAGCATGAGCTTTTGCTTGCAATATTGAGATGTTATTCTCTCCCACGGAGTAGGGTTGATGTGTTTTTGGTAGCAGGTCCGATGGCAATCCCAACATGTAAGGAAGATGGTCGCAGTCTTTTCAGATTCCTTTTCTTTGTGAAAGGGACTTAAACCATTTTATTAGGGTCGATGGACATCTCTTCCCTCTCACACCATGTTAGTGTGGTGTTCAGTACGTCCTGAAGGGTTGCTGAGATTTCCTCTTCAGCCTTTCCTTTTACTATGATGACTAGATCACCGGCATATGCCTGCAGATCAACCTCCCACAACCGCCGAACCACCTCCGGCAGGTTGTCCACCAGTAGTGACCACAGCAAGGGCGATAACACTCATCCCTGTAGACACCCTCTAGCAGCTCTAAAGTTAACTGTCTCGTCCTGTAGAGATATTATTTTTCTGTTTTCAAGCATTGCCTCTATTCAACCACACATAAGCCTCTTTCAATAATTGCATCATAGAGTGATCCAAAAAGGGCATTGTTAAATGCACCCTCGATATCTAAGAATGCAGCAACTGCAATCTCCTTGTTTTCCAAAGAGTTGTCTATGCTCTCAACAAGATTGTTGATAACCAATTCTGTTTATTTGATCGTTTGGTAAGCGTACTGATGATCACTCAGCGGATGACGCCTAAGAGCTATGTCCCTGATGTGCTCATCGAATATTCTCTCCAGACTTTTCAACATAAAGGAGGTTGGTCTAAGCGAACTCGTCAGAGGATCATTTCGAACGACTTATTTATTAAGTATACCAGTCGTTTGAGTCCGCCTTTAGAAAAAGACGTACATTTGAAAACTGGGATTGTTAAACTTCTTGCAGTTGTTTTGTTTCGTCTTGTCTTTACGAGGCCTATACTGGTAACAGTATCGATTTTTAGCCGTAAATAACGACATTTCTTCCCCTAAACCCTTTTAACCAAATTTTGACCAACTTGTTAATTCTCGAGAAGGCGGCGTTTGGAGTTTTAGGTGAAACACCCTATATAGGATGGCTCGTTTCAATTTTAGAAAAATCTTATAAATATTTATGACAAAACTTGTTACTCACAGGGAATGTTATACTCACTTATAATGACACCAAAAAATGTAACGTTATGTTTTAAATAATGTTAATGGTAATTTAAATATTTTGATTTTTAGCTAAGTCTAAAGCTCAGTTTTCTTTTCTCATTTTTCTTAGATATCTCAAAATATCCATAAACGTGGATAGATGGCTCGATGTGATACATTTTTGTTTTTATCGTGGAAGAAGAAATTATCTTATTATTTAGTGAAAGTTCCCTAGATATTAACGCAACGATAACTTTAATTTTCTATACCAAGTCTGCATTTCATGGACAGCATTTACATAGCTAGATCTTTTCCTATAATATTCTTACTTCTGTACCATTAAAGGTTGAATAAATATCCATGTAACTTTCTGCTTTCATCCCAAATAAGAATATTAGAATCTTCCGTAAAATGTTTTTTAGGTTTTTACTATTACATCTTACATGTCCTTATTCTTCAATTTAATTTTTTATCATTTCTTGTAGATTTTTGCTGTTTAGCTACTTTTTGTACTAATCTGTTTTTTTTTCAAAGTTAAGTTTTATCCTAAAAGTACCCCCAGCTAATTCTGGTACTCCCTGTTTGCCGATATAACACCAGGACGTCCGAAGATTATAACATACTTTTGGGCATTATTTTGTTGCAACAAATTGTAACATTTCTGCTCTTTTCAGTTTAAAGTTAATCAGAATCCGGTTGATCATCTTTTCTAAATTGGTATATTTTAAATTTTTTTTAACTAAATAGTTTCCATCTTTGCCGCAAATTGGACATTATATTAGTGATAAGAGGAGATCTGAAGGGGATACGCCTTATGGTTCAATTGGGAATTATTCTGGTGTAAACAAGCCAAGGTCGAATAGTATCAAGTTTTTTCATATCCAAACCAACAGATCCGAAGCATGATCTCGAGCATTGTATAGTAGCAGAGTCACTCTGGAAAAATATCTAGAGGGAGCAAGCATAGTACTGTATTCGGCTAATTCTAAATAATATCCCATCATATTTTCTCATTGTCGTCTGATTCTTATACTTAAAAGGAAATCTAACAAGACTGCCTCTTTTTTAAAACTTTAGTCCGTACATAAAGAAAAGATAAATAATAAAAGTTTTAACGAGTGATGCTATGTATGAGGTAAGCGTGAACACTAGGGAGAAGAGTATTGCTGCTTTCCTGAATCTAGCGAAGGCATTCGACACGATGCCTCATAATCAGCCTCTTGATGTTCTAGAAAATTATGAGATGAAAGACAGATTAAGTATTGTATATTTTAAAGTCATCCTTAACTGGCAGAAAATAGATAGTCAAAATTAGACAGTATTACAGTAATCCACTAGATATTACAATCGAAGTTCCACATGGGACTTGGACCATTGTTATTCATTATCTACATATATTCATTGACTACTGTTGACATAAATAACGATATTATATGCAAATTACATGGCTTTATCCCGTTCGGGCAACAGATGGAATGGGGTGAGGAAACAAATGCAGTTGGGCTTGATTAAGATTAAAAATTGGTTGGATTATCACCAGCTATCACAAAATTTGAATAAAATACAGTATATAGCCAATGATCCTAAGTTCAGGCGTTTAAAAGGATTTTAATGAGTGAAGGATCCAAAGATGAGTGCTATACTCGATAGTATCATTACTTAAAATTATTAGATCGAAAAAAAAACATTAATTTATTTTTCTGTATTTTATACGTGTTGTAAAATATATAAATTTCAATAAATGTTTTAATTTTAGTGACTTCATAAGAAAACTAATAACTGTGTATAAAGATTTTTGTAATATTCTACACCGTACATATCTCTACTAATTAACTAACTAATATCGACGTATTTTTCTATATATCATAATCGCTACAGTCTCAAACAACTTCCTTGGGCAATGAGCTGCACATCATACAAATGATGGATTCGAAGTTAAATCAACCCAGAAATAAATTCCCTCCGGACTGTTTTTTTGCTAAATTGTTGCCATAAGGACGGGCATCGTCTACCATAAATATTAATTCTTTATTGTGAGCCATTTCTTCGCTTGTCTATCAGTCAAGTGATGCTTGGGCAAGCGTAAAAAATACTACAGGAGTTTATATGTATTCCGTCATTGTTTTATAATAGTTTAACGAGAAAAAAGCCAACATAATATCCACATTAAAGAAATACGCAGCGATGAGTATTTCGTATCTAATTTAGTGCTTCGGTTGTTGAGCCGATCTCTCTAAAGGAGAGCAGGACCGTTTTTATGGATGCCCATATAGGTACCGGCTTCATAGTTAATTTTCTGTCGGATATGGTTTATGTATTGTAATGGGCTGCTTACTGTGAAGTTCGGAATTACTGTCGGAACGTTAAATGGAAGGTTTTGTTTGATTAACGAATTCATTGATCAATAAATCGATTTTGTATAAGTCAGCTTGCCTTTAAATACCATAGAGTTTCTATTATATCTCTTTAGAAGTTAAAGTTTTTTAGACAAATATTGCAGAGGCATTACCGGTTATTATGCCTGAAATTTTGCTGAGCGTTTTTCCAACAGTTATAAAACTACTTACGCGTGTTCACCAAAAATCATCTCACCCTTATCTTCCTCCTCTTCCTATATAAATCCATATCCCCACTTTAAACTATGAGCGAGGCAATAGAAAAGTACGTCAGTTTCAAACTTGAAAGGTATAAGCTAATTTACAACCGACATAACGACTTCTGCCACCAAAGATCTAGTGTAATTTGTAAAGTATTGGGTTGTATTCATGGGTTTACTTATAAAATCTCCTTTTATTCAGAAAATGTCGACGTTTCGACCTTTCTTTGGTCTTTATCATGACTGGAAAAAAAAAATTAAAACATATACATATCCTATATTTCCTTTCGGGCAGTAGTACAACAAAAACACAACAATGACTATATACCTAAGTTAAAATAAAAAAATGACAAAACACTAATCATAAAATAGTTATTTTTCCCTTCAAACATTTACACTTACATATTCCAACAACAAAAAAGATTCACTCAGGAATGTTAAGTTTATATCAGTAGTGCATATTAGTTGAAACACATAAAACAGTTAATTTACATCTGCGAAACAAAGACATAGTAAAATGCATACATATACCAATTAATCCCATTTTTAGTACGCTTTTAGGATGTATACAGTTGGTGTTATAATCGTTTCTTATATACTGTCGCCTGGAAAGAAATATAGGATATGTACTTGTTTTAATTTCTATTCCAGCCATGATAAACATCTAATAATTGTCGAAAGGTTGGAATTTTCTCAATAAAAATAAAGGTTTTATTTGGTGTCGTGAATCTACGAAAACAACCAACTATTTTAAATAATGAATATTGCTAAAAAGAAATTTGAAACTTAATATTAAATATATCGAAATCCACAGTGAAGACCAGATAATTAATATCGAAATATCCAAAGAATATGACCAAGTCTTGCAAGATGAATATCCGAAGAAAAAACGGCTGTTATTATTAAAGGGGTAAACCTTTGATTCTTAAATGTACAAGCCATTTGTATTACCTTGTTTTACGATCTATTAGCTTTTAAAAAATCCAAACACGAATCATAGTATATTTGTTATGACGTTGGTATAGCGTAAAATAAAAAAATAGTTACATCATTGCTCCCAACGAAAGTCAGTATAATCCTCGGTGTAATCGAATGCCGGTCGTGGTATTAGCCGGAGTAGTAGTAGGGAGAAATTTAACCTGTTTCACCGTTTTTGTAATGATTTTTTTTTTGGGGCTGCTTCAAATCCCTAGGGCTTACCATTATCAAAATAGTTATTTAACAATAACTTTTTACACAGCCAGTGATATAGTGGTACGGGCAGGAAGTTAATATTGGTTACATTTAACTAAATCCATAATATCAGACTCGGAGTCTAGTTGCTGCGTGAATAAATCTTGTTTTTTTTTAGCAGGAAAATATGCAAAAAATAGTCATCCCTTTGAATCTGATAGATATTTAAGAAGCATGTCAGATCACTGAGATCCTGAGATCTTGTTTTATCATGGTTTACCCCTCAATAGTAACATCCGGTTTTTTTCTGTTTACCATGCAAGACTTGATCAAATTCTTTGGATATTTCGAGGTTAATTATTTGGTCTTCACCATGGATTTCGATATATTAGTTTAGTTTTCTTTCATTCTTTAAAATAGTGGGTTCAGGACAACAAATAAAACCTTTTTTTATTGACAAAATTCCGACGTTTTGACATGAAAGAATACAAATCTAGGAAAGGTATCACAGAGTCATAATTTCCCATGTATCAGTTTATGATGAACGCATATATTGCTCGTCGGCTGCACTGTATTTTTCTTGGATATTCAGCCTACAGTGGTTAAATTAAACTTGTAGACAAACTACAGTATTTTAAGTGTGGAAGTTTTTAAAAAATTATAGATATTTTTTAAAATTCTTATAATGGTAAATAAATATCACATAATAGACATTTAAAAATAACATTATGCAAGTAATATATATTTTTCTACTCAAACATATGTGTAGATATATAGGGCTACTCACGGAAGCGAGAGGGTCACTTTATCTTTTAAACTTTTTCAATATATACATGAACAAGATTTTTGGGTTAATAATAATCCATTTTTGTAGATATTACTTATTATCCAGGATGGCTCAAAAATTTAAGGCGTGAATTTTTTTTATTACATTAAATGTGTTAAATGTTTTTCTCAAAAAAAAGTTCATTAATTTTCGTGTATTTTTACAATATAAGATAAAATTAGAGGCTGGTATTTTTTTTTAATAAAAACCGTTTAGGAGTTGCTAATCTAAATATACGTTTTAATACCGTCTATATCTCGGAAACGAAGTATTTTTGGATCTCAATTCAAAGGATTATTTTCTTATTTTTTATAATATTATCCGACATGCAATTTGAAATACTTATATAGTGGAAAAATTTCTAAAAATTTGCTATTCATAATTCGGAAATATGGTTTATTATTTCACAATATTTTTAAAAATACCTAGTAAAATACTTGGTGTATCTTTTAAAATGACAAAGTTCGGTATCTTTTTTAAAATGCATTTCTAAACAATATGAGTTTTATCTGTAAATGAAACACACTGACTAAAAATTACAAAAGCTAGTTAAACTGGTACATGCATTTATTTTGATATTCAATATCAATTATCACTTGAGAATACGGGTAGCACCAAATTGTAGAGTTATGAGTTAAAGCGGTGAAATGAGCCATGGACCTAGGACACAAAGGCAAATGAATTTTACACTTTTGACAGACATTTTTGTCAAGCCTTGTACAACAACCAATGAGAGGTATTTTCATGAAATATATAATCCGACATAAAATGTGTCTAATACAGAAGAAAATATTGGAAGTCTAAAAGATTCAGGTGTTGCATTCCATTCAGAAGGTTTAACATTATAAGATAAATGAATAATATTGATCACTTGTTATATTTATTAAGGAAGGGAGGAATTACTACACAATTAAAACTTAAGTGCTGAAATCAAACCATATACTATCTTACAACTAAAGTAGTGTGAAATAGGTTACACAGATTTGTAATTCTTAATAGATATATTTTCACCACCTTAAGGTAATATTATTCCTGAATAAATAAATTATAATCTTATATAATAATAATAATCAGTGTCTGATATACTTAAGACCTTAAATATATGTGCCCGTTTAAGTATCAGCGGCGTAACATTCTTTTTCTATTTTGCAATAATAAAGACGTCTTTTCGATTCGGAAAGTAGTGTCTTAATTGTCCTTTTTTCGACAATACTTTTTTCTCTACAAAGTTGGCTATGCGAGTTATCGCCACCTCGAATTTAAAATATGTTACATCTCAAAATTAAGCAACAAAAATAACGGGCATGTACAATTGTCACTTTTGGCATGCATTGTTGCCAACTTGAAAATGTTCAGCAGTAAATATTGTTTAAAAGATAATGCCTTTTTAAAATATAGTGCAAAATAGAGAAAATAGTATAAAATACTCGTTTCCCAAGACATTTAATCTCATTCGCTCTAACCCAAGGCTCGTACTATAAAATCATGTCTTATTAACTAGTGTTTAACTCGGTTTTAATACACTATTTGAATTTGTTGTTATAATAAACGAGTGAAATCCTGTCGAAATTTGACGGCAATTATAGTTTTCAAATTAAACCTGAAAATATGAATAAAAAAATATCCCCATATCCCAAGGCTCGACGGTGTGGATAATTACAAATCAAACTTTGCGAACTTAAATATTTTAGTACCATTACATTAAAATATAGAGCATTTAAAGTTCTGAGTAGATAGATACAAAATTATCTTGTAATAATAATCCTAAAACAACTTACCCAGCAAAATAAAACTATAAATCTAAAACTAATAAAAAAGAAAAAATAATCAATCCCACGAGACTCTTGATAACCCCCCTCTAAAAAGGCAAATTTTACATCGCATCGATATTCTCGACCGGTCTTTTAGAAGCAAAATCAATAGAAACGGATGAACCCAATTCCAAACAACGAATAATATGAATGAAAACCGTCACAGATTTAATCGAGTCTTCGAGTAGTAATTCATCTCAAAATTCTTCACAAAAGTAGCTCTACGAAGTCTTTCCCCCATAAATAATTCATTAAATCTTTGTTTTACCATGTAAAAATTTTCAAAAAATTAAATAGGAAGTGAAAACACGTCTGTGAATAGAGAGCTCTAATTTGAAACATAAAAGTCTCCAAATTTGTTAAATGGGGACTACTGGCAAAACTTGAGAAAATATCACTTTGTGTTTTATGTTATGTTTATGTTTTATATAGCTAAATACACTTCAGAATAGAAATAAATATATATCAAACTCCCTAAATATAAGTTTTTTTCATTTTTTTTTCTTGGATATTCTTAGAGGACAATATCCATTAATTTAAATGCTTTAACCACGGCACTGTTATTGCAATTCCAGTTTTTAAGTGGGTCCTCGGCATCTCCGTCATGCCTAAATACTCTCAGCGCTTCCGATATCAGGATGGCGAGACGCTACAAGATTCACTTGTTGCGATATGCACTTTTTTATCAAATCTGCACCATAAAAAGAGAAAGTGCACGTGCATTTTAAAAAGAGAGAGTCAGTCGCCTCGTTGCTGTTGTCGTAATTAATTTAAATCTACAAGTTTTATTATTTTGGAAATCGCGCTCTCAACTAATGGATTTGCGTTTAAACGGGACACCGATTGAAAACGAGATTGTTAAACATTGAGGTCACGATCGGAAAAAGAATCATTGATTTTTGTTCACGATTTTCTACTCAAAGTTTTAAAATCATTGTTATACATTTTACTATTTTTCTATAAAATTGGTAAATTCACTTTTACCCACAAATTTCCTACAGTATTTTAATACGTACAAATAACACCGTTTATATACGCAACATTGTACAATATTTGAATCAATGAACGCCAGAAGATAAAGTTTTGTATGTTATTCGGGTCGAATACAATCATTATGGTACGCCGTGGTATCAGCCTCCGTCTGCAGGGCTAGACTCATAATGATCGTTATTTCGATCCTTATAACATAAATAACTATTACGATTTTCTTCCATAAAAAAGAGTTTTTTTTCCTAGAAATGGAACCACGCCGAATATTTAAACATTTTATTAAGTTGCTATTTGTTTATTCCTATACCACACATGATTTTTGTGCAAAATTTGAGATACGACAAATAGTTTCTTAATATCGACTTTTTTAAACAATTTTGGTGCCGCCATTTTCTTCCGCCATATCCATCCCAATGTGACCCTTGATTTTTGACCAAAAGTCAATGGGATGAGTAGTTTTTAATTTATACCACTTACAAAGAGACCCACAGACTGACCGAAATGGGAAAACATCTTTTTCGGGATTCAGGGACTCTAAAACGCAAACATCTGCAAAAATCTCGGAGGTTGATTTTTCACAATTACTTCCCTCTTACGAAGGAAAATAAAAAAATATATGGGTATTCGGAATTTGAGCTTTGGATAATAATGTTATATGCGAGCCCCAAACCTTGAGAAAAGGTACCGCTGTGGCTTTTACCTATTATTCCTCGTAAAATCGACAAATTAACGGGTTAAGCTTTTGGAGGCAAAAAGGAGAATCAAAAGGAACAAACGTGAATATCTGAAAGCCCTCGCCGTGTAATATCCCCAGTTAGAATTCGGAGACCCTTGTAATCGAAAGTCATCAAATGATTTTTAATATTGAAGCCGTCATTTTGAATTTTTAAATTTGGGGAAAAAATGCATAATTTGCATTTTTTAATTACTCCAGTTACCGGTTTTTAGTTCAATCGAGACACACATAAAAATACTCGTCTGCCATTTTGAATTTTGTATATACGAAGGTGTCAATATTGAACGCGACCTGCGTCATTTTGAAGATTTTGGTGTTAGTGGGAGAAAAGCTCATTATAAAATTTAGACCAGACAGACGAACAAAGCGTGAAGAATGGTGGATATTTTCTTGTCAGTATAGAAACAAGACTTGCCCCTGCGATGACACTGACCAAGAAGAAAATCATTTCGCGGAGGGATTCAAACGGTCAAACGTCAGGAAAATTAGGAAGAAGAATGCCTATAGTACAATATTTTCAAAGTTTCAGGGGAAGGTACCTCCCTCCCGGTTACGTACCTGCTTCCAGTCATAAGCAACTTTTAGTTTTATATTTTTTTGCTTCGCGTTTGTACTATAAAGTATATTTTTTAATGCAAATTTGAAAGACATCTAGGGACCAGCTGCCCCTCTGCTTCCCTCTGAATTAGGCACTAGGCTAGTTGATGACCTGGGACGGACCTGAAATAAGCGATGTTTAAAGGTAAAATATAAAAGGAGCTCAATGAGACTTAAGTGCTGTGATTTTCTCGACTACAAAATACAAAAAAGACAGGCTGATCTCTCAACAGCCATCGGGTGGGAAACACGATTTGACACATTGTTGTAGTAAATATCAAAATTTAACAGGTTGAGTTGCCTAAGAGATCCTTTTAATTAGCTTAAAGGAAGTCCTTTACGCATTTTTATAGGAAGAAGCTGGTTTGTGCCTGATTGTGAGAGGCAAGATGTACAAAGAGCTCAATGGGGTTAAAGAGCTGTTATTCTAGTTAACAACCCTTCCCCCACTGCAAAAAACAAAAGACGAGTTCCTCTCATTTCTTCTTCTCTGCTAGAGCTTATATATTTGGAGAGTTGATGCAACAGATTCCTGTGTATCAAGCAAAATTTGATATTCAATAATGTCGGCCGCTGACGTAAAAAAAAATAAAACCGGATAGCTGTCAGTGGCGCACTATTAATAATTTACTATTATATTTCAGTTTATAATATCGAAATGGTGCACCATAAATAAATGATTCTTTTGAAAAGAATGCCCTTTTCATCCACTTAAACTTCCACTTTTTAATATAAATAGATAATATATTGAGCAGCAATAATAAAATGGATTTGCTATTATATTTAGTTTTCTGACTCATGAAAATTCGATTTCCCAGACGAATTGTATGGAATATATAAGCAAAATAAAAAACAATGACTCAAATGTATAAGTTACTAGGCAACAAATCTTTTTAATTCTATTGCTTGCTTGGAAAAATTGAACAATGCACGCCTAACGAAAATAATGTACTGTGTAGTTGGTGGTAGACAGGGGCAGGAAAACTATTAGGAAATTTATTTATCAGAAAATAAATATTTTACTGAGACACGAAAAAATTTGGAAGTCAGTGATTGCAATTAAGAAAATATTTTTTTAACAATTTTCATTACTTGTCTCTGTTTTCATGATTTAGGTACATATTGTATATGACAAAAACTAAGATTGGTGATAACATTGTATGTGCTGAATGTATTGGTATGGCCAAAATTTAGGATATAAGTGTTCCAATGTCCGCAGCCGCCGACACCACAGCTTAAAGACTTAAAATACGTTTTTCAAAGACTAAAAAATTATTTTTTTAAACATAAAAATCTTCGATTTATTTCATATAATCACGCGTTTTAGCGTAACTGAAGCTTTTCCAACGGTATTTAACTATTCAAGGCTTCTTGGTAAAATCTTCTGTAAAAATGGAAAGGTAAGTCCCGAGAAATCTTATGTATCCTTACATGTGGTAGGGTGGGTTTAAATGCACATTTTTTAGTACTTTCTTCTACAAAGTTGAAATACTTATAACCCAACAGCTATTTTACGAGTTTGTTGTTTAGTAAAGGAAGGAAGCCATAAACTTCAAATCAATTTGGTCGTTTTTGGTATCAACTGCATCGACTCTCCAAATACAGGAACCCTATACTCTGCTAACCAGTAATATACATTTGAAAATGTTTGTGTTTATTAAATCTGCAAATCGGACAGCAGTTTATATGTAGGTACGCAAAACGATTCCAGTGGTCCCATTAATCCACATAAAGAAGAAAATCGACAACGACGACAACAAAAACTATTACTTTCACGATTATCTTGATTCGTTAATCAGCATGAGATAACATAAATACGTATCGGAGAGACGAGGCCGAAACCTACTTAAAAATAAAACAAGTCAATAATAATTTTACAATATTTTAGTGCTCGTAAGCTCCACGCAGCCAACCGTTTTACAACCCGATAATGCAGAGCAGTCCCATACAGGTTCACATGATAGTGATGAGAAACTAGAAAATTATTATATCAGTTGGTGATTATCAGTTTTATATTGTCGAAACCAGTGGCGTATTTAAGGAGAGAAGTTTGGAGGTTAACCCCCTCCCCTGAACTATTTTTATTTAAGCTAAAATGACACAAATAGTATAAAGCACCTTCTTTTCGTGAAGACAGAAGTTTTGTAATCGTAAAAAAATCACAATACGAGATTTTTGTAGACCTTTGTATTTTACAATCCTTGGAAAAAAATTATGAAAATAATTACACTAAAAATAGTAAATAAAAAAGAGAATTAAATAAAAACAAAATAAAATATGAATTATATATATATATATATATATATATATATATATATATATATATATATATATATATATATATATATATATATATATATATATATATATATATATATATATGTAAATATATAATAATATAATAATAAAATATAACCATTGAATGAACCTTATTTCAAAACAACAATCCGGAAACACGGAATAAATTTTATTAGCGGCACAACTTGTTTTTACTACTACTGTAAACGGACAAAAATATTACGTTGCTAAGCAAAAAAACACTATTTTATGTCTACCTATTTCAGATAAACGAACAACAAAATATTATTTTTGTGACTATCAGTGCGTACGAGAAACGGAAAACGCAATTCCAACTAGTTAATTTTCTTGATTTTTTTCGTTTTGCTGTCATGAAAGGCATTAGTGTACCGTGTGGATTGTAAGAAACTTGATTCGTCATTGCTGTGCCTGTAGTTTGTAAGTGGTGCAAAATTAAAAAGACTTTAAGTGTTTTACTTAATTTGTTATAATATATTTATTCAAAAGAACTGGTTTTCTGATTTAGAAAAAATTTAGATCTAATACGAGGACCTAATCTAACTAGAGTTCAAAATGACTATTTGTGCAAGAGAATAAAATGAGTCCGCCTTTTTAAAAAAATGTTTAAAATTTTTTAAAAAGGCGTAAATTTCTTGTACTCTTACTATTAAAATATGTGCAGTCATTTTCTTTTAACCTTAGTAAATTATGCATAAAGTTATTATTTTGTACGTTTGTCTCAAATGCGGACTAAATATTTATTGGGAAATTTATAAAAAGTAAAATAAACAGCCAGTTAAAAAGCAACAACATAGATATCTATTTTGTTTAACTTGTAAGCTTTAACCTAACCCATTTAAAAAATAATAGAAGTTACGCTATTTAAGCATTTATTTGATATTCACGCTATCTGTTTTAATTTTTTATTAATTTATACCCTATAACTTCAGTTTGTCCAACTTTCCCAAGCCATTTACTATGTAAGTTGCATCGACCAGAAAGGTTTTTGTCCAATTCCAATGAAGTTAGACACTGTTTTTGGTCGTTAAAATTTAAAACGCAAGTTTCCTAGATTCCCGCAGATGGTTTTTATTTTTTAGATAAATAATTACGAAAAGCAATTAAGCACAGAAATGTTGATAAAAAAAGGGGGTCAAATAATTTGTTTCACTCTTTATCGATTTATCGTATTTGCCATTACAATATAAGATATTTTTGGACGGCTTAGAGGAATCCACCGTATGACCTTTGCCATTCACCATTATTAAATCAAAAAAAAAAACTACATTCCAACAGTTGGCGTCATTGACGGCGCATCTAATAGAAATGCATTTTGGCGGGGTGGAGATGGCACATAAAACTACATCTGTTGTGAAGTAATTTATGCAAAAACTTACTGACTGTTTTAAAATAACTGGTACGCCATTTAATGAATGCATCACATACCGATTTAATTCTACAAATTTCCAGTGGCATATATAAAGATTGCTTCTGGAGAGGTTTTGAGAAGATGAAAAATTTCAACAACCCAAAAAAAAGTCCTCAGTTTCTGTTTTCTATATAAGATGAAAAGATCATTACTTTATTTTAGCTCAATTAAAACTGGCTCTGCGGGAAGGTTCCCACCATTTTGTATCATTTTAGCTTAAATAAAATTAACAACTAACCCCCCCCCCCTTAAATATGCCGCAGCAGGTTTCCAGTGAGATTATAAAGTTCATATATTACCCGGATTACAAACATCACCTTGTCGAGATAAATATCACATTTTTAAAGCCTTAAGTGAGTTGAAATAAATTTATACGAAACACCTAATGCTAAAATGTGACTTGGGTCAACAGAAGAATGCAACTTTAAAATTATAAATAATATTTACAGCTACTGAGATCTATCTAGGTAAAGTCAGGTACGACCACCCATTGACTTACAAGGATTTTGACCCGTGACCATCAATTGTATTTGTGCGTATTCTGGCCTGCAATAAATGACCGGGCTTTTAAATGCTCGACTGATTTTTCGCTAATCCACGCGGATCATAACTGTCTGCTAAAACTTGAGTTAGTGTTCGCCTTTTATTGAGGGAATGATCGGAAACTTTAATAAAAAAAATTAAGGATGATGCAAGATATTTTCTTCTTCTTTTTATCTAAATATTTGAGACGAGAAAATAAAAAATAAATATCTAAAAACATTCTATTTCACTATGGACCTTACGTTACCTAACATGAAAAAATCAATATCTTACTACAACCTTTTTAAGTATTGTCTTCATGATATTCCGGAATAAAGTTTATCCGACTCTGTATATATAAATTATTAGTACATGTACAAAATTTTTGTAGCTAACTTTAAAAAAACGCAATAAATATGCTAATAGCAACTTTTTATTTGAAATTTAGTATTAGGAAACCTGTCATAAGTTTCTATAAATGGCAATATATTAAACACTACTTTAAAAAAATCAGTAAAATTTCTTCACCCGGAACTTCCCTAGAGAAAAGTCTTTCTGATTTTTTATTTAACAGACCGTAATTTTGTCCCACCAAATTGAATTCGTACCATTATTTTACCAGTTTCTATCTATGTCACACGTGATTTTTGGTCAAAATTTAAAAAACAGAGGAGTAGTTTTTACACTAATTTTTTTAAATGATATTAGGTCGCCAGTTTTTCCACCATTCGTACAAAAATTTTAGCTGTTAATCCGTATTTCACATCTTGTTTTTGTGCAAAATTTAAAGCCAATTAAATAAGGTTTTTTGTTCCGCTATGTTCAATTCATACCAAAATTTCACGAGTTCATCTCTGTGATATGTAATTAATACGCAAAATTTGAAAGCAATCGACTAAGTAGTTTTTTACAGACAATATTTTTTACATTTTATTATTATATTTATTACATTTTGTTTCGCCATCTTGGATTCTTACTAAAATTTTACCGGTTAATTTTTGTGCAAAATTTGAGGTAAAATGAAGGAGCAGTTTTTAGTAACAATTTTACTAGGCCGCCATTTTGTTCCTCAATACTACAGTTGTACCAAAATTTTACTATGTCATTCTCATATTATGAGCCTTAATTTTTCCCCAGAAGTTGCTCGGGTAAGACGGACAAAGAGACCAAGGGAACTGAGAAAACTTGTTTTTTGGCATCTAGAAACCCTAACACGCGAAGATCTGAAAAAATCCCAGAGGGTGATTTTTTCGTGATTAAAATACTTGAAAGGGTTTAATTCTTTAGCTATTTAATAAATTTAGTACTTACCAAGGGCATTTTTTTTAAGTAATTCTAAAACTGCGGCTATAAAACTAATATAAAAAAAAGAAAGTAATACCAGTACGAAAAATTAAAAACGCATTAGGTTTAATATACAATTTAGCTAGACAAGATAATAAAAAAAAATTAAAAACCGCATATCTCATCTTTTACTCGAGAATAAGGATATTTCTAAATATTACTTTGGATGTCAGTAACCTTGATAAATATACAAAAAATTAAGATTAATTTGTCAATAAACCTCGTGCAGCTGTTTCCCTTGACTGGGTAAAGGCATTTGATTCTGTTGAGCATCGAGGACTTATATCACAACTAGGAGAGGCTGGCATATATGAACCTGCACTTTTTCTTTTAAACAAATAATTATCTCTTAAATTGACCGTACCAAATATATGTAAACCGAACCTATAACCACTCGAAAGAAACCTGAATGCCTTTCAACAGTGGGAGTGTGTTGGGCTAAATACTAAATCTTTAGCCGTTATATAAGTAAGTGGCTTATTTAAAATTATAATACACACCCCTTTGGCTGATAATGACAGGATATTTTCGAAGGAAGAAGAAGAAACAAAAAGAAAAGTCTTGAGTCGAAAGAAAAGGTAAAAGAAAAACAGCAGGCAAAAAGCAAAAAATACTAAAGTTAAGAATTTCAGTTTTCATAAAGTATATTAGAATGGTCACGGTATAATATCAAGATTTGTTTCGCCCTAATGGTAACAAGTACTGTTGTAGGGGTAGGTCGACAACTCATCTTGATCCAATTATTCTACTGGGTCATAAATGGTCAAGATTATCGTTAATTGTATTTTGATTCTCAATTAATATTATATTATATTATATTATATATATATATATATATATATATATATATATATATATATATATATATATATATATATATATATATATATATATATATATATATATATATATATATATTTATATTACTATTTTCTCTTGTGTAATGATGCATATCGGAAGTATCGGATGTGCAAAATACTAGATTCTAGATTTTGAAATTGCTTGGACCCCAGTTGTTTAGACAGTTGATAGATGGATTTATTTTCAAAAACACTTTTGTTGCTGGAAAAAGTATTTAGTCCTTCTATTTCTAAAACTGAATATATTTTGTGTTGTTTAGTGAATATTTGTATAGAATTATGTTAAGCTGACATCAATTAAATTTCGCGTTAATTAGTATTGTTTTAATTTAAAAAATTTGACATTTTTTTGTTCTCGATTTCTTTTCTTCTTCTTACACAGACTCACTGTCCTGATTCTGAAAATGTTGCACAAGTATCTTTATGACACTCTGTATCGATGGCAGTCAGTTCAGTTTACACAAGGCTGGTCTGTTTATGTTTATCTATCTATCAATAGCGATTCCGTTTTCGTAAGTAACTTGTTCCGAAGCAGTGTTATTTTCATCAGTTGTGTGGATTTTGTAAAACCTAAGAAAAGCAACCCTGGGAGAAATGCGATCGGTAGTACAATTAGGAGAGGCATTTTATTAATTCAAAGCGATATTATTTAAATCCCTCCAATAAAAGTATCACAAAAAAGTAAATAAGTTGGGATACCTAAATTGTTTAGGCCAAATTTAAACAGACCCTATATAACAATTAGAATGAGATAAAGGAAAGCAAGGAGACTTTATATTAGACGAACAAAATCATTACACACTTGGAAATCCATAGAGAATGACCTTAGCAACAATGTCACCATGAACCCAATTCAAATTGACAATGCAACTCAAAAGAACTTGAAAGAGAGAAAGAGAGAGAGAGAGAAAGAGAGAAAGAGAGAGAGAGAGAGAGAGAGAGAGAGAGAGAGAGAGAGAACAATATATCACCGCCTACCCTGAACCATACCATGTATAAGTACACTATGTGCAAGTCGATAACACTATGATTCACAAAGCAAGCCATGGAAAACGTAAAAGCGCCAGAATCAAAAGGACTGCTAAAAGAATTATTAAAAAATGGAACATCAAAGTTAATAAAACTCTTTAAACGCATTATAAATGGAAACGCAATACCATCAAAGTAAAAAAGAAGCATGGGTAACGTCGACGCACAAAAAATTAGGGCATATGCATTATGAGTTTTTAAGCAAGAGTATGGTCCATATGAAATCAGGCAGGTCTTCTTACTGAAAGAGTTTGCGTGGACCAGATGTTCAGCACAACGCAAATCAGTAAAGGCAAAATAGACAGAAGCACCTACTTTTCGTTGACCTCACATAAACTTATGACAGCGTTTCAGATTGAATACAACCTTACACAAAGCAATAAAACAGCTCTATGACCAAGCAAAATAGAAAATAAAATTGGAAACGTTCAAAAAGTTTCGCAGTTGTAAAAGGTATTGGGCAGGACTGCTGTCTTTCTCCAACTAAAACATGCTTGAACAAAGAACTGAGAAATAGATAAAATGAGCTGGAATTTATGGTGAGAAAAATGTTCAAAAAATACGAGGAATGAAGGATAGTGAACAAAACAACAACTAATGCTCTTATGCTCTGAATATAGACAAACGTGGAAAAATAGAGGCATATTATAGAAACGTATGCTGAGGGACTCAAATATCCAACAGAGGATGTACCGAAAAATAAATGAAGCAGGATTATTTAAATCATATCCTCTGATAGGTGAGTTTTGGTGATAGAAAACATCTATTATACATATAACTCTGTGTTCAAAAATATAACCTATAACACCATCTTCTAACTCTTGGAATGGACTTTCGGCTGACGAAAAATCAAGGCTAGAAAGAATCACTAATGAACTAACTATAGAAAGGATGCAAGTAAAAACAACCATAATTGGAGAGATCGAACGACAAAATTTCAAATTGAAATGGCGTTAAAATCGCGCTTGTTTCGGTGTTACAAGAAAAATTTGAATATTAGCTACAGAACAAAGGGCGTTTCGCAATATATAGCCTGTTTACTTTAAATGCCAGAATTAAATGATACAAATTAATTTTCTAAGTTAATTGCTGCATGCACTATGTTCAGTTATTGCAACATTGCATGTTGGTTGTTGCCAGTACCCGTTAATCAGTAAATAAAGAGATAAATAAACTTTTGTCTCCCGCTATGACTTAAATAAAAAAAAAATAAGGCCATCAACATAAAATTAACGTCGGTTTAGTAAAGAGGTTTCGGAAAACAGCGAGAAAGTCAAACGAATGTATCGCCAACAACGGTAATGAATCTGTTCTTGGCCGGCTCTCGGTCCTTATATGCATATTCCGTGTTGTTGCCAAATAATTTTTGTACTTTTTACCCGAAAAAGAAGGAACGTAATTCGTTAATCCGAGACCCGAGAGTTAACCTTTATTTATCGCCGAGATTCTTTCGGGGCCTCGGAATGCGACAGAGAACAAAATACGATGCGGTCAGATCCCGAAAATTATCCAGACAAACTGCATTTCGCGATTTTAATTCGCCTTAAGTCTGAAATATTTCCCGAATCACTTCTGTGGACGTCCTTGTGTACGTGCAACTTGAATTTTATTCGTTTTCTGTTCGGCAGGTATAGGGATGTCGATATCGGGAAAAGATCGATATTTCGATATATCTCTATAGTCTGAGACTTCTTTAAGATAGTGATGCTGCCCCTTTAAGTATAAAATTTAAAAAAAAACAAAATTACAGTCCTAATATTATATCGTTCCAATTCCCCTAATAGCAATTAATACAGTCAAATGCTTTTTGAGTTCACTCAGTATTACAAGAAAATGATCTTATCAAAGCATTTAACTGCATTTTACCCCTTTTATTAGAGCAATTGAATGTTCCACTAACTAGACTATGCTACACATGCACAATTCCAGTTACAGTTACCTTTACAAAATTCCTGCATGCTGCAGTGAGGGCCGCTAGTACCTTTTCCCCGAAAACATCGCTGATCCTAAATCATAATCCATACAACATATTACAAAATAAATGATGATATCGCTTAGTGAGACTTCTTTTGACCTACTGATAATAGGCCAGCGTTCCTCTGGAATGGACTCTCTAATTAATAATACAGCACAGTAAATGTGCTAGTTCGTCACCTACTTTTTTACAATATCTACCAAGAGCAATTTTACTTAGCTTCATATTGTAAATATATATTATAGTTTGTCAGGTCTATTAACGCTTGTCTTCTGTCTGTGTAGTTTCTAGGAGTTATAACTGCCCGCCATTTCGGCTTAAACAAAGCTGAGATGTTTTTCTATTTATGTATATGCAACCCTTTTTGTTAGCTGAGTTAGTTTAATAACTCTTCTGCAACCAGACAACAGCTCCTTAGCAGTTTTCGTCAACATGATAATTTATCAGCAAAGGAAAGACAACTTGGTTAAAAATATGTTACTACAACTGTAACGTAGCCGGCATTATAGCTACTTGTGTGGCCCTGTTTTCAAGCACTATCCCAAAAAGTAGCCTTTAAAACCTCAGGTTCGAAGAGACGATGTTCACATGAAAAGCACTTTTACTTCCTTATGTAACAGCCAATATAATAATATATTGTATTATTATTACACTATAATGACTATATAGGGAAAAGAAAATTTTTCGGAAAATATAAGTTAGGTTAAATCCACGTGTTAGATTACGAAAAACATATTTTTGGCAAGAAAAATATAATGTCTGTATAGATGTGTGTATTTATATTAACAAAATTTTCACCAACGATAACTTGAGAGCAGTCAAACCGATTCGACTCAAATTTACACCAAGAACATTCTTGGTTAGTGTCCAGTGTTTCAAGGAAATAAGATTTAGGGTATCATGGGCGTAGATCTTTAATATTTTTAAGTATGAAAATTTTTAAAAAAATCGTATTTTGAGAACGCACGAAAATCCCCAAATTGAACAGAGAAGTTGGAGTAAATGTTCTCATTCTGAAAAATGGGTGTAGACACTTGATTTTTTTTCGATTATATATATTCAAAAAAAAAACAGAATTTCAAAAACAGGCAAAATACGTTAAATTTATTTAATTTTTTTGTATACTGATTTTTTTTAGTATACAAAGTTGCCCTACAAGGATGAGGCAGCCTCTAGAAACAGAAACAAACATTCAAAAAGCGATCTTCTCAAAACATTTAACTGTATGTATTGCTTCTTTTTTAGAGTAATTGAATTTTCCACTAACTAGACTATGCTACACATGAACAATTTCGGTTACAGTTACCGTAAGTTAATTCCTGGATTCTGTAGTGAGGGCTACTACCTTTTCTCTGAAACATCGCTAATCCTAAGTCATTACAACATATAAAATAAGTGATAATATCGCTTAGGAAGACTTCTTTTGACCAGTGTTTTCCTGGAATGGACTCTCTAATTGATAATACAGCAGGATACTCATATAGTAAATGTACTATTTCGTCATCTACTTTTTTACAATATCTACCAGAGCAGTATCACTTAGCTTCATATTGTAAAAATATATTATAGTTTGTCAGGTCTATTAACGCTTGTCTTCTGTCTGTGTAATTTCTAGGAATTATATCTGCCCCCCATTTCGGCTTAAAGAATGCCGACATGTTTTTCTATTTATGTATATGCAACTTTTTTTTATTGTCTGGGTGAGTTTAATAACTCTTTTGCAACCAGGCAAAAGCTCCTTAGCAGATTTCGTCAACATTTTAATTTATTAGCATATAAGAGACAAGTTGGTTAAAAATATGTTACTACAACTGTAACGGAGCCTGCTGATTTCAAGCAATATTCCAAAAAGTAGCCTTTAAAACCTCAGGTTTGAAAAGACGATATTCACACGTAAAGCACTTTTACGTCCTTAGATAACAGCCAATATATATTGTATTATTATTATACTATATAGGGAAATGAAAATTTTTCGAAAAATATAAGTTAGGTTTAATCCACGTTTTAGCGTCCTTTATATTTTCTAGTATGAAAAGTTTTAAATCATTTTAATATTTTGATAACGCACAAAAACCGCCAGATTGAACAGAGAAGTTGGGGCAAATGTTTTTATACTGAAAAATTGGTGTAGGCCGAGGTGCAGATACTTGATTTTTTTTCGATTATATATATTTAAAAAAAAACAGGAGAAAACACGTCAAAGTTGTTTAATTTTTTTGTAAAATGATTTTTTTTTCGGTATACAGAGTAGGCCTATAAGGATAAGGCAGCCTCTAGAAACGGAAACAAATATTGAAAAAACGGCGAAACATGTCAAATTTCTTTGATTTTTTTGTACATGAAAACGTTTTTTTCAACTATACAGTTGCACTGATGAATTGAGGGATGCAACAACCACCCGAAAATGAAAAAAAATCAAGATCGTTTAGCTATTTTAACAAACGCCGGAGATGTGAAGCAGTCCTCAAAAAAGAAAAATATATTTTGATTTACAGCGAACAGTTAAAAAAAACAGAGGGTGACTCATGTTAAATTTTCTCTTTGTATATTTTTGCATAATTTTTTCAGCTTAAACCAAGATTTATTCACGCAGGAACTAGGCTCCCTATCTCATATTGATAATTTTATTATATGTCACCCATAATTTCGAATATTAGATATCGAGGGATGAGTTCACATACAAACCACTTCTTGCCACTTCACTATAGCAACGATTGAGCTCAAGACTTAAAAATCTAGAAGAAGTATCAGAAAATCAAAATTATTCATGTATCGGTTTATCAGGCGAGCAGCGATTAATACAAAATCTTGTCATGGGTTCCAAAACTACACTTGTTTACTATTTATCCTCGCAAAGCAGAGCAGAGCGCGACGAATCTCAGGAAAAGAAAGTGGATTAACGAATGGGTCACAAATAGACATTGCTGTGGAGCTATAAATAACTTGCTTCTGAAATTTCATGATAATATGTTCTGTATTTTACTTTACGCAATGGCTATTATATGTCTAACGGCCGGTTGCAGAAGAAGTTTAGAATGTTCAACATCGGAGTGTCAAATTTGACAGCGAAGTCCTAGATTTTTATAAGCAGCTCGTCAAATCCGAAAGATCGGTTAAATTTTCTAAACAGCATTTAAGTTTTGTGCAACCGGCTCACAGTGGAATATTTTGAACAAGTAGGTGGTAAAAATGTTTCAATAGCTTCCGATGTAGGAAAAATGTTAATTATACCTGGGACAAGTGTAAAAAAGTAAAATGTTAAGAAATAACTTTGTTACTCTAAAGTTTTAAAAACACTCGAATTGGAAAAAAACAAATTACTAAATGGTAAATAACGTATTTATAAAAATCGAAAACTGTTAACAATTTGGCGTTTTTTTTGACATATTATATTTATATTATATATATTTATGTTTAAACTTAAATACATTTATACTTTAACTAAATTTAATAATGACTAACAATATAAATATACAGTGTGTCCACTTAAGTTGGCCACATATGGGAAACTTTTTTATTACTTAATAATTTTAGGAAAAAAAGTTATTCTTTATAAAAAGTTCTGCATGTTCCAAAACTTAAAATGTAATCATCAGATATTACATTTTTTCAATCGGATACGAGGTTTGTCAAAAAATTTAAATTTTGCCCAAGAGTAAAGTACCTTTATATTTGACAATAATGAAAATTGTTATAAGGAAAAGTTGATGAGAACTAAAAATTACGTTCAAATATGCCATTACATCCTTCTACTTAAAATTTTGACTTTTACAAATTTAATTAGGTAACTAAGGTCTAAATCAGGAGAGAAGACATTCAGTGACAGTGACACCAAGCGCATCCTTATGGGATTTACTGGTGTCATCATTATAACCAAATAGTCTTCTCTTTTGATTTCGAATATACATTTACTTGCAATGTTATTGCAGACAAACAGAAAAAATATTTTTCCATGTAATTGGATGTAATTGCATATTAAAATGTACTGTCGTCAGACTCGTCTGCGCTTGCTTCTTCATCAGATAAGTGATCTATAGAATCAGTAAGTGAGGATGCTTTAATATCTGGGCATTTTAAGAGAGTAAGGACGTCTTTAGAAAATGTTGACGTTGGTTTTTGGGTCTTTTTCCTATAACTGGTTATTAAAGGATCGGATGATATGAGAAGCATTCTAAGTAAGTCTTTATTCGTGGCAATTCTAGATATTTTTTGAGTATTGTGCTCTCTTAATCTTCTATAGCTTTTGTTTAATGCCTCTTGAGCTTCTTCTGAAAGTTGCCCAATAGGCACTAAACAAGTTTTTAGTATATCACTTGCATGGACAAGAATTTTATGCAAGGTAACTGGCATGTAATACCACGAATAAAGACTTAAGTAGAGTTCCCTAGTTTCTTTTGCATACTTCTCAAATTGCTCAATATTAACCTCATACCCTGATGAAAGTGCCTGTAAAAGAACGCAAAACCTAGTTATTATCCTTTCATCCAGACCAGTTATATCTGCACTCTTTTGTGGGTTAAGGAAAAATTTCCTGGCCGTGTTGCCATCATTGGTTGATCCGAAACCAGGCTTTGGTCTATCTACAATCAATCCCAATTCTGTTTTAAATTTTTTTTGTATTTCGGACTTTTGTCTTTCAATTTCAGCTTTAGATTCACTGCCTTTTGCTTGCCATGTTTTTAAATTTAATTTGTAACTAATATGTAACAAACACTCAAAGGATCTTATCCATGCATGTAAAGTAGATAGACCAAAGCCATAATTCTCAACAATGACAGAGGTCTCGTTTGGCACTAGTTTCATGGTTTTTGGTGTTGCTTTGCAGATATAACAGGTCTGAGAAGATTTGTTACCACTTAGCGTATTGCATACCTTCCCGTCAATCATCGTCAAAAGAAGCTGATGATGAATATTTATTGAACGGTTTCCATTACTAAAACTTATTTCAGATGGACGTAAATTTAAAATTTGGTTCTGAATAACTTTTGTCTCTAAATTCACCATATCATTTGTTTCTTTTGAATATAAAAATTTTATTGGACGGCATAGTTTGGTTGATGACGAGTTTTGATTCTGCCAAATATAGGTTTGCGGAACACACACCTCATTGATGGAGTGTAATTTAATAGGCACCAAAGAAAAAGTAAACAAATATTCATCATCAGCTTCCAAAGATTCATTAAACTTTTGCTTATATCTACTATGCCCAGAACTACCATCGCATCCCCACTTACTAATTAAAATAAGATCACTTACCTGTCTCGATGTTGAAGCAAAATACTTTAAAACGGATTCTTGCACGATAGACAGACGCTGCGCAGTATGATCAAGTAACGCCTGAAGGTCAATTTCGGCTTTTGTCTCACCCACACTAATACATTCGCTTAAAGGACAACATTAATTTTTGGCTTTTTGTAGTTCATTGTATGATGGATATAAAATGTCCTCTGTCCCGAGCACTTTTTCTTAAATGAATATATGATTGTTTTGTCAATCTGCAATCCACGAAAAGAGCTAAGGCTTCTTCTTTGCTGTATTGAGTCACGATCTTGTTTTCCTTTTCCCGTCTCAAATGCTTAATTTGGGTTGAGCGATTTGGCGATGCCGAAGTTATTTCTTTTAATAACGCCGCTGCATCTCTTTTACCATCACCTCTTAAGGCAACCTCAGCTGCAAATGTAAGTTCTTCAACACTGGAAGAAAGTAAGTGCTGAACTTTTTTTTCTTTGATCGATATTTAAATTCTCCGAGTGGCTTTGGTGGTCGTCCGGATGATCTCGGTTGTTCTAAACCCGTGCATTCATTAGCATCAATCACTTGAAAAAATAAATCATCCCCATCCAACCAGTTTGCGTACTTCTTTAAAAAATAGTCCATTTTTCTTCCCGACTTTGCCCACCTCTCTTGAATTTTCTTTGAAAAATCGCAAACAATGCCTTTCCACTGCGCATGAGTTTCTTTGTTAATGACCCCTACTTGAAAGTTTTCCATTAAAATAGTAAGCAAAGCTTCATGAGAATTTCTCTTTGTAGACTGATGCCATATTTGAAAATACGTTCTCCTAGAGACGTTAAACATAATTGGTTCTAAAACAAGAAAAAAAACTGTTCCGCATGTTTCCGCAAAAACTAAGAAATCTTACCGAAAAGCTAATGCTCCAGTCCATTCAAAAATGCACTCTTCTTTTTGGCAATAGTTGGCCTTTACTATTTTTCATTCACAAATCCGCAAAAAAAAAAGTTTTTTTAATACCTACGATTATCGCAACTTATTTTAAACCAAAACTCGTACACTTAACGTCAAACTTTGACCTCGTAATCAAAATGTCACTTTAAACAACATATTTGATTATTTTTAGAAATGTTATTGTTCTTGGCATGGCCTTCTATGTAAAAATATAGCTTTAACTTGTAATTGTTTTCGAAAAGAAAAGCAAACGAATCGCATAGGTTTTTAAAAGTTTCCAGTCTCATCTTTGATAGTTATTGTTCTAAGTGATTTATAATTGTAATTATTGCACTTTTTGATTAGTGGATAAGTTGTAATTCAACTAATATTGTAAAAATTGACGCTTTTTAAAGTAAATTATTACCACCTAGATTTCAGTTTTAGTCCTCTGTGCGGCTGTTCAGACCCAAAGCATCTTCAAGAAAGTTTCGATTATTTGTCCGACTTTAGACCATAACTTCCATCAGAAGTACACATTTCGGACTATATTACAGACTTCTAGTGTTTTTTAATCGACTTCAAAAAAGGGGGAAAGGGGGGATTATCAATATATATATATATATATATATATATATATATATATATTGCTATTGAGATACATACATATTACGATCCGTACAGGGTTTTTACGTATACTTTGCCTTTATCTACAGGATTTATTTCATGAAAAAAAAACGATAAATACAGAAGTGTTTGCGTTCTATCTGAACCACTAGAAAATGCCAAAAGACAAAAAATATGCCAGTGGATATTAACTTTGATATTTTAAATAAGAAGAGAAAATATTCATTACGAAGAAAGTTGAAGGTAAGGGCGATTATTCGATTTATTTTCCTTTATATGTGTTTCAATTTCTGGCCAGTTTTTACAAAACTCTAATAATAAAATTCATTTATAATATATTCATTTAACCGCAATATCGACAACGAGATATGCAGATAGAAGAAACATGAAGTGAAAAATATGGTTTGTTCGACGTATCGATATTTTTACGACATCCCTAAACCGGTGCTAGCGGGCGCATTATGAATATTTCACGTGTGAATGTGTGTGGGTGACATAAAATAGAAGCAGGTTTTTTAAACGCATTATCCCATTCGATATTTTTAGTGCCTAATCTCCCTGGTCGATTTGCATATTCATTACTCTGTATAGTTTAATAATGTTCTTTATTATTAGCATCCTTTTACACCTGAGAAAATTAGCATTTATTAGATAAAACTAATGAGGAAAAATAATTGTCCGCCGCGAATGCCTCTGCACCCATTTTAAAGGTATGCATTTACGGTCGGTGGATATACATAGAGCTTCGGTGTTCTCTGCCCACCATCTTATATGCATTTTATATTAAGTTGTATCGAGGCGATAACATGTTTCGTAAGCGTACCATGAATAAACTTCTTCTTGGAATTAATAATTATATTAATAATATTAATAATATTCATAATAATAGTAATAATAATATAAAAGAGGAGAAGGAACATCACCCCAACTGCAAGCAAGAGAGCTTAAAGTCCAAACAAAACAGTGAGAGATAAGAAATTATATGAAACAAATGTACAAAATGACGAGTACTTTATTCGATTCATTTTGTAGGAATCATCCCTAAGACTAGTAATGCATTTAAAGTATGAGGATACTGCTATACATTTTGATTTTTGAATTTATCAGATAGTAAGTATTTTAAAATGAAGTGTCTAACTTTATGAAAAGTCAACAAGAACACACACCTAACCAGCAAGCACTATTTTTTGAAAAATCAACAGAAATTTTTCCTACAATTTGCAAATAGCTTTTTAAAAACCAGTTATACAAAATTCTGGGGAACAATATAAGACACTGTGTGTGTGATATAAACTAAAAATATATGTTCTTGTTCAGGACAAGCTAAAAATGGACATGAAAATCAACACATGGATGAGAACTCTTAGAAACAAAAGAAAACCAAAATACTTTAATGACTTTATTTGGAAAGTAAGGCGAAATATAGGAATCATCAGTCAATTTTACAAGTTAAAAAATGTCCAGCATTTTTTGGTCACTTTTATTCCAGGGGATTTTTCCCGAAACTTTAAGTTTTATAGTTTTTGCTTGTATCAGTATACGCGTTAAGATAACCAGGATAATTTTAAAAAGTGATAAATCAGACAAATATGCAAAAGTAATGATCTAAAATTGTCAACTAGTTTCCATTCTAAGCACAAATAAAAATGTCTCAACTTTTTCCAGTGATTTCAAAGCTAAAAAGTGATGAGTATAATAATGAATTTCATCAATTAAAAATCATCTCGTAATATGCAAGTGGTTATGTCTTCTATCAACAAAGTCAAGAGTCCAGACAAAGTCAAAAACAACTTTAATGTCTATTAACTTTATGTCAAAGCCTAATTATTCAAGATATTCAAACTGCATAATATTCTCATCTGATAAGCTTGTCGGGTATCACAATTACTATTTTAAAGACTACTTCGCTTTGTATTTCTTATTAACTCGACATTTTCAACAATAAAAATAGGCGCAGAGTCATAATAGATAAGCAATATATGCCTTATTGCCATCTTTTGTAGTAAACGTCATTAAATAAATAATTTAGATATGAACCACAAGAACCCCAAAATGTTATCAATACCGAATATGTGATTCAATAAATGCAAAGTATGTGCATCTCGTTTATAAAATGTCTGTGAGCCATCAATTATAACACCCAAAAACCTGGTTTTATCAGACTTAACAATCAATTCATTAACCATTTATTACACTTAAAATTGTATATATTATGACACGAAACTGCTCATTCCTTGTTAGTTTGTGCTTATTCAAAAACTATTGAAAATCGACTCGATTCTCACCTTAACAAGTTATTTTACTATCTTCGGTAATGTTGGTAGCAATTAGATTGATCTACAGTTTGATGGGCTTTGGCTGCCATTATAGACTGGAATGGCCACAGCCTTCTGCAGGCAAACGGAATAATACCCTTACAGAAATATCTACAATAGCAAAATGACAGTGACATAAATAAAACATAACTGGAGAGCTAAACGTTTTAATTACTATGGAAACTAGAACTGGTCTAGTTCTTAAACCTTTTTAATGGATCTGGGAGTTAGTGTACTATTTTACAGAGCCTACAAAACCTTCAAGGAAAGTTTGTTCTAATCTTCTCCAGTAGGGTATTTAGTTTCTCGAAAAATCGTTTTATTTCAAAACACTATAGTAAGTAAATATGTATTCCTTTCATCATTTCAGGTATAATAGTTATTTTAGTAATAAGATAATTTCAATGGTTTCTAAACCCAGAAAAATACTTTAAATAATTTATTCAATGGTGAGATTAATTATCCTTAATGCAACACCTCCGATACCAGACCTATACTATTTCCCAACAACGAAACTAATTTAGACAAATAACAATTTCTCAAGACGTCCCAATTTAAATTAATGCGCCCATAGATATCCTAAAGTTTTTTAGAACACACAGCACAGATGTACCGGCCGATAAACAGGGGGCCACTCCTAATGTTATGATACATTGTTTGACGTGTATAGGTTTCAAAACGCTTTAACTAGCGTTTGGTCAAGGTAATACATTATATAGGATCCGGAAATTTCATGTTCAATTTAAGGTTCTCAATATTATTATACTGTACATACGTCATACCTACTATGTCAATAAATAAATAAGCTGTGGGTTATTATGGGCTATGGTAATGAGCTGATTAAAACAATTTTTGGTGTCAAGGAATGCATTCGGAGATTGCCGTGCGTAATGAGAAAAATATTTGGATATGTTTAATATAATTAGGTTTTGTCAACACCAGCCATAGTAATAATATCTACGAGCTGTAAATTTGAAGAAAAAAAAGTAAGTTATTTTGGTTGTGATATCGACTGATGGTATGCGAAGGTACAGACAAATAAATATTTCGATTTTAGTACTAGCTAGGTGATGGTACGATCGCTCGAGATCCTATATCTAATTAGTTTTTCCAGTTTTAAATAGACGTATTTAATTTTAACACGGAGTTGTACCTGATATGTAAGTGTCAAATACATCTGATAAATATAAATAAGTCTTGTGTGATTAATTTATATAAAAAAAGATGTTTTTTATATTGTGTGTACGTATTTTTACTGTTTAATGTTGCACTACGATTGTTTAAATTTCAAGAAAAACAATTGCATTCCTATAAAATGAATTGTGATAGCTTCAATACTAAATTTTTAATTATGTTTCATTTTAACTGTGCGTTTTAAGTCTTATATTTGCGTATATGTCTATAAGTAACTCTTATTAAATATGTAATGCTTGATTTATAACCCATGTAAAACAATTTTAGAGTTCTGAGGATGATCTTATATAGGTTGAAACGTTCACTAGAATAAAAATATGAACTTTTAGAAAAAATATGTTATTAAATATTCTGTGATAATAGATTTTAATCTTGATTGACAGTTAACCGATTGTTATACAAATAGGTTTAAAAATATTACTATTGCAAAATATTATCCTCATGGCCATTGACATATTACGTCAATCGCAAAAAGAAAAGAAGTCTATTATTGTAACTTCACAACGTTGCCATTTGTGAGATCCAACAAGAAGGATAGATATTTTTTCTTTGTCACACTTACTTGTAGTACAGGTTTATTTTTTTTTAATCATTTACATACGATTTTATGAATAAAACAGCACAAAATTGAGGCTCTCCCTGTTATTATGTCTATGGATTATACATATTCTATAAATTCTTATAAAAAGGAAAGTTTCGTTATGAGGATAGTTCCTGGTACTTCGATAAAAAAATAAGTAAAGCCATATTAACTGAGCTTAGCCTTAGTGATCTGTCGACGATAAAAAAATCTAGTTATTTTACTCGCTATTTAAAAGCTATCTGGATCTAAAATAATACCAAAAAAAAAATAAAAAGTGCAGAAAAAAAATTCGCACTTTCGTACCGCTATAAACCCATTTCCAAGGAAATAATTAACAAAAGCTATTAAGTTTCATGTTACGAGAGACTGAAAGAAAGAGAGAGAGAACTCGTAAAATAGATATTAAAACCCGGCGAAACGGTCAAAGCATGGTCTCGGCTGTGAGTCCACCGCCGGGTCTATTAACGTCCTTATTACGGACTACGGACGTCTCTCGTTGCTGGCTAAAATATGTCACATATCTGGCCGGTTTTGCCGAGCAGTAACCCACCGTGTCATACTCGCCGGCCAATTAACGATGTCATTTTGCGGTTTTACACTCTTACTTTTGTTTCTCTTTTCCCCTCGGTTAATTGTATAATTCGCACGCGATTTTACGACAATCGTCCGACGGACCAACGTCGGTGGGGTCAAAATTTCGTTACGTCACGTGGAACGTTTCGGTCGAAGAACGGTCTTGCTTAGAAGTTAGAAAATAAGTTTTGATCGCGATAATTTAACTTTTATAGTTTTAAGTCCCTTTTGTTTCTGTAACTAGAATTTCCACGTACAATTCTTAAAATATACGAGAATTTTTAACATTGTACCAAGGTTTTCACCATCGGAGTCAAGAAAAATTCTCAGAGCACTGCTCCTTTACAACCAAAATGTTAGTTCTACACAGAGCAAAATATGTAACAATGTTTTCATTTTTAGTTCATCTGAACCCACAATATTCTAATATAAAATTCACTGCATGATTTTAGTCAGATGGCGCCATTCCCTTCCCTTTCTTTATACATTGATAGATGAAAAAAGAGAATTTCACCTTAGGTGATTTTGCTTCCAGGAAACCGACACATACGAATATATATTTAAATTTTAGTTCTCACCATCATCCAATCTCATAAACAATCGGTTATCAATTCATCAGGTTTTAAGGCTCTTTCAATATATGATGCAAATTCAATTCCAAAGAAAACAGGGAAATTGCCTGAAGGTTTAAAATTAAAAGGATATTGCAGTGAAGATATCAGGCTTTCGATTAGATATTGCAATAATCCTAAACCTTAACCAGTATTGGATAGTCATCCATGAAATAGAGCATATTTCTTTTTTATACAGGATACCATATAACTGTAAAAATTCTGAGCAATGAGAAGATTTTAAAATTCCTTGTTTCTGCGGTAAAGTGTATACAGGTAATACTGGACGGTGCATCTACAAGACTTAAGAAACATGAAAGATGTATAAGTTGGAAATAAATCGTTGAGTCCGCTGTTGCTGAACAACAGCAATTAACAGGACAAATGATAAATGTATAAAAGCTATCAAAGTGCTTACATCTATTGATATAATCAAGTACCCTGAAAATTTCAACAGAGACGCGGGCCACGTGCATGGAAAGTAATTCAGTGATTTGGTCTCACGTAGTGAGGAACCCTGAAGATGCCTAGAGCAATCACAGGCAAAAAGGTTACAAGTAATTTCAAATTTACACTGTCAGAAGCAGCAAGAATTCTTAAAGAGGGTTTTTTGTAATTTGAAAAATTTCAAAATGCGGCTTTTGATAATCTAAAAACTATATTACACTCGCCGGCCAGTTAACCGGTTAACAGTTTTGCCGATTTTACATTTTTACTTTTTTCTTTTTTTATCCCTCGGTTAGTTGTATAATGCTCACGCATTTTTATGACAACCGACCGACAGACCAACGTCCGGAGGGGGTCAAAATGAGGCGTTTCCGTCGAACAACGTCATACTAGCTACAAAATCAGTTTTGGAAACGATAACTTCAACTTTATATAAATAAGGAAGGTTTTCTTATTTTCTGATGTAATATTTTGTGTTTTGCGATTTTCTTTAACTTTTTTAGCTTTGTACTTTTATCTTGCGACCAAAAGTGGTTCTTTGTAGAACTATCATAGTGTTATATTTACCTGGCTCCTATTTACATATTTGCAAAATGTCAAAGCAGTTAAACATCCACTGCCAAGACCTGGTAGCATCTTTGATATGCTATTTTGAACAAGAACGAGAAAATAATGGCCCATTGCTACCGTTAACGACTGTTAGAGAAGTAAGTTGAATATATTATTAAAAATATTTAGTGAAAACTAAAATATATTTTTTAGCGTGCAGCGGCAGCCCCAAAGTTAAGTGTGTCTACTGTGGGTGTTATTTCATAGAAGATCAAAAACAATGTCGTTTTAAAATCTCCTTAAAAGCGCTACATATAATTCTAAATGCTTAGAACCTTGGCATTTTTCTAACTAACGTCTAAACGGTTCAACATATCGGATTAAAGTAAGAAACCAAGAAATTAGAAAACGAAATGAGAAATCTGATTGTCTGAAAAAAAGCAGCCCATGAGTAACACCAAGCAGATTTTTGTAAAATATATTAGTCATTTCGTAGATATTGCTTACAGTATAGTCTGTGTCAAATTTGAATGATTTGTCTTTGCGAAGTCCAAGTTTTAGTCCTAAAATAAGGCAAAAAATTACGCCTTTCTTTTTAGCTAAAAATTAAAAAACACCCTGTATATTTATATATAATATGGCAATTCCTTCTAGTATTCTTCTAGTCTTTTTTATAATAGTAAAAAAGATTTAATAAACTACTTTAATCAATTTAATAAAAAATTGAAATAAAAAGAAAGCGAGGGGAGGTTGGTAGTGTCGAGCGACAGGGGTACGTCGACGACTCTTGTAGCAGACCGACCTGTTTCAATGAGAATCCATCAGCTAATGATATCAGCATTTGGCATCGTCAGCCTCTGCCATAAGAAGTTCAAAGTTTAGGCAATTTTACAGGTATAGCTCTACGAGACAATCAATCTGACAATGACAAAAAGGTAGAAAGAACATCGCGACCATGTCCTTAAGATTATACAGGGTCCAGATCCAGAGACCAAACCTAAAATAACCTGTCGTAAATATTACCTTCCCACCGGGGAAGTCAAACTTAGCCAAGAGATTGACGCCGAAATGAAGGCAGCCATTAATTCTTTTACCTTAGCCTCGGAAAAAAAATATTAGCAGAAATATCACCCAAATTAACCTAAAAATCAGTATACAAGAAATTCG
Source organism: Kuschelorhynchus macadamiae (assembly GCA_030620095.1). Lineage (NCBI taxonomy): Eukaryota > Metazoa > Arthropoda > Insecta > Coleoptera > Curculionidae > Kuschelorhynchus > Kuschelorhynchus macadamiae. Next base: position 223,330 of record JAUTXW010000556.1, on the reverse strand, counting down.
AGTTTTTAGGCCGTTTCCACAGCCTACGCAGCCTACTAAATGGGATGCGTCGGAGATGGAAACACTACCCAGGATTTTCCTCTATATAAATTTGTTATATAGCTACATGGAGAAGAAAATTTACCAATGCTCTTAAAATATGAAGAAAAATAAATTTTAGAAAATCGGTATATTGGCCTCACCCAATAATGAATCCACCACACATATAGCACAGTTTATATATCTTTAGCAATAACTTTATATATATATATATATATATATATATATATATATATATATATATATATATATATATATATATATATATATATATATATATATATATATATATATATATATATATATATATATATATATATATATATATATATATATATATATATATATATATATATATATATATATTAATACATTTTAAAAAATAAATAAATAAAATAAAGAGTTTTATTAAAAGGAAAGTTCTGGGTACTTGGTTCAAAAATAGTTAATATCCTTTTAACAGAACTTTTCTCATAATGAAATTTTCACTCTATTAAAAAGAAAAGTGACACACATTAATAATTGTGTAGTGTGTATAAAGTTATTACCAAACCATTATTTATTTATCTAAACTGTGTTATATGTGCGTGGTGGAATCCATTGGGAGGAAAGTTACGGGTGAAATCTACCGATTTTTTTAAGCCTATGTTTCCACTATATTTTTTTGATTTTTTTGTTTTCGAAATAACGACCTAAACCCGAAAAAAAGTTGGAGATATACAAAAAAAATATAAAAATATTAACATTTTAACACCCTGTAAAAAGGGAAGTGGAGAGTGTGCGGACCCCTGTTTATACAAACTTTCATCTATTTTCATGAGATAAATCATTGTCTTTGATTTTTGAGATATTTGACTTCAAATTTTCCCTAAAAGTTAGTGATCTACTTATTATGAACAGCAATTTATTAATTTACGAAGTTGTAAAGATATCGGAAAAACCAACTTTACCACTTTTAAAAAAATCGAACTAAAATTACTCTTAACCACATTCCTGATTTAAATAACACAGCACCAAGGGGCGATAAATAACGCTTGAATTCTTCTAAACGAAATCGTAAATTGTGTAACAACCTGTTACATCCTAGAAATCGTCAAGTTACGCATACTCACCGTTAATTCTTAGTCAGTTCCTACACCGGCGAGAATGTAAACATTGACCACTTTGGAATCTATTTAAGCATTTAAATCAATTCATAGGCAATCACGAAACTGACAATTTACGACTGCTACGAAAATAAAATATTTTATTTCAGGCAAAATAGCATTTTAAGGAATTAAATTATTCGAAGCACACAAAAGAGGGCTCGAAAGAGAGTTTTAAGGGCCTGATTTGTATATCAAAAGTACACTTACCGATGATTTTAAGATCAAGATAGGGGTAAGACAGGGCCGCATCTCGCCACCAATGCTTCTAAATCTATATGTAGAAAGTGCATTCACAGAGACAGTGTCTCAGGGTACTTTGTCCATAAAAGTTAGTGGCACCCCAATAAATAATATCAAACACGCTGACGACTCGTTTCCCCTCGCAGACAAGGCACATGATCTTCAGCTCCTTTTGGATGCAAGTAGAGAAGTAGGCTTGAAGATGAAAATAAGGAAATCTTGATTATCGGCAGGAAACAGTTCCCTAATACAGCGATCACCATAAAAAGAGAATAAATCGAGCAAGTCGACAAACTGAAATACTTGGGATGCCTAAGAAACGATAAGTGAAGAACAACTTTTGTCAAACTCAAAAAATCCCTTATGAATCATAGCCTAATCTTTCATGTCAGGTATAGAATGATGAAATATTATGTTTGGTCTATTCTCCTATATTGAATAGAAGCGTGGGCACTAAAAGCAACGTCCATCAATACCATGAGCTTTAGAAATGAGGATTCTGTGTAAAATGTTTAAGATTCCATGGACAGATCTTGTCAGAAACGAACAGGTACTTCAGAGATCGGAGCTTGTGGACCGGGAGCTGTTTAACACGGTGAATTGCTTATTTAAGATACATAATGGGAAGAAAGCGTTACTAGTTTCACTACTCTGTATTTCAAGGAAAAATTGTAGGAAAGCGAGATGGGGCAAGCAATTATCTTGACTACGTAACATTCGCAACTGGACTGGTCTGCGAGACCTTAAATCGTTCAGTCACACTGCTAGAAAAACTTTGCAGAGGGAAAATATATTAAGGATCTTTTTTGCATGGCACCCTATTAAGAAAAAAAATACAATAGCGTAATCTGATGATATTTTAGTATTGTTATGCTTAAAATGATTTCTTTCTTAATATTATGTGGATATGTAAAGCCAGTGTTTGAGGAAGTTTAAAACTAGTGCAGGATGCATAGTGTCCACGTCCACCACTCTAACTTATTTAAGTTTGCCATTAAAAGACATTGAAAAATATGAGCTTCTAGGATTTTGTATATACTTTTTGAGCAGGTATTGAAAAATTATATATATTCAATAGTAGTCAATTATGTCCCCAGTCACTTGACTTCTTAACATTAACCAAATGGCCTTCGATTCACAAGGATTACCATTATCAATACCAAGGGTACCATTTCTTTTGCTTATATTTTGCTCGTCCTCCGACAATTTTCTTTTGTCTTTTCCCAGGCCCATCTTTGTAGAACCTGCAAGAAGTATTATTTGCTTATACACAGCCCAGAAACTCCAGCGTCCATCCGCTCCTAGTAAACTCATCCGCTTTCTCGTTGTCCTCGACACCGTTGTGGGGGGACCCATTTTAATTTCGCTCTTTTTACTTTGATAGATCCTCTCTGCATTCCTGGACCAGTGCTGAGCGCGTCCTGGGCTGGCTGAAAACCTTGATAGCCGCTTGATATCCTTACTTCATTCTTTACTCTTATCTGCAGCATCGCGTAGACCTCCGATTAACAGACAATCGTGTGTCTTCCTATCGGAAAGTAAAAGCCTCTCGAATAACGCAATTCGACCGTTATCTTTCGGCGCCGGCTGATCCATATCTACCCGGTAGGGTGTCCTATAATCCTCCTATTGGATCGTCCTCGTGGCCAGAAAAAGTATCTTCCGGCACATTACGGCGGCAATTGTCATATGGTCCCTTTCATGTTGGATTTTTATCACAAGCTCCCCAATCGTCCATCCTTTTGCACCACGGACGTATTCTACTAAGATTAAAATCGCTGCAAGTTTTTCAAAAAATAATCTCTGTAATCGTGAAAATAAGCCTGAAATCAAGAAAACGATCTAAAATCACATGATTTCACCCGAAGTCAGTCGAAATCCGAAATCATGATTTTGACTGATTTCTGGCATTGAAAAGTATTCCAAAAGTTTCTTATTATAATTAATTTAGAGTCTGATTCCTCATGTCATTGATATTTTTAAATAAAAGTTTCGATTAAAAAAAATATGGGATGCCTACGTTCAGTTTGCTGAAAAAATGCGCAACTTACTTTCAAACCTTTTTGCATTCAAAAGTCACAAAATTATCTTGGGATTTTAGAGATATTGTAACAGGTGAAAAATATGAATTCACGAAGAGAAAATTTAGCACAGAATTTTAGGTTTTGCTGATGATTTAAAACATTTAAGAGACATATATATATATATATATATATATATATATATATATATATATATATATATATATATATATATATATATATATATCTCTAGGTTTTCTAGCTCATAACATTGATGCTTTATATATATATATATATATATATATATATATATATATATACTAGCTCATACTGATGCATTTTTCATTGGAGTGAAATTAATCATACGAATTTAAATGGTCACAAGAACAATGAATATTTTCGAGTTAATAAACTTGCAAGCAACATTAAAGCTAACTTCAGGTCAATCAAAATTGTAAAATGTATCCATAATTTCCGAAAAGTACATGTTTTCTCTTTGTTTTCCACGTTTATTTTCTCAAACTCATTTCATCATCCGAGGTAACATCCATATCCACGATAAAACACAATCCACAAATTTAGTACCTATTTGCCATTACCCGCAGATGGTACTATTTTCCGTACTATTTTAACGGGAATTATAACTAAAAGGGCGTTAATAGTTGCCGCTCGGGGCTCTCCGCGCGGTTCTCGCTATTTTATTGACGATTCATTACTACTGAAGCTCAGATTTAATAGATCAACGTAATCATTCTCAGTGAGCTGGGGAAACTAAAGTTTTAACCGGTTTCAATAAAACGTGCCCTTGATTTTGAGAATACGTACATGGATACTTTTACTTGAAACAAAGAAATGAAAATGAAGAATTTTTCAATTTAGAAGTATAGAATTTCTTCTCACTATACGCATTTAATATTTAATAATTAATAAATCGATTGATAGTTCATTTACCGTGCAAGCTGGGGGAAGTTTTAGAGATTCAGAATTAAGATTAGAATTTGTTTTCAGTATACGCCCTCAAGGGTCTTATACAATACTTTTACTAAGCCACCATTTTGTTCCCCATATTGGATTTATACCATAATATTATCAGGTCATCCCCAAATGACCCTTAACTTTAGACCAAAATTTGAAGTCGTGTAAGTAGTTTTTTAGCTACGCCGGAAACAGACAGACCGACGGAATCGGGAAAACATATTTTCGTCATCTAAGGACGCTAAAACGTGAAGATATTTAAAACCTGGAAGGGTGATTTTTTTCACGATTGCAAACATTCTATTTGGCCGCCATTTTGTTCCGCCATCTTGGATTCGTACCATAATTTTACCTGTTGATATCTATGCACAAAATTTCAAATCAATCTATTTAGTAGTTTTTCATGCTGAATTTTTAAATATTTTATTAAGTCGCTTTTTTTGTTTCGCAGTTTTGGATTCGTACCAAAATTTTACCAGTTGATTCCTAAGTAATACTTGATTTTAGTGCAAAATTTTAGGTAAATTGGGTTAGTAGTTTTTTAGCTATGTCGCGAACAAACACACATACAGACAGTCCGACGGAAACAGGAAAACAGGTTTTTCATCCAGGAACCACGAAACGTAAAGATTTGAAAAAATTTCGGGGGGTCATTTTTCACGATTACAATATCCCCTTTTACAAGGAAAGTAATAAAATGTTTCGAGTTCGATTTAAATGGTTACGCAAATTTTGAGTAGCTATTTAAAAAATAATTTTTTAGTAACTCCCAGTGAATGAAAAAATAGGTTTATCAAAACAATTTTCCTGCTTATTATTTACCAAACTCTTATTTGCTGTTACTGCCAAAATACAGAAATTTTCTCAGTTACAAAGTGTAGTAATAACTTACAGCTTTTTCATAGTTTTGTTACAATTTCTATATTAAGCGTTTCGAAAATGATAATTCCAATGCATTTTCGTTACGTTTTATTAGATTTTGCAAAATAAAATAACTACTATATAGGTACTAAAGGTAAAACCGAATTCTAATTTTTTTTTCCATATCTCGTTAACTAATGTTACTTTTACCAATTTCAAAATTTATTTTTTAATTTTTCCGCCAACTTGTTAGTTATTGGATTTTTCCAAAATATTAATGATATTGTTTTTATATGTAAAGAATATTCTGGGGGAACAATACATATCATAGACTAATAAGTTAACGTATTTTCTTTGCCAGAAAACTAAAAGTTACCTTCCCTTACGTTTACTCCTGTAGATGTTCAAGCAAGATAATGGCAATGTTAACATGAATAGAACCATAAAAGAATACCAGCCAAATAAAAAGATTTTTTTTTAATTTTCAAGGGACAGGACTACACTATAAAATCACTAATTACTATTTCAAAATTCACGAAATATTGAAAACATATTTTTGATTTTTTAATATTAAACTTATATGGCACATAACATGTCTAATTTAAAACTGCAGAAAATTCTTTGTCATTAGGAAATCTTACAACCCAACATCTTGTGTCGCGAGAAAATTCTATTGGCCAAGATGGCTAAAACATCAGACTAAATAGAGAATAGACGCTACCACCAATTCAAAGTCACATGGCCTTGCGCGAGTTTATTAATGCAGTGCGAAGCCATTCGAAATTGGTTCTAACGTATTTTTTTACGCTTACCCATGGAATGTAGGGTTGAAAAAATTATACTCAAGTTTTTTTCACACCACATTCTTATAACAGAGAATCACTTAGAATGCAATAAAAGAGAACTTTTAATCATTCACAACTACGAATGTCAAATAGATGCCGTTACAGCCTCTTACTACTTTGTTCTTGTTCTCTATTAGGAGTTTTAACTAAGTGCGTATTTATTTTTGAAATATTATTGTTTTTCTATTTTAGTTGTTTAAGAATTAAGACTACCATAGACGAAATATGTGCAACAGCATATTTTGATACAATATTTTTTTAGTTATCCATATCATATTTCCATTTTTCGTTATTCTTTTCTTCAACAACACACGATAAAACATAGTACTGTCAACGTTAAGACCAAACACGTTTATAATGTTAAGTAATCTTGACTCGTAAAATAATAATAATAGCGGAGTCTTTTATACTCTAAAGGACCTAAAAAAAATCTGCAAACTATGAACTCTTTGCCAACCTATAGAACATATCTAATAGTTTCATGCCTTTTATCTATAAAATTTAGCATCGCCCTATGGGCACCGCTTATTTTCCACGGCATTTAAAAAAAAAAACATATCAAGTAAAGTAACCCGTTTTTCCCGCAGCGGTGCAGCAGCAATTCGCCCAACAAATTGTCGTCGCCGACGTTAAAAATCGATGATGGATTTTAAGGCAAAGGTAAGAGCAAAAGGAAGTTATTAACTTTAGATAAATGTTAAGACATTCCTCCTTTCAGCGCGTCGGTCGGTTTCTAATTTGAATTTTTCGCGAACGGAATACAGGTTAAAAGTGAACGCAATAAATTTTGAGCGCTGCAAGATTTCCACCTCTGAACGTTTCCTTGATTTAGAGAAAGTGCACGTTGTGCACGCGGGGCAATTTACTTCCATAGATATTGTATAATTATCTTCTTCTTGTGTGCAGATATACCTCACACCAGCAAATGACACGTTCCGACTAATTATGGGAGCGAATTGTTAGCGCTGCCGGAGGAAATTATGGTAACATACTGTGTATAAGAGGCCGTTATGCAGGATATAGTATTTTTAATCGTTTTTCAATATAAGCGCATTGCTAAATAGCAACATTGTTTGCATATTACCGACAAATAGAAATAAAATACCAAAAATCTTACCACTCTGCAACAAGAACTGAATAGAAAAATACGTTCACAAATGTAATGTGTGTGCAACCGTAGACCACCACTATTCGATCTAGAATGATCGAACTTAATAATCGGGTATGGTACAAACAAAATGTAAAAACAAATAAGTCGGGAGACAGCATATTTGACTCGAATCACTGCCCAAACAGATGTTTTTAGGAAGAAAAATATCAAACAAATTTAGAGAACTCCACCGAAAACTCACTGGAGACATATCTATATTCAGTAGTTTTGATATAAGAGATGTATTCAAAGTAATTATAAGTGAATCATTTTACAGTTAGAATTTTTTAATAATCCAACAATTGTTTGTATCGCAGAATAAAATAAACTTGAATCCAAAAAATGTAATTTGCAACTGAATTTTGGATCTAATATTTATTATACTGACAACCACTAGTAAATAATATTCCTCTATATGTTCACTTACATTACCCTTTTTTGACGGAAATGAATTTTAAATGGGAATTTATTCGATTTTTTATAAATATTAACTAAACAAACAGTAATTGTTTTCGAATTTTACATCAGAATTTTTAGAGAAAAAATATATTCAGAGTGCGGTTCGTAAAAAACAGCAACTAAAAAAATCACTTGAATCACTTCTTTCTTAGTACAATCCTTTTATTTAGTATTATCAGGTCTGGGTTTTGTATAAAAAACTAGATCCCTAGATTGACCTTAAATTTTGGTCCAAATTCATAGATGGTAAAAATCCAATATGGCAGAATAAAATAACGGCCTCACAAAATGTTAAAAAATAGTTATTAAAAAAGTACCTATCCAGTAAACCTAATTTTTTTACAAAAATCAAGTATGATATAGGGATTAGCTAGTAGATTTCCGGTGTGTAACCATTATGGAGGAACAAAATGGCCGCCTGAAATGTTTAATAATTCAGTACCAAAAAACTAATTATCGAATTGACTTTAAATTGCGCACAAAATTCAAGTGTAAATCAGGAATAAACTGTCAAAATTTTAGTGCGAATCCTGTACGGCAAAACAAAATATCGGCCTAATAAAATGTTTAAATATTAGGCTTGATATTAAGAAAATTTCATGTCCTGGAGTAAAATAATAAATAATGTAATTCATTTTTTGTAGACTATGTAAATAAAGTTATGAAAAAATAATGTCAATAATAAATATAATAATATTGTCAATAGTATTGTCTACTTCAGGTGTCATACCAAGGAAGCTGCCCAGAAGCCTGGAGATATTGGGGTTACACAAAAACTTGTACATGCTACTACAGAAAGTTGTCATTCTAAACACAAAAAGAATAGTCAAGAAAAATTTTGAGTCAATAAAAAACGAGGGGAGTGATTGGTGCAAACCCGTACCTCTTCATTAACATAGGATTATAATAAAGTTAGTGGAATTCTGTAGGGGCGAAGTTCTGGGGGGTAAATAAATAAGTAAATAAAAATATTTTACCAGTTTCTACATATACCACACTTGATTTTTGGTCATAATTTAAAACAAATTCAATAAGTAGTTTTTATATTAACACACACGGCCATGTTGTTACGTCATATTTAATTCGTATCAGTTTATCTTAATATCACAATTAATTTTTCTGCAAAATTTAAAGTCAGTTAAACAAGAGTTTTCTGCCCTGATTTAAAAAAAAAATATTTGACCGCCATTTTGTTCAGCCATTTTGAATTCCTACGACAACTTTATAGCTATATCACACCTAATGCTTGCACAAAATTTGAAATTAATCTAATAAGTAGTTTTTTCGGGCCGATTATTTAAATATTACGCCGCAATTTGGTTTTGCTATCTTATATTCATACCAAAATATTACCAATTCATTCCTATGTAATACATGATTTTTGTAAAAAATTTGAAGCAAATTGGATAATTAGCATTTTTAATAATAATTTTTTTAACGTTTCACTAAGCTGCCGTCTTCTACCCGCATATTAAATTTTTAACAAAATATTACCAGGTCATCCCCATATGACCCTTAATTTTTGACTAGAATTTGATCTCAATCTGATAAGTAGTTTTTAATCTATACAGCGAACTGACAGACAAACCAACAAAGTAGATAAAACATCTTTTTGACATCTAGGGACACTGAAACGTGAAGGCCGCCATTTTGTTTCGCCATCTTGAATAGTACTACAATTTTACTAGTTCATCTCTATATCACAATTAGTTATGGCACACAATTTGAAATTAGACCATTAAGTAGTTTCTTTAGGCTGAATTTTTAAATAATTTATTAAGCCGCCATTTTATTCCGCCATCCAAGTACGTGTACCAAAATTTTACCAGTCGATTCCTAAATTATACTTGAGTTTTGTGCAAAATTTGAGATAAATTGTATAAACAGTTTTTTAGTAATAATTTTTTTAACAATTTATTAGGCCGCCATTTTGTTTTGCGATATTGGATTTTTACCAAAATATTACCATGTCAACCCCATATGACCTTCAATGATTGACCGAAATTTGAAAGCAAACTGGGTAAGTAGTTTTCTTGCCATGCCGCGAAAAGACAGACCGACAGAAGTTGGCGTGGTGAAAAACTAAAACTTTTCATTAAAAAAAAACAATGGAACATACACTAAAATACCTTTTTAAGAAAGAGTTTAATTAATTAATTAAATTATGTTGTACATGATAATGATTCTATGCTAATGTGAACCCAATGCCATCGCGAATAAGTAATGAAAAGAATATCAGAATATTTAGTTTTAAATAATTATAAGAATAATAAGAATATATACCTTTTATTAAAACTCCGGGAAAAAAACAACCTTTCTTGTTTTATACAATTTTTTGAAACTTAAAACTACACAACGGTCTACGAATTTGCTTTATGGCGTACAGATATACTAATTATCTTCTATGTATACATACATAACACTAGCGAACGCGAATGGCATCTCTCTAGCTCTAGCTAATTTATGAGAACAATTTTGCCGATGGGGATATAAATGTACTGAAGTCTATAAGACCAGTACCATAACTACGGACATAGTTTACCCAGTTTTGACTTGGAAATAAGTCTTGATATACGTAGGTACTTAGGAAGTACGCGTTTTATAGATATACAAAACGATCTAGTAGTTTGAAATGTGTTAATTACCGAGATAATCGCTTTTCATGCATATTCATATGTATGTAAATGTATGGTTATATGTTTTTTTATGTTAGACAATTTAAACCAGTAAACAAGTATTTTCGAGTTACATTTTTTTTTTCATTTTAAACGAAAGCCTGTGTTGTATAGAAAATTCTAAAAGAATACAATCCTTGGATGAAGCACTTTTGATCAAGAAAGAAAATTAAAAACTCGCTAAAATTCTACAGTTTTCAGAATATTACAATGCAAAAACTACTTACATTTGCAGCGTTGCTAAACTGACTTGGATTTCTTGATTTCTCCAGTGAATTTGATGAATGTATCAAAATAGTTATTTATGTTATAAGGATCGAAATAACGACTATTAAGAGATTAGTCGTGTTTCATAATGATTGTTTTCGATCCGAGGAATCAAGCACTGTGTAAGTGTCGTTAAAAAATTATCCCGAAAGGCAGTCGCTTTCTCGTTACTAAGTTCGTTGTTTCAGGACTATAATGAATCCACTAGAGTACTCAGTCCAAAAAATTGTGTCATTTTGACACTAAAAATAGCGATCAAAATGATGTAATTTCAAATATTACCCAATCAGTTTTTTTTGAGAGAATTTTATTTTATGTATGTGCCATTACATGGATATGGCATCATTACGATAATAATTATTATTATTGTAAAAGAAAATTGACTAATTTTCGAAAAAGTAAGCTTTTGGCTGGGGACATATTTGAATTAATTTTTTGAATATCTTGGCCAAATATTACAATTTTTGTGAAATCTGGTTATTGGATTCCGAAAATTATGTTTCAAAAAAGTGATCCGTAAGGTTCCAGTTTTTGTAAAAACACGTTTGCAGAGAAGCATGAAAATTTGTATCTTATGTATGACAGGGTTTTCGATACCAGTTTTCCAATACACAGGGGGAATTACCTTAAAGGTAAGGGCCGATTTATACAGGGTGTTTGAAAAATTATTAACATGTGTTAATGTGTACCATTAGTAAACAAATAGTACACCGATTACTTGTCCCTTAAAATGTATAAAAGTCACTACATATCAAAGAACAAATCAGAATAAGAGCATATTCACTATTGAAAGTGATAGGTAATATGTGTAATTCTAATTTGTTACTGGTAAAAGTTAGCACAAGTTGTATTTTTTTCGCACGCCCGGTATAAATAAACTTTAATTTTTGAAGCAAACCCCCTGTATAATGGAAAATTTTCAACATTGCAGCTTTTGTACTACAGTCAATTTGAAGTCAGTCAAAAGCCACTTCGTTACTGGCGAGATTAGTAGGATTTTTTTCATTTTCAGAAAAGTACTATTTTTTTGATTGTATCTATAACACTATACGTAATCACTAGTTTTCAAAACGTTCAAAAATCATTTTAGTGTAGGTATATTTTTTCTAGTATTTTTCAAATTATATGAAAAAGCCAGTAGTTTTTGAGAAAATGCATTTTGAAAATTACAAATATATATAAATTATACTAAAAAAACTCCTTTTTCTTACGTTACGACGTACACTGTTGTCAGGCCCTGTGTTTATCCTTATCGTTTTATTACAGATACACCACCAACTTAAAAAAAAGGCCTAACCTGACCTAAACAAAAATTACATATAAATATACAGTGTTCGTGGTAATCTCATAATAATAGTATTTTGGCATTACAAACAATTTCAAATACCTTCCGAACCAATCTCTTACAATTTACAAAGTTGGTTCGTAAAATTATCTAATTTTGTCTTGCAATTAATCCTTCAGATAAAGTACTCCAGGAAAAAGAAATGCCTCCTTTTACACCCTGTAATATATGCGACGTACAAAGTAAAGCGTTCTCCGAAGCAATTTTCAAGACACAAAGAATCGAGCGGGTCTTGTGTCGTAAACGAACCCACGAATTTGCCGTTTTTTTTTATTTAAATGATAGCCTATGGTGTAGAGACTAGATTAAAAGTAAAAACTCGTAACATTTACCACCGTTTTCCCAAAAAACAAAAAATCGAAAAAGTTTGCAAATTTCACATTTTTTTCGTGCAAAAATTCTGTATTATGATTATTTGGACAAAATCAAGAAACAAAGTCATGTGCAGTGTTGCCAAACTCACCTGATTTTCTGGAAATATATACCACAGGCTTTAACGATAGTTTTATTGACGAACCAGGGCTAACCTAACGCTAACGGGGCAGATTCATCTAACAAGAGAGATTTTGTATAAAATGATCCTTGCTTTAATATAGGCCCAAAAATTTGTTGGCGCGCTACTGCGCGCTTTCTTTGCGGGAAACCTAGCCAAAATAAATAAACTGTTTAAAAATCTGCCTGCAACATGGCAATTAAGAATTGACAATTCCCTGCTATATGTGAAATAAGTTGTTATTTTTAAAAGCCATTTAGAAATGTGAAAACAAAGTATATAAATTATTTATGTTTTATTGGCAAGCATAAAACTTTCTCGAACTATGGTAAACTTTACTTACTAAGTAAATAAAATCGAAAAAAGGAGAATAAAACAATTCTTTTTAGTGATTATTAGTAAAATAAGTAAGAAATATTACGAGGTTTCACTTTTAATCTACTTTATACACCATAGGCTATCATTTATAATTTAAAAAATACGTGAGTTCATTAACGACACAAGAACCGAATCGAGCTTTAAGAATTTAAAACTTTTTTTAATTGATTTTCAAAATTGCAAGTATTTCAATTTTACACAAAAAAACGTGCTTAGTTTATAATATTTTCCATTCTGCATGCAATTTTAACATACTTAAAGTAACACTGGACGTTCATAACTATATTAGAGTTCCTTGCAAAATTACATCTATTTATATGATTTTTGCATAAAATTGTTCATCGAAAATTATTTTGTCTTATTTCCAGGTAAACTTATCAATGAATACAAGAAATGCGACAAAATAGAAAATAACTGTTGCTTTCAAGAGCCCATTTTAAACCACTAAAATTAATTAATTATATGAACCAATCCAAGCTTTACTAATAAAAAATTCAAATTGATCATGCTCTCATATCTCGTAGATAAGCAACAGCAATTATTTTACTTTTTAATAAAAACTTTACACTGATCCTAGCCAGTAACATTCAACAATATACGTCCCAAAAATGCCAGGAATTATGTAAGTTTACATTATTTACATATTAATATAAATGCTCACCGTTTTTACATTGTAGTGACCCATCCGCCAAAAGTGATGCCATTGGGAAATGTGCTTTGCTGAAAACTACGTACATTTTCACTACATGACACGCAGATGTATGGCGAATGTATTAATTTCCGCTTATTTTTAAGGTTTTTCCCAACTTGCTCTACAACTAAAAATTGATTTATTTTGCAAAACAAAGTCACACAACTAAAACGCGTCTATATTATTGCAGTGTCGGAGCCATCTGCTTGTTGCTTCTGTCAATTCGAAATCATAGCATTCCTTGATTCTAATCAGTCGCAATGAGCGCTTCCTTTTGGCAGTATGTCAACATACTCATTTAGGTTGGAAAACCACCACGCACAAGTCATATGGAAAACCGACTTCGATAAAGTTGGCTGATTTTTTTATTTCTAGAATATACTATTTAAAAGACTAAAAAAGAATATTATCAATTCTCTTTAGATATATATATATATGTGTGTGTGTGTGTGTGTAGGGGTAAGACCAAGTGACAGGGGAGATTTAAAAAAATAATGTTTTACATGCGTTTTTGCCGGTTTTTATGAACACAATGTTCAGTTTTTACAATTATTTTAATCATGAAACAAAAAGTTGGGTAACTTATATATTATCCAAATTCAAGATTATTACAGAGCGATTTCGATTAACTAGTCATCCTTAATGCAATCTACAAATAAGTACATCGGGTAATAAAATCCTTTAATTATTAAGATGATGGTTGGTTGAATCCATTATAGTATATCAAACGATATACTTACTCGTCAGTGAACATGCACGAAGATACATGGTTTTAAAATCACTGCACTTACAAATTTTGGTATTCAATAATTTGCGTATTATACAAAAAGAATTCAATACTGTCACAACTTTTTAAACAGTTTTAGTTACTTTTAATCCCGTATCAACTTGAATGTAATTTTTGCCTTTTGATACAGAAATTCATTCGTTTCTAGGCCTATATAAAATATGATTACTTTTTATTAATACAAATTTTTTTAAATGTGATTTGGAGTTCGTCATCTTTTGTTTTGTCTTTGGTGCATGTAAAATGAAAAATAAAAGACTTTTTAAAATCGATGTCAAACTAATAAAAACGGTAGACATCACATAAGATTTTAGATGAACCTATATTAAGAATTAAAAAAAAAACAAGAAAATTGACAAAAACTGACATAAATGTACATTCAATAGGAATACACTGCCGCATATAGCCGGCTTTTTTTTCGGTTGTCTTTAAAGTAAAGGCAGTAAATCTGCCATTTTGAGAATCAACAAAAAAAAGTCCCAATTAAGGCAACAATAAAATATACGCATTTACTTTAAAAAATATTATATAGAAAATATAACATTTCTACCTTTAATGAATTTTCTTAATTTATTATAATTTTGTAAGATACCACAGGAAAAATCTTACTACCTACTTTCGTTTTCAAAGTTTTTTGTATCCATTAAATTTAGTGATATATGTAGATATCAAAATATAAATGAAAGCCCTGTATCTACTAAAATAATTAATTAAAACTAAGAAAAATGTATGTGTATAAATTATTAATACCATTATATAATCAGATTATAACGTTAATACATATACTAAAATAATGCTAGTTTTATTTAACAGGGAAAAATTGCTTCTTTACTAGCCTAAAAGCCTATTCAAATGGATTTGCGGCTTGTTGTGAGACGGGCAGGTAGGTTACCTTCCTAAGTAAATATTGTAAAAAAGGGTACGAAGTTATATCTGCTCAGGTTTATTTTCAATATGGTACCTGTGAAAATGGTTCTTTGGGTAAATAAGTTCTCTAAAAGCACTTCTATGTCTGCAAACAATAAAAGTATAAAATATTTTAGTGTTAAAAGAATCGAAAAAACGTGGGATGCTCATAATAAAATTGTCTTATCAAGTAAAACATAAATATTCCATTTGCAACAGAAGCTTATTTTTAGCATATTTGTTGTTTATTTAAAAAATGGGGTAAAGCTGGTACTATGTACAAAATGTACAAATATAGGCATTCATGAAACATTCCACATAAACATTCAGACATCCTACATTACTAAATTAATTTAAATTACCATCGTTGTCTTGTAAATTCAGTAATAGATGTTTGTTGATGTTATTTGTATTATTTGTCTACGGTTAGTACAATATATTTTATCTAGCTCTGGTAACGATTGCCAATTCTACCAGCAGAGTAAACCCAACCTCGTTAGAAGTTGATTACCATGACGATGATCAACTGATTTTTCAACATGAAAAAATCAAGAATACTTAATGGAAAACTTCTCGAGTGATGAGAACGGCCATACAGATTTGACGTTTTCGTATGAGTAAGTTCCTCTTGTTTTTATTTTAGTAGCTTTCTTTGTGTTTTAAATATTCCATTTAAGTTAATAATTACCCAGAATACACCGTTTGATCATTTTTTTGTCGTTTCTTTCTTATCGTATTTTAAAAATAAATACTTACATACTTCTTGAATTTTTTCCTATTCTGGTTTCTATACGAAAAGCATTTATGGTACCATATCGTAGGTGAAAAACGGTAAAAAAATAGTAGTATCGATACTTCGATATTTGATATTGGTTACGTTAAAATTATTTCGTATTTTCGTTTTTTTTTTCAGAGAATTTGTAAAAAAAAAGGTTACAATCACAATAACAATTTTGCTATGAAAAAAATCTTAGTAAGAAACAACAAACAGTAAAAAAATAAGAAGGTAAAGTAGTGGGATAAGAATTAGGAAAAGGAATCACGCGCATGAAATTCACCGCACTAAAAAAAGTTATTTTGATTTTTTTTTACGGAAAGGAGAACAAGTTAGAGAAAAATCAAATATTTTAAATTTATTTATAATGCTAGCAATTCTAGAGATTTTTTAAAAAGTTCTTCATGATGTTTGGGAATGGTTAATACATGTACATTAGAGTGAAATTTTATCCTTTGGATAAGATAGGTTGGTTTAATAAATTTTAAAATGTTGTCATAAAAACAAGTGTCATAAAAATAACGACCAGAGTGCATATTTAACCAGCCGGCATCACTTAATTTGTGAGTTACCCCCTTCTACGGCGAATACGATTTAAACGGTATTGTCTACTAGATGTTTAAATTTGGCAAAAGTGTTGTCGTTTATTGACTCACTGCAAAACAATATCGCTACAGATTTATTAAAACTTAACTTTAAGTGATGAGTCTGGCGATTCTTGTAAAAGTTGGCCTAAGCATTGTTAATGAAAGCATTAGCTTGTCTAACGTCTTCAGGATCAAATGGTAAATAAGGCAAAAGCCTATGAAAACTGTAGCTTTATTATTATTATCAAGGACTTGATAGATATTATCTGTTATCTCAGCTAGAGATGTGTTACAGCTATAGCCTGCACGAAATCCGGACATTATTGGAGATAATATATTTCTTATATTTATAAAAGCAAGGGTTTAGCTCTCCAGAACCCTTTCAAGGATTTTAGAAAAGGTGGGCAAGACACAAATGGGGCGCAATTAGAAAAAGCAGAAGGGATACTAACTTTAGGAAGTGGTATTAGAAGGACATGTTTTAGAATTATATTTAATTTATCATTCCATAGTGCCTTTGATTTCATATTTTTTTAAATATCGATCCATTCAGTTTCAGTTAAGTAAGAAAAGTCGAACATTATTGTTGATTTATCATTTTTGCAAAAATTCGAAAGAGTTTGATGAGGTAAGGAGGCCGTTTTACTTTCTTGGGTAAAATATGTATTAACTTCATTCGGGCTTTTTAGAGTTTCAGGTATTTGAGTGGCCTTTTTTTAGAGATATTAATCTTTTTGTAATTCATTTTACTTTATTCTGTATGAGGCAATTAGACATTTCTGACTTAAATATGCCTTTTCTTCCATCGTATTGAAAATGCCCCATACAAAATCAAAATTTCCAACTGTGTGACGCGGCAAGTCTTTACGTGTACGAAACCTTTAACAAAACGCACTCGATCTCTGAAACCGCTCGGCTGTTTTATTGTGCCTCTTTATATCTCAAGATGCGAATGTTATACAAACATAATAAGTAGCTTCCAGCCTATTCAAGAGAAATTCTGCCGTAATATCTAACGCAAGAGCGAAGAGTAAAACATCACTTACGTAAGGCAAATAACTGCAATCTTTTCTAGAGAGAACTAGAAAGTTGTGTAGCAGGAAGTCGGGCGTTCGTTATTTAGAGGATATAACTCGCTCCTCTCTATGGGTTTATTAATATAATGAGAAACAAATTAACTGGTATCCCAAGCGTTTTTGAAATAATTACGACTCTCCGCTCCGATCCGATACCACCGGTCATTCCATTATTTCGTCTTCTGTGGTCGAGGTCACTGACACCCGGGTCGTTTTGACATGATACAGTGTCACGTTCAGTTAACGGTTGCTGTTCTGTCATAAATTTTCATTATAACTACCATTGATAAATTCAATACGGCGAAAACTGACATCGCAAAAAAATAGCCAATAAAATAGGCTATAAATGCAGGGTTGGCAAGAACACTGACAGTTATGACAGAATAGAAGAACTACTCAGTTTATAATACTTGTAGTTGGCATAGATGAAGCGTAGAGAAATATTTGGTGACTCAATGAAGAAGCTAGATGGCTTGAAAAAATCTGCTAGTGAGGGCGAAGTCAAGATTTGTCAAGATTACTGCGTATTCTTGTCCGATTTTGTGTTTTTAATTAATTAGCTTCAATTGACTAACTTAATTTACTGATTTTTAAGTAAATAAATTTGGGATTTTTCGTGTATCGAATCTTATTTTATAATATTGTTCGTACTGTTTCCATTTTTCATTCAATTCGTTTTATTCTCGTTATTTTTGGGTAGGTTTCTTTTTTACCTATGAGCAAACTTATATATAAACTTAACTTACCTCTCACCGCCCAACTGCAAAGTGATTTTAAGAATTTTTTTTGGGGTTAAAGATTGGGTGGAACATCTGTTTGTTTAAATAAAATTGGGGTTTAACTCGCTTTTTTGCCTTAAACAAGTTTAAACTTTAAGATAGCTTTAAAATGGTTTTAAACCAAAACAAAATGGCTTTTAATCCAAATAATTTAAATTTCCGTCTAAAAGTTACGAACTGTTACGTCACATTTTCTTTTAAATTTTTTTTTTTGGAATTAAAAAAAAACAGTATTAACCCAGGTGGGCAATCAACGGTTTTAAGTAATCTGTAAGAGGGTGGATAGATGGCTCAATCCTATTAGACTCCTCGAACATACGCGACCCAGGCTAAGGACTGAACTATAAAACAGAATTAATTAATTTATTAATCAGGTCTTGTGATAGGTCCTAATCTTACTCTCTTACTCATATTTGTTTAGCCTTTTTTATTACTTTCTTACATACATTTGATTTAGGCATATCTATGGAGATGGGAATATATTTCTCTACCTTAAACGATTTCCTAAAAATACCTTTCTTTTTAGCTTAACCACTACAGAAAGAAATATTCGAACTTTAAAATTTAATTTTAAAATGTCCTCCCTTTTTAAATTCCAAACCATCATAAGGAACGTTAACTGCAACTTAAATGTCTGTTGAACCAAATCTGGCAAAAACAGATTTTTACTTACAAATTAACATATCCATTATTATTAAGTATTTTTTTAAGAAAGACAATATTGGCAATATCGTTAAGTTACAACAAATACTAAGAGCCAATACTTAAAAATATTATAACTAGATAATTGGCAACTAAGTTATAGATATAGTAGGCTAAATAAAAAAGTAGTAGATCCAAACAGAGAGCTAAACTTGATAAAAAAATATATTTAAAAGGCTCAACTTAAAAATATAGTATTTCAACTAGTTTCTTTTAAAACATCCTGTATGTAAAAACTATTTTAAGATCGTATATTAATACATTTCATAAGTTTTATTGATTCGCCTGGTACAAATAATATTTAATAAATACCGGCGATTACCTCAAGATGTTCTAAAAAGCCAACTGTTGTCAGACCGGATAAATTATTTTATTGAAGCTTCCATACACGACAAGACATTCATGCGTTCCCACATGGTTCTTTATCCACTAAATTTCTATAATAAATAGCAAACGAAACAAAAAATTTTTTTTTACTTTAGGCGATATAAATATATAAATAGGCAAATACATTACCTCTTAACTATTCGTATTCTACTACTACTGTTATTCGTAACATTACTATTGTTAAGAAACTACCCAAAATAGAATGCTCATTTAATAAAATACAAATTTATTCATTCGATTTTTTTAGAACCAATGTCATATATTTCAATTTAGGAATTTTACATGTAAACTACTTATGCTTAGTCAAGAGTAGTCATGTTATCGAATGCTTTAGAAAAATCGAAAAGCAGAAGAACTGAAACAAGACCCTAAATATTATAATCAAGAAAGGCATTTGTGACTTTAGCAAAAACTGTAGATGTTACATAGCTTTTTTTGAATAAATGCCCAGACATTAATGTTTCTCTAGATGCAAATATAAAAAAAAAGCATTAATAACATTTTTGTAAATACACGAAGGAAATTATTTGTATTCCACTAAATCCCAAACATTTTTTTCTGTCTAGATACATATTTTACTAATCACGGCGTCATCATCATCGGGGGAAGATTGAACTGAGTAAAAGTCTAATCAAGCAAAAGCGGGATTGCGGGAGCAAAGAGTTGCTTTGCATTTACTCACGTATTTAGTAGGAGCTGCATGTTAATGTTAAGTGTTTGTTCGGATTATGTAAAACGATTATTAATCTCTATATTATTAAAAGGAAACTCTTTTGTTATTAGCAGAATTAGTTACCGCACTGCAATCACTCCCGTTCCCCCTGTCTGGCGTTGATTTAAGTGCATCTTAAATGGGGAAACACAGTGGTAGTTATGTATATTTTAAAACATTTTGATTATCCCATTTATTACTGATACTAAGCAAAATTGGTATTCATTTAATTATTAATAATATTTGGATAATATGGTGACTCAAATAACAAAGATAAATCATTACCTTTAAAATACAGCGACCTTCGGCTTCGTTCTCGGCCACGCTGACGTTGTAAAAACTCTGATCGAAGATCGGTTCATTATCGTTGACATCGTGAATTGTCACAAGCACTGTCGCGGAAGATGACAACGGCGGAAATCCGTTGTCAGTCGCCACAACCGTCAACTGAGGAAGCGGTTCCGTTTCACAATCCACGTGGGCTCGTGTCGTTATCAGACCACTCCTCGCGTCAATCTGAAACCAGTTGATGTTGCTATTGGTCGGTTCCATGAGAGAGTATGTAATAACACTGTTATTGCCCTCGTCCTTGTCGGTTGCGAACACTTGAACCACAGAAGTACCCGGATCAGACACCTCCATCACGTTGGCTTCGTATATGTCTTGCTCGAACTCTGGAGCATTATCGTTGACGTCAGTCACCAAAAGATTTATAGTTCTAGATGCGTGCAGTGGAGGTGTGCCCGTATCCGTAGCTATAACGTTTAAAGTGTAGTTGGGCTGCAGCTCTCTATCCAGCGGAAGCGAAACAATCACTAAATAAATGATATTGTCCCTGGTAGTCAAGCCAAAGTGTCCATCACCGCCGTTTAGAGTCACGTTCACGTTAGAATATTCCGTTTTGGAGTCCGGATCGTTCACACTTATCCGCGCCACGAACTCACCCGGCTGAGCGCTCTCGCTGATCTTGGGAGTGGCATCGTCGCTCAAAAATATCACGTTTATCGTTGGTTGGTTATCGTTGACATCTATAACCTTTATAGAAACGAACGTGGTCGCTTCCAAAGGCTGCAGCCCGTGGTCTTTTGCTACTATTACCAGTTCGTGAAGTTCCTTGGTTTCAAAGTCCAAAGGTTTATTAACCGCTATGATACCGGTAGACGAATCTATTCTAAACAACATATCTTTATCGCTTTGTCTCCTGTTTATCGAGTATTCGATTTGGGCGTTGTCTCCAATATCATCGTCCGTGGCCAAAACTTGCAGGACGCTGGTGCCTATAGTGGAATTTTCTTGGACCGACGCGAAGTACCTAGACTGGTTGAATATCGGCGGATTATCGTTGACATCTTGTATAGTTATGTTTACAGTCATCTCGCCTCTCAGGGGTGGCGTACCTCCGTCTAATGCTTCGATAACCAGACTGTAGTATTCGCAAGTCTCCCTGTCTAAAAACCCGTTTATTTGCAAGTCCAGATACAGGACGCCATCCCGCTCTCTATGCGAGGATAGCCTGAAAGTGTTGTTGATGTTTCCCGATATTATGTTATACCTTTGAGTGTTATAAATGTCTAAATCTAAGTCCCTTGCTGGAGGCAGTGTTCTTTTAACATCTCTAGGAGTATTTTCAGGAAATTCTATATTTACCAGAGGCGAGGGAAAAGTTGGGGCATTATCGTTCTCATCCAGAACCTTAACGACCACTTTAACATTGTCACCACTCATAGGTATCGCGACCAAAGAGTAACTAGCCCTCGTTTCCCTGTCCAGAGGGACCTTCGTCTTAATTTCGCCAGTTGTTTGGTCTATGGACAAGTCGCTGTCTACCGCTGCTCCTACGGGGACGATCAGATAGGGTGGCCCGCTATCCAGGGATGCTCCGTCTCCGATAAATCCTATCTTGGTACCGACCGGGACGCCTTCGGACACCTCCAAATCCCGGACGTGCTCAGCTGCCGCCGATACTAGCAGGAGCAGGTTGGCCAGGTGGATCGCAGCGGCCATGAAGCTGGTAGACGACATGGTCAGCTGGCATCAGACATTCTAGAAAAAAGAAATGGGATGAGAAGTATAAATAGCAGTGTTTAGGTGAAATAAATATTTCACAAAAAAACAAATAATATAATATTTTATAGTTGTATTTTTTGCAATTTCTTTTATGTAATTTTCCTTCTTCGACGTGGTGTCCCGAGAAACAATATGAAAGAAAAGAAATTTTACAACTGATAAGGACAATTGATCAACATTTACATTTTAGGTCAAAATTATAAGCAAAAACTTGTTAAATTATTGTTTTATTTATTTATGTTCAACTCAACAAATTATAGTACTTCTCACTTTTCATATTTAGCGTGAAATTATAATTAAACTTTTAGTTTCAACTCTATGTTTTCTTTCTATTTTAATTTTTCTTTCCAAAGAAATAGTCACTGTTTTTATTAAAATTATTGTAACTTAAATTCCTGTAAATGGCTATGGTACTCTAATACTAGCTGCATTTCCATTAAGAACTAAATCATCTCTTGTGATATATTAACAAGAAGGAAAACAAATGTTTAAAAAAAGTTAAAAAAATAAAAGAAAAATTTAAGGATCATATGAGGAGGACTTGATAACATTTTGGTAAAAATCCAATTTTGGTGGAACAAAATACCGCCCTAATATAATGTTTAAAAAAGTATTTCTTAAAAACTACTTTATCAATTGACCTCAAATTTGACACACAAAAATCAAGTGTAACATGAAAATGAACTGATAAAATTTTGGTTCGAATACAATATGCCCAAAACAAATTGGTTGGTACTTCCGCAATAAAATGTTTAAAACATTGATTAGCTGCAAATTTTGCCCTAGAATTAAATGTGATCTAGAGAGGGACTAATAAAATTTTATACCCATTTAAGACAGCGCGCAGCAGAACAAAATATCGTAAAAAACATTCTTATTCAATTGTCTTCAAATTTTGCATAACAATTAGATGCTATGTAGGGATAAACCGGTAAAATGTAAGAGGTTAAGTGCTTTTAAAGTAGTTTCTTCCTCAAATATTCCCAAAATGTAAAAAAATAAAAATTATCTCATTCAAAATGGCGGCTATATGTAAATGTACAAAATTATTTATTTTCTCATGTGATGCTTAATTGAGATGCACTTAGGAGCGCAGAGGCTAAGTACCTACTGTATTTTTTATATTTACTGGGTTTTAAACGAAAGTAAAATTTTTCTCCTATATAAAACTCCCTGTGAGTTAAATAATACTATTATTTAGCCTAAACACCCTTACGAATATGTCAATCAGCAATCATGTGCAGTATCACATACTTAGGGTTAGTTTGTAGGTTTCCAGAATTTGTATTCTCCATTATTTAGATTCTGGTACATGTACGAACAGCAGCTAATGAATTATTTCAATGACCACATAATTGGGGGATGGATTCAATTGGGAAAGATTTTAAAACTTATCCTCCTTTTCTTTTTTTTTGCAGACATTAAATTGCCACACTGTATATTTGGCTTCCTCTACTTATTTTATTTATTTTTGTTTTTTGTTTTATTTTGATTTGTATAAGCTTTTGATCGCCTGAAACCATTTAAAATAATTAAAATTCCTCATTGAGAATTTGGCTAGATTCTGGTTTTTTTTCTCTTATGGAAAAAAAATTCTTAAAAAGATAAAAATAAGACACGAAATACAAGTCCACATTCAGAAAAAAATTTAAAAATGAAAAATCATATCTCCAAAAATGCAATTATTCGATTATTCACCAAATATTTCAAGAGCCCGAATAACTAAAAGCAGTTGGCTTATAATAAGCACAATTTTCATATGGAGATTTGAAATCTGGACACACTGTATACTTTGGAGTTTTCAAACTCCTTGATGAATTAAGTTTACCATAGGTAAGTTTAAGAAGGCACAATAGAGTTTTTACTGCGGCTTTTCGCTTTTAAACAGAAAGTTTTTCCGGGTCTACAAATGGGCAAAATAAAAGAGAAAATCTTGTTATTTCTCTGTCGTTTTTACCGTATTTGAAAGAAAATTAATTACATTGTTTCTTTGCGTGCATTTGTTACATTACACCTCAACCTTTGAAATACATTTCAGAATACGTAAACCAACCTGATAATAAACATTGCAAATTAGCTTTTTACAGCAAGGCATTATTGCAGTTTTGTTCCACAGTCAGAACGACTTAACAGCATTTATATTTATCTGATTAGTTGTTGGAGTTAATTGGCCATTTTATTACGTTTAACAATAATTTAATTCCCAACGAGAACATGGGCAAGCAGCTAGTAAAGTAATAAACATTTTTAATGCTAACTACTATTTAATAACTGTTTCCTAAATAGAACATTTTTCTCTTGCTGAAAATTTTCTTTATTACATAATGAAAAGCACCACCTAAGACTTTATTAATAATCTCAGTATAGGTTCTTTTTTTTAAATTTTATATATTTAAAAAAAAATCAAAAATGTATGCCAATGGCTTTCATTTTAAGAACCGTATCTACACTGCCTCTTTTTTCATGTCATATTTTTTTAAATCGGAAAAGACGTTCTAAATATCAGATACTTTTTATGACACGTCTTTTTAATAAAATCAAAAATCTACAGCAATATTTTTTTCTTTTCAATTTGAGATTTATGTATGACTTGCAGACTTTTTTAACATTTGCCTGTATTTTTCTTTCCCGAATTGCTTTAAATAGTCTTGGGGCTCTAACAAAATTGATTTTTAAAAAGTACATCAAATGGCTATCTTTTTTTAAAAATAGTTACATAAGTTGACATTATTAAAAAAAATAATAGCCTAGGTTCGGCCTTGGCACATAACTAATTCTCAAGCAAATACTGCACCAAGCAATCGGATCTTTTAAGCTCATTACAAGTGTACTACACTAAATGGCAGATAGATTTCTCAAAATTAATGTAATTTTAAGTTTTTTTTATATTATACAATAAAACGCCTCACGGAACTGAAGCTGTTAATTTTTTTCGGTTAAAAACAATCAAAAATATTTATAGCACTAAATTTACTTGCAAATAAAAAAAGAAAACATTAACCTTATCTTGGTTCCAACTGTTTCTCATTCTTCAGTGCAAGTGCGGTTTTATTGAATTTACTTTACCTATTCTCAGTTCTATGACTTTTGTTAAGTGTTTTTTATTTACTTTAACTTTTGACAGTTGTGTTGCGAAGACAGCCCGATAAGAGTCGTTCTTGCATTTAAATTTTTGATGTGGAAATCTATAAATTTGAGTTTTCCTTGATCATTTGAATTTCTACGGGACTGTACAGCATAAAATGAACATCCCCTCCTCTTTTCATTTAATTGAAACAGCCATTTTTAAAAAAATTAAGGTAACCATTTGCTACATTTTTTCTGAAGAATTTAAATATGCTTTTTAAGGATTAATTTGACTTTTAATAAGACCTCCTGTAAAAAAGTGATTTTTTTATGAGATATCCTAGATTTAAAAACATTTTTAAAAAACGCAAAACTCCATTCCGGTTTGTTTATCTTTATATATTTTAGCCATTTGTGATATTGCTAATTTTACAGTACAACTTTGGGTTACAAAATACAGAAACATATCATGGTAATATTCAAATTCAAAAACGTTTTATTACCAACCAAATTACAAAGAAAAAAAAAATCGATAATTGTTATAACAAATACAATATGGTGGTAATGCGGACTGCACCTCGATTTCATAACCGGTAGCACAGCGCACTGGTGCGCGTGTGTGGTGCAGGCCGTTAAAGTCAATTAAACTAAACAAAATGTAATTAATAATTGTTACTAATTGAGCAGGGACCCAATCCAAGGCAGCGCGGAGAGGCGGGTAGAGGTCGGAAAAAAAAAATAGTTTGAGCTTTGTTGAAGTCTATGAAAATGATAATCATTTAGGCAAGACCAGTTACTATGAACATGTTTGGATTTAAAGATATTTTATGAACGATAAACCAGATAAAAAAAAGACCCAGAAATGCAATAATTAAAACATTATATACTTTGCAAATTTAGCAGAAATTCCTTTATATATTTAGAATATTTATTAAGCGATAATTCTTTTACACAGTTAGGTAAAGCATTCCACAATGTAATAGCCACATAAGAAAATGATTTTTGAAATCCGGCTGTTTTGTGTTGTGGTACTATAAACCGGTTGACATGTCTTGTGTTGTGAAAATGATCAAAAGTGGTGAATAAATCATTTAAGTATTGGGGTTGTCCAGTTTTCAAAATTTTATATATAAGGTTATACATATGAGATTTCCTTCGGTTTCTCATGTTTAGAATTAAATTTTCTTTTAAGTATGGCGTAATATGATTTCGATATTATATATTGTAAGAAAAACGCATACAGCTATTTTGTAATTTTTGAATTGTTCCCGCCAACCTCCCAGACAAAGAATCAGAATAAACTATATCCCCGTAATCTAACAAAGACAAAATGAGAGAATTACAAAGATAATACTTGGTCTATGAAGGTAATACGTTTTTTAGATAATGTAAATTTTTTAGGCGAATGTAGGCTAGTTTTATCTTATTTTTAATGTGAGATTCAAATGTAAGATTCGCGTCAACCGTTACACCCAAAATCTTTGCCTCTTTGACGACTGGAAGAAAAGTATTGTTTAATTTTATTTTAAAATTAACAGTGACACTCTTAATATTATTTTTATTTCCAAAAAAAATCAAATAGCATTTCGAGGCGTTCAATTTTAGATTATGATCTTCTGCAAAATTATTCACATTTTTAATGTCACTATTAAACTGTTCCTGAGATTGCTCAATTTGAGAGATAGAAATTGGCATGTATATTTGAGAATCATCTGCGTATTGTTGCAATTTGGAATTATGTATGCAATTATTCATATCCGCGACATATAGAGAAAAGAGCAAGGGTCCCAAAATAGAACCCTGGGGGACTCCGGCTGTTAAAGGCAGATATTTCGACTTACTTACAGTACCATTTGTATTTACTGATACACAGTGAGCTCTGTTTGAGAGATAAGAACCAAAGAAGTCTATAGATTTCCTTGAAAAACCAAAGTATTGCAATTTTGCCAACAACATATCATGATTAATAGTATCAAAGGCTTTGCTGAAATCAAGTACGGCCATACAGGTCATGTGCTTTGAATCTTCGTTTAGTCGTATATTGTTGACAATTTCAATCATGCTAGTTGTGCTAAAATTTTTACGAAAACCGGATTGACAACTTGGCAGAATATTAGAGGCATTTACAAATTCATTTATTTGTTTACAAACATGTTTTTCTAAAATTTTTGACACTACAGGCAAAATACTTATAGGTCTAACGTCTTTAGGTTCCTTCGGATCCTTCACTTTAGCGATTGGTCTAATTATAGCCCTTTTCCATATATCTGGAAAATAGTTTTCTAAAATGCAACTATTAATTATGTTTATAAGGGGCTTTATACAATATGATAAACAGAATTTTAAATCTTTTATTGATATTTCATCTTCTCCGGTAGCATTTGTATTTATAGTATTTAAAATGGTATATAGAGATTTTTCATCTATAAGGTTGAGATTCAATTCAGAAGTTAGATTTTGATGTTTATTAGATTTATAATAATTTAATCTATCTTGAGAAATATTATTTGTGTTAGCAATAGAGTTTGAAAAGTAATCATTTAAAAGCTCAGGATCACTCAAATCTTCTGGCAGATCAAACTTTTTTGCATATGTCAAATTAAGTTTTTTGGCATTTTTCCAAAAGAATTTACCACTCGTTAAAGACATTTGGTTAAAATATACGATTTTCTCTCTAATAATTGCGTGTTTGGTGAAATTCCGTAACTGACGATAATATTGAAGATTGACTGGGTTTTTTTGTTTTACATATTTACGATAAGATTTATCTCTTAACTTCATTAAAAATTTAATATTACTAGTAATCCACGGGGTAAACGGTTTGTCGTGTATAATTTTTGTTTTAACGGGGGCATGTGTTTTCATTAGAGATATGATATGCGTATTAAATATTTCTAATTTTGTATTTATTTCCTTGGCATAATAAATATTCTCCCATGGCAAATGCAGCGCATCATACTCAAACGAATTTACATTAATGCCATTGTAATCACGAAATTGTATTTTTCTCACACCCGGCTTCTTTTTTGATAAATCTAATGCGGCATATACTAAATGATGATCTGATATTGACTGGGACAGAAATATTGACCCTGAAACGGGGCATTTAAGTTCGTTACTAACAATAACTAGGTCTATAAGTGTTGATGAATTAGTTGAAACGTTAATTCTCGTCGGTTCCTTAATCAACTGAGTAAGGTTAAATAATTCTAGAAGTTTGATAAGCCTTTCTTTAGGATATGTATTATTTAAAAGGTCTATATTAAAATCTCCCAAGAGTAGAATATGTTGATAAGCTGGCACCGAGAGACTAAGGAGGTCTTCCAAAAAATCGAGAAAATTTTGAGCATTTGAGGAAGGAGGTCAATAAATTGTTGTAACTAAGAATTTTTTATTTTTTAATATAAGCGTTAAACTTAAATATTCAAATTCGTTTGATAGATTGTCAAATATAACTCTATTATACTTCAAATTATTTTTTATGTAAAAACCCACCCCACCTCCACAGCCAACTCTATCATTTCTAAGCAGATTATATCCTGGTAAATTAAAAGCACTACTGCCGTCTTCAACCGACAGCCATGTTTCCGATAAGCCAAGAATGTCAAAATTGTAATCAAAAATGTAATTAGATAATTCATCGAAACCTGTTTTAAGCGATCTTACATTCAAATGACTACAAGCAAACAGGTTTGTATTCTTTAAATCGTGTATAGAATTTAAATTATGCTGGTCCCCTGCCACTCTAACCAAGTTATCCCCCATCCCCCCAGTAATAGTCTTAGTCATATTATAATCATTTATAAATAACATATTCACCAGTTTTATTAGACTGTCATTAAATGGCGTTTTGTCATGTTTGGTGCTATTTAAATATGAAAATGTTTAAAAAAACGTTTAAAGTTAGCACTCTGTTTTATTAATTATTAAGGTATCAAAGATATTATAAGGCTAATAACGCTTAAGGTCGACACAAAGCGATATCCCTTTTAATACCCGTTTAATGTCCGGATAAGGAAAATATTTTTCAGCTTAATAATAATAAACCAAATTATAATTTTTAATGCCCTACCCCCTTTTTTTTCATATCATAATTACCTAAGGCGTTATTTTTCTAAAATAATGCCCTAGGGCATTATTTTTTATTTAACTGACTTTGGTATATTGTCATTATTTGTCAATAATAAACTAGTCGGATAGTAACACTGTACGAAAATCGCCTTATTGAGAACATTGTATAATTTCGATATGCTCACTTTAATCTGGTATTTGGATGACATCTAAATAAAACTGGTGGTAATGTTATTATAAATGATTATGATACTATTCGCGTATTTTGTGACATAAAGTTATACCATAAAATTAGCAATAATAGTTATTTAAGCTTTATTCTGGATGATCTTGTATATTTTTCCTGACAATATTCGATAACTTACTAAATGACAACTGAAAATCATGCACAGAATAATTTTAATTTTTAGTGCCTTAATAAGGTAGCCTTAATAAAACCCGTCTCCATTTTGTGTGACTTTTGACATTAGATGCATGATCCAAATAAACACAACATAAAAAGTCATTTAAGTATATTGTTTAAAGTAGTCGTATTTTTTAACGATCCACCTGCTCTTTTGGTTTATTCTAGGCTCGTACAACTAATGCAAGTATCATTAACTTGGCGTGTCCTTTTAAAGACTTATTGTTTATTTTAAGCCGCTTTAAATCACATAGGTGATTGCAAATGTCAAGGTAAAATCCGGTGAACTTATATTTTTTATGTTTTTAGAGAAAGGTAAAATTCATCTATTTGGTGTTTATAATTCAACTATTATGAGAGTACATAAAAGAGTTAGTTCGATAAGCAGTTTTCCTTTATCTAATATTCAGCAACATAGCGTCAAATAGGGCTCTATTTGAGTGACAGTAATTATTTCTACTTATATTTTGTGAAGTATTTGTACCTATTCCAACTGAACACATATACAACTTTATCATGTTTTTTAAACTTTGCCTTAATATAACAACACTCTCATTTCGCTGTTGGTGTAGCACTAGCAGTACCAACACGTGCGACGTAGTCTCTCGTAAGAGAGAAGTATTGTAATCGCGAATAAATCGTCCTCACAGGATTTTACGAATCTTCATTTTTGGTCCACAAATGCAAAAAAAAACATGTATTCGCAATTCTGTCTCACGGTCTGTCTGCCTCTTCGCAACATAGCTAAAAACCAACTTACCCGATGGACTTCAAATGTCAAAAATTAAGAGTTATATGGGAATGAGCTGGTACATTTGGTACAAATCCGCAATAAAGCGGAACAAAATGACGGAAATGTAAAAACGTTATTACTAAAAAATGCTTATCCAGTTTACCTCAATTTTTCCACAAAAATCAAGTATTACGTTGGTACGAGTCTAAAACAGCCTGAAAAAATTATTTATTACTTCCCTCGTAAAAGGGAAGTATTGTAATCGAGAAAAAATCACTCTCCGAGATTTTTTCAGATCTTTACGTTTCAGGGTTCCGAGATGACGAAAAACATGTTTTCTCAATGCCGTAGGCCTGTCTGTCTGTAAGTCTGCTCGCGGCATGGCTAAAAAAGTACTTACCCGATTGACTTGAAATGTTGGTCACAAATTAAGGGTAATATGAGGATGACCTGGTAACAGTTTTGGTAGAAATCCAATATGGCGAAACAAAATGGAGGCTTAGTGAAATGTTAAAAAAATTATTATTAAAAAGTACCCATCCAATTTATCTCAAATTTTGAAAAACATCAAGTATTATGTTGGAATCAACTCGTAACATTTTGGTACGAATCGAAGATGGCGGAACAAAATGGCGGATTAATAAAATATTTAAAAATTCAGCCTGAAAAAAACTGCTTAATGGTTTGATTTCAAATTATGTGCCATAACTAATTGTAGTATAGGGATCAGCTAGTAAAATAGTAGTACTAATTCAAGATGGCCGAACAAAACGGCGGCTAAATAAAATGTTTGTAATCGTGAAAAGGTCACCCTCTCACTTTTACACATCTTTACGTTTTAGCGTCGCTAGATGCCAAAAAATATTGTTTTATCAACTCCGTTGGTCCGTCTGTCGGTCTTTCTGTCTGTCTCTTTGTTATCAGTTCGCGGCACAGCTTAAAGACTACTTACCCGATTGACTTTAAATTTTGGTCAAAAATTAAGGGTCATGTGGGGATGGCCTGGTAAGATATAATGGTAAAAAAGATATTAAAAAACTACTCATCTAATTTATCTGCAAAAAACATCTCAAGCATTATGTTGGCATCAACTGGTAACATTTTGGTACGAATCAAGGATGGCGAAACAAAATGGCGACTTAATAAAATATTTAAAAATTCAGCCTGAAGAACTACTTAATGACTTGATTTCAAATTATGTGCCGTAACTAATTGTTGTATAGGGCTGAACTAGTAAAACTGTGTCTCTAATTCAAGATAGCTGAACAAAATTGCGGCCAATTTTCGCAATCGTGAAAAAATCACCGTCTCAGGTTTTACATATCTTCAAGTTTTAGCGTCCCTAGATGCCAAAAAACATGTTTTATCAATTCCGTCGGTCCATCTGTCAGTCTGTCTGTCAGTTCGCGACACAGCTTAAATACTACTTACCCGATTGACTTCAACTTTTGACCAAAAATTAAGGGTCATATGAGGACGACCTGATAATAGTTTGGTAAAAATCCAATATGGCAGAACGATGTTAAAAAAAATTTTGTTAGAGTGGTGTATTATTTGGGGTTAAGACCCAGTAAAGAAAAAAGTATTTTTTGAATTGTCGACGTTTCGCAACTTTATTATTGCATCCTCAGGACACATATATAGTTTCTCTATCCTGCATTGGTCCGCAGATATTTCCCAGATATTACGTTTCTATTTTCTATTTCTATTCTAT
This sequence comes from Kuschelorhynchus macadamiae, assembly GCA_030620095.1. Lineage (NCBI taxonomy): Eukaryota > Metazoa > Arthropoda > Insecta > Coleoptera > Curculionidae > Kuschelorhynchus > Kuschelorhynchus macadamiae. Next base: position 190,978 of record JAUTXW010000556.1, on the reverse strand, counting down.
TATTTGGGGTTAGGGTCCAGTAAAAAAACAAAAGACTTTTTTTAAATTGTTGACGTTTCGCAACTTTATTGTTGCATCGTCAGGACATATATATATAGATTATATATCCTGCATGAGACCTATATTATCAGTCTTTACCTATTATGTCTGTCCGCCGATATTTTCGAGATATTAAGTTTCTAAATGATTTTCTTTAACAAGCCTCTTATTGTTAGAGTGGTGTATTATTTGGGGTTAGGAAGTATCTGCAGACCAACGGAATAGGTAAAGACTGATAATATGGGTTTTATTTAAGATGGCGAAACGAAATGGCGGCCAAATAAAAGGTTTAAAAAACAACGTAAAAAAACTAAATCGGGTTACACTTCACTATTCCTAACAAATGGAAAAAATCATAACGAGGGAAGTTCCTGATAAAGAAATTTACCGATTTTTAAATTGGTAATTTTATGCAAGAATTAAGTGTGATATAGAGATGAACTGTTAATAAAATGTTTATAATCGTAAAAAAATCACCTTCCCAAGCTTTTACAGATCTTTACGTTTTAGGGTCCCTAGATGCCAAAAAACATATTTTCTCAATTCTGTCGATATGTCTATCAATGCATCTATAGAGATGAGCTGGTAAAATTGTGGTACATTTTACAATTCCTAGATGTGAAAAAAATTCTCATTTCCGTCGGTCTGTCTCTCTGACATTTAGCGGCATAGCTAAAAAAACTACTTATCCGATTTACTTCAAATGTTGTTCAAAAATTAAGAGTTATATGAGGATGACTAGGAAATATTTTAATAAAAATCCACTTTGGCGGAACTAAATAGCGGCCTAGTGAATTATTAAAACAATTATTATTAAAAAGCTAATTATCCAATTAATCTCAAATTTTGCTCAATAATCAAGAGTTACATAGGAATTAATAGTTACATTTTGGTACGAGTTCAAGATGGAAAAACAAAATGGCGTTTTAAAAAATATTTAAAATATAACCCTGAAAAAACTACTGATTAGATTGATTGCAAATGCTGTGCAAGAATTAAGTAATATATAGAAATAAACTAGAAAAATTGTAATACGAATTCAAGATGACAAATAAAATGTTTAAAAAATCAAATTTTGAACAAAAATTAGATGTTATGTAGTGATAAACTAATAAAATTTTGGTACGAACTCAACATAACGGAGCAAAATGGCAATCTAATAAAAACTTTTTAAAATGAGTGTAAAAAAACTACTTATTCAATTTATTTTAAATTATAACCAAAACTGAAGTGTGGCGTAGGCAGAAACTAGCAAAATATTGGTTAAGGCAAAAGTAAACTGCAGAGGTGGTTTATTACTATATGTTTGCAAATCAGGTAGGTAAATTGTAGCCGAATGTCATGACGGAAATAATTGGTGAACCTGGAAACATACCACTGTTTTACAAAAAGTTTAAATTTTATAAACAAGGAAATCTAAAGTCGGAGGAAAAAAAGTGATACTTTACTGTGAGGAAGTGATGTACAAAAATATGTATTGTCGGGGAAGGAGTAGACAGATTGTTATGAAGAATTGATATGGAAGACAGTCATAAGTCTAACGAAAAAAACTGCAGAATCAAATTAGTAGCCCAGCTTGCAAGAGGAAGACTCAAGTTGATTTTTTGCACGCCCCACACTGGTCGATTTTGCCAAAAACATGGCATAAATTAATCTGATGTATTTTGTTGGGTTTTATTGAGTAAAATATGTTTGGTTTGGTACAATAAGTCATTAAAATTGTTTTCTTGACAATTTTTTAAATTTTATTTTATTATACAGGGTGTTAAAATTAAAATTATTGCCTTATTATTAGATCAGAGCATCTTTTATATATAACGAGCCTGTAAAAGGTCTAGAAAAATATACCTTGCTCTAAGATATGATGATCTAAACTAAATTAACCTTAGTACTACTGTTGACAGTATCCGAAATACAGGGTGTTATTTTTTATAATACCTTTTTTCTTTTATATAACTTTATATATAATATATTTCTAAAGATAAGTTATTTACATTTTGGAGGCAGGATAGTGGTCCCAATGGCTTCAATACCCCTATAATGAATTTTATAAAACATACCTAGTGTTGTTTTATCGGGGCCAGTTAAATACCACTGAATGCTCTTGCTTGGAAAATCAAAATTTCCATTCTGATTTTTCTAAAATCTATTATTCATGTTTTGCTCTCAATATATAAACATAAAGATAAGATAAAGATAAAGATAATTTATTAGTGCCAATTACAATAGTGTTTGCACAAGTCAATAGAAATATATACAACACAAATAACAATGTGCTTTTGCTTAAACTAGTATACAGTATATTGAGAGCAAATTAGACATATACATATATAAAAGCTATCATAAAAGTATTGTAAACCTTAGAACTAAGGCCAGTAACTTTATATCCATATCAATATTTTTACATTATAACCTTACGAAAAATACTCCAAACATCCGAAATCAGTAAGAATTTACTGACTGTGATTAACATTTCGACAGTAAAACATTACAGAAATCAGATACAACAATAAGAAAAAATACTAGACGTGTTTTTACATATTATATTAAGAATAATCCGAACGATACTTTCTTGTACCCACTAATATCCATTTATATTGTACAACCAGTAATTATGGAAATGTTTCGTTATAATCATTGTAATTCACAAAAAAAAAAACATAATAATATGTATATTAAACACAAACAATTCTTAGGTAACTTACAGGTCCATATAATGTTTTACTATATTTTTGTTTTTTATTTTAAATAAAAATATGCCGTTATTTGAATAGAATTGTCACATTTTCCAATAATTTAGGTTAGGTAAATTTCAAAACTATTCGATGGGTAACTATCTATAAGAAATAATGTATGAGATTTCCAAAACACTAAACCGAAAAGTATTTTTTTTTAATAAATCCATAATGAAAACTAGATACAAGTGGAAAACTTTGATCCCAAGGCGAGCAAACCATAAAAATGTCAAATCCTTATTGGTCGTAGTACCTATAATAAATTAAAACAAAAAGCAAAAAAAATAGTATATACAAATATTATTGAAAACTAATTTCAGACTCGAATATTAGAACCCATCAGAATCATCATCTGGCAAAGTAAAATTTTCTTTACTGTACTCAACATTTGGAGACTTTAATAAGGTAACTGCATCCGGACTGAAATTTTTTCCATGTTTGGGTGGAATTGATCGTTGACTTGAAATGAGTGGATCTGACGAAACAAGGAGGCGATTGAAAGTGTTATGCAAATTGTCAGTTCTCGAAGTTTTTCTGGGAAAATTTAATCGGTAATTTTTTATATCTTTATTTCTCGTCTCCTGTGCTTCCTCAGATAAGCATCCTACTGGAATTATAAATTCACTTATAATTTCTGATCCGTGGAGCAGAACTCGATGGACGGTGGTAGGCATAGGATACCAAGGGTACAATAAAGAAAATAATTTAGCCGTATCAATTGAATATTTGTTGAATTTTTCAATGTCAATTTCATATCGAGACGACAAAGTCTGCAATATGACATGAAATCTATTTATAATTTGGAGGTCAATTTGGCAAATTTCGGAAACAACGACAGCATTTTCAAAGAATCTAGGTGCAGTGTTGCCATCATTAGACGAGCCAAAACCAGGTTTCGGTTTATCAACAATTAACCCTAAATTAGAATGTAGCTGCTGCTGTATACGTTTCTTTGAGCTTGCCACATTTAGTTTATCATCAGGGTTTTTCGCTTGCCACTTTTTTACCTTAAATTTATAGACTAAATGTAGCAAACACTCAAAAAATCGTATCCAGGAGTGCAATGTAGATAAGCCAAATTTTAGATAATCTCGATTTATGATAGGTCAAGATAATATTTGTTCAATGTTATTAAATTCCTTCGGCGTTGCACCACATAAAAAACATTTTTAAATAGAATTGTTGTCCGTTATAGCATTTCCAACCTTACCGTCTATCATTGTTAATAGTTTATACTTTACTTGGACAAAAATACCACCCAAACTATAACTAAAAGGGATAAGGCTATTGATCTGAAAATACATGTGCTTCTTTTCATTTACTATAAATTCTTTAGTTTCTTTAGCAAATTGAACCTTAATGGGGCGACAAAACCTTGTCGAGGAAGGCCTGCAATTTGCCAGATTATGATATCAGGTTTGCTATTTCGCTCTAAAGTAAGTCTGATGGGTACTAGAGAAGTAAAAAAGATGCTGGAATCGGAATTACTGATATTAAAACTCTGTTTGTATTCTGAAAGTCCTGAAGAACCATCAAAACCCCATTTACAAATTAAAGTTAAATCGGTCAATTTTTCAATGACATTTCGATGTTTCAGGACATCTCCTTGTGTTTGAAGCAATCTTAGACATGTATGATTAAGTAGATTTTGAAAGGGAACTTCAGCCTAAGATTCTCTCACAACAATTCCATCAGGGTAACATCTTTTTTTTGCCTCTAAGACCTGGTTATATGAAGGATATATGGAGCAATTGTGGTTTAAAGCTTGTATTCTTATGAATTTATATTGGAATTTTGATAGCTTCGCTTCAACCATCAATGAAAGAGCTTCGTCTCCAGTAAGTCCGGAATAAAAATATTGATTATTTTTATTTAAAGCAAGGAGAAAATCGTCTGCTTTTGCATGCTCCTGATTTATTATTTTTAATAATTTTGCCGCACTAACTTTTTTTTCGCTCCTATACTTTTTTGGACACCATAGACTAATTGTTCTGGACTAAAATTTTGGCGTAATTTTTCAGTTTTTTGTCTTTTTGTTCCCTCATTACCTTCTTCGAATTTTAGTTTTTTTCGACCCCTATTGCCACCTTCATTACGATTACGAGAAAATGAAATTCTAGTTTCAAGCCATACACTAAATTCTTCAAAAAATCTTTGTTTTCTTCTGTTTGTAGAATTCCATTTATTCTTAAATTTATAATAAAAGTTATTCAAAGTTTTTATAGCCTCAGTGGTTAATGATGTATAGCCCGTCAGTTTTAAAATTCTGCCTTTTAGTCTTAGGAATTTGGTATTTAGATTTTTTTCCGGGAAAGTTATAATAATTTCACTTAGTTGTCGGTAGCTTAATATCAAAACTCCATATTTGCCTGTGAAAGAAATAAAAAAACCACAGATAGCGAATTATTTTTGGTGAAATTAATTAGAATCTGAAATTATCCGTATTTATTGGGTAAACGCGCGATAATCTTTTTTCAGTTTTAAAAATATGCTTTTTAATACCAAAAAGCTGTTTTTAAAAATATCATAACGCTTTATTAAAGAACATGCGAAACCTTTTAACCTTTCGATGATTTTATACATTTTTATCTAAAATTAACGACTATACTTGGATGTGACGGATAGTAAACCTTGGTTTAATTACTATGTATTTTCCTCTCGGCATTTTTCGGCAACGTTTGTCAACAGAAAATAAAAGAAGGACGTAGACGCAATTAAAAAATATATATGCGATAGGTGAAATAATAAACAAAATGACTTTTCAATTTTGAAATCAAATGAAATATGCCAAAAAATATACTCCTATTTATAAGTTACTAAAAATTGTCCAAAATTTAAATATAATGTTATGACTTACAATATTTCTAAACAACATACCTTGCTCGTTGTTTTCCATGATAAAACAAACTTGGCTATTAATAATAACAAATTTAATTTATTTACTAGGAAACCAACTTTATTACAATAAAGTGAATCATTTTTGTTAATAAAGTATTCCATTGAAAGTATTTGCCACTCACGCTTTGCGAAATGGCCATTATGTACCGCTGGTATTATGTTTGTTAATCGGCAAAAACACAGTCTTTTGATAAATGTGTCCAGTTATTGCAGAGTGTAAAAATATAGGGTTTGCTCTAAAACCGTCGAAAATAGTAATTGTCTTTAAAATTTTATAATGCTATTGCAAATGTACGGCCTGAAGCGGCTATAGTAGGATGCAGATTTCACTTAAGTAAGGCTCGGTGGCGTGAAATTCAGGAACTGAAGCTCAGTTCAGAATATAGAAATAGAGATTCAAATATAGACAAATTCTTAAAATATACTATTGGACTGCAATATCTGGAACCAGAACTTGTTGGTGATTGTTTGGTATTTGATCTAGGCAAAATTCAATCCGATGATGAGGGAGTATCTATCGAAATATATTGATTATTTAGTAGATTGTTATATATGTATCTGTCGTACAACAAATGTATGTGAGTCATTTCACTCATTTTCAAATAAAAGCTCTGACTGTCGTCATCCAAATTCACATATTTTTGTTAAAACACATTTGCAATTTCAAATTAACAATTATATACAAATAAAAGGTTATAGCTTGAAAGAAAAACATAATAGCCTAACAAGAATTAAATCTGCGTTTTGAAATATAAGAATACATTTATATAAAAATAAAGTAATCGACAGGCTTACGTTTGCAAAACAAATTTGCCACCATTTTTCTAATACTGTGGAATATAAGTAATAATCGTTTTGGCAGTCGAATAGTTTAGGTTTAGTATAACCCAATGAACTAAATTTGTTAATTATAGAAATAATTTTAATGCCTGTTTTATTATTTCCCCGCTGCAGTTTATCTATGATCTAGGAAAGTACATGGGTACCAAGAGCTGCAATCTATCTAGACCCTTTCAAAATCTCATTACTGCAATTTATCACCGCCTATTGCTTCGATCCAACATCGTAGAACAAAATGGCGCCGATTAAAAATGTAATGAAAAGACAGTATCTATGGGTTACTAAATGATTTTATGCGGTACTGAAATGGGTCATACTACACTAATGCCATTATAAAATGAAAGATTCATAACGAGGGAAATACCGGGTAGAAGAAATTTACCGATTTTTTGGTTTCTGTTAGTTTGTGATTTGACATCAATACCCGACCCGGTATGTTTGTAAAAAATATGATGATCCTAAAGATTTGGTAGACTTCCTTCTTGTGATTAAAACATATTTTCCCGATTGCCTTTGAAACACAAAGTTAAAATTAAAAAAAGGCAACCTACGTCCAACTTGCTCATGAAGAAAAGCGGGAAGTGACAGGTTTGTGCGGTGTTTCTAAGCAGTTTTGCACACTAGTTATAAATGCGAAACAGGAAGTCTTTTTATTTGGACAGTATTAAGTACAAGATAATACAACCCGCCAATCACGTCGAATTCCAAGTCCATGTATCCTCGACCAGTGTTAATCAAAAATTATTTGTTTTTTCAGCATATCATAAAATTAAATATTATTCAATAAATATCAATGAATGTTATACCCAAAAAAATACAATTGCTGTACCAAGACAAAGCCTATCCATGAAAAAAGATGCTAATATTGGAATATTGCTTATATTGGAATATTGCTTATGTGCTTATGACGTGTCAAGCTTTAGTTATCTCCTATATTATATTTAAGGATTAAACGTTATTAACAAAGTAAATATTTGACACCTTGGCGATCATTGATAAAAGATAATAAAACCACGAAATCAGCAAATTCAACAATTTTTAAACGCCTTTTTTAATTTTCAAGAGAATTTATATTTCGAATGTTTTGCAAATATCTGAAGATATTTTTTCTTTTTTTTACATGCTTACAAAATTAAAAGTACCTAGTTCGCTCGAAAATAAAAAAGAGTTCAAATCTATATATAACAACTATAGCTAAATATTCGTTGCAGGAAAAATCTGTTACAGAGAAATTCTAATTTTATAGTCGCAAACCTGAAAAGAACGGAATATAATAATACGATGGTTAAAAAATCTGTAACAATTTTTCTCTAGCTTGGGTTAGGTTTTTAAGGCATTTATATAAATGGAATAATTTAGTGTGAGACTAAACATTTCGTAAACTAGAAAAATTAATTCATAAGTGAAAATTTCGACTTAACGGCTTTCGTCTAAAAGGTAACCACAAAATTTAAAATACATATATAACCTAGACACTGAACTTAAAAGAGTCAAATATATTATTTTTAATTTTTAGTATTTTTGTTTTGGAGTGGATTTTTAGCGTAGTATTCAGATGGCATTTCTTCCTCAGAAACTAATCCAATATTATGAGGGGTACCTCACTCCTTTTAATCACTAAAGTCGTTTTGTTGGACTTGCATTGTCTTCATTATTTTTGATTCAGAACAAAAATCTCGAATAGTAACTATCTCTAATCCTTGCCAAGTGTAAACAAAATTCTAACTCTAAAGCTACAGGCTTATATACCAGGGGTGTTCGGTGATGCGTGAAGTCTCCGCCCCCTGGTTACCTGAACCACGAAGTTTTAGGAGATCAGTTTGAGCTAGAAGCAGCTTCCATATGTTTGGAATATCAACGGTAAGTTTACTGAAGATGCCTCCATTTCTTCCTATCAAAGCTGCCTCTATAAATTTTTGTTTTCGCCAGTGCTGCTCCCTATGCAAAATTGACTTGACCAGAAGTGTTTTCTGCTCTGCCCGATCTTGACGTCTCACCCTTTTTAGTATGAATAAAATGTACTCCAATGTACGATGAAACAACACTCACCCTGGACTTGGTTTTTCTTTTTTCTTATGATGTATTTCCCGATTTGAAAGCGATTTTCATGTTGAAATCCTGGCAATTCTCCGAATATTTTCAGATATAAGATATTGTAAAAAATGGTGTTGTTTCTTGTAGATAGGAATATGTCGTATATGTTGATCATTTTGTAATTTTGATAGTGTATTACTTATCAATCTCTCAAATTAACCATTCTGCAACAGATATTTTTTTTGTTAACAATTTCTGCATCATCAACTCGTATTATTACAAGTTGTTACAGTTCTGTTGTACAGTGTTGTTATGAGGCCTTTTTTTGTTGCTGCAGAATGGTTAGAACCCAGGTTAAGATATTGTCCAGTGTGTGTGGGTTTTCGGTACACTGTAGTTCTGATGTCCTCTGCAGATCGCTTAACTAAAAAATAGTTTTCCTTTATCTCCATTGTAAACTTAATACATGTTGATATGCTATTTAAGTGTTAAAAAATTCTATCAAATGGCCATCATTGCCTCTATTAGTTTTGAGTGTCTTCTGACGAAACTCAAATACTTATATCTTATATTATTATATTATCTTATAAACGGCCACATTCATGATTGGTTGAATAGCTTTCTCCATAGACGCGAACAAGAAACTATTCTTAAATGTGCGGGCAACACACTGGTATCGGATTCTGCTCAAATAACTTCCGGGTTTTCTCAGGGATCTGTGCTGGAACCCCTTCTGTTCGCCATTGCGGTGGCTGATTTACAGTTTGCGCCTAAAACATGCAGTATTCATTTTTTTGCTGATGACGTCCAACGTTTCTGTAGTTTTGCCCCAACTTCCATGAGTATTGCTGGTGAGCTGATTAACCAGGATTTGGATTCAATATCTTCTTAGACAAAAAACAATGGTTTAATACTGAATCCTGAGAAGAGTCAGCAGATGTTGATTGGTTCGCCTTATTTTCTGGGAGATGCGATTGGACTAAGTCTAAAGATCGATGGACGTGAAATCCCTTGTTGTAGAGTTATCAAGAGCCTTGGGCTACTTCTTGATTCAAGGCTTAAATTTGAAAATCATGTCTCGCTGGTGTGTCGTAAAGTATTCCTCAGTCTTAAATCTCTATATAAATTTAAAGATCTACTGGATGATAATATAAAGAAAATGCAAGTCAACTATTTGGTTTCATTTTCATTATAGAGATGTCGTTTATGGACCTTGTTTGACGAATGAGTTTACAGAGAATGCAGAAATATTGCATATGTTTTATAGTTCAAACATATTCTCATATCACCCCTTTTTATGAAAAGCTAAACTTGTTCAAATTGAACGAAACGAGATTTGTTTATTTCGTCTGTTTTGTGTTCAATGTGATCAACTTTCAGACTCCCAAGCGTTTAGCTAAAAAACTTGTTAGAAAGAGCGATGTCCATGACAAACCGCTTTGGGGAGTTTATACTAACTTAGGCATCCCCCGGCCTAAAACTTTTCGGACAGACTTCTCTTATCTCGCACCCTATGCTTACAACCAAATCTCAAGACTATTGCCAAGATTGATTTCTAAATCCAAGCTCACTGTGAAATGAACACTGGAGCAGAAGGTCAGACAACGTCTAAAAGCTTTTAATCTTAATATGTTTTAATTATGTATTTTTTTGTGTTTAGTTTTCCTCCTAATGTTTTTATCTATTTTGACATGTGGGTCCTGGTTGTTAATACCACTATCTAGTGTACCTTATACCTTTGAGTAATAATGACTTTGTATTTTTTTTATCTCTACACAATAAATGTTTTTGAATTTGAATTTAAATTTGCAGTCCAAATAATAAAAATATCATACACCTACCTAAGCCAAAATTTAGGATAGTTTTGGGCCGTATTTATTGCGTGCTCTTCGAAACACTGCATATAAATATTAGCTAGCAACGTTGTGTAACCAAAACAGTACAGACAATGCGAGTCCGACAGAACGAATTTGGTGAACATTCTAAATTGTCTATCTTTAAAGATTTGTCAAGTAAATAGACTATTGCAACATCATATGCAATAGCCTATCCTACAGTTGATACAAAAATTATGTTAGCAGATGACACATATATATTTATCTGATCAATATACTGACTGAACGAAAAATTACTCTATCGCAGACTTAACTTAAGGTGTTCGTTGACCATTTTAGATTTGAAAGTGAGCAAAACTATCCTTTTATTAGAACGTTAATCAACCAATACATCAGGTAAAATCTATTCTGTTCTTGGGAATAAAATCTTTTATGGACTGTATGGTCTAGATACGTTGACTCAAATTGCAAAAAGTAGAGTCAGGCGAGTTTTGTTATAAGATTAGTAAAAATACCGTCTCAACATATTAAAAAACGTTTATTATGGCATAGCGTGTGTGTGTGACTTACGGGATAATTTTGTGGCTTCTACTGGATATTTAAAAAATGTTCCGCACGGGTAAAAAAGATAGTTCGTATAATGAAAAGCGTTAAAGTCCAAATGATGCACTGTCGGCTCATTATTATAAAATAAATCTCTAAAAAACTGTTCATTGAAGACATTCAAAACAATATTGCGTGTATATGTGTTTTTCATTAGCACTAGTTAGATAAATTGATACAGGTTTTTTTGCTTTATAATGCGGCTTACACAGGGTTTTAGAACTTTTTAATCGTCAGTTACCATTCTGAATGTTTTATTTTAATGACAAGTTTGGTAAGTTCAAAATTATGTGATCTATGGTGCGTTTTCTTTAGGCGGTTTTGCTCACATTCGCTTTTTCCACCGAGATAGGGCAGCATAAGCGTGCGATGTTTACAATTGCCTTTATGACACGTTAAAAGAAAAGCAAGCATCAGAACAGAAATGGTAATCCAAATATGGTAAACACCTAAAATGTGATTTAAATTCTTTATCAGTAAAAGGTGGTATAACGTAATCTACGTAATTTTTTAAACGTATTCTGATTGTCTTTGTCGGCAAGTACGGGCTAGACAATCTTATAAATCTTGAATATGAAGATCATCATTTTTCTTTTCACCATTATTAAACATATCCACTAGAGATTATACGAAAATAAATATTGCTTTATTAGATGCCATTTTCCAGTCAACATTTTCGATTCTCTCACAATTTGCTGCTATAACGTCACCGCTGAAATTCTGAAGAAACCACTAAAGATAGCATTTTAAGCGTATGCGCTCGGCGTGTAAACGTCTAAAGAAAACGTAAATAAACTTTTTAAGTAAGTAATATCAGTCGAAACACTCTATCGGAACGCAACTATATAATATGCTCAGAACAAGGAACTTGTCTAATGACAGCACACAACAAATCCAATACAATTACGGGAAATATCATCTCGCACAGAAATATGCTGTATTTGTATCTCATTAGCTCACAATTCTTCTCCGTGACCACATTTATTTAAAACTGCACCGATCTCGGCATATCGTTATTGCATAACAAATGTCAAGGCCGCGTCCATTGAACCCGACACCAATCGTTAAACTTTTCAACCGATAAATTATCATTTGTCAAATTAATGAGACTCTCTCGATCCTCTTCTCGTGTGAGATGGGCAATTATTCATACCGAAATTTATTCCTAATATAAATTTTAATATCCTCAATTATTATGTCTGTTAATTAGTACCGAAGAATGGGTTCATACAGAACTTACTAGCCGGGTTTAAAAAAATTATTCTTAAAAACTATTCAAATACAGACATTCCCACATTAATATTTGCATTAAAATAAATATTTTGTTACGCGAACATTGAGTTAACTTTTCTTTTGGAAAATGGCTTTCGGCAATTTTTGCTAAAAATCTGAGTGAGCATAACTCGGTTTAATGAATAATTTTTGAGTTATCTTTAAGGATAGAATTTTGAGACTTGGGCAGCGACCTCTGATTTGACTTGTCTTAGGTATAATATAAACTTTAAAACAAAACTCACGACGAGAGGCAATTACAGCAGTTACATGGTATATTCAAAAGTATAAGTAATTTACACCACACTACCAACAATTAATTACATTGTTGGGTTCTGACTTTCGTTGAAAAAAATACTGATTTATTCATGTTTCTAAAATACAGTTTTTTACATACGTCAAAAAATACTAACATACGTAAAAAAATAGACTAAGAATTCATTAAAACAAGAACAAACTTTGACAAGCTGCTAAGGCATAATTGCAGTATGACTGGAACAATACATGATAAGCCATTAACCATATGTTTTTTTAAGGTTGTTTAATTAAAATATTGCACTAGAAAGCTTTTTGCCCACTTGGTCCACATGAGAGTCAAATACTAGAGCTTTATCCAAGGGAACTCCCAACAATCTGTCGGAATTGATACCAATCACATCCTGACTGACTGATCTGTGTAGTGTCGAAATTATTTTATCAGTTTTATCAACATTTAAACTTAATCTATTTGATTTAAACCAAGTCTCAAATTTTAATAGGACTTCATGACATCTGAATAGAAAGAAATTGCAGGTTTTCATCTCAGACACTGACTGACTGACTATTGCCGTAGTATCATCCGCGAACATTATTAGATTCATATTCAATGTCGTTAGTGTAAATTAAAAACAACAGGGGGCTAAAATTGACCCCTGTGGCACTCCACCTCGACTTTTAAAGATTGTGAGAGAACACCTTCAGAGAAAGTCTGTTGTTTTCTATTTGACAAATAGTTCTTTATTAATCTTACAATCACGTCACTTACACCATAATACCCAAGTTTTAAAAGCATAATTTCACGGCATATACAATTGAAGGCCTTGAAAAGGTCACACAGGATTGCCCCTATATACTGACTATCCTCAAAGCCTACGACGATATACTCTATCATTGCCAATATTGCACTAGGTATTGACCCGCCACTGCGAAATCCAAACTGTCTATCAGTATACAATATGTAGATAACTTTTTATTTCAAGGATATTATCATCCCTAACTGGAACATCTCCTGCAGTCCCGCAGAAGCAATGATTCATTTTTTTCCATACGACCATCTGGATTTCGCTCTTATTAGAGCTTATCCTGCGGCCATATTCTAGTGAGTCCCGTGCAGGCAAGTGCAAAAAAGGAATTACAGAAACAAGTACTTCACTGACTAGTAACCCAACCGGCATTGAATTACAATGATGACTCCTGACTTGCGTTAGGAGAAATGATAAGAGCCTCCAGTTTTACCCCCATAGTATTATTTATTAAAATGAAGAACTAGTAATTTGACTTTTATTAGATAGGTGTTTTTTTCCCAAATAGGTACTCTGGGATTAAAAATAAAAATAAGTTAGAAAACTAGAGTTAATCAGTGAAAACTGTGTCATTTGACTAATGTACTAGATATAGATTATGAGGAGAAAGATTCTCTGTTTACCACCTTATACTTTTATAGTGCAGTTTTTATCATAATTTTTTTTTACTTTTAAAAGTAATGCGTCTGGTTTTATCTGGAGTAATGTCAAGAACTTCAGTCGTTACTAGTAAAAGATCAATATGTAGGGTATGCCATTACAGTAGACATTAAGGCATTTTTTAACACGAGTCATAATAATTAATTTTATAAAGCCTGGAGCTTGTGAGAAACCCTGCTGTAGTAGGTTTTATTTTCTCGTTACCATCAGAGCTATAATGAGAAAACTGACTATGCGAAATATTATGAATCAGAAGTTCATTTTACATGCAAATACACTTTTTTCGAACCCTGTATATGCAGGTACTACTGACATATCTTTACGATCTGATTATTAGTTTTAATACGCAATGGTAATTAAAAAAATGGCATTTTTGTAAAATAAACCTGCGTTTTAAAATATTTAGCTTTTTTTCACCGCAAGTACTATCATAATGTGTACATTGCATGTATGTTTGGTTATATTTCAAATGAGGTCTACAAGCTTAACAGAGATATTGAAAAATATTGCATATAAAAGTTTTATGGTTTTCTCTGAACCATCAGGATTTGCTAAAACGTATACCTAATGACTTTAATTACTGTGTATGTTCTCTTTCTAACACATTGCCCCTTTGACAAAATCTTGCCATAATTTTTGTCAAATATCTTGATTGTCTTTAAAGATAAAAGTATCAAACCATGCCGATTTATTGAAATAATATTATACATGGAGCTTGTATACAATATTTTTGATATCTCTAAAAGTTAAGCTTATAGACCCTGTTCAACATATAACCAAGACATCGAACGGAATTTGATTCAAAGCTCCACCTTACACCTGCAGAGGAGGGGGGACAGAACTGCAAATAACTTATACAACAACCAATATAATGTCTTATTAACGCAATATATAGGGAAAGTATTGAAATCGCAATCATTTTCCCAAAATATCACATCACTTGAGATTTTTCGACGTTTTAGAGTCCCCCTAGTTTACAAAAAATATATTTAAAAAAATGTCTGTACGGATGTGTATGTATGTAAACAAAATTTTAGCTAATGATAACTTGAAAACGATCAAATCGATTCGTTTCAAATTTTCATCAAATAGTCTAGGTCAGTGTCTCGCAGGAATAAGATTTTGGGTAACATGAGCGTAGCTATTCCATATTTCTAAGGCGTATAAAAAGGTACGAAATTAATATTTTTAGAACGCACAAACCCATAATAGCCAAATTGGAACAGAAAATAGTTAGGGTAAATGTTCTCACATTGAAAATTGTGGAACTCATTGGCATAGATATTTGATTTTTTTTTTGATTATTATATTATTATTCGAAAAACGGCGAAACACGTCAAAGATGTTTTTTTTGTATACAAAATATTTTTTGTCCACTATGCAGAGTAGCCCTAAGAGGATGAATTTGTATATACATTTATTTTTCCATTAAACAGGATATGAAGCAGTCCCAAAAAACGAAGATATTTTTTTTAAAACGGGTAAAACTCCTTTAATCTCCTTGTATATTTTTACCACTATACAGGGTAGTCTTAGGAAATACAAGAGTCCCTTAAAAATGCATATATTTTTATTTCCGTAAGGCTTAACTTTAAAAAAAAAACGGTAAAAGAGGGCAAATTTATTTTCTTTTTTTTTATACATAACCAATTTTTTCCTTTATATTGGGTTTATTTAAGGCCTCGAAATAGCTCCCTAAAAACAGAATATAAATTCCATTTTTTTAAGGGCCTAAAACGAAAAATTTTAATAAACACTATGTTTGCCAAGGCACATTTTTTTAGATTGCGTCTGCTGTTTGCTATAATATTTAAGATACATTTCGACTGACAGTGGCGTGCCGAGTTGTTAGGGGACCCCTCGCAAGACTTTTCTTGGGGGGGCCCTGCATAATTTCTCCAAAAAAAAAATGTCATAAATGTATTAACAAAAACCATAAGATAAAAAAAATTACTTTAGTAAAAATAGAAATAAAAAATAGAGAAAAAGGAACAAACTATATACATTTTGAGCTTAATAGGTATAGATAAATTAACAAAAGTTAAACAAATATTAAGCAAATATTAAAAAATAATAAATATACTCTGGTTCAAGCAAAACAAAGAAATAATAAAAAACAAAGAGTACAGAATCGTTTTCTTTGGCGGTAGATTAGACTTTTTTATTTTTGTATCGACTAGATAAATACTATCAACTAGTTCGTCAATATTTACATCTCTAGTCCTTTCGTGCTCTATTCAGAAAAGAGCTAGAGAACTAAGACGACTTTGAGTCGTGGCCAACTTTGAGTCAAGGGCATTTTTATTTAATTTCAACTTTGAAAATAATCTTTCCGGTATATATCGCGAAATCGATATCGAAATTTCGAAATCACAAAAAAAACGCCGCCGAAATCGCTCCCAAAATCCTGCAATTTCCGAAATTGCTGTACATTTTTTAGTTAGTGAGAGACCCCTCGGTTTGTTTCGACGCAGTGGCAGTTTTTGAATACTGATAAAATTTAGTATTTTATAATATTATTTTTCTATATTAGTTCGACACTTTCACAGCAAACACACCAGTTCAAAATTCTATTATATTCATAAATATTGAAATGAATTGGATTGGGCTTCTTCAACCGAATATTAAAAGCAGTTTACAAAATGTCTATTTTGTATGTTTTTCTTTTAAATAGAACTTACATTATGCTGCTGACAATGGCCATACAACGCCTTCATTAATATTAATGCATTCTTAGATGCACTTGCACTTGACACCTCTTTATTACCTGTTACCGGTAGCCATACAAGCAACAAGCAACGGCCTAGAAAATATTCCAAAATTATGAGTGGTTTCTAAGGGCAATAAACTTGTTTGGCTTTCTCATATTACAAACAACTAACAAAAAGGAAATATTGAAATATTTTATTTTAGACCTTGTGCTAGTAGAAGAATACAAATTGGTGCTTAGTATTTTTATTTCACTAGTTGGTATCCTATTTAATTTACCTTTTACCCGGTACTTCCCTCGAATATTTCCTTTTATTATGAGTTATTATTATTGTACACAAAATAACACAGATAATTTGTAATTTGCGTTTTCTTTCATTTTTGCAGACAAGATAAAAAAAGGAGGGATCTCTCCTTACAGGTTGTTATGAGTTGTCAGTACATATATTAAATTCGCACTATCCAAAACATTTACGCTCATAATTTGCGCATAATGTTTATCAAAAGAACGAAAGTTTATATTTTTTCAAATTTGGAGCTTTTTTCTGCATTACTGTAACGTAAAACCGTAACTAACTTTGTGCTCGCCTTTGTTGTAGGTATATTTCAGGGAAATACTTGTATATGTTTTATAACTTAGTTATATAAACTTAGTTATAATTTATTGTTTATTGTTATGGGAATTTATTGATTTTCTCAAGTGTTTATTACTTTAAAGTTTTAGCAATAGCCGAACATAATGTAATTAAATAGACAATAATATATCATAATCACATTGAGTACATACAGATGTCATTTGTACATCTAGGTATTCTCTCAAATAACAATCATAAAATTATATGAATTACTGTTAAACTGTATTTATGCTAGGAAATGTAAACTTTGAAATGAACCATTAATAATAAGTTTCTATGAATTATATAATAAACCTTACAGCCCTACAACACCCCCAATAGGGGTGGTGGAGAATTATCAGGAAAGATTCAAGGTAAATTAAAAAAACTCATTTTGACAGTTTAAAAATGAACTAAATATTGAATTCTAAAATCGTTTTGGGAAAAGAGTATATATTACTTAGTTTTATATTGAAATTAATGAATCGTAATGTTTGTGCACATCAGAAAAAAAAATCTGGGAAATCTGCAGCTGCCGATAAGAAGCCTATTTCATGGTCAAACAAAATACAGGGTAATCTGTTCAAAATATAAATTGTTTTTTTCGTAACACTTTATATGCCCTAGAATATTCGTAGAAAAAAAAATTTCAACCTCATCAAAGAAAAAAAAAATAAAGAAAAAGTTCGTTTTCAGTGAAAGTCCCAATACTAAATTAAACAACTAATACTTTAACTTTTTGTTCTGATTATCTCAAAAAATACGTTTTATTTTAATTCAATCTATAATGGATTTTTATTTTGTTAGTAGTTAAGGAATTGTCCCCCCCCCCCGCGATAGTGATAAAAAACGTTTTGCTAGAATCATAAGATTTAAACTTTTATTACATTATTTAACAGAAACAGAAAGATAAAGTTTTGAAAAATGTTTTACCCTTCTGCTGACAGTTTTTATACAAAATATACATTCAAGTTTTTTGTTTGCCACATCCAATCCAATGTACAATTTTCAAAAACTATCCTTAAAACTGGGGCATATCTAACTTTGTTTTTTAAGTTATACCATTTTGAATGAAATATTACAGAATATTTAGTTTTATCTATTTTTATCCATAGTTTAAACTGTTTTACAATCTTACCAGTATATTTTTTTTATTTTCAACATATATTTATAGTTCCTAGAGTAAATTACAGAAAGGGACCCTGGAATTACAAAATTGACCTATCTATCTCTGTTTAACAGTTGATTTTTGGGCTAAATTTCCATTCAGTTGGATTTTTTAACATTTCCTCAGGCCGCCATTTTGTTCCGACATAATGGATTTATCCACAATGTTTTCCAGTTTACCTCTATATCACACTTCTTTGAGCACATTTTGAAGTCCTTTCGATAAGTAGTCTCTAAATAATGATTTTTTTACATTTTGTGTCGCCGCCATATTGGATTTTTTCCAAAATGTAACCATTTCATTGCCTTATGACCCTTGATTTTTTACCAAAATTTTAAGTTAATCGGATAAGTAGTTTTTGAGCCGTGCCGGAGTCCAGAGACCAGAAAACGGAAAGGTCTGTAAAAAGTCCGGAGGATGCTTTTTCACGACTACAATACTTCCCTCGTAGGAGGGAAGTAAAAAAGAAACTAGGTTTTTGAAGCAATCCAGAACAAAATGTAATCACATTTAATATAGCATCAGGATCAGTAACATTTAGTGGCGTCAAACTACCTGAAATTTTCGCGAAAAAAGAATACGTCTTTCTCTCGGATTTTTTTGCAACATATTGGTAACATCTCACAGGAAAGTAATCCTACATTTTTGCCTTGCACGACGACCGGAAGTCATGTTTCTGACTTTTGTAGAAATTGACAAGCTTTTTTAACAAAAAGATAAGCTTCGCGGACTCATTGGTCCGGCCGAGCCAAAAAAAAACAATTTCGTCGTTTTTAAATTCCAGATAAAGCTGCGCAGCTTTCAGAGTTCTATGTCCAATACATAAGCAACAAAACCACATAATTTAAAGAAGGAATTTTTTTCATAATTATACTTGTGATTAATTAATGTTGATAAAAACTAGAGCTCACGAATAGGCATATGACATTTTCATTATTTGAATATATAGAATGGATATAAATAGATACAGACTGCAATTCGATTTGAATTGCAGTCTGTAGCTTTTGTGCAAAACAGCCAAATTAAATTAAAAAAAAAGTTTTTATTCTCTTCAAAAAAATTATTAGAATAAAAATTCTATTTTTTAGTAAATATATATTAATATATCATGGATTTTTTGCTTTTCACTTTATTCTTCCATTTAAAATTGTAGCATTCATCTTTAATTTTTACACCAAACAGGCGCAAATAATCCCTTAAGTTTAAAAAAAATATTTATTAATAAAATGTTTTAGAGTTTTAAATATTTATTTTATAATGATATGTAGAAAAGAAATCAATTATACTACCAAATAATTACAAAAGCTTTTAATGTATTTTTGATTCGCGTTACATCAACGTCATGACGAGGATAACGTTATCCCTGTCTGGAACATGTCCTACAATGCCGTAGGCGCAATGATCCACTTCAGTCAAACGATGATCGCGATTTTTACAAAAATTACAAAAGCTTATTTTTAAACAGCAAAAAATGAAAAAGAAAAGTATGTACTAATAATATTTAGTTTTTAAATAAAATAAATTTTATTTTGAAATCATATTAAAAGAAAAGAGAGAAGAAAGGAAAACTGTTTGATATTTAAGAAATAATTAAAGATCAATGGGGCTCAAACCTGAATGTGATTCAGCTTAACTATACTATAAACTGTCTTTGGGGTCATGAATATACTCTTTCAACTCAAATGCTGACAGATGATGATTTGAAATAAACTGTAGTTTTTTCGAGACTATAATACTTCTTTTCAGTAAAGTAAGAAAATCAAAATCAAAATTATTTTAGTATAAAATATACATACATTGGAAGCGATATATTTAATTTGTTTGTTTATAGTAGCAGTATGGTTGGTCAACTGCATTTAGGAAACAGTTAATAAGCCTTCTCTGCAACAATGCAAAACCATTTAGATGAAAAACCAACCTGAATAACAGAATTCTTATATTCAAATATAAAATATGATCAGAGTTCTAAACAAAATAATAAACATTAAAATTCAAAATATTTTATATGTAAAAATATCGATTCAATTATACTATCATCCATTCCCCAGAGCTATGCTGAAATAACAGTACTCAAAATTATTCGAAAGAAAAAAACGAGTCACTATAAGAGCACAGAATGTCGTGGTAATCTGTTTTGCAAACTCACAATGGTTGATTTTACTGATATTAACCCTAAATCAAACAGGTTAATGTCAGCCGATATAAAGTTTAAAACAATATAAAGTAATCAAATTCTAGTTTATGATGAAAGGTAGTTTAGCAGCAGTGTTAATAAATGAAGCATATTCTTTTTTTTTCCTCTTAAATCCTGTTACACTTGGCAGCGTCACGTTAATAATATCACAGATTTTATAACTAGTTTTATTGACCTGAAAATGCGAGTTCAGTCATAAATAAACCATGACAAGAAACCTCTTGGAATCGATCGGATACCATTGGCTGAAGGTACTTCAACCCATACCAGTGGTCACTTGGAATGTGAAGTATTTACCTAACCTCAAAGCATACGCAGTTTTCTAAAAGCCTTTAATTGTATGTAAACAAGTGATTGTTTCGCGTTTAATCTATCTTAAGATTCTTAAGCGTGATTTAGATATGATAAATTGTTTCTCGGTACTTTTCCTAACTTGATGGACGTGGACTGCATGTAGGTCTACATAATACGTGTATGCTCAAGAAATTTGCGAGGTGAAGGATTGTGTTTGAAAGTAGACAAGAGTAATTAATTACGAGTTGTTGGAAGTTTTATAAGTTTGAATTTTTAAAATCTATAAATTACCTTTATCCGAGCCTTTATCCCTAAGTTGCTTAGTAGTACATCCCTAGTTTTACTGATATTAGTGAAAGATAGAATGGAACATAGAAATTTCGTACCAATGCAATGGCAGTTTGCTATTAAGGCGTTAAGGAGCCATAGCACTGGTTAGTGAATATGGAAATTTAAATCCAAATCTTGGTATTTTTCTGTTTTATATGAGCAACAAAAATGTTGTACCGTTTTTAAAGCATATGCCATGAAGAACAAATATTTCTGATAGATTTGCTATTGGCAACATTGGTATAATAGCTGGTGACGATGGCGTAGCTAGGACTCATGAGGCCTTGGGTTGAAATATTACATGATGAAAGCACTAAAGTATATTTTAGGTCTTAAATGAAAAAAACAAACAAAAGTTTTATATATGCAATTATAATTTCGTTTTTTGCATTGGATACTTCGAGGCACCCACAAGGGTGCATAGGGCACTAGGATGCATTAAGGCATTTAATGGGCATTGCGCGGATCTTAGTTTGTAATACAGAAAAAAATTGTTCAAATATTTGGCCCTATTGTAGGGTTCTTTCAATAGAAATCTTGTCATTTATGCAGGTTCGATTGAAAAATCAATACCTGGAGGAACTTAATAGACTGAATTATGAATTTTAGTTAAGGCTCCAAAATGACTACCCCAACATGGCCGACTAATTTTGTCATTTATGCAGATTGGACTGAATATCGGTGACTGAGGAGTTTTAAGAGTGCATGTTATACATTTTAGTCATCATTTAAAAATTCAACATGGCGCCGTCAATAAGACGAACGAATTTTGTCATTTGTGTAGATTGGACTGAAAATAGGGGTTTTTAAGAGTACGAATTGTAAAATTTTGAGTCAACATATAAAAATTCAAAATAGCTGCTTCAACATGGAAGACAAATCTTGTCATTTGTATAGAATCTGCTGAAAATCAGAATTTAAAGGTTTTCAAGTGAGCAAATTATGTATTTTTAGTTAATATTAACAAATTCAAAATGGCGTCGTCAACATGACGGACGAATTTTTCATTTGTGTAGATACGACTGAAAGTCGGTATCTGGTGGTTTTTAGGAGTTTAAATTATGAATCTTTAGTCAATATTTTTAAAAAAATGGCGGCGTCAACATGGAGAATACATTTTATCATTTTGCAGATTCGACTGAAAATCTATCAGGGGATTTTTAAGAGTGCAAGATATGAATTTTTAGTCAACATTAAAAAAATTTAAATAGCAGAGGCAATATAGCAGACAAATTTTTGTCATTTATGAAAATTCGAGTGAAAATTAGCATTTGGGGTTTTTAAGCGTGCAATTTATGAGTTTTTAGTCAAAATTCGAAATGTTACCGTCAACATAGCAGACGAATTTGTGCAGATTCCACTGAAAATCGGTTTCTGATGGTTTTTAAGAGTGCAAATAATCAATTTTAAGTTTAAAAATTCAATATGGCGCTCTCAATATGGCAGATGAATTAAGTCATTCGTGGAGTTTTAACTGAGAATTTTTTAAGATAGAAGGTGATATTCAAAAAACGTCGATTCTAAATACCCGGTAACTTTCTTGACAATTTTCAGTTTTTGAATCCGTCAGCAATCGCGTGCAACCAAGTGTGATCACATTTACCTATAAATATTCTCGGTTAGTATAAGTTACTTTAGTTTATATCATCTGCTGATGATGCTAACTTGGTTAGCGAAACGCGCGTCCAGAACGTAACAAATTGTGATGTAGTGTGGTTAGAACTTGACCGATTTTTCGTGTTATGAAGGCCACCTCGGAGTCCACCATCAACTTCTATTTTTTTGGTGTTGTCGACATTTGCGACAAATTGCTTTTTCACAATTAATTTGATAGAATTCTGGTTTTTTCTCTCTCTCTCTCTCTCTCTCTAACTCACTGTCTCTTATAGAAAATTTTAAATTGTCCGATATTTAAGTGCGATACATCCTTGGTTTCATGAGATCGAAGGCGGCTTTTGAATTCCCATCTTAAAACTCAAAAACGAACTTCGGTATGAAAATTTTGTTTGTCATTTCAAGTTCTATGAAAAAGTAGCGAAAATAGTATCCCTTTACTTTTGTTAATAAAGGAGATTCCAACCATTCCAGTAAATTGTTAAGAAAATAGAAACAAAAAGTCGCTAAATGCAAATAGTTTTTAAGATAGTTATTTTGTGAGATTTATAAAAACGGATGTTTTATTTTATGTATTTATTTATTATACGGTATACTTGACGATATAAAACCATTTGTTACAGTATTATATTAAGGTATAGAAGAATATTTCTAGCACTACAATCAAAGAAGTCATTCGACCAAGCTTTATATATTTATTACATTTTCTTTATTATCAATATATTTAAAACACAAAGCGTTTTTTTCTCAGATTTCGCTAGCTGCTTCTACTTGACCAGTTTTTTTTTAATTAAAGCTCTCTACCCGCAGACGTGTTATCGCTACTTTCTATTTGTTTTTATTATATGTTTCATATCAGAAAACGGAAAGCCAGAGCAGAGTTGCCGCTTATGTGAAAGAATATCCCGTACTTGAGGTGGAACTTTTCCATATTTGTTAAAAAGTCTTATCCAAAGTAAGTTTTTTAAAATAAATATGAAATTTTTATTGTTATTTTATTATATACAAACTTTACTGTTACTGCTACCTTGAAAGAAACTATTTATTTTTCCCTAACGTATCTCAAAGATAAATCCGGAAATAACCTTTAAAATGATTAAGATGGCAACTATTCGAAGATGAAATCCGACTAATTTTATTTATATCATTCGCTGTTGTCAATTGTTTTTACTGATTTAGTTTTTAATTAGTACACGGTTAGTTATTATAGAATTATTATTAGGAGATGATTTTGTTTTCGTATATTTAAATCTGTAAAAGTTGATATTATACCCTAATACAAACAGTGGCGAACCATGGGAGCACATGCGACACCCCGGACCATCCTTTCTGATATTCTTTTTCTTTAGTAGCTTCTTTTATTTCCATCCTGGCCCGTGCCTCCCGCCCCTCATACCCTTACTCGTGCTCTGGCTTACTTCGCGGCTGAATATAATGTTGTTAAAAATAATTACAAAGCTCACAGAGAAGTGATTTGTAAATATCCACATGTTTTGGGAAATGGGGGTCTTTTTTTATTTAATAATATTCAGGTGTAACTTTAAAACAAAGTTGCCATTGAGGTTGCCATCGAATCTCAGTGGTTAATTTTAATTTCCAACCTGGTCCAAAATAAGTATTTTAATTAAAATTATAGCTGGTTGGTTTAGTGTCATGAAACAAAACTAATTTTTTTAATTCAATTAGAGAGTATCATTAAATTTGTAATAAAAAATTATTAAATTTAAAAAATTAAGAAGATGAAAACAGACATTTTTAATATACCGCTTTAAGAGAACTTAAAAAAAATGTTTTGAATTATTAGACTCTTGGCGTGCACCTGACATAACCACATGCTATTTAATTTGTTTTTGTTAAGTGTCACACTAGCATTTGTCGATTACATGTGAAGCTTATCAATAAATTATATTTATGGAGACGACACGAGGAAAATTTGTTTGTTTTTAGTTTAGAAAAACGCAATGATTAATTTTGTAAGTCTTGTTATTTTTTCATTGCTTATATTTTAGTTAACCTCATATTGTTTGTTTGTAATTTTTTGTATTAATATGTATTTTGAACAGCGTACTTTTTTTAGCTGGTGTTCTACCAATTCTTTACCAATTTGTTTTCTTTTTCTAGGCTTTAAAACTAATATAGCAAGCCTAACTCATTTGAGATAAGAGTGATTTCTTGAGTAGAAACTTGGTTCATCTTGGCTGCCATTTGTAGACTAGTTGACAAAGTCAATCTAAAATTATTTAATTTCAGGGAGACTTTATCCCAACTTTACTATATCAGATTATCATATTGCGATATTTTTTAATGTTATAATATATTGTTATTGATAAATGAAGCTAACAAAAAAAGTTTTTTAGTTTTTTGTTAGCTTATTAGAATCATAGCAATGTCATAATCTCATAGAGTATAGTTGCGATAAAGTATGTACGATGGAAATAATTTTATTGGCTTTTCTTTAACAATTATCGGAGTTGTAATATAAACGCAAACTCTAAAAATTGTTAGTTAACAATATACTCATTTTACGAAAAATCAGTGAAAAAAAATTTTTTCACCCAAATATTGTTTCTTCAGGTGACTAGATAATACCATTTTTCAAAATTTTTAAATTAATATTTAAGAATATAATTTTTGTTCTTGTTGCGGCGAGTTTTGGGGCATCATAAAAGCTTATTGCTCCCCGTGCGGGATAAAATTTAATTAAAATTATTAATAAATAGAAGTTAGAGTACCGGAGATAGGGACTTTTCTATATAAATTGTGTTGCTGTTTTTTTTTTAAATGTTATAGTTATAGTGAGTAATTTGCAAAAACTAAACTACTTTTTTTAAAACTTAAAATGTTAATAATTTTTGAAATTGTTTATGTGCGAGTTTGAAACTTTTGCGGTTTATTCTAGAAGTCGTACCGAATCAAATGAGTCTTCACTCACATTTTTACTTACTTTTAAGAGTGTTCTTCTTGGATCATATTAATTTCAGTATAATAAATTTCACAGCATTGGTTTTCGTCATTCTATGAGCAGGGTTATCTTAATCTCCTAAATTTTCGTTTTTTATTTCTCTACTTCGTAAGCGTAACAGGTAAACATATCGCTTTGCATTTACAACAGTACTCTTAGCTTGAGACACAATTTTCATTTGGTTTGTCTTTTTATACTGAAACATGCATTTTGAGTTCAATAGAACAAATTATCATATCAAATCCGTTACTAACTTTCCGGTTTTATGCATAAAAAGTACACTCAGTGAAAAAACACTTCGTAATAGAGACGAAAGACAAAATGGAATTCTTCAAAAAGCAAAAACATTAAAATGTAATTAGATAGAATGTCTGCAACTCTCGCCCGAGGGCAGACATCCTAGCAATGCGGCTCGTTGAGGGAGATCGGTGTCAGACTAACGTCAGCTTTTTTCTGAACACTTTTTCTTCAACCAACATTTCGAAATTACCTTGAAAATTATCAACGGGCGTGCCAGTGTCTTATTGAACAAGGCGGCAAGCCGGTATGCGGCAGTTCCCATACTGTCAAATCTATTGGGTGTACCAAAGTCCATTAATATACGGTTATTTTTTATAAATATAAAATTAATAGCAATCTAAAAAAAATGTTAGTAGTAATATTTATTCGCTGATAATAACCATAGAAAATTCTACCAGTTCCCTCGTGCTTTTTCCCTTACAAAAATGATTGATTTATTTCAATTCTAGGACAAATTTATTACAGATATTTATAATTATCATCTTAACTTCCTTTTCAATAAATTCAAATCTATATTAAATATATCTATGTCATTTTGTTCAAAAATAGTGGAGAATCATGTAATTGACAAAGCTAAATCATAGTTAGTCCTATGGAAAAGTATATGGGATAGTGTATTTATTCTCGTTGTTCTTTGAGAAACATAAAATGATATAATTTTCAGTGATTCAGAATAGTTGAAATAGAGTTTTACAATTTTGTAAAATGTACACAGATCAATTATAAATTGTCTATTCTTTTGAGATAAATTTCGAAATATTAATCTATGATATTACGCATATTTATATAAACCATGAACACATAATGTAATTTTTAACACCCATCAGGTTGTACATTGATTTTTTTCAGATGTAAATTAAAATAGGATACAGTGCCTTTTTACTTTACCAAAATTGTGTGATGCGTTCGTTTCCTTTCTAATGATATTTTCTTAAATTAAAAGTGGAGATTGTATTGTATTCATCAACTCTGTTAACTTCATTGACAAGTTGAGTAAGTATCAATTATTCTCCAGTTTGTACCTCAAATCTACACTGTCTTAATCAAATCAATCAAATCAAATTCAAATCTACACTGCCTTAATCATTTCATCACAAATCCTGGATTCTATTCCCTATGAATAATTTGCTTTATTTTTATTTTCATATGAAGTACTGAACATCCTTGACCTGTCTGTAAAAACCAGACCGTATTTAAAAAGAATACTTCAAAATAAGTATCAGAATTGTTGCTCAAATTTATTTCATGACTGATTATGAATATCTTACTAAGATTAACTGTTTATGCAATAAATTATACATTTCTACTAAAATAATAGAAACTTGGCGCGATTTATTGGTTTTCAAAACTTAAAGCATTAGCGTTTTAATGAGGAAGTATTTAAAATAATATACGACGCATTTTAGATTACAAGATTAAATTTTTGGTTGCTATAAAATCCATAATTTAAAATTCCAGCAAAAGAGTCATGTAAAAATTAAAACGGCATTCAGTATTTCTTAATTTTCTTAATAGGAAATAAGACCGCTAACATAATGTAATTTTTTACATGCAATTAATTTATCTGAAACTACTGCGTCAACAAAGTTATTTTGACTATTCAGCAACTCGGTTAACTCTATCTGAATTCTCACATTATATAAAATATCTAACGATCTAACTGATAAGTTGAGCGCATATCAGTTGTTCTTAAACTTCACTTTCTACTTCAACCAACAATCTACACTGTCTTATTCATTTCATAACAAATCCTGAATTCCATTCCCAACCAATAACTTGCTTTGTTTTTATTTCCGTATAAAGTACCTACTGAACATCCTTGACCTGTTGGTTCTTTTTTTATTCAAAATGGTTAGAAAAACGGATCGTATTTTAAGACATTTTTTAATTTAAACCGAGTAGCAAAAATGTTTCTCAAATTTACCTTGGGGCTGATTATGAATATGTTACTCAGATTCAATGTTTATGAGGATATCTATAGTTATAAGATCCAGCACAACAATTGGATGGTAAGTTTAGCTCAAATATCCAATTCAAAACATGGTCATACGTTTTTTTGAAGGTAGGGTAAACTTTTCGTTTTAATTTGTAAAGTTAAAAATACCAGACAAAAATTATTTACAACAAAATGTTTTTCTGGTTCTGAACAAAAAAATAGATTATTTTAGAAAATCGTCTTTTTTGTCAAAATCAGAAAACATCTTATTTACAATCACGCAAAAATGAAATTGAAGGCAAAACAATCTCTTGTTTACGTATAAGTAAACCCCTTGAGAGAGATTTTGAGGTTAGGTAAACATCTCATATTCCTACTGACCAACAGCATGGACCACAGTATCTTAAGCTAAAGATTATCGATCGACTGCGATATATTTCTTGCCACAGTTTATTTATAATAAATCCCGCCATTTGAAAGCAATAGAACCACTTATAACATCTAAGACGTTATTAACATGCCTATAAACTGCGAGCAAGAAAAAGTCGATTTAGTTAAGGCCGTAACGACTGCAAGAGGCAAAAAGGGAATTCTTCAAAAAGAAAAAACATCAAAATCTAATTAGACGAATGCTGAGCAACACTCGCCCGGGGGCAGGCATCTTAGCGATGTGGCTCGTTTAGGCACATCGGTGTCAAAGTAACACCAGCTTTTTTATGAGGCAGTTTTTCTTGACGAAAGCTATTTCAAAATTATCACCGGGTACTGCCGCTCGTTCACCGTACCTGCAGGGAGACGACGGAGTCTTCAGCTACCATTCCGCTGCTTTCAGGTGTATAATCCGTATATTTCAGAGGCAAACTGCTAAAAAACTACACTTAAATGACTTTTAGGCAACGCACACACACATATATCGAGCTAGTTTCGCACGAAAAACACGACGTACGACCAGTTAAGTCACTCAAAACTCGTACTTGGGGGGTTATAGGTGGGTGGAACAACACACAAGAGATGTAAACGAACGGATAGTCGCGACCGCCGCGTACCTGTTCCTCGAGTTCTTGAGATGGACTAAACGAGATGGAGCCGCGAGAGTGCTGCCCCCTCCCGCATTCCTTTGCGCCCCCCTGCCCCACCACCTGTCTTAGTACCATGGACCGGCGGCGGCCGCGTTAGGCACACAGGTACAAGTCGAGTCTGTCGAGTGGACGCAGCGCGGCAATTTTGAAAAGACCACGAAGGACCGATCTGCTCGTTCATTGTTTGGCATCCGAGGAAAGGCACCATTGTCTTCTCTATTTCGGTGGTTGTGAATCTTCTGTGAGGAACGCGCAAATTGGCAGTTTGGCACTCGCCTATTTACATATAGAGGCAGAATCCCTCGAAGGCGTTTTAATGATAAACTGACAGTCGAGTGCATTTAATCAAGCAAACCAGCCAAATGGAACTCAAATATAAGTAAAAAATCAAGTCCAATTCAATTTTTCTGCTCACATTCATAACTATCCTACTGAAAATTCACTTGATAAATAAAAAGGTCACCCATTGATAAGAGTCCTCTGTTTAAGATATAAAGTTGTTTTTTTTTTAATTGAAAACTCACAACATACCTTGTTACTGAAATAATAACAACCTACTCTTATCAAATTAGTAGGTTGCAAAGGAACTATTTAGTAGAGATGGAGACATCAACAGTGGCATACATCACAAACTTGTGCTCGGAGACTAACAGTACGTAACCACCATAACCTGGTAATAACAACTTTGAGAAAGAATAGTCAAGCAAGTATTTACCGGCATATTCTGAATTTATTATTAAAAGTATGAGTTTCTAAGAAAAATTTAAAAATAATATTTATTCGACAGTTCTTTCGCAATTAATCCGTTCTTTTATTAAAGTAAAATATTACAATATATATATATATATATATATATATATATATATATATATATATATATATATATATATATATATATATATATATATATATATATATATATATATATATATATATATATATATATATATATATATATATATATATATATATATATATATATATATATATATATATATATATATATATATATATATATATATATATATATATATATATATATATATATATATATATATATATATATATATATATATATATATATATATATATATATATATATGAAGATTGCCCCCAAAAAGTCTATTTTACATTTATTTTCTAATAGCCACGCTTTCGAAATAATTCATTTTTTCTTCAAGGCTCTGTAATAACATAATTATTAGAAATTTTAGGACTTTGTTATAATTGAAAAGTACTTACACTAATTAAAATCTAAAAAAGTCCTAAAATTTTCTGATAATGTTATTATAGAGCCCTGAAAAAGAAATGAATTATTTCGAAAGCTTGGCTATTAGAGAATAAATGTGATATAGACTTTTTGGCCGAATCCCCGTTATTTCTTTATACTATTGGTAGTATACGGCCGTTACCTACACCTCCCTAAACTCGAAAAAACACAGGGAAGAAGAATGTAGCGCATATCTCTAACATTCTCGGTAAAAGTAATAGATTATTATATTAATTTTTTTTGTCAATGGAGACAACAATTATAAATATACATATAGGCCAATCTATTTGGGAAAGCTTATGCAAAATAAATTTTTATTCATACAAAACGCAAAACCAGTAGTAAACCAAAGTAAATAACACAGGTAAAATTAATTAAGAATATGCTGCATTTTTTTAATCAGATCTCTCTTAAAAAATATTATAAATTCTTAATCAACCAAATAACGAGAAAAAATCTTAATAAATGTTTTATATTATGCTTTATTTTTTATAAATTGAAAAAATTGAGGATGTTTTGGGAGACATTTTAAAATAAGGGACTGTCTCCCTGAATACGGGACTACGAAACTTTTTATAAGTATAATATATAAGCAATATACAGGGAAGATATTATTGAAGTGTAACGGGCACAGTTTATTATTATTTTTTTGTAGGGGATTAAAATGTTTTGAAAATCATTTTAGAAGCAGTTAAGCCAAAATTCGAATTAAATTACTTATGCGATTGACTTTAAATTTGGGTAAAAATTAAGGGTCATAGAGGGATGAGCCGGTAACATTTTAATAAAAATCCAATATGGCAAAATCAAATGGTGCCTAGTTAAATGTTAAAAAAATTATTACTAAAAAACTACTTATCCAATTTATTTTAAATTTTGCACATAAATCAAGCATTATGTAGGAATCAACTGGTAATATTTTGGTACGAATTAAAGATGGCGGAACAACATGGCGGTCTGTCGGTTTGTCAGTCTGTCTGTCAGTTCACGGCATAGCCTTAAAAGCTACTTACGCGATTGATTTTAAATTTTGGTTAAAAATTAAGGGTGATATGAGAATGACCTGGTAACGTATATTTGGAAATATCCAATGCGGCAAAAGAAAATGACGTCCTAGTAAAATGTTAAAAAACTTTTTATTCAACCGATCTCAAAATCTGCACAAAAATCAAGTATTATGTAGGCATCAACTGGTACAATTTTGGTACGAATTCAAGATGGCGACAGAAAATGGAGGTTTAGAAAAATATTTAAAAATTCAGCCTGAATATCTTCTTAATGGACTTTCAAATTGTGTATCAAAAATTAAGGGCTATATGGGGATGACCTGGTAATATTTTTGTAACAATCCAATTTGAGGCCTGGTGAAATGTTAAGAAAATTATTACTGAAAAAACTAATTATCAAATTTACCTCAAATTTTGCACAAAAATCAGGTATATAAGTATGAGCTGGTAACATTTTACTACGAAAATAAGATAGCGAAACAAAATGGCGCCCTTTTAAAATATTTAAAAAGCCTCAAAACCCTCTTTATTAGATTAATTTTAAATTTTGTGCAAGTATTAAGTGTCATTAGAAGTATTTTATCAGTTTGTTTTTAAACTATGAAATATATTTTTTTAGAAATATTTATAATCTACAGCAAAAGTTATTATACTGGTGGGTTTGAGTATGTACAGGGTGGCCATTTTATGGTGATACAGTACCTTATCTAGAAAACGGTAATAGTTACGACAAAAAGTTAAATACAAAAGTTGTTTGAATTCAATTAAATTTTTATTTTATTTCACTTTTCTTTATATAGGGTGTTTCGTTTTGACGTGACACATGTCAACTTTCTTAATTTAAATGGGACATCCTATATATTATTACATGTTTCGATTCTACTGTTAATTAGCGAAAGTTTTTATAATAACATCTATATTCGAATTCTTTATCGTTTTTGAGTAAATTGAGTTTTTAGAATTTTTTTTAAAAAAAACATATTTT
This sequence comes from Kuschelorhynchus macadamiae, assembly GCA_030620095.1. Classification (NCBI taxonomy): domain Eukaryota; kingdom Metazoa; phylum Arthropoda; class Insecta; order Coleoptera; family Curculionidae; genus Kuschelorhynchus; species Kuschelorhynchus macadamiae. The sequence goes on along the minus strand of JAUTXW010000556.1, from coordinate 158,539 downwards.
TTTAAAAAAAAAATTTTACCTATAAAACTTTAATGGAACTGACTAATATCCTAAATATACATTACTAAAGGTTCAATTCAACGAGTTTCCATGCTGGTCTTACCAATTAATAAACAGGGTGTTAAAAATGGAGAGCAAAACAAACAGAACTTTAAATGTAAAAATCTCCTGTTTTTCAAATGGAACACCCTGTATATTTTTATTTCATCAGATTCAGCGTTCAATTACCTATCATTACTCATATATATGTCCTATACCTAAAATGAATAGTTTGGATTTTATTAGCCGTTTTCTGATTTATCCCGGAATTTTGCCAGTAAATCAGAAACTAAAAAAATCAAGATAGGCTTAGGAAATAACCTAATGCAATTGTTGACTTAAGTTGACATTTGCTCTGTTTGTCGTTTTTGTCAAATTTTTGCTGCGAAATTTGTTAAAAAATGGCTTTATATAGTTTAGATGAACGTTTGAAATTATACAACTGTTTCATAAAAAATAATAAAAGTCCAGGGTTAGCCCTTAGAGAATATTCGAGGGAATATCCTAATAATCGAGTTCCCTCCAGGACTATATTTTTTCGAAATGTGCGTGATTTGGAAAATGGTGTCCTTAAAAACTCTAAGAAAAATCGTCCCAATTTTGTCCTCACTGAGGAAAAACAACTGGAGATTTTACTTTATTTCGAGGAAGATGATGAAAGATCCCAAAGAGATGCTGACAGAGACATTGCAAGTATCAGTAGAAGAAGTATTCAAAAAACACTGCAGGTGAATGGTTATCATCCTTATAAATTTCTTCCAACTCAATTATTATCACAATTAGACTTTAATGAAAGATTGAATTTTTGTTGTGATATTATGGACCGGCAGTTCGAAAATGTGTTTTTTTCAAAAGGGCTTTGGACTGATGAGGCCTCATTTAATACGGCGGGTATTTTTAATCGAAAAAACACTCATTACTGGTCTCAAACTAATAAACATCTAATAAAAGCAATTAAAAAAAAAGGCCGTCAAACCGTAAATGTGTGGTGCGGAATTATTTGCGACCGTATTATCGGACCAATATTTTTTGACAGGTCGTTAAATGGCGAAACATACTTGGAGTTGCTTAGAAATTAAAATAATGCCCCTTATCAAAGACTTGCCAGCAAATATTCGAGAAAATATCATTTTTCAGCAGGATAGCGCCCCTTACCACACGGTTGCACTGGCAGTAAATTTCCTTAATCAACATTTTCCATTGTGGATAGGAAGACATGGTTTAATATCCTGGCCGCCACGAAGCCCTGACTTAAGCCCTTTAGACTTCTTTTTATAGGGTGCACTAAAAAATAAAGTTTATAAAAATAGATCTAATAATAGAAATGAGTTAAAAATAAAAATCAGGGAAGAGATCAATAATTTTAATGCATCTAATTCGGTAAAGAACGCTATTCGAAAAATGGAGGCTATTTACACTTCATGTATCGCAATGGACGGTGGCCATATTGAAAATTTTTTATAATCTGTTTTAATCATGTTTAATACTCAGTTAGTTATTAGTTATACCGTGTGGCACAAGATATTTTTTTATCTCTCCCTTATTTTCGTAAACATTAAATAATAAGAACATAAATTACATACTATTTCACTTTTATTTGTGTTTTCTAACATTATTTATAGTCGCTATCTGTGTTAAGGAAATGAGAATAAGGCTTAGTTTACGACATTTTTATTTTAGCCCACTTCATTTGTTTACTTATATTTAAAAAAAATAGTCAAATCAGAAAACGGCTAATAAAATCGAAACTGTTCATTTTAGGTATAGAACATATATATGAGTAATGATAGGTAATTGAACGCTGAATCTGATGAAATAAAAATATACAGGGTGTTCCATTTGAAAAACAGGAGATTTTTACATTTAAAATTCTGTTTGTTTTGCTCTCCATTTTTAACACCCTGTATATTAATTGGTAAAACCAGCATGGAAACTCGTTGAATTGAACCCTTAGTAATGTATATTTAGGATATTAGTCAGTTCCATTAAAGTTTTATAGGTAAAAAATTTTTTTTCAAAAATATGTTTTTTTAAAAAAAATTCTATAAACTCAATTTACTCAAAAACGATAAAGAATTCAAATATAGATGTTATTATAAAAACTTTCGCAAATTAATAGTAGAATCGAAATATGTAATAATATATAGGGTATCCCATTTAAATTAAGAAAGTTGACATGTGTCACGTCAAAACGAAACACCCTGTATAAGCAAAAGTGAAATAAAATAAAAATTTAATTGAATCCAAACAACTTTTGTAATTAACTTTTTGTCGTAACTATTACCGTTTTCTAGATAAGGTACTGTATCACCATAAAATGGCCACCCTGTACATTAAGTGTGATATAGAGATCAACTTGTACGAATTCAAAACAGCGGAACAAAACAACGACCAAATGAAATTTAAAAAAAATCTTATTCAGTTGACTTTAAATTTTTGAACAAAATGGCGGAGTGTGCTAATATAAAAAGTACTTATTGAATTTATTTTAAATTATGGCACGAATACAACATGATCTAACAAAATAGCAACGAATAAAACTGTTTTAAAAGGCAGACTAGATGTGTTACACACTTCATTATTCCTAATAAATGGAAAGATACATATTGAGGGATGTTCCGGGTAAAGGAAATTTACCGATTTTTGGATATGTTTTTCTAAGGTAGGAAAACTATCGTTTCTTTTTTTTGCTTTACGTGTTGCTTTATGTACACAAGAAATCATTTATTAAAGCGGACTTTACTTGGGATTCTGACGCATGTTGTTCAAAAATGTAACATTTGGATGTGATTATTTTGGCTTCGCATGAATTTTTCGAAATGTTTGCTATAATATTTCATGAATTAAGTAAAGTAACAGATAGAATTTTTATTTCCATTCAAGATTGCTATAAAATATATTCGGACTGAAATTCTGATAACCGATAATTTTTTCTGATATGTAGTTTTGTTCAAGAAACGTTTTTTGTAGAAATTTTTATTTGTAACTATACAGAGTTGAACAAAAATTAAATAACTTCCATGTATTTATAATTGAAAAATTATTCAGTACACAAACGATAAAACTATGCATTTCCATTCCTTTTCTTGAACAGGCTGTTACAGGGAGTTACAAAAAAAAGTATTGCATTATAAAACATAAATCTTGAGTTTCAACGCATTAATCTACTAATTATTTTTAATTTTTTCTGTTGCACATTTGAGAAACTTTCTATATTTAGTTAAATAAACTACCGATAGATATTTTAGATTGAAGTCAAATACAACAAACGCATACTAAAGAATGGGCTTGAATTTCAAAGTTGTCCAAACATGCAATTATTTACGTAAATGTTGTTTCTTTGGAGAGATTTCTAACTCGTTAATAGGTTTGCTTCTTATAATTATAGTTGAATCTAGTTCGATTGTAATTACAAAGAATTAAACCGATTTATTATTTGATTTGACGAATATGGATATCTATAACAATAAATCAAACAATATGCCAAAATTTCACTTAATTATTAACTATATTAATCAAAGTCACAAGTTGTTTCGTTGCATTGCAACTTTCTCTAGTGTTAAAGGTACAACAGCACAGCTTATACGTTATTTTAGTTATTTAAACGTAGGTAGTAGGCTACAGGTATTAGACTGGTGTCCCATTTATGTTTGAGACGATTTTCTACGGTGGTTCATGCAAAAGGGGGTAGAAGAGTTGTAATTTCAAAGAACCTCGTGTGTGACAACACGCTGATACGCAAATTTAAAAATGTTATCAAAAGTAGAGGTATATCTATATTATTCCATCTGCCATATATTGTAAAGGTAAAGTCAAAGAAAAAAAACGGTAAATTTCCTTTACTAGGAACTTCCCTCGTTATGAATCTTTCATTTTATTAGAAATAGTGAAGTGTGGCCCAATTTAGTTCAATACATAGTCATTTAGTAACATATAAATATACTGTCTTTTCAAACATTTTTATTGGGCGCCATTCTGTTCCGTTATATTGGATTCCTATCAATATTTTACCAGTTTCTTCTATGCCACACTTGATTTAAAATAATTTCAATAAGTAGTGACACATATACTATTATTTTGTTACGTCATGTCGAATTCGTACCAAATTATCTCTTTATCACATTTAACTTTTCTGTAAAATTTAGAGTCAATTCAAGAAAAAAATTTTTACGTTGATCTTTTAAAAACCTTATTTGCCCGCCATTTTATTTCGCCATCTTCAATTCGTACCACAATTTACCAGTTTATCTCTATATCACAATTAATGCTTGCACAAAATTTAAAATTAATCTAATAAGTAGTTTTTTTAGCCCGATTTTTTAAATGTTTTATTAGGCCGCCATTTTGTTTTGCTATCTTGAATTCATACCAAAATGTTTCCAGTTCACTCCTATGTAATATTTCATTTTTGTGCAAAATTGGATGACTAGTTTTTTTAGTAATAACATTTCATCCTTATAAAACGAGAATTGTTCACGAATTAACCGAAGATGACTTTGACAGGCGGCTAGAGTTTTGCGAGATTATGGCAGAAAGGATCGCAGCAAAGCCCAATTAGCTGCGTCCTATTTGTTCTAGTGATGAGAGCACCTTTTTCCTGAATGGAGAAGTCATCATTCAAAATTGTAGATATTGGAATGATGAAAACCCCATATGTTTCGCGAAAGACATACCCAGGTTCCTCAGAAAATAATTGTTTGAGCGAGTATTTTGAGTAATCCCCGGTACCCCGCCATGTTATTTTAGAGACACTAGAAATTACTTGAATGCAACCTATCCCGATAGATGAATTGGTCGCCGAGGTCCGATAGAGTGGCCAGCTCGCTCGCCAGATCTTACACCCCTTAATTATTTGATGTGGGGCTATGTAAAATCTCAAGCTTCAAAATGGCTTCGGATTCTCTGGATGAACTGCGTGAACGTATAATCGACGTGTGTGCGAGAATAAACCCTGAATCGTTCCATACTGTGAGGACGAAGCATCTCTCGACTCCCATTTCCATAAAAAAAAATTCCGAACTGAATCCTGCTGTCTTGTATATTATCGTTCCAAATTTCGTTCGCAATATACCGAGCGGTTCAGAAATTAGACGGGGGCGACGGACTTTATGTCCTCACTATATAAAAAAAATGCAAATTAATAAAATCAAAATTGTGCAATAATTGTGCAACATATATATGTTATTGGGGTTTCTGCGTGATGGAAATAAGAATATTTTCAAAATGACATTTCATTCACGGTAGACTTGAATATAATCATGATATAAACAATTTTTTTTATGTCGTTAATTGCGTGTTAGGACTTGTAACAGTCTACAGTTTCGGTCAATCAAAAATTGAGCTTCCAGTAGCATATAATTCAAGAGGAATTAGTGACATATATTAAAATTATTTTCAACAATTTTGGAACAAACACAGTGTTAACAAAACAACAGCATTCGCTATTTTTTTGCTTTTTTCACCTCCTCCTCCTCCATCTAATAAAATCTTGGACTACCTAACACTTACGTAGTATATCCTTGAATAAAAGTACAGTAACAGTTACAAAATATTTTTATGTCCATTTTAAAATATTTAATTTTCCATTTTTGGGAAAAATGTAGCCTACGCGTAGAGGAACAGTTCTAAATACCAGAACATAGTAAGAGGAGAAAGAAGTCCAGTCAGCCCTCTTGTCTCAAAGATATGATACAAGAAGGCTGACTATGCTTTTAAGTTTCTCTTTCTCCTCTTATTATTACAATATCCCTTCTGGAGATCAGATTCGAATTTACTACCAGAACATAGATTGTTAATATTGCTTTGATATTTTGAGGTTCAATCTGCTTCTTCTCCAATAGCATCGTTACATTATTGAATTGTTCTTATATCTTAAAGTGTACATATTCTTCTACTTTTTCAATTTCTTGATCATTTTCCAGTTAAATTACTTTATTATGTACCTCATTAATGTCTCATTATTATACTATAATCATACTTGACCCCACCATTTTGGATCTCTCGTTAAGATCTTCCAGCATTTCTTGAAGTGCTTATAATATCTCTTTTTTCAAATTATTCCAAACAGGTAAAAACATTCTTTATTGTTAGTCTAAATATTTTTGGTGATAAACAATCATCCTCTTTTTCGTGGTATTGGTTTTATATTTTTAAAAGTATGATAAGTAGCTATTGGGTGGTTGTTTATTTTTTGTAGGAGTTCACTGTGACTGCTATCTTTACTACAATTGCGTAGTGCTTTTTGTGTGGCCGGCCCAAGTCTCTGTCGTATCGAATGTCTTCTCATAATCTATGAATCCTAAATATATGGTTGTACTGTATTCATTGTATTTTGGATTAGCAGTTTGACAGTTAATAGGTTAATCTCTTGTAGAGTACCCTTTCCAGAAGCCTGCTTGTTAGATCGTTTTTTGGTTCTCTGTGAGTTTCTGTTTTTCCTTTAATGTTTATCAAACGGTAGTTTTTCTTACATTATCAAAAATTTTATTTTCAATTCATGAGTTAAATAATGTTATCTTAAATATATCTTTCTAAATTGCTTACATATTTTTTTATATAATTCAACTAGGCCTCGAAACTTTTATCCCGTATATCAAATACTGAGACAATACTACAAGACCCTAATTCTCCTTTCAAACCCTCCAATCACAACGCAGATTATTCAACGTGCTTCCTATGTTTTTGGTCTCTTGACAATACATCTAATCAAAACTTTAACATTATCATCTTTCCACACATGGCTTTTAATAATCAGTCAGTTGTTCATACAAAATTAAAATTTACAAATCATACAATATATAAAAATGTATAAAGCTATTAAAGCGTGGAATCCAAAATTTAATTAAAATAGAAACAATAATTATATATACCCAGCATGAATCCTAATATTTTGTTATTTCTGTTTTGGCTAAATACAATTACATTTTTATCAAAACTTTTATAACCTTAAACAATCAATGCCCCAATAGAGAGCTTTGTGCTATGCCTCATTTTGAAAAGGTAAGCATAATTATGAGTGCTTTCTAGTATTGTGTAGATACATACACACGGGATTTTTTTCATATCCAAGTTTTCCATACAATACATAGCTGATAGAGACAAAAATTCATATTTCTACAACTTACAGGAAATCTCTAGTTGACGTTATCCATACATCGTAAGTCTTTTTTGGCGTATACATTATGTTTCCACATAAAGTGAAGATCCTCAATAAAGAATTTTTAAGAGACTGGTAGACAAGTTACTCATATATATATGATTTCTTATAATGTAGCATGAGGTGCTCAATTTTGTACAAAGATTAGCGATGTGATGTTACCACGACAATTTCAATTTTTCTAGAAACTTAAAAATTTAAAGTTGTCTACATTATTAGTAAATTTTCCTTTAACTTAACCATTCCAATATACGATACGTCGATCTTTAGGAATATAGAAATTCTGCAGAGAATTGCATTGGCGTTTAGTACATTTAAGAAGCTGTAATACTTTTGGAACTCTTTTAAATTGCATTTGTCTTTGCGTATTTCGGCATCATCTACTGAAAAGATCTGGGGTGGATCATAATGACTGAATGTCATTCACAAGAATAATGAAATGCAGTGTTCCTAAAATTGTGCCTTATGAAGTAACCTCTTTAATATTTGATTGGTGTTTATAAAAAACCGTACCAATGCTGAAGCTGGAAGAAAAGTCCTTCTGTCCGTATTATGGGAAACATTATATGAGCTGTAGCGTCTCCAGTTATTATTTTCTGGGGCACTTTTTCTGCATACATTTAAAACCGCGCACCCACAGCGATCACAGAACACGCTGACCGTTGTTTTACATGACACAAAGCGCCAACTTACCAACCGCCATTTTAACTCTGGAATAACCTAGTATATCCATGCAGCAATAAAATGCCCAATATTGCATATCAGCAATTTTCACAATATTATACGTGCCACTACCTATTCACTTCGCTTTATAATCCTACTATAACATTGTTATCTATATGTATTTCATTCATTCACTCTTTCATTCATTTTCATTTATTTGTCAAGGTAGTAATTACAACATTATTTGTAATTACTACCTTGACAGATAAATGAAAATGAATGAATGAATGAATGAATGAAATACATACACATAACAATGTTATAGTAGGATTATAAAGCGAAGTGAATAGGTAGTGGCACGTATAATATTGTGAAAATTACCGTATTTATGTAATACTTTTTCAAAAAACAGCAGTAAAATGTAAACACTTGATAGATGAATGAAATTTGGCAAATTTAAGGAATTTGTTGCCCTTTAGATACGCTTCTGCAACCTTGTATTACGTGTATTCCTTTCCTTTTTATTATTTTTCTCGTGCAGGAGTTGTTCTGTTGTATAATTCAGAATGGGTACCTATAGTCAGCTGACTATATGACCAAACGGGCGGTTCCATTATTGACCAAACAGACAGTTCCGTTTTAAAAATAGCTGCTTAATGTTTTAAAATTAACAAATCAAAAAATGACAAAATAGTCAATACAACTAGAAACATCAGATCCATAGAAATACCTTAATTATTGAGAAGTGCAGAAAAAAATTTAATTATCCGATCTGAAAGAATTATTATACAAGAAACTTTATGTTAAACCTCAAAATGATATTTCTTTAATTTCTATTTTTTAGTTTAAGCCTTAAGCATAATATTTTTTTGACAGGCCCGAGGTGTCAAATGATGAACGAGTGTCCGAAAATAAGCAACGCAGTTTGGTATTACTCGATTATTCAAAGGCATTTGATACTATTAGCCAGTAATTGTTATGTAAAAATGTAAAATATCATGAATTGAATTTGAGTAAGTACCTAAAACTGTTACCTGTCTAGCCCTTCACTGACACAAAACAGTCGATTTTTTTTCCAATTCGGTCAATAAATTAAGGCGAGTTCGTCTGATTTTGCATCGAATCGCAGTGGCCGGCAAATCCGAAAAGGCAAACCGTTCATTGTTTGGCCTACAGAAACAGACCATTGTGTTGTCTATTCACGTGCCCCGTCCTGCCGCTGATGGGTATGGGTATACCTACTGAAATACGCAGGAATATTCATAAGGACTCCATTTAAATTGACATCGGTATTAACTAGCTTGTGGTGCGTCGTCTACTCGATTGGACTGAAATAAGACTAATATGAGACTCGCTCGGGAGGTTTGATCGGATGCTATTGTCGGCTTCTTGGGTATCACTGTGGGTGGAGCGGCGAAAAAAACTATTTGAAAAATTAAAAAAGAAATTATAATCAATATAATTGCCTCACGTAAATTATTATTATTAAAAAGCTATATTAGAGGAACAAAGTTTGGATATGCAGTGCAGGAAAAACGAATAATCGCATTGAGCTAGATTTTAAATAATTCTAGAATTAGAATTATTATGCTAAAATAAGGTTCTTTTCCGATAGGAACATTTTAGACTTTGTAACCCTTCTTAGTGCTGAGTCTTGGCGAGAGGTTTGGGACTCTGTAGGTGTGGACGAAAAATACAACACTTTTTTTCGAATATTCTTCCACTTGTCCAATAATTCTTTTCCAGTTAGTAATTCTAGAATAAAGTCTGAGAATTGGGTAAGTAAAGAAATAAAAAATTATTCTGCATATATAAAAGATTTATATGTTTGGTATCAAAAAACAAAAAGTGAACAAGTGTATTTACATTATAAAGCTGAAAAAAAAATATACAAAAAGTATTTGTCAGAATATAAAAAATCAATTCATGAAAATAATATAAATAAATTCTAAAAATAAATCAAAGTCGGTTTGGAACATTTTTAACAATGCTTCCAACAAATTACAATTAAATAGTAATCTCGTAATTAAGGAAAATAACAATATTATAAAAGAGCCTACAGAAGTTTCAGAACTTTTCAGCAAATATTTTAAACTTTCATTGCAACATCATAATGACAACACTCTCAATGATAATTTTGAATATCCAACAATATTTTTTTATCCCGTAGATAAGTTTGAGGTTTTAAGGTTAATTATAAGTTTACCAAATAAATTCTCAGCTGGTCTTGATGAAATTCCTACAACAGTAATAAAATATGTTGCGGAATTTATCTCGGAACCCCTAGCCATATTATAAATGAATCATTGGTTCATTTCCTACTGTTCTCAAAAAAGCTAAAATCGTTCCTGTATTTAAAAGGGGAAACCCTCAATCAATTAGCAGTTATCGACCAGTTTCACTATTATCATTTATATCAAAATCTTTTGAAAAGCCCCTATTTAGTTCACAGCCGATATTGGCTATCCATCAGTATGGATTCACACCTAAACAATCTATGGGACAGGCTATATTTGCTGCTGTAAGTTATATAGTGGAAAACCTTGACAAGAGCGAAAAGATTGCAGGCCTTTATTTCGATTTATCAAAGGCCTTCGATACTATAGACCATCACTTGCTACTTCAAAAACGTAAAGCATTTGGGATTCGAGGTGTATGTTTGTGTCTTCTCAGATCCTATTTAACAAACCGGGTGCAGTCTGTCTGCATCATACATGATGGAGAACCAAATTATTCTTCAATTCAAAATCTGGAACAGGGGAGTCCTCAGGGGTCAATTTTGGATGCCTTGTTGTTCCTGCTGTATGTGAACGAGCTCTCTAGTGGGATTCCTGGTGGTGGGCCGGTTTGTCAGTATGCTGATGATACATCGGTCATACTGACGGCCTCCTCCTTGATGGGTCTGTCGGAGGCTTGTTCGGGTACGGTGGGTGCAATGAGCTCCTGGTGTCATCTAAAACTTAATACTGATAAAACTGGGCAAATTCTATTTATGTCAGAGTGGATGGAAGGTCTATACCTGAAAGTATTAAATTTCTGGGTATTTATTTGGATCCCCTTTTAAATTCGGTGCAACAAAATAAAATGCTTACATCAAGGCTAAATAACAACGGTGCTTTATTGCGGAGACTGAGGTGTGTGGTTACTGTTGAAACTTTTAGAATTTTTTATATGTCTTGTACACAGTCAATTTTGAGTTATAGCATACTATTCTGGGGCGCAACTTCTACGGTCATGGATGTTTTTAGGGCTCAAAAACGAATTATCTGCACTATATGTGGTATTCATCCAAGAAACAGTTGCAAGCCCTATTTTTCAAAACCTTCTGTTCTTGCAGCTCCTTCTTTATACTTTTTGGCATTAGTGATGTATGTGAAAAAACAACCCAACCTTTTTGAAAGAAATATAGACCATTATTCTTTGCAAAAGACCATGATAGCTCGGAATGGAATTGAACTTAGCATCCCATCCCACAATGGCACTTTTTTTTAAAAAAGACCCCGTTTACAGAGTTATAAAGGCTTTTCATATGCTGCCCAATCAAATAAAGCAAATTGAAAATATAGGAAAATTTAGAGAGCACACCATTCAATTTCTACAGGCCAGATGTTTTTATTCTTTTACCGTTGGTGAATGTCATATTTTTTAAAATGCAATTGTCATACTTTTGTCTTATTTTATATTATTTTATCTTAAGCTATATGTATTTATTTTAAACTATTGTATTTTTAAATCTAATAGGTACTATTCTCTCGGTCCACTTATTTATTTGCTATATAGTGTGTAAAATAGATTATTATATTAGATTAGATTATCTATTTGCTATATAGTGTGTATAATAATAGAAATATTTTAAATAAATACTTGAGATATCTTAAGGGTGTCGTACACACCACTATTTTTGACGTTGCTTTGTGATTTGTTTCATGTTATTAGCAATTAAAGGAGATTATTATTATTATTATAGATAATGAGCAAATCGTTAAAGTTGTTTTTACAAAATTAAAATTTTTCTTAAGTAAAATAACCACAGTTGTAGAAGTAAACAAAAATACAAAAATCGTCTGAAGAGGTTTACAAAACCAACCTTATTACAAAATTTGAAGAAAATTGGTTAAATGGTTTTAGAGACAAGCTTAACCGCTGACTATTCTGCAAACCAACTTTTAAAAAAATGTATTTTTGGTCATATGAACGCATCCAAGATAAATCCCGAAAATGAATTAATAAATCATGGTTTTTTTGAGTTTCAACAGTGTCAAATTAGAATTACTTTCCGACATTTCACCTGCGACTGCACAATGCATCTTCAGGCATCTTTATTGCACGAGGTCAGGCGAATCTAAGGCAGCAGATTCTCCTTTCAATCGTTGGATCTGTTCGTATTATTCTAAAGCTGTCATCCCCGAAGTAAAGTCGTTGAGGCTCTCTATAGCTGTTATTTCTGCGGCAAGCAAGTTGAATTTTCGTGGTTTAAAGATGCGAAGTATCTTCGAGGTTTCATACTGAACTGAATTCGCCTATTCTTAAGGCAGTTTTTGGATGTTATCCTATACACTCGCTGTAATATCATTTACTGAAATGATTATTGAAACAACTGCGAAGATTCCTTTGTTTTCGTCAATGAAATAAATGATATTATGAATGATTACCATAGTTAAGTTATCCAATGTTGAAGAGTTGATTTCAAGCGTCGGTGCTAACTTCAAGTGTAACTTTAAAGCCTACTTCTTAATGTGCTAGTACCAAAGAAAGAAAACGGCATCCTAAGTTATTCTGTTTACCGAAACCCGACACAAACGAATAGTTATTTAATTTTAGTTCCCACCGTCATCCATCTCAAAAATAATCAGTTATCAACATGGGCGCCCCGTGGGGGAGAGGGCAAAAGGAGGCGCTTACCCCCCCTTCTGGAAAATGCAAATATTGTATATTACATATATATTATAGTAAACAATTGTGGATTCTGAACATTGACCTTTTTTATTTTGTAGTCATCAGTTATTTTTGAACATTTTTGCCCCTCCTAGAAATGGTTCTGTGGGCGCCCATGGTTATCAATTCTTTAGGTCTTTGTCAATACGTGATGGAAATTCAATTCCGAAGGAAACAGAAACTGAATGGAGATTGGCAATTACATTGTTATTTCACTGAACATGTTTGTAGCTTTCGATTAGATATTATAATAATCCCACACCTCAACGAGCATTAGATACTTAATCAAATAGTGCACTTTTACCTTTTAGGTTAAATTACAAGAATTCTTACAGTCGCACAAACTTTAATATATACATACATTTCAATATAGACGAGGGCTATGTGCTACATCGTGGTGAAAACAAATTACCACAGTCGAAGCCACCGGAGGAAATGATCAGGAATAGAATATATTTTCTGATTTAAGAACACTGGTTGTTTAAAGCCAAAGTGTCACATTTAACTAGCTTAAATTTTCGACTCTTGAACATTAAATAAACCCAGCACCACAGCAACTATCTGATTTGATGGTTGTGAAAGTAGAATGGGTAAAGGCCCACACACCAGGCGCTATGTGTATAATTCCCGCAATACGCAGCCACCCCACTACTAATAAGGGAAATGCATGACTTAGTGACACACTGTCACACCCAAAACTGGAGACTTACTATGGGTTCTAATTAGTTTACACTAAGCACACAAAATATTATCATATAGTCATTTCTTCATCAACTTAAATTCAAACTCAAACATAGCTTTATTTCCGTAAATATAAATTCATTGACAAAGCTGAAATAACGATTTACATCAGATAGTGTGAAATATTAAGTAGATAATTATGAACATATGATTCTTGGGTTTAAATCATTTTAAATTGGAATTGCTTTCCGTTTTCTTCTGAACGAGCACAACAAGGAAGGAAACATTACCATCTGACTCCATTTCCATAGTGAACATTAGAATGTTGGTTGTTGAGATGATTTAAAAATAGCATCGACATATCTACACCCACTTTTAGGTTGTAGAGGAATAGAACTTAGAGCAGTTCGCTCGAAAGCTTCCATAAAGATGTTCACTACCACAGGAGATACAGGAGATCCCATAGGTACTCTCTATAAGCAAACCTCGGGCGGGGTTATGAGATCTCCACCATCTTTTTTGGTAGCGAATATCTTTATAAAAGCTTTCGAGGAAACTGCTGTAAGACATGAAATCTCAACAGATCTAATCCAACGACATTCTAGTATAAAATGTACTATGCAAAATTGTGTCAGGTGGTGAACTTCCATTTCTTGATGTGTTAGTTCTAAAAAGACAAAGAACAGCACCCTATGTAATTCTGTTACTGAAACCGACGCATATGAATGGAAATTTAAATATAGTTCTGTTAATATGTGATACAAACTGCATTTCGAAGAAAACAGATAAATTGACTGAAGCTTTAAAATCGAACGGACATTGCTGCGAAAATATTAGTCGTTCAATTAGACATTACAATAATCCCTGACCACAACCAATACTGAGTACTTAACTATCAAATAGTGCAGTTTTACCTTGTACACGGGATAAAACCAATAACATTGCAAGAATTCTGCGGATATTTAATATTCGCCTAATCTTTAATCTCCACAAAAAGATTGGGCAATACTTAAGGTCACTTGCAAATCCTTTGCATTCTGAAGAAGATGATAAAATAAAATTTATAAAAGTCTCTGTTTATACGGTAAAGTATATAGATTAAACTGAACGGTCTGTGTCTAGTGACTTATAAAACATAAATAATGTATAAGTAAAAGGCAGATTCTTCAAACCGCTTTCACGAAACATCAGCACTCAACAGGACACATTTATGTAACGTAAAAGAGTTCTTGCACCAGTTTTGGGATATTATAAAAGGAAGATTGGAGCATCTATTAAAATTATGAAACACCCTGAAAATTGTATTAGAGAAGCGGGATACGTACTGAATCATGCGTGGAAACCAATCATACTGTGAGTCACTTGTCGGTAGGCAAGGTTTGGATATAAACATCTGAACCCTGCGTAACGGAGAAGTGAAGATCCTGAAGATGGCTCGTACAAGAGCACGCGAAACGTCGGAAAACCATTTTAATTTTACACGGTCTAAACCCAAGAACTATATATTCTTAAAGCTTTCGTACCTTTGCAAGGTACATACAAAAAATTCAAACAAATAATTACTTAAATAGTATACCAGAGGGCAATATTTCTAAATTGTATGTCAAACACAAACATAGGTAATGAGATAATTAATAAGTAAAGTCATTGTAAGTTAAAAACAAAACATATAAAGCAACATCCTACAATATAAAAAGTGAAAAAGATAAAAAAAAAGTACTGTCCAAAAACAGTAAATCACTCGACAATCACTACAGGTATTATGTGTAGAGTAATTAATTGAATCTGCCAAAACTTTTAATGCAAAGTTGGAATATTTTCAAGAATATATTGTCTCAGCCACAAGACCAATTTTTTATGTCTGAGGAAACCCTTTGTATTTAAAAGTGATATGGAGGATCCAAAATTAAATATTCCTCTTATTGAAATTGATTGTAAATACCTCAACACATAAAACGAAAACACAGATACAACTACTCCGCTGGCTAATACAACAACCGACATTGAATTACACTGTTGAATCCTGACTATCGTTGAGAGCAATAATGTCAATATATTTTTATATCAACGTCACAACAAGAATATCATAATTCCTGTTTGTAATATGTCCTGCAATACCACAGGAGCAATGATCCAATTCAGTCAACTGACGATCGCGATTTTTGAGGTCATCAGGCCGCCATAGACAAAGGCGGTGTTTCCATTTTGTGTGCCCTACATGGAGCTTGTCAGTCTATGGCGGCGTCATGAACTCAAAAAGAGCGAAATCGCGATCATCGTATGATTCAACTGGATTATTGAACCAGCGGCATTGCAGGATATGAAATCATTTTCGTGACGGTGCATGGCGTAACTTGAAATAAAAATATATTAACATTACCTCAACACATCTTTATATAGGACAATGTTATTTTTGCAAGCTTTTATTTAACTTCACTTCTCTATCTCTTTGTCTGTCTGGGTCAAATCTAGTAAGTTGATTTTAAGCTAATTGTACTTACTCAGTCGGCATGAAACTTGCAAAATATATGTATTTCCAATTACGATACCATATTCTGTGGCGAAAAATAGTTTAAAACTACTATTAACATGAAGAAATCCATGAAATATCATGTTTAAATTAAGTACTAGTTGTAGTGGCGTATTTACGGCGGGTCGAGGGGGCAAAAGCTGCCTTTAGAGCCCTTAAGCTCTTAACCGAAGCAAAATGTTTGAAAGTAGTATAAATTAGGATTACATAAGTATAAACCTTTTTCTTTTCTTTTTTAGTCACGACGCTAATTTTCATTTACCATTTACGAGCTGAGGGTCAAATTTCTTAAGTATTAAATGGTAGGAAGGTTGCTGATTCACGCACTACCGTATATTTATTAAACAATTAAAAGCGAGGTTAACTATTAACGTACAACTTTTGAGAAATTACAATTTAGATACTGAACAAAAACCACCCTTATTGTAAATATACGACTGTGCGGGGCAGTTGATCGATGCCTCTAATATTTTTGACAGACCAGACTGGCATATTTTCTTCATCTTGAGTTACACCGCATGCGAAACAGCGCGGTTCGGTTCTTTTGTTAGACAGAGATAGTCTAGATGGATCGAAAGCCGGTGTTATAATTGAATGGGTACTTTTCGGATCAATTCCCTAACGTTGAAGTCACATAATTCAGAAGAAGTTGAAAGAAGAAGAGGGTAAATGGGTGGTTGAACCATTAAAATACCTATACATAATTTTCTTAACTCACTCACCATGTACAGATTGTCCTAAAAATAAATACCACTCCAAACCATTTTTTAAAAGGTATGTTAGATTTACATATCACGCCTTACAGATAATGAACATATTCCAGGGAGTTTTTAAAGTTATGGCCACGTTTGCTAAAGATTTTATTACAATATATGGTGAAAATTAATTCATGTTAAAAACTTGCTGCATTGTTTGAAGGAGCATTGTCGTCTATCAAAATAAGATCGTTCTCCAAATTTTAAGCAAATGCAACAATTTCATTTAAACACAAACCATATTTTTCTCTGCTCTCATACTTTCCATACCAAATCAGTCTTTCCATTCGCCATCACACCACCTTATATAGTTACACCACTCTCTCCAAATGCTACTCTCGCTTACATATTCTCTTCTAAATATCGTTCATTCCTTCCACTCCATACTAAGATTCGTCCGTCACATGAATACAGATTAAACCTACATTCATTAGTAAACAAAAACCTACCCCATTTCACTATATCCCAGTTCGTATGCCCTTGAGCCCATCTCCTTTTTGCAGCTCGGTTCAGTTAGCAGAGGTACCAACAAGCGGCATGAGGCTCTTGCATGTAGACCGTATTCATGCATACTTCTACGGATAGTTAATGTCAAAATTACTACACTTATAGCTGTCCGTAATCCATGATTAATTCGGGTGGCGTAACCGTAAACTGTTCGCCGACGACCTACCGATAACTTCACATACCGGTTATTTCGAATAGTGATGGAAGCTTTCGAATGATTTGTTGAAAAATATTCGAACATCCAGATATTCGAAATATCGGCTACACCAGAGGCAGAAACCGTTGCATTCAACGATCGATACCTTATTGGTTCAACGTAAAGATAGATCAAGAAAAACAATGTTTGTATTCCCATCTTTATTCGTGTTCAGACACAGTTTTGTTCAATGATCAGTTTTGATCGATTTTTTTTATAAAAAAAACAAAGAAAGATACGGAGGCGTAGCTCAGATTAATTAGGATTGGATTTCTTTTAATTCTTAATACAAAAGGCTACTGTTTTTTTTTTGGTTTATTTATTAAAAAGCGAATTACAATAAATTAAAACTAGTTTAATAAGAGTTAAGCATATTAACTTTAATTATAATACACCATTAGTTTATTGCTTTTACAGTATATATATCCAATAAGCAAATCCACCGAAATGTGATTTCTTAACAATAGAATTGAAGTTAATATTGTTATATTAATGTTTTTGTATGAACCAATTTTTAGACACCAAACTGCTACCTACTCCAGTACTCCTTATTATCAAACAGGAACCCAAAAACACTAACTAATTACCACTATTTTTAAAATAAAGCAGAACAAAAAAATGTTCACAAAGGCAACTAAAATAATAACATTTCACACTATCTACTTATAGCCGCTACTGACTACTACGGCAAGAATCAAAAATCACGCAAGAGGACAATAAACGTACATATAGGTTAGGTATATACATTCGATGCTACCGACCGCCTTAATATTGCAGTTCGCCGCTGACTCAGATATTCGATATTTCGATTGATGTTAATATTAAATATAATATTAAAATCTTTCAAAGACGAGTGTTCGAATATTAACATACAAACATAACAATATTAATATGCCCATCACTAATGTCGAACGCTTGTCACTCTCTCACAACTAGCGATGGTCGTTTTATCGATAGGGCAGCGACATATCGAATAACAAAAGGTATCCGAAGATATCGATAAGTAACTGATCATATCGACAGGTAGCTGAGAACATCGATAGTTATGTATAAACGGATTAAATAGTTAAAACCAAATTATGTGCCATGCCCTTCGATAATTCTGTCGCAATAGCAATGTAATACCAAGAGATAAGAATACCTATCGATAACTCGATAACCATCGACTTATCGATAAATAAAATACATCGATAGGTGATGGCTAGATAGATTCTGTAACTTTCTGGGCATGAATTTCCGAACCATGAGAGCTACTGATGGAGTGTAGTTTTGTTAGCATTTTCCATTTTACTTTTAAAACCACGTACTTACTACTAACTACTAACTCGGTATATTAAATCGGTCACGGTAGAGACGAAATAAATAATTGCCAAGAATAAATATCTGCTGAATATTATATTACTTACCTTTTTCCATTGTATCCGGTTTTTACTAGCGATCCCTGGGGACTCTACAGACACCTTCTCAGAGGACCAAGGCGATCCGCATGGACTACTTTTCCTGGCAATATTAATGTAGAATTTAGGCCGCTATGGCCTGGCGGTAAAAGCTGCAATGTTGGTTGTTCAATACGGCACCAAAATAGTTTGTTACAAGGCAAATATCTACCGGGGAGCCACATCGGTCGGCTGGGACTGCTATTTTTTTGCTTTAGTTTTTTACAAAATATTCCTAAAATGAGTTTTAACTTCACTAAAACTATTTATATTGACTTAATTGGTAAATTTAATTAATCAAAACTTCTTGGCTTAGCATAAAATAATTTTTAAAAACATTGTGGTGCTTACGTGTTAAACGTATGCGTTCGATGCTGTTCGTTCGTTGTAACGGCGATAACCGCATCCTCACCGATCTTAACAGTTTTTGGTACGCCTGTAGGTTTTGAAGTGCTGATCACGAGTCCGACGCACAGTGATAGAAAATGCAATTCTAGCAGTTCAAAATTATGTAGGCAATTCTGGTAATGTTTTTATTGATGTAAGTAAATAATAAGTATATTTAAGTTCAAAATATTCATTTCTAATTTCGTATACAGCATTGTCCATGAAAAAAAAAACTTGGAAAATCCAATGCAAAAAACGGAAAATGCAATGCGTGTCTAAAGTCAGGAACCCCCCCTCCTATTAACTTTTGAACCATTTGGTACATTTTAATGAAAATTTGAGAACTTGAATAAGACAACAGAGGCTAAATTTTAGGCATGAAATGACAGACATAAATTTGAAAATGACAGTTTGGCGCCATTTTGGAAGCAAAAATTAATTAGAAATATATAGAAAAAGGGGTCCCGGTCGAGTAATACCTTATTTCAAAGATCTTTTTCTTCTCTTTTCATCCCCAAATTTTGAAGCATCTGTCATTATCCAAAACAAAATGGCGTTATGTCAAAATTAAATAATCTGTACCTATACTATCTCTTCAATTTTTACACGAACCTTTTTTTTCCAAATTGAACTTGGCAAATTGAATTTGGCACTCGATTTGACATTTATGTCTGTCATTTTATGCCTAAAATTTTGCTCACGTTATCCTACTCAAGTTCTCAAATTTTCATAAAAATATACCACACCATTCAAGAGATAAGGGGGGTCCAGATTTTAGACAAGCCCTGCCATGCCGTGGTGTTAATAATAATAAGATAGTCTTAAGCGAATTACTTTATATATTTTCAAAAGAGTAGCTCTGGATATTAATTTCTCAGTAATGACCTTACCTTAATAGGTTAACAATCGGATAAATAACATTATTTATAGATATATACATAACTATCAGCATGGAAATAATTCTGCTATAATATAGTTTATTTTATACTACAATATTATCAAAATATGATACAGATTATAATAGAAAGTTGAACCAATTCGTCATAAGTATATAAACGTTTTTTTCTATTTTCCAAACTTATTAATCTCCAAACCCCCAGTTTTCACAGATTTTGTATGCAAACGCACCAAAATTGAAAGTTTGGAAGCTAATATTTGAAAATTAAAAAGAAGAAGTTTACGTAAATCTCACGTAAATGTCTTTCTAATGAAGATATTCTTTGTATCTAGAATCTAGATATTATGTTAGGTATGATATCTTAGGTATATAAAAGAAATTATGAAACTATAAGCATAAAAATGATAACAGTCTTAAATTATTACAAAACATTAATTACAAAACAAGTTTGAAAATACTCGTAATTTGAGTTCAAAAGGTTATCTAAATCAGTTTTTATGAATCGTTCTCCAAAAATTATTTTCATAGGTACAATACACTACACAAGATAATAAATTGAATAAGGACAATAATAACCAATTTTGTAAGTTAAAAAAGGCATTTATATACATACATATTTGAAGGGCGCAAACTTTCAAGCCTCAGTGCAAAAACGATAGTGTTCTGACTTTCTCAGTCATTCTTCATTATTCATGGAAAGAGATTCAAACGAACAAACAAACAAACCGTTATAAAAAAGGGTACCTAACTATAGAGGTTCAGGTGGAAGCAGAAGATCAATAACATCTCGACAGTAAATACTGTCTTGCCTAGGTGGTAGAACTCTCAAACTGGAAATAAGGGGATCGGAGGATACTAAGAGGATATTAAATAAATCTTCGTTGGTGTGTTTTCGAGATATTTTTCGAGTGTTATGCTCGCTGTAATATTTTGTCTCTTTATGGCGAGATTCTTGAGCATCCTCTCCTAATTGACCTATCGGAATTAAAAAATGTTCAATGACTTCCCTACTGTGCATTAAAATCTTATGAACTGTTGGGGGCATTGGGTACCATGCATAAAGCTTAACAAATAGCTCAGCTATTTCGAAGGCATATTGGCCAAAACGGGTTGAATTGATTGGGTAGCTGCAGTTTAAAGTTTTTAGTAAAACACTACATCTATAAATAAGGTTTTGATCTATTCCGGTTATATTAGATGATAATAAAGGGTCAGCAAAAAATCTTCTGGCGGTATTCCCGTCATTGGTGTTACCCATACCTGGCTTTGGTTGATCTATTATTAGTCCGGTTTCTGCTCTAAATTGACGAATGATTTCTTTTTTTCTGTTTTCGAACTGATCTTTTTGATTTTTGGGAACCCGCCAAACTTTTATGTTAAGCCTATATGAAATATGAATCAAACATTCAAAGAACCTAATGTATGCGTGAAGGGTAGACAAGCCGAGGCTTAGAGCATCAGAGTTAATAGGTAATGTTTTAATATTATCAAGGTTGTTAAATTGTCCAGGGCCGGCATGACAAATATAACATTTTTGTGAGGATGTTGACATTAACGAATTACAAACCTTGCCATCTACCATAGTTCGTAACAATTTATGGTGTATAACATACTCATTATTATTTAAATTAATTTTCATTGTAGACAGCTGTTCGATTTGATTTTCAATATGGACAAATTCGGCTTTTATTACTTCGCTAGTCTCTTTGATAAATTGGATTCGCACAGGCCTGCAAAACCGTGTAGAGGATGTTCGAGGATTTTGCCATAAGATTTTTTTATTTTTTTCATGATTAACCTGCAACTGCAGTGGAACTATGGAAGTAGTCAGTATATTTGAGTCATCTGCCTCGCATACCTGTTTATAGTTACTTTGACTGCCACTTCCATCTGAACCCCACTTATAAATCATCGTTAAATTAATGACAGTTTCATTAATATTATTGGTAAAAGTAGGTAAAACAACTTTTTGCATCTCTAAAACTCGGGACGCAGTATGATTTAAAATATTTTGTAACGGTACTTCGATTGACGTATTTGTAGCCAGAATATTAAAAGGGTAACATTTTTTTTTTGCTTCGATAATTTTGTCGTATGTCGGGAATAGTTTTTTGAGTCCTTTTTTAATGATGAGGTTTCTTATACCGATATATTGGTATCTTGTAAACTTAAAGCTAACAAATAACGCAAGCGCCTCTTCTGGAGAAAATGATACTTGCCGTAGGTCCTCGGTCCTAGTTTCCAATTTTTTCAACCTAGTTGCATTCTTGGGGGAAGATCTCATTTTATGCAACATTGACGCAACATCCCGTTTACCATTCTTACGCAGTTTTATTTCTGTGGCTAAACAAAGTTCATCCTCGGTGATCAATGAGACCTTTTCCTGAACTCTTCTGCGCTTAGTAACTTCACTGCCTTCTTCGAATGATATTTTGGGACGGCCAACTCTCGAAGAAGAACTTCTGACTGAATGACTATCTTGATACGAAATGACTATCACGCTAGAAAGCCATTGCTCGTTATTTTTTCTAAATTTTGCTTCAAATCTTCTCGCTTTGTTCCATTTCTCAGTCAAACTTTTTGTAAAGCTATCAATAACTTTTGTGAGTAGCTTCTGGGTATTATTTGTTGGTTCATCATTACCAGTAACATGTAAAATATAATCTAATAGCAATTTCTGACATTCCGTGTGCCTTGGACGCAAAGGACAAATTGATTTTGCGATATCAAACAGGTCCGCTCTATTTATAGACGCAACTTTACCTAAAATAAATTCAAATTGCACCAAAAGGGGCAAAAGGTGGCAAGCCTAATTTAGCTTATCGAAAAGGGAAAATATCATAAAATATTATAAATCTTGTATTTAAATGTCATATTTAGTCGTTTCAAAGTTCTGCTCTATCATAATGTCAGTAAGATAGTTTTCCGTTTGGATTTACAAGAAAGTCTACCAACAAATCAAACGCGTTACAACTGGTATGAAAATACTAAAAAACTAGCTTACATACCTCCAAAAATATGTACCATTTTTATGATATTCACAACTTCTTGACACACATACTTATTACAATTTACAAATGTCATTCCAAATCGCAGAGAACGGTCAACACTTCATATGGCACAAGCCCGCTTGATTTTTAGCATCATTTAAACTTGATGATTTTGCGCAACGTGTTCACAAATGATACAGTGATATCAAGCAGATATCCCTAATACGTTTTCACTTTATTTTTAAGCAAAATATTTCAATGATAAAATTTGATTTTGAAATGCTAGAATTGCATTTTCTATCAGTGTGCGACGTCAAATTTTTCTCAGCTGTGTTGTTAAAATTATTAATCATTTTTTACATAATTTTAATTTATAAGCATATACAATGAACATTTTTTAATACAGAAAACAATATATTGTTGTTTCAACAAAAGCAATTAAATTGCATATTTCTATAATTGAATCTACAGTTTAGATACACATTTTGCGCTTCTTTTGAAAGCAGCCTCTGAGGCATCTCTCGTAATCGTCCAGCAGTAGTCGGCTAACATCTACCAGTTCCAGTTTACCTGATACCTTCTCTCCATGTTTGAAATATCCTGGTGGAACCTCACTGTGCTCGTCACTTACAGTACCACAATTTTCCGGAAAGTAATCCAGATGAGTATCCAGGAAATCAAGTTTCACCGACATATTTCATCCTAAGTTTTGGTAACACAAAAGAAGGTGCACAATCAGATCTTTATAGTTTTCTGCTTTTGTTTCCCAACAAATTTGTTGCAACCATTTTAAAGGCATTCCAAGCGTCTTTCTCCTTGCCTTCAAGTATAGAATCGAATTGTGCATCTCCGAAGTTTCCTAATCTGGGGACCCAGAAATATTCCCTCTTTAATTTTAGCGTCGCTGATTCTAGGGAACTCTTCTTTTAAATAAATGAGAGCACGGCTTTCTTTGTCCAAGGCCTTCACAAAGTTTTTCATAAAGTAAAATCTTTTCAGGGGGAACTAATGGCGGGCTGGTTACATTTTTCTTTTCTGGCTCAGAAGACTCTCTCGGTGACCAAATTTTCTTTCTGTAGTGATCCGATCGTGCTCGACTGTCCAATTCGCAGAGGAAGCAGCAGTATTTGGTATAACCTAGCTGCATTCCAAGCAAAATCCCCATAACTTTTAAATCCCCTCTAATTTGATATTTATATTTTTCATGTAGTATGGTCTCCAGTAACAATTTCAAATTACTATACGTTTCTTTCATGTGGACTGTATGACTAATTGGGACTGAAGGTAACTTTTTTCCATTATAGAGTAACACAGCTTTAAGAATTACTTTTGAGGAATCAATGAATAGTCTCCAGTCTTTTGGATCATTCTTCAGATTTAAAGCTGCCATTAATCCCTCAATGTTCCTACAAGCTACCACATTGTTTTCAATGTTAAAAAATGGTGTTAGGTCACGGTACACGGAAACTTTTACTCCATCTTGAAGTAAATTTCATTGTTGCCAATAGTTCTGCTTTTTTCTAAGGCCACTTAATTCATTTTGACATATTTTGTGAAGCTTTTTACTGGAAATTCACAGTCAGAGTCGGAGTGTTGCGAGGTTGATGGGCCCGGCGACATTTTTCGGTACACTACCGTTTGAATACGTTTGATCATCATCAGAATCAAGGGTATGTTCCTGAGGTAGATTAGGTACAGGTAATGCAGCACTATCAGGCACCGGGCCTATGGCGGCTTGTAAATTTGAATACTGTATATCGCAGACCTTTTTTTTCTCCGAAAAGCCTTTTTTGATGGGAGGTGTCAAGGAAAAGTAACAGTCAGTAACGTGGTTTTTCGGTTCTCGCCAGATCATAGGAACAGTGATGAGCATCTTACGCATTTTTCCACTTAGCCAGCCGCGAATGTTAGACGCACATTTGTTGCAGCAGTTATGGGGAGCCCAATTTTTATCCTGGTTTCCAACTTTGCAGCCAAAATACAAGTGGTAAGCCTTTTTTTATTAAAGGGCTAAGAGTACGTTGTTGTTTCACAAAAATCACTTCACCACATATATAACAAAAATGATCCTGCTTATTTCCACAAACTCGAGACATGTTGCTCAAAACTCTCTAATTTCTTAAATATGAACAGCTCTCGATCGACTAGTGCTTGAAATACAACTAAAAATTTAGGATTTACGTTATATGTATTTAAACCCCTTAAAAAGTATACCTGGTATAATAAATCCAGGTATTTCTCATTTAATGTTGAACTTTCCCATACATTAAGGGTAGGTAGGTAAATTATCATAATAAGCATGGATCTATAAAACCGGAGCCAACTGAAACTTTTGCAAGACAGATTGTTAATCAGTATAATCAAATAAGTAAAATTTTGCTATTTTGGTCTCGAAAACAATTTTGTTGTTCCCTAGTGTTATGATTCAAAGAAGAAAATGCAGTGAATATTCGATAAAATTCGGCAAATTTTATCAAAGTAACAGTTTTTAGCACATCCTATTATGTATATTTTGCTAAATAGATGGATTGGGAACGAGTTAGCAACGGGTCAGGCTTATTACTGACGTAATGATATTATGATAAAAATAATTTACTTTACTTTGGGTGACCTTGGTCATCTTTGAGATGTATTAAAAGTATTTAAAAGCACTTTCGGGTGACTCGTTTAAAGCGCTCTCGAGTTACCGGGAACTGCGCTAATTTACAGCATTCGTTCACCAATTCTTGTGAACCCAAAGCATACTATTTTAGTCTCCCTTCCCCCCTCATGCACCAACATTTGGACAGATGTTAGGTGTTTGTTATTCAAATTTCCAAGGGCTTTAATCCGCTAGGAAATGTACCAATCACATCACTTTAGAGTAATATACCTTTTGTTAAAAAAAAACTTCTTTTAATTTATACTTGAAATTTTGTTGGCGCGCTACCGTGATTTTTATTAATAATATAATATAAAAAGCCAACCGTCTGAAAGCGGATTCGAACATATATGCGCCGCATCCAAAGCCAAGCGTCTAACTAACGAGCCAGGAAACCCATGCTGAACTTGTTTATACAGCACACTAAACAATCTACGTTGTGATTGGTAGATTCCCAGGCATATTTAAGGTCTTATCTCAAATGTTCAATCATTTAGATAAGTTTCTAAAAAATGTTGTGTTTATTCTCAATTTCCAGAGGCAATTCCAATGTGTCATTTTATACTTTTGCGGTTTTATTCAAACTCAATAAAAGAAAATCGACAATCAAAAATAACACACTGTATTTTATATATTTAGGATAGTTAAAGAACAGTTTAAGAAACAGTTCTCTCACTCCTTTGTTTGTGCTCCCAAAAGCCGGCTGTTTGCGAGAGGTCGTGAATCAAAGCGAACACCTGCAGCTAGCAGCTAGATGCGAGGTATACGAGGCCGCGCGTTATTTTATAGTAATGAATACATCTACGGGGAACGGTTAATAACTGTATTAGTTACTTTAGATATTCATATTAATATTTAAAGTAGTAGATGTTCCTCTTAATAAAAGGTTAACTTATTAAAATTGATAGGTATTAACAACAAACGTAAAATAAAAATGTATTAATTATATTTGAGAAATGATGCAAAGAACTTCCAACGCTTAGTTTATTCTAATTTAAATTACAAAAGATATCCGAACGTCAATCAACAGGATATCAAAATCGATTGTACTTCAAAGACATTCTACCAAGTTCTTAGAAATTGAGAATGGGAATACATATTCCCTAAAAAAAGCAATATTCTAATAGCATAACACTTAAATGGCTAATTCTTAAAACTAATTGTCCTAAATCTAATAGGTGGTGTAACGGGAACTGGGTCTCGTTTGGCGCCGATATCAAATGTTCCAATTCCAAGAGGATGATTGCTCACATATACGTAGAAACTAGATTATTTCCAACAAAAATCAATGTTTAAAATTAAACTGGTCTGCATTTAATAAGCCAAACCAAGAGCAAGTGTCTTCCCCTTTTCTCAAGACTCTCTCCACCCTCTAGGTATCATCTTAGGCCCTTGCGCCATAAATACTAGGAACAGATTATTTTTAACACTATATAACTACCAAATAAACTTTTTTTAAATGCCTTAAATGGATTCATGACAAATTTATCGCAGTTTTGAGTCGGTAACTTTATAGGTGCAATGCAAGGGTTTTAACGCTCACGCACATAAATCCAAACCAAGACTGTTAACCATTTATACTAAATAAGTTATATATAAAAGCCCTATTGTTGTCATTAAATCTCTTTATTAAACATGTTGCTCCTAACAGGTATCTTGTGAATAAATACTGATTGATGTAGGACAGTAAGGCAACCTATTACTATTCCATAGTACGAAAACGGATTTTCGTGAAAATAAGTGGTGAAATACGATTTAAATGGTTACTTTAAATATCAGAAACAAGGTAAATATATTAAAGTAAGGAATAGACAATTTACAACCACACACAAGTCACCGTCCCAACAATGTAGCAAATCGCTTTCCCCTTCAAGTTGCATCGGACACTAAAGAGAAGAAACCTTTCCCCGTTAAGACTGAGGCGTAAAAAAAATGATTTTTTTATTTTTTAAATAAACTACCCCTAATTTTGGCGATTGGTAAATAAACAAAAAAATACTGATATTTAAAAAAACTCAAATTGAACACAATCGGTTCATGCTAGGCTAGACAGGAGTCATTTATAGTTTTGAAGGCTGAATGTAAATTTTTAGAGCAAAACTAGTAATGGTATATTATTAACACACAAAATTTGAGAAAAAGCGTTATTCTGTCTATTTTACCGGAATTAAGTTCTTGGCCAAATTTCAGTAATAAAAATTAATAATAAACCACTTTCTTAAAGTTCTTTAAACACACTTGCTGGATTTTGAGGAATTCGTAAAGATTACACATTTCCCCTATTTATGTTAACGTCACATCCATCAACACTGCACTAAGAAGAATGACTAGCTTGAGAAACCATTTCCAAAACTATCTACAAAAAGTTACATAAACACACTCTTGTTCCAAATTCTATATTTTTGCTCACCGCGTACAACGCTCCGTAAACACGTAGGTTTAAAATCTTAAGACACCGCACTGACCGCTAAAAGCGGCAGGTTGTAACTGCGGGAGGCGCGTCAGCAAGAGGGAAATTTATTGCGGAATAGCCAAATGCTTGGAATATATATATATATATATATATATATATATATATATATATATATATATATATATATATATATATATATATATATATATATATATATATATATATATATATATATATATATATATATATATATATATATATAATACTCTGGTTAGAGTCTCGTTTGACACATGGCTATTGAAATTTATGGTTCACATCAGTCGCGTTTGGCTACTCGGAAAAATTCTTTATCCGAAGGCGACATATGTGTCATAAAAAAAACAGCAAACATTAAGATACGTACTTACTTATATTTATTTAACAATTCTAAAGCGTTCTGCTTTGCTATTTTTTGCTACCACAATCAAATGAAAGCATCGGTATTTATATGATTTTGTTATTTATATTTATATGTATTATTATATATGCATTTTCAAAATATTTTATAAATAAAACGTGTTTCAACACGACTTAGTTAATATTTGAGGAATTAGATCATAAAACAGACAAATATACTATCAAAAACTAAATGGGATTTATAAAAACCTTCAAGACTATAATGGCTTGTACTTCCAGAAATTCTGACTAAAAACCTTTACCGTAAGACAAAATATTGTAATAATGGAAAAATGACCTTTCGAAAATTGTCCATGTTTCTTTTACCATTTATAATCGTCTATCTGCCTTTTCCCGATCTTGATCAAAAACAACTCAATAAAATGTTTAGAAAATCAAGTATTTACCTCATAATAAATTTTTTCTATTGTCATATATAGTTCTTTGGTAATTGCTTTGAACATAAATAACAATATATTTTAATTTATAGCAAGCAGCAATGACAATCTGAAAACGCTATTTTATTTATTTATTCTTTTTATCAAATACCGATCGACTCCAATGAATATTTATTTATTCAAAATATTTAGCGATTTTACAGTAAATGTACATATAATTACACATTTTATATGGACTATAATTAACGATTTTATACACTCAGGCGTAAAAGGCACTTGTATGTTAGTTATGTGAAGGAAAATTTCTACTTTGACCGTATTATGAATTCTAAAGTCGAAAACAAAATTACAATAACCTATAAAGTACAAAATTCTCAAAACATATTGCAAACTTACAATTAAAGTGACCATACGTCCTGTGTTAGGCTGGGCAGCCCAGTAATGGGAAACACTGTCCTGCATGACTCAACGTCCTGCATTTTTCGTAGTTTCTTAGAACAATAGTAACTAACACCAAAATGAACCAATATAAAAAAAATGTATGGCAGCTATGCATGCTAAAACAAATAGAACATAAACCCGATATCTGGAACTTCGCTTAAATCAATATTATTGACCCGGCCATCACTAACGCTCATCGATTTTTTACTCATCTTTGTTAAGTTTTCATTTTTTAAAGCATCCAGAAAATTTTAGGTATACGGTCATTGGCTATAAAAATGCCAACCCCTTATCTCGGTTAATTTCGTTTCTGAGAAAAAAATGTGTCTATAAGAGTTAAAACTATTCTATAATTTATTTCTATCGATTTTATTCCTATACGTTTTCACGCATATCGATAGAGCCCATCAAGACGAATTTATTGAGAGAGGGTTTGATGAGTTTTTCTTGAATGGTTTTCTTAAAAATAATTAAAAACTATTCCATAAGCATCTAACGTGCTAGACAAGAATTATTATTTTCCAAGGCTGGAGCAATTGTTTATTATTTGTAAAAAAGCCATTCATGACAAGCCCAATATCAATAAATCCTTCTTGATAAGCTTTCTCGAGATCCGTAAAAATATACAGTATGTTCCATCAAAAGAAATGTTTTATACCCTGTAGAAAAATTAAATCGATAGAAATAAAACGTAGAGTAACTGCTTCAAGTTTTATAAACATGTTGTTTTTCAATAACGAACATTAACAGGGGGGTAGATTTATAACCCACTTTCCGTATTTCCTACGTAATTATACTATTTCTGAACCCGACTATACATGAAAAAGTTCAACTTTTTCCCATACATGAAAATGTACCACTTTCGAAATTTCTTGGAAAAATAAGTGATATTTTTAAGCCAAAACAATAATTTAAAAATTTTAGATCTTCTAATTTCCCCCTTTTGCTTTTAAATACAAATTTTTAATTGTCCTGCATTTAAGCAATTAAAATATGATCACTATACTTATAATACATTATAATGAAACTAACAGTATTACAAAAAATTGAGAAATAGACTCGATAAAGCCGTTTTCTCTTTAGTCGAATTTCATGTAAAAACATTTATTAACAAAGTGAGAATTAATAGCATCTCCCTTTGCTATCCATTCGTCTGTGAAATACAAACTAAAAATCAACATAAACCTACATAAAAAATTTCACATTTGTCAATATACAATTTAAGAAAAATACAAAGTACACATTTATTTATATTGGGGGCCCCAAGAAAAACCTTCAAACTGGATATAGAATACATTGCACAAAAAATAATTTTTTTCATTTAAATTTAACCTCCAACCTTTGCCATAGAAGAACGTCAATTTCAAATGACTATATTTTCGTTGTAAATAATCCAGACAAGATGAATTTGTGTTTGACGGGTAGGTAATGTCTTTATCTTTTTAGCACGGTATATGTTTGATGCATCCCGGCTTTATTGTACAGGGGGTACAAAAAATTCAAAACCATTTAAATTCTACTACATTTAAAACTGACATAGTGAAACACCGGGTGATGAAATTTTCATTTTATGGTCTTGGGTGCAGTTTCCATGGATGTACTTGTTGTACCAAAAACCCCGCCATCTGCCTGATGTTAAAAAAATGATGACATTTTTTCCAAAATTTTCGGGACCCGTGGAATGAAATGGGAGGTGGGGTATAATATATAAGGAAGATCTCTGCACATACTACACTAAGTAAGAAAGCAGTTCTACACAAAAAATCGAATTTAAAATGCTTTTTTTAAATAAAAACGTGAAAAATTAGATTTTTTTCAACAACATAACCTCAAATGTATAAAAATATTAAATATTGCACAGCACAATAATCACGTCAGTAAATTTTCCCCAGTTTTTGTCGGGTACATATGAAAAAACGTTTTTGAAATAGTAAATTGCTGGTTAGAATATTTTCTCGTTTTCGAGATTATAATCTTGAAATTAGAATCATAGATGCTATAGCATTTATCTCCTAGATGTATTATACGCTAAACTAACAAAATCTAACCTATCCTAACCAAATCTAACCTATCCTAACCAAACCTAACCTAACCTAACATATCCTAACCAAACCTAACCTAACCTATCCTAACCTATAATCTATCTTAACCTATCCTATCCAAACCTAACCTAACCTTTCTTAACCAAACCTAACTTATCCTAACCAAACCTATCCTAACCTATAATCCATCCTAACCAAACCTAAGCTAGGTTTAAAATAAAAACAATAAATAATTTTATATTTATTTATTTAAAACAAAAATTAACAAGTTTTAAAAATATTTAACCTAAGCTAGGTGGATATAAGTGAGCCATTTGAATAAAAAAATTATGGATCCTATCATCTGAAAATAAAAATGATTTGTAGCGAATTGGTAACTACCCACTGAATGCATACCTCCTTGCAGACTGAAGACCAATCAACTACAACATGACACTTGTACAATTTTTTTCTTCGATTTATTTCGTAGCTTCTCCCGCAAGTATAGAACGAATTTTTGTTAATTTCTGTTCTACTATTACAAGTATTGCAAATAGTGTATCTCATCAAAAGTCCATGATTAACTAAAAAATCAACTAATTGTCTTCTGTCTGATAAAAGTAAAATAAAATCTTTTAAAGAGTATTCACAATTATTGCACGCCATGACTTTCAGAACTATGCACACGAAACACTTTTTTACTGCACTAATTTATTTATTATCACAATTAATTGCACACTATGTCTGAACATCGCAATTTCTTTTATATTCTATATGAAAATTCCGGAATTTACAAGAAAATATCTAGGGCAGTTTACCATTGTCGAGATCCCGAAGTTATATTTGCATCTTTGTCTAAATCATAAAAGTTTATTTACCAACCTATTCTATCTAATATTCCAGAAATGTCAATATTCTTCTCGAACTTTGACACAGGTCAAAGAATAATATCTATTCTTTTCAGTTTAATATCGCTATCGCTTTTTATTGTAGTTGCAATGTTGCCCGATTTACATTTTGGTGGCGATTATTTGACAGCAAAATGAAAAATTGTTTATAATTTGGAAAATCAATAAAATTATTATAAATCGAATAGAAGAAATGCATGCAAAAATTTTTTGAAAAAGTGAAATATTCGCAGAAAACCGTTTACGGCATAATTACCAAAAAGGTAAAGTTCACACTAAAATCAGTATGTCAAAACTGAAAAACATTAAACTTGCAGGTTGCATGCTCAATTGTGACAGTAAGTAGGTACAGGTGACTTAAGATACAGGGAGGCAAACAAATGTGATAAAATTCTAAACAGCTTCAGGGAAACTACCCGTTACCAATCTCATAATGTCCGAATTTTGGGAGAGAGATAGTTCAAAGGTTCTTAAAAGGTAAAAGGTACAGGAAAACTGCCTCATATGAAAGAAGACCAGTACAAGGCTGCCCTAGAGTAATCACACCTAAAGAAAATCGTTAAAAAACATATAAAAACGCTATTACTAAATGAAACTTGTTATTCTGTAAATGAAATTGAAATTTATCTGCTGTGCAGAGGGTGGATGCTGTTATTTTTTCTGCATTTTTATTCTGCATGTACTTTGTTTATTACAAACATGTATGCCCTTATTCTGTACTATTTGTATTTACTGTGTAGTTATCAATCGTCTAAAGTGCAAATAAGATAGTGTGTTTAATAATTATAATAAGAGTTTTTCTGCTTTTTATTGTTACTTATTAGTGACACTTATATTTACTTCAATCCCTTTGTTGACGTGTCTTATCTACTTTTTGTAGTTGAAAAGATGAATAAATTGTCTATTGTCTATTGTTTCTTGAGGGTTCAGTGTTGCAGGCAGCGATTCGTTACAAGTTTTAAACTGACAACTGAATGTGTCAACTCACACGAAAGGCAAATTAGTCAACAATAAGAAACCGATTATACGGGAAACTGATACCTGTACGGTTCTAATAAAAAAGCTAGGAACGGGTAAAATTTGTTATAATACCGTGTAACACCCTGTATTTTAGTGATATCCTGTATTATTGTCAACGTAAAGGGCAAGCCCATGCATGTATCTCCATGGAAACTGCACCCAAGTGCAAACTAGTGTAACGATACCCTGAGCAAATATAATCCTGATGGTTTTTTCCTGTATGTTTGTGTGAGTAGTTACATGGCACCGGTTAGAACCAATTGACCAGCATCTCTCTTTGTGTATTTGTGTATTTCAGGATATTTCAATTTTCCGAAAATTCAATAAGTAGATACTGTTGATACTACATTTTAACACTGTAAGTAAGAACTAAACTTAACTAATATATATATATATATATATATATATATATATATATATATATATATATATATATATATATATATATATATATAT
Organism: Kuschelorhynchus macadamiae; assembly: GCA_030620095.1. Lineage (NCBI taxonomy): Eukaryota > Metazoa > Arthropoda > Insecta > Coleoptera > Curculionidae > Kuschelorhynchus > Kuschelorhynchus macadamiae. Next base: position 124,633 of record JAUTXW010000556.1, on the reverse strand, counting down.
ATATATATATATATATATATATATATATATATATATATATATATATATATATATATATATATATATATATATATATATATATATATATATATATATATATATATATATATATATATATATATATATATATATATATATATATATATATATATATATATATATATATATATATATATATATATATATATATATATATATATATATATATATATATATATATATATATATATATATATATATATATATATATATATATATATATATATATATATATATATATATATATATATATATATATATATATATATATATATATATATATATATATATATATATATATATATATATATATATATATACTATATATATATATATATATATATATATATATATATATATATATATATATATATATATATATATATATATATATATAGGTATCTATATATACCTTAATCAACAACATCATAATATCAAGTTCACAAATGAAGTGAATGGAACGATTTCTTTTCTAGATGTATGTGTTCCAAGGAAGGAAAATGGTACATTAGGACATTCTGTGCATAGAAAATCGACGCATACAAATAGATTCTTAAATGCAAATCCCACCATCATCCAGCACATTCCTGATCAAGATTCTCTAACATAGGAAACATCGAAACTGACCGAAACCCTGTGAGAGAATGGCTATTGCACTAATGATATTAAGCGTTCAATTAAAAAATGTAGTAATCCAACTCCTCGAAAGGAGAATGATAAGGAACCTAGGTTAGGTAGTGTTGTTCTTCACTACATACATGGCAGTACAGACAAAATAGGACGATTACTTAGGCAGTCCAACATACGTACTTACTTCAATACACATAAGATTTGACAATGCTTCAAACAGAAGGAGTATATGAAAATATTTGCTTCTGTGGGGAAGTGTATGTGGGAGAAACATGATGCTCAATATCAACTAAACTTAAGGAACATAAACGATGTATTAAAAAGAAACAAATTCTTCAATCTGCTGTAGCTGGACACCAACATACCACTTGCCATATTATAAATGTAAAGGAAACCAAGGTTCTAGCATCGATTCCAGGATTTTATAAACGAAAAATTAAAGAATCTAATTTTTAAACACAAAAAGTTTTAATAGAGATACGGGTTATCGTCTACATCACACGTGGAAACCAATCTTAATACAGGGTCATGGTTCGGCGAGCACAAATCGGGTATAAAAGCCCGCATGAATCGCTCCGAACTCATTCAGGGTTCAGATCTGGTGGAGTAAAGATCCCTGAAGATGCCTCGTGAAATCGAAAGCGAAACGTCGAATAGTAATTCCAATTTGACACGGTCTAATCCCAAGAACCATGATTTCTTAATTGACCAAAGCCGTGAAAGGTTCTCTACCCAGTGGTACTGAGATACAACAGATTGGACAATTTGTTCTTTTTTTAGTATAGCGGATATTGAGCGCCCTGTTTCTCCGACATATACTTCTCAACAAAAGCAAGGAATTACATGTACTGCTTGTGTTTATATTTTGAAGTTCCATGAAGGTGTCGGATGACTTACTGAGGGCCCAGGATTATGGGAAAAACTCCTGCTTAATCCTATTAGACTGCAGACCTTATGTCATGCTACTCTTATTAAGAAGTTAAGGTTCTTTGGTCTAGGTGGCACATTAAATTTATACGCAGTTATTTGAGCGATAGACAGCAAAGAGTTACATTAGGCAAGGACGTATCGCCCTTTATATCAGTCAAAAATGGAGTACCACAGGGGAGTGTTTAATTGTTTCGTACTTTTTTATTTTTTACTTTGCTTTTTTATTTTTTTTTTACATTATATTTATGAAAATGTTTATAACATAGTACGACTGACAAAGTACATTTCTAATGTACTTCTTTTAGGATTCTATAATATTAATATTCTAAATTCTTGATTTAAATATTATTTTTCTATAATATTTATGATGTGTTTTTGTTTTGTTTTGTTTGCTAATTTTGAGGTTTGTAAACTATTTTTTTACAACAGCTTTGTCCACAAAATTGTAAAATTTTTTTTGACAATAAAGCATTTATTTATTTATTTATTTATTGTTATGGGGCCTTTATTATTCTCCATATATACAGCAGATTTTTATAGCTTTCTCTCTTATAGTCAATCTCATCAATATGCTGATGACATGCAGCTTTACTATTCATCTCCATATAACAGTCGCCGAGAGGCTGCCACTTTTATTAACAGGGATCTTGCAACTATAGCAAGAGTGTCAGAGTCTCATAAACTATCGCTTAATAACAAGAAAACAATTTATTTTTGGCAAGGACAGAGAATTAGTCTGTAATGATGCACAGTTTGTTTTGGAGTTAGATAATAATATTTTGAATTTCTCTCGAGCCTGCAAGAACCTCGGAGTACATATAAATGATGATATGCCATTTGATACTCCCGTATCTCATTTGTTGCAGATTTCATACTATAAACTAAAAACACTATATTTATTTAAAGATTTTCTTAGTGCCGACGTCAGATTGCAGCTACGTAATAGTTTGGTCCTATCGGGTCTTGGGTATGCTGACATTCTTTAGTGGCCAGCCCTCACTCAAAAGAGTAAAAATAGTCTTCAAATACTCCAGAATTCCTGTATAAGGTTTTGTTTTGGGTTGAAAAAGTTCGACCATGTCTTACAATTTTACAGCCAAACAAAATGGTTAAACACGTGTTTGAGTATCTGAGTCTCCCCGTTATCTTTTTGAAAAGTTGGTCAAAGGCTCAAATGTTCATAGTCTTGTTACAAGGCGCCGTAATTTGTATACTGTTTCCAGACACAACCCAGCGACGTTTTAGCGATCCTTCTCCCATTGTGCTGCTAGACCCTACAATACGTTGCCTGAACATGTTAAGGCTTGCTCATCGGTTCTTGCTATGAAAAAACAATACCGTCAGTATTTACTTAGGGCCAGAGATTAAAGTGTGTGTTTTTTTTTATTATTTCGGAAAAAATACTATTTGCTCTCAATCGTCCTAAATACTATTTTGATACTGTCTTTTATGTATTCCTGCTTAACTAATCACTTGTATATTTTTCTATCATTATTGGTTTCGTGTTATCTACACGCAAGTATTATTTATTTACTGAAGACTATGTTAGTAAAAATGTCGTTACTTTAGTTTTTTTTTATGGTGGTTAGGTGAGCAGCTATGCTGGATTTCGCCACCATTCTAAATGTGTATTTAACTTTGTATTTATCCCCAATAAGAGCCTTTTGAATTTGAATTTGATCTGAAGTGCTATGTATATATTGGGTGCGAAAAATTGAAAAATAAAATATAGTTCAGACTAAAAACTAAGTTAACATATTCCTGCAGTCGAGGTTGAACCTTGTTCATAGCATTATTCAACATTTTTGCGGAATTACTCTAATTTCATTTATTAGGTTTACTTTTAGATCTTCAATTGTGTGGGGATTATTATGATAGACTTTGATAGAAATGTTTGTAACATATGCGCATATCTTTCTGCATTAACAGTAACGTTGACTCTATTTTTATCCTTAAAAAAAATAAGGTCCTATAATTCTCTCCATGTATACTGCAAACCAAACGGTCCTGTAAAGGCTGTTGGTGAACTAGAATTTTCAGAGGATCGACAACGGTAGTTCTGTTTGTTTACATAACCGGAGAGATAAACATGGACTTATCCGTCATAAACAAGTTCCGGATAAGATTGAGTTTATTTCTTAAAAATACTTTATGCAGTATTCCCTTTAAGCTAGGTTTAGAATTTCCAATTGTTGAGAATGTCTCCTAGCTGATCGTGTAAGGCTTCTTAAAAAAGAAGTTCGAACACGTTGAATATTTTTAGTGATTCTAGCAGAATTGGGCCTACCTTGGGGATTAGACTTTAAAGCTGTCGACATCCTTCTAAAATTGTGCGCCAATCTTAAAATTGTGTTTCTGTGTGGGAGATCTAAATTAAATTTCGTTCGAAATTAGCGTTGAATTGCGGTAATGGATCACCAACAGGAGCAAAACCGACATTTGTAGTAAATGTTTGTGACTCTGGTATTGTTTTGTGTATTTATTTTGGCGCTAGTTGTACTCATCTTTCAACTAGTTGACTGTACTGATGAAGACCTTAAATCAGAAACACGTGTCTATGGTTAGCCAAATTCCTTTGCTTTAACGGTCGTCCCAAAGAATCGCTTTTCTGCTATATACTAGTTCTTACCGCGTTATATATTTTCTACTTTTGATTTACTACTCTTAGGTTATGAGCTTCGCCACAGGTAGCTATATGCTGCTTCGTGGTAAATAGAATATCAAGTCCGGCGAAGACTTCGGATGTTCTCTTGGTAATCACATATGTCGGTTTTGTTCCTGTTGGTGACTCTGGTATTGTTTTGTGTATTGATTTTGGCACTAGTTGTACTCGTCTTTCGACTAGTTGACTGTACTGATGAAGACCTTAAGTCAGAAACACGTGTTATATATTTTATACTTTTGATAGCAATTTTTGTTTTTAAACACAGTTGCCACTCCACACAATATACCATAAATTTGAATCACCTAGGTTGTAATTGATGTATGTATTTAGGTGTAACTATTCATATTTATAAGGGGAACCTATTTTACTTCCTTTTGTCCTCTTACTTCTTTTCATTCTTTTTTATTTGTAACCTAAAATATTTTTGTTTTTTTTGTCTTCTTGCTTCTTTTGTTTCTTTTTTATTTATTTTCTACTATTTTCTATTTTTTCTGTAGCACATCTGAATGTTAGGTTATTAACGAATAATTTAATGATTTTTAAAATCATTTAGAATTAACTCAATATGACATTGTTTGTATATCTGACAGCTAGGTGACACCATATAATGTTTTTGTAGGCAAGCTATGCTTTTATTAGGCAGGCATATAATTTCGTGTATTAATACAAGAAACTAAATAATTTTCGGGACATATCTGGATCCAAATAAAGATCTTTGGAAAAAATATTTACGTTGGTAATATTTAGAGACCTCCAAAGTCTGATTGGTCATAATTTTCAAATTACTTTGAATATCGTCTTATTGATTTCTTCCGAGATTGTAATCAATTGTTTTGTTTTGGGGACTTTTATGTTAATATGTATGACACCCAATCGATAAATACTTCCCCGTTCTCCCATCTGACAAAGTCTTTTAGGCTTAAGCAGTTAGTGACTGTTTCAACCAGAATTACTTGTACGGGCCAGACCCTTATTATTGATTTGATTATTAACGTTAATTGAAATGATACACAATTTTATTCGTTTACCTACCGTGCACTGCGTTTCAGCATGATCTTGTAGCCATTCCCTGGTCATATATTTATTATTTTAATGGCAAATGGAAAAGTTTCATTGCTTACCAATAATATTCCTCAACTTTTGACTAACTTGCCCCCCTAAAAACTGTTGATGGCAAAAAAAAACAATATTGCCTATGAGTCATGGATAATATGATGCAAAGATTAAGGAATACAGCTCTAAATCGTTTTCGCAAAACTAAGCTCCCAGAACATCGTAACTATTAGACACCAGTTGCGAAACCTAATTGTTACTAATTCATTTGAATTTTGCCAAGTTGGTAACGCCGAAATTTTGGAAAATTTAAAAAATACTACAACGAAAGCTTTGGTTTGGATGCAATTAAAATTAATCTGGATAATCAGATTCTTTTCCCGTTTTATTTCTTCGTTTTATTTCTCCGTATTAGGCATATTATTAATGTATGTATAAAAGTATCCTACTTTCCGACGGAATGGAAAAAAACCAAAGTAATTCCACTCGCTAAGAGAGACAATCGAACCGAACGCGGTCGGTGACAATTTTGTTTATTCTTTCGAAGGTTCTGGAAAAATATATGGAAAATCAGATGCAGTCCTTTTTGAGTAAGGTGATATGCCTGCACCATTGCCCTGAGTGAGGTAACAGATGACATTTTTAGGGAGCTGGATTACGGTTTTGGTTCTGTTGTACTTTAAAGGGTCTTTGAATCATGATATCCTTGTTGCTGTGTTGAACTATTGTGGTTTTTCGCAGAGCGCTATAAAGCTTGTACAGCCATTTCTAACTGACCGTCTCCAGACAGTTCAGCATGATAGTAGGATCTCTAATTTTTTGAGGGTTATTTCTGGAGTTGCTCAGAGTAGCGTTTTGGGACCCCTGTTTTCAATATATACGTCTAACTTCTGTAAAAAGCTAGAATATTGCAAATATCACCTTTACGCTGATGACACGCCACTTTACCTTTCATTTAGTCCATCGTCACTTTAACTGACAAGCGAGTCATTAACCGTGATCTGCGAGTTATATATGAAAATTCAAAAAGACGCACTTTGCAAATGAATGTTAAAAGGCCTTGGCTTTGCTCTTTGCTAACGATACCGCAAGACAAATCATTTTAAATAATCTACATATATCAGTAAAGCACAAAAAAAATTTGAAGAATCTGCTGAATATTTGGGCGTTATTATGTATACTGAGCTAAGATTTAAGGATCATATAACATCAAAATTAAAAATCGCGTATGGCACTTTAAAAATCTTTTTCAATTCTCACATACTTTTTAAATCAATATACAAAAAATGCCTTGTGATTCTTCAATCCTTTCTTTATTTAACTTTGCGAAACTGCAGAACCCGTGTTTGCGTTTTATCTTTGGAATCCGGCTGAGACGGGGTTTTACTCACAAACTAAAATAAATGAACTGGCTTAATATGCAAAATCGCCGAATTATTAATTATTTGTGTTTTGCTTATAAGATTCTAAAGTATAAATCTCCACCATATTTGCTTCGAAGGCTAACATTTAGAAAACATATTCACAGACTAAATATTCGGCGCACCCCCATCTGGACTATTCGTTGCATAAAAAAGAAATATTTAAAAGATCATTTTCTTATTACACGTCTTTCTTTATAAATAAATGTACAATTAATAACTTCTCCGAAAGTCTTTTCACTCTTAAAAATAGAATCAGAAGAGGTTTTTTTTGTTTGAATATTATCACGTCAGCCAGTGTTAATAATTTTATTAATTTTTTACATTGTTGTCTTGTATTTTATGTGTGTCTTTCTCTCTTATCTTCTTTTTCTTTTTTTTTTCTATGTCTTCTTGGATCTGTTCATTTCCAGTCATAATATTCTTCTTTTAAACTATTCTGCATTGTTCTACTAGTATTTAGTATTTCTTAAAGGATACTTAATTTAGAGTTCACAGAACGTATTTATATTTTTTCTTGCTTTGGTACACTTAGGGTAGCTTAGTGTAGCAAGGCCTCAACAGCTTTTGAACTTAGGTTCAGAAAGCTGACAATAAGCCCTTTTAGTCTCGAATTAAATTTACAAAAATACACGAGATATTGTATTTGTACTTTAAAATGTGATATTAATAAACGTCTTATTATTATTAGCGTCAAATGCCTTCATAAATATCTTTGCTATCACAGATCATACAGGAGATGCCATAGGTGCCCCCAAGGTTTGTTTACTCAAAAAGCCTTGAAAAATTAAATAGGTAGATATAAAGCAAAACGTAAACTAGATCTATTAGGGCTGTATGTAGAAGTCATTAAGCTAAGCAGCTCCAGGATCCCCAAATGTTACGGTCTTCCCAAGTTACATAACAACAATATACCACTTCGGCCGATCGTCACTGCAATAGAACCGCTTTCATACAAATTAGGTAAATATCTTTCATTAACTCACTTGTATAGAGCGCTTCCGATTACTAATCAAAATTCTTTAACAAGGGAAACACAAAAACTAACCAAAGCACTGAGAGAGAATGTCTATTGTACTAAAAAAACGGGAATGACAAGAAACTAACGTTAGGCGGTGTTTTTCTTCCCTACATGCATATGGCATATGGCACCTATAGACAAAATAGGATGATTCCTTCGGCGTTTCAGCATACGTACAATCCTCAATACACTTAAAAAGATTCGACAATGCTTACAATCCCTGAAAGGTATTATGTCATTTCAAACAGAAGAAGTATATAAAATTCCTTTCTCTATAAAATTTCTTTCTCCTGTGATGATTATGTTGAGCAAGGAACTCACAGTTTGTTGCAATTGTAGATTCGAACTTAGACCTTGCACTGTCGACCAAGTTAAACTACTGGTTTTAAGACAGAAACCACATACTTACGGTGCGGATCTTATCGAAATAATAGCAGCCCCGTTAACTCACATTATCAACGTATCTCTTTTATCTTTCAAATGTCCCTTACTCTGGAAAACAATTTATGTGAAACCTATTTCGAAAAGTCCGTCCGTGCCAATAACTTCTCTTAATGATCTCAGACCAATTAGCCTTCTCTGTGTCCCTTTAAAGGTTGCTGAAGGAGTCCTACACCAACAGCTTTGTGACTATTTGGATGAGAGTGGAATTCTCCCAAATACTCGGTCTGGTTTTGGCAAGGGATTTGGAACGGTCGCGGCACTGAGCCATCTTGTTGATGATTGTCTGACTGCTCCGGATGATCGGAAGGTGGTCACTCTTACATATTTGGATATGTCCAAGGCCTTTGACTTTGTTAGTTTTGAGTGTCTTCAGGCGAAACTGAAATACTATAGCGTAAATGGCCTCATGATTGATTCAATAGCTATCTCCATGGACGCGAACAAGAAAGTATTCTTAAATGTGTGGGCAACACACTGCGTGTCGGATTCTGCCTAAATAACTTCCGGGCTTCCTCAGGGATCAGTGCTCTCCATTGCGGTGGCTGACTTACAGTTTGCGCCTAAAACATGCAGTATTCATTTTTCTGCTGATGACACGTCTAACTTTTCTGTTGTTTTGCTCTAACTTCCATGAGTGTTGCCGGTGAGCTGATTAACCAGGATTTGGATTCAATATCTTCTTGGACAAAAAACAATGGTTTAATACTGAATCCTGAGAAGAGTCAGCAGATGTTGATTGGTTCGCTTTATTCTCTGGGAGATGCGTTTGGACTAACTCTAGAGACCGATGGAATATGATCAACTCTCAGACTCCAAAATATTTAGCTGAAAAATTTATTAGAAGAAGCGATGTCCATGACAGACCGCTTCGGGGAGTTTATACTAACGTCGACATCCCCGGCCTAGAACCGAAACTTTTCGAACAAGCTTCTCTTATCTAGCACCCTATGCCTACAACCAAATCTCGAGACTATTGCCAAACTTGATTTCTAAATTCAAGCTCACTGTGAAACGAACACTAAAGCAGGAGGTCAGACAAAGTCTAAAAGTTTTTAATCTTAATATGTTTTAATTATGTCTTTTTTTGTATTTTGTTATCCTCTTAATGTTTTAATCTATTTTGACATTTGGAGCTTGGTTGCCACTATCTAGTGTACCTTGTCCTTTTACGTAATACACAATAAATGTTTTTGAATTTGAAATATATGTGAAAGAAACAGGACGCTTAATAATCTAGAAACTAATTGTTCAATCTGCTGTAACTGAACACCATCATACCACTGGTTATGTTATAAATTTAAAAAAATCAATCAAGGTTCTAGCGTCGACCCCAGGATTCCGTAAACAGAAAATTAGAGTATCTAATGAACATTTTTCAGATAGATATAACCTTAATAGAGATACCGGCTACGGTCTACATCACATGTAGACACGTTCTTAATACGTGGTCACATTTCGGTGAACACAGTACGGGTATAGTAGCCAGCCTAAATATCTTCGAGCTCATTTAGCATTCAGATCTCGTGAAGTAAATATTCCTGAAGATGCCTCATGCAAAGCAAAACGTCAGACAGTAATTCTAATTTGACACGGTTTATTTCCATATGAACCATGATTTCTTAACTTATACATATTTAGGAGAAAACAGATTCCCGCTCCACTGGATATCATAACGGTACTCCCGAATCTCACTATCAATGTTATTAAAATATTAATTAAAGTTCTAGATTAATCTATAAGGAATAGTATAATTAATTTTGGCCGCAATTCCATGTCTTTTTAATTTTGTTGCGTTTTTACTTTTGTTCAATCTCTGTAGAAGTGTAGAATTGTAATTAGAGTATAATATTACAATTATAACTCAGTAAAACGTTTATCCTTCGCTTTGTTATAGGTCATCTAAGAAGTTGCTCTCTCTCCATCCGTTTCAATAACCCAGGAAATAGTGTCCCAGTCCCTTGATATACTATGTCTTATCTGTTGCTATACTAATTCTTACTTCTTAATAATAATAATAATAATAATTTATTCTTCCATAAAATCATTTACATATGACCAAGGTTTTGTCAAAAATTATAACTAAGACTAAAGTACACAATTAGATACCTATATATAAATAAAATGACAAATAATTTTAAAATGACAAAAATACAGAGTTATCACAATCAATAGTGTATAAATATAACAAAGACCATTCTTCTTTATGACTATGTTCCTAAGTCGTCTAGATATTCCTGCAGTGAATAGAATGCCTTTTCCGCTAAGTATTTTAGAAGTTTGCTTTTAGCCTGACTTTAAGAAGTGCATTCCTTTATAGTAGCAGATATTCTGTTGACGATCCTTGTGCAAGCGTAGTATGGTGATTTTTCGTAGAAGGTGGAGTTATGGATTGGAAAAACAAGATTGTTTCTATTCCTGGTTGGATACTGGTGCAGTTCTGAAGTTTTGGTAAAGTGTTCTTTATTTTTATATATATAAAGGGTGCTTTTATATATGTATATTGATGGCATCGTCAATATCTTTTGCGATCTGAATACTTCCCTGCATGTTTCCGTTGGTTTTAGTCCAAAGATTAAACGCACAATCCGTTTCTGTGCCACCAAAATCCGATTCACACCGACAGACTGTCCCCAGAGCATTACATTATAGCTGAGGTGTGGATACACTAGTCCATAGTAAGCCATTAAAAGCGTCGTAGTTGGGACACCCTGTTTTAGTTTTAAGGCATAATATGCTTTGCTCAGTTTATTAGAAGCATGTTCTAGTTGCATTTCCCATGATAGTTTTGAGTCAATGAAGGTACTTAGGTATTTTACTAGTGACTCACTATTATCCAGTACAACCTTTGGTATGGTCTTGTAGAAGGGAACTATGACCGTTTTGTCTTTGTTCAGGACCAATTGGTTGGAGAAGCACCACCTGTTCATGTCCTTCAGGACTTGTTGAATTTTTCCGTGTAACTCCACTGCATTTCCTGCTGAGATGACAGCTGTAGTATCATCGGCGAACTTAATAGTCATGTCTGGCATTTTAAGATCATTTATGAACATCAAGAATAGAAGTGGCGCCAGTACCGACCCTTGTGCTGCACCGATATTCAAGTCATGTTCGTCTGAAGATTGACTCTCAACTCTTACCAGAAGTTTTCTTTCAGCAAAAAATGATGCTATCAGCGAATTCGCCGTTCCACGTATTCCAATACTGTCAAGTTTCTTGGACATAAATTCTAGGTTTAGAGTGTCAAATGTACGAGAGTAGATCGAAGAACAAGCCCACCACAATGCGGTCGCGCTCAAGTTCTTTAAATATAAAGTCGGTTAATTCAAACAATGCAGTTTCCGTTGATTTTTTGGCTTGAAAACCATGCTGGTCTGGTCCGATAATTCTATGCTTATTGAGAAACTCTTGCATCCTGTTCAAAGATTTTTGAGAAGCTACTCAGTAACGGTATTGGTCTGTAGTTTCCAATATCTTGACGGTCTCCTTTTTTATAAATAGGAACAACGACGGCCAATTTGAGCGTGGTTGGAAATTTTCCACTACTAAGTGAGGTATTTATAATTGACTCTAATGGTTCTTTGATTTCGTCACATATTTTCTTCAGGACACGTGCTGGAAGTTCATCGTAGCCAGTGGATTTTTTGTTTTTAAGAGACATTATTGTTCTTTCTGCCTCATCACTTGTTACGGGACGCAAGAACATTGTCTGTCTTACGCTTGGGCATGTAGTTGGTATAGATGATGTGTTGTTGGCAAAATGGCTCTGGATTGTTCTGGTAGCAACATTAGAAAAATAATCCGCCAAGGTATTTACAATAACTTGTTTGTCTGATATGACTTCCTTGTTTATCACAATGCTCTTAATGTTATTAGTTTTGTGCCTGCCAAGTTCCGTGTTTACAATGTTCCAGATAGTTTTTGACGGATTTATGGCCTTATCGATTATGTTTTTGTTGTAGTTGCTTTTAGCCGCTGCAATGTGTTTTCTGTAAGCTTTTCTTTTAGTTTTATAGAGCGCTTTCAGCTCATTTGAGTTGGTAAGTTTCATTAGGTCGTAGGTATCTTTCACTTCTTGCCTGTGGTGTAGCAGTTCCTCTGTCATCCGTGCACTTTTCCGAGGCCTTGTTTTGTTTGAGAAGGTCTTTTGAGGACATGTCGTGTCATAACACCATAGAAAAGTTTTCATAAAATTTTCAAAAGCCCTGTCGACATCCACTGTACATATGTTATCCCAGTTTTCGTGTCTCAGTTTATCCTTGAAGTCGCTGACATTTTTGTCCTTTAGTAGTCGTATAGTCCAGTGTCTTTTTGGAGTTTCTTCGGTTGTGGTGTTTGTATCAATGTAAAGCTCCAATAAGCGGTGATCCGAGATGTGAGGTTCTGTAACATTGCAAGTAATTTTTGAGTGGGAGATATTGGTGGTCATGTAGTCGATGCATGATATGGTTGTGCCTTTTTGGGATGTGAAAACTCTTCTAGGTGCATTACAGTAATTATTTAGTCCAAACGACTGTAATAGATCACTCAGCATTTTATAGTTTTTTTGGGATTTTTTAAAGCTGTCTATATTAAGGTCTCCACGATGCTTGAAGCAGTATTTGTTGCTGATGTTAAAAGTGCGGTTACCTGGGCAATAAATGTACTCATATCTCCACCAGGGGGTCTATATATGACAATCACGATAATGTCCTTTTTTTATGTTTAATGCCACAACATTCTATCTCCATTTCACGGCTGTAGCTTTCCATGTTCTTAATATTTATTATTTCTTCGTCTTCATGCGCATATATTGCAGTGCCTCCATGAATGTTGTTTTTTCGGCAAAACTTTGATACAAGTTTGTACCACGGTATTGTCATAGTGTCCATTCCGTCGTCGCCTACCCATGTTTCTGTAAGACATAATATGTTTGGTCGCTTGTTATGTACGAGTCCATGAGGTTTAGTTTGTTAGGTAGGGATTGTACGTTAATGTGATATATACTAAATGTTGTTTTTGTTGTTTTATATACTTCTTTTAGTGCATTCGGTGTTCCAGGTTTGTCAATCTTTGTATCGTTCTTGGCGATAAAAAATGGATGGGGGAGTTTCTACTGGTGTCATTTAATGGTTCGATGGGTCATTCGATGTTCAGTGTCGTTTGTTGCTTTCGTGTATTGTCGGCGGGTTGGGGATTTTCTTGCATATTCATATCAGCAGTTGTTACTGTGCTGTTATTGTCTCTTGTTTTTGTGTCTTCTTTCTCTTCTTTTAAAATGTTGTTTTGGTAGATGAACTTAAGGACTTTCCATTTTCTTTTATTACTTAGGGTTCCGTTTTCATTTACATCATATGGTTGTGTTATTGAGTTGCAGTCAATAAATTGTTCCCATGCAATGATGGATAGTTCCTTGTTCTGTTCACCAATAAATCTATTGAGGATCGGCTTATTTTTTATTAGTGGTGCTCCAATCAGGATCAAATTAGTGGGCTTCGATTGTTCAATTTCTTCCTTTAAAACTGATTGATAAACTATTTGTTCTTTTCTTACATTCTCACTAGCCACCTGAATAATATAAAGCAAATCTACGAGAAAATCAAATAATACACAACATAAAATATGTGTTAGGAAAGTATTTAATCAGACAAGCTTATATAAACAACAAGTAAACAACTCTAATATGCTGGCAAATACTTCAGCGAAAGTAAACAAGCCAACACAAATAAGTAAGAAAAGAAGAAAGCAGCTTTTTAAGCACTAACCTAGATTTAATGTAACGATTGTAATGACATTCCAAACAAATACAAAATAATAATAATTGCAGGCGTTTTGTTTGTTTTATAATTATTATATTAAATAAATTAGTAGCTTTTGTAAAATGCCTAAAGATCGTGTACGATCCCGAGATCGTTATGAGAAATATTCTTCTACGTCAAGACGACATAGAAGCAAATCCAGGTCTCCATCCAGTAAATATAACAAATCTAGTAAAGCAGATAGACATCGTTCTTCTTCCAAACGATCAAAAGAATCAAAGAAAGATAGCCGCTCCCTAAGTGATTACAGATCTATAAAAAAGGAATATGATAGTGACTCTAATAGTAGTGGTAGTGATTCTAGTGATTCTGATAAATCTGTAAAACTCTTGGAAAAGCTGGAAAAAGAAAGATTAAGAGCTCTGGAAGAACGTAATCGACAAAAGGAACTTCTGAAAGCCACGGAAACTGCCGAGGAGAAGCGGCTAAGACGTCTGAGAAAAAAAGAAGATAAAGAAAGAAAACGCAAAGAGCGTATGGGATGGGACAATGAATATCTCCATTATACTAATAGTGACAATCCCTTTGGAGATGGAAACTTATTATCTACATTTGTATGGACTAAAAAGCTAGCAAAGGAAGGTTTGGGTAATGTAAGTCATGAGGAACTTGAGGTTCGCAACAGATTCAAACAGGAGGAGAACAAAAGAGAGTTAGAGAAAGTCAAGAAAAGAAGGTTAGAACGAGAGCTGGAGCGACAGAATAGAGACGAAGAAAATCAGTTGCTTCAGAGAAGTAAAGAGGCAGCCCAATTTGAGGAGTGGGAGCGACAAGAGGACCAGTTTCATCTGGAACAAGCTAGGTTAAGAAGCCATATTCGAATTCAGGTATTTATGCAATTCATGTATTTTTTTATTTAGAAGTTGTGTTTATCCAAGACTAAGTCTGGGTTTTACAGAATGATAAAAGTAATTTATATTTGTAAATGGATATTATTTCGATAATCGAAAAACAAATTGACAAGCTTATTGTATTTAATATTTGTTGTAAACAAAATATGTATTGAGCTAAAACTTTTTCAGGATGGCCGAGCAAAACCTATTGACCTTTTGGCAAAATATATTAGTGCCGAAGAAGAGGTAGATGCTGTTGAAATGCATGAACCCTACACATACCTTAATGGGCTTCAGATTAAAGATTTGGAAGATCTTGTCGAGGACATCAAGGTTTATAAAGAGTTGGAAAGGGGCAAAAATTTAGATTATTGGAATGATATTACTGTAATTGTTGAAGATGAATTACAAAAGTTGAGAAAATTGCAAAGGGAGCAAGATTTTGATGCAGGGGTATGAATAAATATAATATATTATGTCATATATAATTTTTAAGCTGTCCCCTGATAGGATTTTTACAAATACATTAGCTAGTATTTCTGTGTATAATATATAGGTATTGTTCATAAATTTTAGAGATAGTTTGTGAATTTTTTTGAGTGTCGCACTACTATTACATATTTTTAATTAACTGGAAAGATGCCTGTATGCAGTAGCAAGGCTTCTAATGCTAACTATAAACCCACACTGACTTCATTCAGTGAGGCAATGATGAAATACCCATTACTTCATTATAAATAAAAAACCTATGATGTTTACAATTAGTAAAAAGAGACCTCCTCATTAAATAGGAACCTATATATAGTAGCTATGCAGGGTATTTTGAATAATATAATATTTACTTAAGAAGCTTTATATATTTTTCATACATCTGTTTTGCATACGTTTTTTTTTTTCTATTTATTTATTGTTTGTCTTGCTTTTTGGAAACACTCTATATATAAATAAAGTTGTGTTAGAAACTATATATGTCTAACACAACTGTTTTAAATGTGTTGAATTTGTACTAAAAATTTCAACCTTTTAAATTTTATTAAAAGGTACAGTTCATTGAAGTATTAAAAGAAACCTTTTAATCCTTTATTTTATTTTGAATAAGCATTTCTTATTGTGTCAACCATTATTCTGGAGTTTAGTGATTTTGTTTCTGTTTTTGCATAGGTTGGGAGACGTGAGGGTATCAATCAAGCTGTAGCTCAAGATGTGACAGCAGTATTTAAAGGAAAGACAGCCCTTCAATTAGCAGCATTGCAAAAACAGATTGAGAGCAAAATTAATGGAAAATCTGATGGAATTGATATAGGTGGGTTATTATTAGTTCTCTCAACATACATAAATGAATACAATGTAATTCAAAATTTGTTATTATTTGCAAATTATAAAACTCTACAACAGAAATAAAATATTTCAGGTTACTGGGAATCCCTTTTGTCTCAATTAAAAGCCCATATGGCCAGAGCGAGGTTAAGAGATAGGCACCAGGAGAGTCTCAAGAGAAAACTGCAAGTTTTGAAAGCTGAACAGGCAGTGTCAGTTCCTGAAGTCACTAGTGAAAATAGCAATCATTCCACTGAAAGTGAGAAGGATTTAAAAGTTGAGGACTCAAAACCAGGAACATCTCAGGAATCTATTGATGATAGCCAGAGCGAGGATGAAGCCAATGAAGATACTGCCAATGATATGCTAAATGAATGTTTCATAGCTTACCAAAATGGAGGTTACAGTCCTAAACTCTTAAGTTCTGATGAAATTGAACCAGGTATGCTTTTACTTACTTTTTCACAGTTTTTCTGATGTCTTTCTAAGTATTTAAAAAACCTGCTTTATTTGCAAACCACCTATTTACCTCCAATGTTGATTAATTACGGGATTGCAAACAATAGCTAAATCAAGATTTAAATTGGTTGTAAAGGTCATGGGTACTTGCCTAAAGTTTGCCTAATTGTCAGCATGTTGGCTTTTCGTCATCATGGTTCCTGGGAAGGTTTGTGAACCAGCCTAGTAACATATGGTCTAGTTCATTTTATTTATAGGTCAATATATCATGGAAATCTCATGTCTGATGTGGCAAAGCATTTGACACAGTTTCAATGATTTTCTTTTACTAAGATTAAAAGCTATGGGAATTAGAGATACTGTGGCTGAGCGAAGGAAGTGCTTTTTGAACCTGCCAAAAATGGCAGTGCAAATTGACCAGACCACTTCCAAACAGTTTACTCTTTATAATGGTGTACTCTCCCCATTACTGTTTTTACTATTTATTACTGATTTGGAAGACCACATAATTTTGAAAGATCTCATCAATGGTTTGTTGATTTCCTATGTATGACTATGTTGCCTGTATATTCGCGAATATACTTGCTACTTGCTATAAAACAGATATTTACCATTGTTTTTAATTATATTACCATAAAAACCAAACCTTTCGAGATATGTGTCACTGTCACTTAAAATAAAAAAATCATACTGTTAATGTTCTATTATTGTTGAGTTAAAAAAATAGTATTTTTAGATAATTTTAAAGGTATGTTTGCAATAGCTAGCACAGGATATAATCTTGTCATATACCACTCATGAAAGATATTTTGTGAAGAGTATTCTTTGACGTTTTCCGCCAATATTATTGCAAAAATACCACTTCACCAAATTTCTTTTAAAAAATACCAACTGTCGTGATAGTTTTAAATATATTTGATTTTCGGAAAATTTAATAAATTCTCTATTTTCTGAGTTCTCCACTATTATTATCAAAACTGACAGATGACAGTAATGAATTGGCAGTTGTTTTGCTAATATTTGACATTTAATTAACATATTTGTTTTCTTTTAAACCAAAAACAGGTCTTCTAAAGAATAAACCGTAAGATCATTTGAATTTAGAGAATTTATATTTTTGTACTATTATAAAATAAAATGCCAAAAAGACTAAGTAATATTTGAAAATATTTTCATTCAGAAAATAAAAAAAAATTATTTCACTATTAGATCCTCCCTCCATGGTTAAATCTATGAACCTGAACTATTTTGTCACCACATACCTACTATGAAACCGGGCCTTAGCAGTTCAATTGGTTAGAAGTGTAGAACTGTTATTTTAAACATATTTTTTATTACCTGAAGTGCTACAGGTCAGAATGTTCTCTTTTTAATTTTATTTATCGACATTTGGAACTAACTTTGAACTGTGTTTCTTATTTGATTTTTAGATTTTTTTTATGAATATTAAGTAGTGTTTAGACCCATATTATATCTTAAGTATGTTGAAATTTCATTTTAAATAGGCCTAAATATTATATCATGCTTTCATATTTGTAGCTTTTTTTATACGAATACAATCCCCAATGCATGGATTGTAAAATATGCTTTCTGTTGCAATTTAGTTAAAAAAAGCAAATGAAGGGAACGAAAACTAACTGGTATTCTTTTGAAATACCTACGGCTGTATAGAACACGTGTGATGTGGTTTAACTAAACAAAACAAACTACCTCCTTAAAAATTCTAAAATGATTTAGTTAGAATTAATTTATTAAAAAAATGTTATGGATTTTATATATGCTCGTAATTTACCATAAAATCTTTCAGAAATATTTATCAAAGAATTACGTAAAATCTCAAGAATTTTTAAAGTTTCCATTGATGTCATAAATTCTCATAATTTCCTTTAGATTCTCAATATTTCATGAATATTCTTAGAGAATATTTTATTTTTATATATTCCCTGGAATTATATAATACTACTTGTGTAGCACAAACTATACACTACAAACAAATAGCTTTATTACTTACGTATTGGTATTCTCGGGCTTTCTTCTTAAAAATTGCTGCATAAAGCCTTTCAGCTCAGCGGTTAAAAATAATCCTTTTTTGTTTTTCCCGACAATATGCCGCCCCTGACTTTATAGTTATTCGATTCATTACCCTATCACCAATTCATCAAACAAACTAAAATTTCTAATCGCCATTGCTATTTGTAAATTAAAGCCTGAGCATCGATTCGTTGACCAGCACAAGCACAGGCAAAATAACCGAACACGCAAATTATGTTGTACCTTTTTGGACCCATAATATATTAGCGGCCGATCAGCGGTCAATTGCTGCATCAATAAAATAAAAATAATGTTATCCATTCTGAATTATAAAAAAATTTAAACATGGTAATGGATGAATAGAATGTGATAAATATATACCTACCTGTTATGCTATTGCCTATAGAAAAAAATTTCCCAATTGTAGGTTTCCATCTGGTAAATGACCAATATTTTTTTTTTTGCCTTTGCCTGTTTTGGCGCCTTGTGCTTTTTTGCATGTGCATGTTTTGGCGCCCCTATGAAGTCATACCTTGGGGGGGAGACTCCCCCTCTCCCTCCTCCCTGTTCGCTACGGCCTTGATAAATGATGCGGACTACAGTAATTCTGAATTAAAAAAAAACCTTATTACATAATGTTTTATTAAAGGAAGGCACCTCCCAATTACCATTGAAGTAACTCTAATAATTGGATGTACATTTTAAGTTCTGTTGTACAAAAAAATGATGATTTAATGAGGTTTTACTTGATCAACAGGTACAATAGTAGTCTCAGAGGAAGATGACACCAAGCGCCTAGAATTTGCCAGGATGCAAGTAACAGATAAAGGGAAGAAAGTAGAAAACGTTATAACTAAGGAAGAACTGCTACTCCAGAAAGAAGCCCGTAAGGGAATGGGAGAAGACGAGGCACAATTTAGTGTAGAGCAAGCCTTAGACAATCAAGTGTACCTATGGTCAGACAAATACCGGCCTCGAAAACCAAGATACTTTAACAGGGTGCACACAGGTTTTGAATGGAACAAATACAACCAGACCCATTATGACATGGACAATCCACCTCCTAAAATCGTACAGGGCTACAAATTTAATATTTTTTATCCAGATTTAATTGATAAAAGTTGTACCCCAGAATATTTTCTGACTCCTTGTCCAGAAAATAAGGAGTTTGCTATTCTCAAATTCCATGCTGGACCTCCGTATGAGGATATAGCATTCAAAATTGTAAATAGAGAGTGGGAGTATTCATATAAACGTGGCTTTAGGTGTCAGTTTCATAATAATATATTTCAATTATGGTTTCACTTTAAAAGATATAGGTATAGGAGGTAAGAATATTGTTATTGTGAGTATTATAGGGAATATATTTATTTTAAAAAACTATTTGTCTTTTTATATCTACTTAAAAACTCTAATTAGTTGACTTACAACTCCACAATGTAGAATAAAAAGTAATTTTGGGAAAATTTCTTTTTAATAAAAGATTTAGTGTATTCTCATATAAAGGGAATATTTACATTAGTTGTGGATGATACAGTAATTTTTGGGTCATCAAATAGTTCATATATGAACTAGAAGAGCTTGTAGATGTGAGTAATTCTTGGTAAATGTGATGTGAAGCCTAAGGCGGTCAAGAAAGCGAACTCTCACCTAATGAGGAGAGCTTTTCACCATATATCTGAGGTCTGTGAGAAATTTTACAAAACATATGTGCGACCCATTCTCTCATCATCATCAATAATTACTACTTATCTCCACTGGGATCCAGATCTTCCATCAAGGCTGTAATACTAATCTCTGTGGATGAACTTTCTCTGTAACCATGTTAATAAGAAAATTGGCTTGTCCTGCTCTAAATTAAAATCCTTATATATAAATTCAAGCACTATAACATTCTTGCTGAAACCAAACTAGAATTAGCTAATTCACTTGTGCTTTGTAACCTTGATTATTGTTCATCTGTATATTATTATTTTTTAATCAGTAAATACAAAAACAAAATTCAGAAGCTGCAGAATTTGTCTGTATGATCAAATAATTAGAATAACTGTAGCGCATAATGTGAACATAAGAAACCCAAAGATGTTTAGCTATTCCACAAAACAAGGACAAGACTACAAAATTTGAGTGTTTTACTTACACAGAGGCAAAGCTAATTAACAACTATATTATTGGATCTTACATAGGAATGTTGAATAACAGCTTTGGCAACAGCAATTTCAGCAGGTTGGTCTGCCCTTGAACTGGTATTTATGTATGGTTATATGTTTTATGTGTAATTTTATTACTTCTATAATGTTTTGTATCCTTGTTACAGGTAACTACTTTTATGATTGTTTTATTTCTAAATTTATTTTACGATTTTATAGCAAATACAAGATTTAAACTGTATATGTTTTTTGTAATGAATAATATTTTAACTCAGTGGCGTAACTACAATGGCGCGAGTGGTGCGGTTGCGCCAGAGCCCGAGCCTTCGGGGTCCCGGCGCGGCGGCCTGGTTAAAGTCTACAGGAAAAACTATCCTATTAGAACTATCGATACTTAAAACTATAGATTTATTAAAGCGCACATTTAATTAGGGAAATTACATTTACAAAACTACGCGACTTTTATTGATAGGCGACAAAAACCGTGTCACCGTGTGTATAGACCTAACACGCATTAAACAGGCAAAAAGCCCTTTTATTTTTAGTTCGCGTTCGCCAGCAGGTTCATATTTGTCGCGGCGCGGGCGGAGCGCTTTAACTCGGTAAAGATCAATCGAACAAAATTTCTACAGGAAATAGGGAGCAAAGATGCAAAATAATTACCGAACTGATGGTTTATTTTAAGTAATTTGATATTTGCTTTGGACAGAGCCGCATTAGGCCCGGGCCTAGGGCCCGTCGAAAACAGGGCTCCTCGCTGCAACAAAAAATCGTTTATAATTTTCTTTATTTCATTTTATCAGTAAGTGAGTAATTTTTATTTATTATTATATTGAAAGAGTGGATAAGTTTCTGCTATATGGAAAGGAGGACCTTTTTTTTGGTCGTCACTTTTTCCCAAGAGCTAGGGGCCCGTAAATACTTTTGGGCGAAAATAATTAATCTGGCACTTGCTGCAATGTTTTTAGGGGACAAGACCGATAATCTCAAGCGGGCCTAGGAACCGAAAAGTTGTAGATGCGGTACTGGCTTTGAGTGTTAATTGTTTGTGTTGAGTGCTAGGCTAAAACAGGCATATAATTGCAGTGATACTGGTGTTATATTTTGTATTGTGAGTATTAAGCATTGTAGTGGTGATAAAATTAATTGATCGGGAGTACTAAGCAAAATTGAAAACATGTAAAAATAGACAATTTTTTTCAAGTTATAAACAAAAGTAACAGCAGTCAGTTGTCTAATCGTAAGTGGTGTAATGAGAATTATTATTATACTTTAGGATGTTGTTTTGTATATTTATTATGGCTAATATATACTGTGATACCTATCAGGTTTCCTGGAGATATTCTGAATGTTAAAACAAGATTTCAATATTTTTTGCTATTTATGAAATCTAATTTTTTTTTATTTATGTGTTTTTAATATAGAGGAGAGTTTTATGATTTGGAACCAGGGCTGTATGTAGTCTTGTTTCGAACTAAGGGGACCCAGTTTTATTTCATCAGCTTAGTTTTTGCTGCCTCACTTAGGGCATCTCTGCATTTAAGGACTACAGCTGAGCTCATCCTGGGCCTAAGAATGGATTTAACAGCCATTTGAATGTGTGAATTGTTTTGTATATTCTGGCACCGGCTAACCCGAAACTGGCCATCCATGCCTGCTGTAAGGCATATATAAAGTCTCCCCCATCATATGTCACGGTAAAAATACATTGATTATTCGGTTTGGCTGTTGGTATGCGTGTACATACATGGTTAGAATATATATATATAAACGCAGAAGATATGGGTATACTTTATGCACATAAAAGTTTGTTTTGTATTTTATTTGGTTCCTATATTTCTTTGTTTTGCAAATGTAATGAGCTAAACATTTTGATAGTTTTGTTTATTCAATTTGATAGATATGAATAGTGTTCATCGGTTTGTTAAGGATAAAATGCACGTTTTATTAGTTCAACTATTTATACATACAGACTGGTCATTTTAACTAGTCAACATTTTAATCTGGTATGCTGTTTTTTAAGATATCAACATGATCCTAAACAAGTTGTATGGTTTGAAATATTATAAAAAAGCGACTACTATCAAACATAACTATAACTTGCAGGTTTTTTTCAATTAAACACCCTACATTTTCCTTTCAATGGATGGGTCTCTTTTTCCTGATTCTAAATGATGAAGACCAAGGGTTATAAATGACATTTTTTGAATAAGTGTTGCTAAATGTGGAAATGGGTACAAAATATGTTTATCTATTCAGTGGTCAAGAGGTATGTGATTTTTTGTTTAGTGGCGCCATCTTTTACCACACCACTTAACCACCAAACAAAGTTTTACATTTGTTTGGGGGCAGAGAGTTAAGCACACTTGTACCCCCTTGCCTGCTATCATTTTTTAAAAACGCACCAAGATGCTCCTGGACAAACACGCAAAAATGATGAAGATACATATTCCAAAGATGAAGATTAATTTTCTTTTTTCAAATAAGTTTTAGTTTATTTGCAGTTTTAGTTAAATTTCTTACAAATTGGTCTTTAACCCCTTTTAACTTCACTTATTATAATTCATCATTGGCAGAAAAGAGATGTAAGTATGAAAAGTGTGAAAAAGATTATTTTATTTATCTAAGATTTTTAATTTAGCATATTATTATTTAAGTTTGTATTTAAAATTTTAGAACATTTAAGTTAATTTCTGAACTTAATCTGACAGTTATGATTTATGCACCTCAAATATACCAATTTACCACTCTTCTATAATAAAGAAAAACTGTTTCATAAGACCAATGACAAAGATTCTTTTTCTTTCTTTACATTTCTCTCTTTTTTTTTTTTTGTTTATTTTTAATTTTTTTATAGAAAGTATCAAATTCTGTATATTTAGATCCAGAAGAAAATACTTTTCTGTCAAGTGTTGCTAAATGTGTAAATGGGTACAAAATATGTTCATCTATTCATTGGTCAAGAGGTATGTGATTTTTTTTTGTTTAGTGGCGCCATATTTTACCACACCACTTAACCATCAAACATTGTTTTACTTTTGTTTGGGGGCAGAGAATTAAGCACACTTGTACCCCCTGCCCTATATGATTCGCCGCCATTGTTGTTTGTTTATATTTTTGTTGTGTGTAAAGATTGTATTTTTAGTCAGAAAATTGGCGTAAAATATTAAATTTTGTGTTGTGAATTGTTACCTTAGACGTTCCTTAAACCTGTGACTGTTTGTAGAAGTTTGCATACAAGTTTTGTTGAAAACCCTCTTTCTTTCTTTGTACTTGTATTTTTTAACTAAGAGCCTTTTATCTGTGGCAACTGGTTGCTCTCTGTTATATTTTAAAAGCTATACAGAGTGTTACTAAAGATCTTTGAACCATATTGAACTAAAATTAATCGCATGACGAGTTGGTCAAGTTCCACAGGCTGAAAATATATTTAAGATTTCCCCGCGTGTGGCTGCACTGTTGCTGAACTGAGCAGGGGATGGTGTGGCTTTGAGGGGAGAATCTCTCAAAGATTTGATAGATTAAGAGTTAAATAATTGTATAGTTAAATAGTTGTTTGAGCAATGCGTTCTTTCAAGTGTTGCAGGAACAAGGAGTTTAATAATTTCTGTTGCATTGCATGCCACAACGTATTTCATGCTAGTTGCAAGGAAAGACTTAGTGAGATTGTTGTAATAAACGGATATCTAATATATTGCTCCATTAAATGTCAGGAATACGAGCAAAAACAGAAGGAAAGGGAAGATGCATTCGTTGGGCGGATAAACATATTAAATAAAGAAATTAAAGATAAGGACACCTACATTAACCGGTTGAAGCGGGAGTTGAGCATTCGAGGACGTAGCCACTGACGCAGAAGAAAAATTAACAGCGGAACTAGAGACGCAAGCACAACGTGTTTCTGAATTGAAGAATAGAATCTGTTTATTGAAATCTATAGAGAATGAGTTACGAGAGAAACTACTGAAGTGTGACGAAGCAAAGGATGAACTTGACCAAAAAGTAGCTGACCTCACGGATCTTTACAAACGAATGATAGTGTCTGGAGAGACAAATCAAAAGTTACAAAGACGAAATAAAAATTTTACGCGAAAATACGGCTATGATAGAAGGGAATATTCAGAAAGCCTCTGAAAGTTTAAAATTGCAAGAAAGGGTATCTTCAAGAACATTTCTTGATAATAGTTTTCCTCAAATTCTAATAATAGGTGAAAACGTCAGGGGATATCTACATTTATTTAAGCATTTTACCAACAATAGTTACAATATCAACTTCTTGAAGACCAACTTCATGAATGCACGATTTTTAATGGGAAGTTTTCGAAGAACGATTGGATATTCATATTTATGAGTGTGCTAAATGCTGTGAATGTCACTGCAATTCATAAGGAAAACCTGCAAAATTTTCTAAGTTCCTTCTCTAACACCAACGTCGTCCTTATTAGTCCAGCATTTAAGGTTAATCGCCCAGTCCTAAATAAATTTATTGCAGGATATAATAAAGAAATCAGGGTAATATTTCACAGGTATGAAAGTGCTTACTTTGTTACATTGGCAGCACCATATTTCTCTATCATTTGAGGAAAAATCGGGTCTTGCGGAGTACCTAATCAGTACATATATGCAAAATAACCAACTAACGTTTGCTTCAAATTTTCGCATAGTAGAGGATCCACCATACCAAGAATAATAAGGAATATTCAACCATCACCAAACGAGTGTTATAATCCGTCTAATGTGGTGATCTCCCATAAAAATAGTAGAACCGTAGAAAATGGTAGATGTGCTTCTTTAGTAGATATTGCTATTTACTATCAGAATGTCAGAGGATTACGCACAAAGACAACTAAATTTTCTGGAGAGGTTTTAAATTGCAATTGTGATATTGTTTTGCCTGAAACTTGGTTGAATGATGGAATTTCCAGTGAGGAGCTGTTCTCTGATGGATATATGGTATATAGAAAGGATAGAAATGCAGATACTACTGGTAAGCTTCGGGGTGTACACATGTTTATATATATTTAGGTTGTTATGTTCCATATATTTGTTCTTTACTTACTTGTTATTTTATCTGACGTTAACTGTACTTACTTTTGATTTTATTTCTTTGTATTTATCTTACTTAGTGTACTATTTGGGTTTTTCTTTTTTTGTTGAGCTGTAATGTACTATTGAAATAAAGAATAAAGAAAAAAATAGTAAGATCTTGAGAAATAAGAAAGTTATAGCAGATTAAAATGTGAAGAATGTAGAAGTATGAAAGGGTTATAAGATACTTGTACAAATTATGGTAAAAGCACTGTACACATTACATATTTATGATTAACTTAATATATAAAAAATTTATAAATTACCCCTATAACTTTCAAGCTGTATATGTGGCTACATGTTGTAAACTTTAAAAAGTGAAGGATCAATGAGACCCTTACTAAAAAAAATGTGTTAGGCGACTGTTGAAATCCTACATGTAAAAAAAATAAATTTTTAAAAAATCTATGAAACTTTTTGTTGCAAATTTATTAAGGAGTGTATTAATATAGCAAACAAAATGTGCAAGAAATATATTAAAACTGCATCTTTTCTCTTTACCAAAATATTCCACTTTTAATTTCCTTTAAAAATTCACTTGTCTCACCTATTACATTTAGCAGCGCGGAACTCAACTTGGCAGACTTCACTTTGCCTGATAGAAGTCAATTTACCGATTTTTTTACTTTGCCATTATTTGATATTCTTTACCAAAACCTAAAAATTCGGATTTAACCTAAACATTTTTTATTTAACCGTTTGTTAAATAAAAAAAAAAGTTCTTCTGATGTTTAAAAAAGCGAGAAAGAAAATAGACAAAAAAGTCCACGCAATAATGTATGTAGCAGAATAATGTGTTTATTACATTAAAAAAAAAAGAAAAGAAAATAAATGAAAAACTGAAATTATTTGATGTACAATATTTAAGGAAACTAAACCACATTCAGACCTTTCATGATATTAAAAATAGTACATGAAAACATGTCAATTTGCAATTAGACACTGTTGGTAGTTTACATAAAATTTTGAAAATATAAATAAGTCGAATTTAAAAAGAAAATGTCTTTTAATCACAATCTATCATCTAATGTAGAATATGTGGTGAGCGACAATTTATTTCTAAAAGTATTAAATATCTTAAGCTATATATACAAGTAAAGTTAAAGCTACATAGCATAGGTGCTTTTGGTAGGTTGTTCTTCCTCTTGCAAACCAGCTGACTTTTTGACATATTGAGGATTTACCTAAAACAAGTATAAATTATCAGGTATTATAAAAAATTAAATAACACTCTGTATGGCATATATATACAGTTTGGAATCCTCTCAACAAAGATCTTTGATTTGATTATGATGAATTGGTCCAACAATTCTGCCATATTAAAATTATCCCTCTATCATTAAGATCTATTTAGCTCCTCGGGTTATACGACGTGGGTTAATTTTTTTTAAATAAAGACATTTGGGACACTACGTATACTATAATAGCACATGTATATGTATTTAGAATCATCTTAGTGACCTCTTTAAATTGACAATATCATTATTTTTATTGGGCAAAATCGCATACTACCACTGCCATTTGATATTTTTAAGGAGCTCAACAATACCTACAATTTTGATACTTAATTAAAAAATAAACAGAATAGATGCCTAAGGTGTTTTAAGTGGCAGATCCTGTATACTGAAAATTTCTCAATTATTCTTTTCTTAAATATTGGAAATAGTTTAATCATTTTTGGGATTTAACTTAATTAAATAAAGCAATGAAACTATTCAAAGTACCTGTATTTCCTCATCCATTATTAATATTCGGTTATTAAATTCCATACAAAGTGACAGTTCATCTTCCAAAGTCTTCAGAACTTGGGGCCCACTGTATTTGTCAGGTTCATCACTAAACACAACCATGCCATCCTTCTGATTTATGGTGGCATAAATTTGGCCATTTTCAATCTAAAAAATTATTAGTGTAATGTAAAAAAATTAAATGAAGATACAAATTTCAGCAAAAATTAAATTGTTAGTTTGCCCAACTATGTTACAATATCAGCATCCTTGTTGATTGGGTTGAACTACAATAATACTCAATTGATGTTTTTTGATGAGAGAATCAGACAAGTGGCCCTTCTGAAAGCGACACTACAGAATGCTAAACTTTCCAAATGGTACA
Organism: Kuschelorhynchus macadamiae; assembly: GCA_030620095.1. Lineage (NCBI taxonomy): Eukaryota > Metazoa > Arthropoda > Insecta > Coleoptera > Curculionidae > Kuschelorhynchus > Kuschelorhynchus macadamiae. The sequence goes on along the minus strand of JAUTXW010000556.1, from coordinate 96,645 downwards.
AATTCAAAAAAGACAAAAAACATAATGATAAGAGTAAAATAAAACTAAAAAAAATAGCATGTCAAATAATAAAATTACAATAATAAACAATGATGTAACAAATCACATAAAACATATATGAAGAGAAGATAATCACATAAGCAATCCTTTACATTATTATCTCTGTTTTACAAAGAATTGTTTAGGGGTTTGAACAGCTATGTACCTAAAGTAGAACTCTTGGCACAAAAAAAAGAAAAATCTGGTCTTGATACTGATTATCAGCTGTATTCAAATGCTTGAAAAGAGGTCAAATTCCAGACTGACCTGTGCTATCTTCAATATATCATTAATACAGAATTATTAATACCCAAAAATGTAAAATACTTCTGGTCATACTTGAGAACAATTAGGAGGGACTTTGGAGACTAGTACCATGACCTACAATGACACGTGCTTGAATACTCCTGTGAACATCCCGGATGCCTCTGCGAACCATTTCGTGAGTTGCTTTTCATTATGGTGTGGCAATGAAATTGCTCAGGTCTGTCCCTTTTGCGCCAACATTATTAGATCACATTTATAGCCTTGAACTGATTTTAAAGATTAAGAATTTATACAAATATAAGCAGTAGATATAGCAAATTAACACAGATTCTACACAGGAAGATCAATAGTAACCAATCTAGCCATATTCCATGAATATTTGTAATCACCCATTGAAGAGGATGTTATTAAGGTGTATGTTATCTCAAAAGCCATTGACAGTGTCTGTCATGGGTTGCTATTGAACTTTCTGATATTGGTGTAAGTGGCCCTTATCTAGAGCTAATATGGCCATATCTTGACATCGCCGCCTTCAAGTAAGAGTGAATTGCATATTGTCTGGAGAACTTCCTATTCGATCTGGAGTGCCACGGGGTTCACATCTTGGACCTATATTGTTTTGCCTGTTTATAAACGACATTGGTACAACTTTAAAAATACTCACTACTTGATGTGTGATGATCTGAAGTTTTTCTCCACCATAAGATCTGGCAATGATAACATACAGAAGGATCTGAATAGTCTGGTTGCCTGGTGTAATGAGAACAAGCTGTGGCTAAATGTAGGGAAGTGCAACAGTATGAGTTTCTATAGAGGTGGGAGTCTCATAGTTTGCCCATATGCTGTTAGTGGAACCACTCTTGAGGCAGTAGATTCCTTAAATGATCTGGGAGTTTTGTTTCAAGCAAAAGCTATCATTTGCTCTTCATACAGATACCATGGTTCTAAAAGGAATGAGACTTCTGGGTTTTTTCAAAAGAAATACAAAACATGTATCCGATTCAAAGGCATTGCTGATTTTATATAATTCCCTTATACCTAGTATTTTGGAATATTGTAGTGTAGTTTGATCTCCAGTATAAATTTGCCATGTAAAGAGACCCGAAGGTGTTCAAGCTAAATTCACTAAATACTTGTTATATATTTTCCTTTCATTTACATGTCTCATGTACTACAAGAAATCAACTTTTTGGTCTCCAAGGCTTGATACAAAAATGCTTTCTTATTGTGTCTTCATAAGATACTGTCTGATAAATTACATTGTGACTGTGTTCTGGCTAAAATCAACTTGTTTGCTCACACAGAACTAGGCAGAGAAAATTGTTCTATGATCCGACCCACCAAACAAACTATGGTGAAAGTGCTGCGATAACTAGACTGCTAAAAAACTATAATGATAATTTTAGTGATATTGACATTTTTATCATTTCTCTTTACTCCTTGAAGGCTTCACTAATGTATCATTGAAATAATTGTATATTTTATATTCCTTTATATTATAATATTGTTAATTGTATCATATGCAAAATTTGTTTCTGCGGTATGCTTGTTTGAGTAAATAAATTAAATGCCCTTTGAACTGCAAAGTCCTGAGGCTGAAAAGGTTATTTTCTGGAAAGTGATGATTATAACTGTATACTAATTGGGCAACAAATGCACTAAACCCATAATTTATCTGGTGAAACCTTTCAAAAGACAGCTGCAATTGTCTTGTTCTCCTAATTTGTGCAAGAAAACTGGTGTGTTTCTTCTACAAATCTCAAGGGTTTTTAGGCCCCAAACAAGAACTCTTGTATTAAAAGATCGACCTTGATATAGAATTAAATTTAAATGAAAGATGTAACAAATTTATTTTGAAAATCTTTCGATTCTGACAGTGTAACACTGATATGAAGAACTCCACTTAACACTATTTAAATATATATATAGAGAAAATAAATTTATAAACAAAATATAGTTAGGTGAATAAATAGGACCTTCTGCATCACTTTACAAAAACAAGCGAAATGTTTTAAAATGTTTTGTAAACTACGTAGAAATTACTTGCCATATTTAAAATGTGTTTTTCTGCATCCCCAGGTCCAGGAAGACCAACTCTACTAGCGACATCTGTCAAACTCAATGTTAAGAACGTTTTCGTAAGTCTCTGTATATTTTTCTTGTATAATACTGAAGAAACTTGCTTTACCAAGCCCATATTATGGTCTCTTGTGAATACCTGTAAAACAGATACATTAAGAACATGAAAATAAAAATGTTAATAAAATTTATTTGAGAATAGCAATCTACACAGGTTGTTCCAAAAGTAATAGTGCACGGAGCAAGCGGGAATATTTAAAAATATTGCAATCTATATGAATTGTTCTAATACGAAAGTAGATTTTAAGTAAGGTTTAGAGTGTCGAAGTAATCATTTCAATTTTGATTTTATTTCATAATATACAGTCACAAAATTACTTATACTGGATTCTTAGGGCAAAGAAAAAAACTTTATTTTCCTGCAGCTGATAAGGCGCCACTTGCAATATTATTTTTTTACTTTAAAAGTTTAAATCACCAGGTATAATATCAACTAAAAAAAATAATTTATATTTTAAATGGTTATAACAGTAACACTTATTTAGGACTAATAGGTAAGTAGTTCACTGCTGTAGTACCTATATGCTTTGAATAGAATGTCAAACAAAATTTTGATGAGATTTCAAGCTGATTTTTAATATTGTTTAAAATATAACAATACAGAAGTTTCTTTTGTCTACTGTTTTTAATAAAATACAGGACCTAACAAATCAATTGGCCATCATAAGCAGGCAACAGTATTTCTAAATAACTCAGCTTTTATTATGGCTTATATTTAATGCAGTCACCTATTATTAAATCTAGTGCTATACAGAAGACTTCTCTGAAAATGAATTTGAGAGAATTTTTCATCCTAAGCTTGGTGTTTACTGCTCACTTCTCTTGTGGAGACATGCTTGGTAAATTTTATCTTGGGGTTGCTGATGCTACTGTGTATATTAACTTAAACAATGACTGAGTATTATGACCATATAGTATATACTTACTTCATTGTGTTTTGTCATTATGTTGTTTAGATCTGTTGAATTATTAGTAACAAAAGCACTTGCTAAATCATTATAAGGTTGTGAAAGAGGTTTTATAAATCTCATCACCACTTTTGAGGAGTACTTTGGAATCTGTTGTACCTGAAAAAAAATCAGTTGGGTTACTTCTTTTTGCAACCAAACAAATATGATATATGTAAAAGCTACATTTATTCAAACTGTATATTAACCATTTTACATCATGAATTAGAGAATTATTTCCAACAAATTTGATTGCTATGGAAAATATTAAAATAAAATAAATGCCCAAAATGTTCAGCTTCTCTCTTTAAATTTTCAACAGGGTTTACAAATTTTATAGTAATATATAGAAAAAACATTATAAATACACTAGTTTTAAGGTTTTTTTCTTAACCACTAGATTTGCTAAAAAATTAAACAAAAGACAAATGAAAAATAAAAATAAGCATTGACCTTGTTATTTAAACACCATGTATAATATTGTTTCGTTAGGTATGTCCTGGTTGATTGTAAATATATCAGGTATCTTATACTAAGATAATTGACAAAAATCCCCCAATAACAAGCATGCATTAGCGAAAGTAGGTATACTGCGTTTGATAACTTTGTCTTTAGAGACAACTAAGAAAGCTGACATAAAAGACAAAAAACAATTTAGAAACAACAAAAGCATGAAATAAGAAGAAAGTTGCATTTTGCCTTATTATTCCAGTAACCTGCAAAAAAGACATTTAAAAATTGATTACTAAAGTTTTATATAAAATAAAACAAATAACAGAAGCATACATTATAGAACAGAAAGAACACTTAAAAAAATTTAAAATGTCAAATTTACCACTTAAAAACTCCTGGATTTAAAATATTTAAATTAGTTTTAATCTGAAGCTAGAGAATTGAAGAACTTACATGTCTGGACCATTTTTCACACAGATTGTGTGGGTGATATAGAACAAATTTACAATAATCTATATATTTAAAACACTAAGCCAGATTTTTCAGGAAGTTCATGAGAGAGTTGTACTGCACCATTTTAAGTGACTTTTTTTAAAAAAATGATCATCTGGTTACCGGGACCTTTCAACACTATTTTTTTTATTGTTTTATTGCATACTTTTTCTATAAAACCAATATGTCTTTCAATTCTTGACTATTATTCTTATTATTCCACTGGAAACTTATCGCTCCCTCTAAGGAAAAGGCAGAACAAGGTCTGCTGGGCCAGTTAGTTTTTATATATATACTTAATAACTTATAACATATAGCAAAATATTAATAAACAAATAAAAAATATATATAACATACTTACTTTACCATGTAAAAGCAAGGATACCAATATAAATTTCTTGTAAGCTTCCAACATTATATGGGATACAGCATGTGCTGGAGTCGTTAAGGCCACTTCAAAAAAATATAAAGCCCTATCAAGGTTTCGAAGGGCTAAATATATTTTACCGCCATAATAGTAATAAAGCAAGAAATATTTTGCATCAAACTGAGGGCTATTTGGACTCGCATGTGTTACCTATAAAATATTACATAACATTAAACCATCTAATTTTCAATATTTTCAAGTTCATTTTACTGAAACAAAACATACCAACATCCCATATAGCAATTAATCTAATATAGATATATAGATAGATAGCCTTTAATTTCCAACGATAAAATAACACAATAAAAGATAGTAGAGTCTGAGAAATACATCATATATACACTTAAAACTAATTTTAAAAAATATATTTAAAATAACACCAGGTATAAAAATTAAACAAACTTTATAAAGACATTCAGAAAATACATAAATAACATCAAATGGACACAAAAACAATATGCAGTTGTTAAAATAGAAAACTCAACCACTCTTCAACAATGCCACTATAAAATTTCAATTTGCAAATTCTGTGAATTACCAAAGACAGTAGGGTTCAATAAAACACCGATATTCATTAAAACTGATCAAAAACTCGGTTTCAAGATCCTAAATTAATTTAAAGTTATAACCATACACAGCAGTAAATAGTGCCTTTTTCATAAAAGGCAATTTATGACTAGGATACTTATTATAAGTGTGCTCCTTTAGAAGGCAATAAAATTCCTTAAATGCAGATAGCTGATTGTGTCATCTTATTATCTCTTCTGTCTCTCTTATGTTTTTCCATTATTTAGCTTTAGCTTATTTTAGATAAAATATTGTTTGGTGGGTTGATTTTAAGCGTACTGCGCTCAGCAATACTCATAACTTATCTAAAATGAATAATCATGCGATCTAAAAAGTTCATAATAGTCTCATTAGATTCATAACTTATCACAATGTGAATGTCATTGATAAAGATGATAAACAGGAGTGGTTTGAGGATGAGCCCAGTTTCTCTGACAAAAGGTGGTGGTGGTTTACACAGTCGGAAACACAAGAGAGATCCAAAAATATTTCAGAAGTCAGGTCCCCCACTTCAGTGCTATTGTATATCATTGGTTAACTGGAAGAAAGCATTGTCAATTGATCTATCTGGTCAAATGTACCAATGAATGACAAGCTTGTAAGGTGACATAAAGGATCTGCATTGCAAGATACACAAGCCTTGACCACTGAGACACATACCCAATCAGCACCCATACACTTTTTATTTTGCATTTTGAATATTGGCAACTTCCTCAGGGGTTGCTAGTTCTAAAAAAAATTAATTCAGATTTAACTGTATTAGTGCCAAGAGAACCATTACCAACATGTACGCTTGAATGCTAGGAAGGGAGAGGCTATGCAATATTTACAAAAAAAATATTGAAATCATTATCCACAGTTTGCATACGATTGGCATCAAAACCTCAGAATTAATATATGAATAAAAGTTATCTAAAAAAGTAGAAGGACGGTTATTCTGTCACATATACATACCTCCTGACAAATGCTTACAATATCAACATCCAAAATTTGTAAGGCAGGCTTGAAACATTTGGCCAGGAGACAGAGCTGGCATAAGTCTGCGTGTACTGATGTCAGTTGATTCTCAGACAAATATTTCAGCCGAATAATTGCATGTTTTAAAAGACTGATTCCTTTTATTGGGGTCTTTTGTTCTACAAGATAGCTTGTGAAAAGATGGCAAAACTCGGCAACTACAAACAAATGAAAGCCGTTACTAGAATATTATTATTACTAAAAACTAATATTAAGATCAGTAATAAAGATAAAAAAAGAAACAGTCATAATTTTATAATCAAAAGTTATCAAAGATCAACTTAATAAAACAAAAACTCATGTGGCACCCTAATGTTAGGAGGCAATATGCATCAAAAATTTGCCTAAAATATAATGTATGTTTTAATGTTAAATGGCTACCACTGGAGTTTGTTATTCTACTTTTCTTGCTAAGTTGCAAAAAAATTATGACTAGTAAACGGATACTTACACAAATCTGGTGCACTTCTTACTTGCTCGATATTACAGTTCAAAATAAACTCTTGAGCCTGCATAAATCTATTATCTGGTAGGGTCACATTGGGGCTACTGAATTTGGCTAACAAAACAGCTAAGACACCTAAAGAATGCTGTTGAATGTCTAAAGTTTCTAGTACATTATCCAAATGTTGAGCATTTTTAAGTAGAGCTTCACTAGATTTGGTTATTATTTCATATAATTCTCTGAAGTTACCTGCAATACCAGTGACGAAAAAATGTTGGCAGTTTTTTCCAAAAGTGATCTACATAAATGGTTATCACTTTGACCTAACCTCAAAATACTTTCTTAATGACCAAAACGCCTCACTTACCATGACTGGAAAGGTTCCGTACTGAATTAACAAATTGTTCTAATGCTGATGCCATTTCATGAAGAAAACAATAGTAAAAGTTATTAGCTAAAAGAACACAAGACCCCTTAATTTTTTTTACAGGTTTGTTTTCCTTATTTGGCCTTGTCAGGACTCACCTCACGGTCAAAACTCAAAATTGACGGTAGGGATGGACGATAATAGATTATACCTTTCGATTGGGGATAGATAAAAAATATTCGATAACTTTTTGGTATCGATAGTACTGATACCTATCGATAGTTGTGACAGGCGATTTGGGGAAACATAAGGTCGCGTTCACTAGAACCGTTTAGTCCTAAAAGTAAACAAATATCACTTGTACCACAGGACTGAAAAAGTAATGAAATACAAATGTATCAATAATTTACAAGTTTGAGGCCAGAATATTTATTTAAAAATTAAACCACAGCGTGAAACACATAATTCAAACAGCGATAAATTATTAATAGTTAGTTAGCTTCGTTAGAAACAACTGATCAATTATACGAGTTTGAAGCCAGAATATTTATTTAAAAATTAAACCACAGCGTGAAAAACATAATTCAAACGGCGATAAATTATTTATAGTTAGTTAGCTTCGTTAGAAACAACTGATCAATTATACGAGTGAGGACAGAATATTTATTTAAAAATTAAACCACAGCGTAAAAAACATAATTCAAACGACGGTAAATTATTAATCGTTAGTTAGATTCGTCAGAAACAACTGATCAATTATCACCGCTCCGTGATAGATGCGCGACTGCTAGATTCTGATGAACGCATTGAATATAAATCAGAAAGCAAACAAAAACCTTCATAAGTATAGAAACGATTTAATAATTTTAGCGCCACCGCAAGGCCAAGTATCAGGGTGCAAAAATTCCGTATTTGTGGTCATGACCTGTGTTAAAACGAACTTTTTAACTTTTGGACACTATATTTCTCGGAGATAGTTTCAGATAAATTTTTGAAATTTGGCATGTTTTTAAAACACCATTGGGGCTCTCGAACGCTATCAAAGAAAATATTGTATCATTTTTGGTTTCCATTTATTAACGAAAAAAAAAATTCGAGTTTTTTAGAATATCCTAGAGAGACCGTCACTGTCGAAATAACTGAAATGTTGTTTTGAATGTTTTAGAAGATTAAAAATGTTATGATGATTAAAAATGTGTGGGATCAAAGTTTGAGAAGTATTTTTTTTGTCAAAAAAGGTTCTATTGAATGCCTGTTAATGCCCAAATGGTTTAAATTTTCGACAAAAACAAAAAAGATTCTGAAAGAGCATAGATAAGAGAAAAAATGTATCATAGAGCTTTCGCTTTAAAGTGGAAGCAAATTAAAATTATCGTCACGCGCTTAAAAAAACAATTTTTTTCGTTAAAAATCAATTTTATTGAAAAATAACATAAGGCGACAAGAATGTATAAAACTGCGATTCAAGCTTGCAGCTAAATGCTTTACGAGAAAAACTACTTACGTGCAAAAAAAATTTCAAAAGACAACGTAGGGCCCTGGTGCCAAATCGTAAAACCGGGCCTCATCCCTCACTATAATAAAAACATATAAATAAAAATTCTTGTTTTAACATTCAGAATTGCTCCAGCAAATCAGATAGGTATCACGAAAAAATGAAATAAGGTTATATATCAACCATAATATATTCCATATAAACTATTCTAATAAACTTAACAAAAAAAGAAACAAATGTACAAAACAACATTCTAATGTATAATAATAATTCTAAATAGACCGACTTACGATTAGACGACTGACTGCTGTTGCTTTTGTCTCTAACAAATTTTGCTTTGTTTTCCGCAGCTTTTTTTCTTTAAGCTGCTCCCGATTGATGCTTGTAATTCATTTTATCACTACGACGCCAAATACTCGCAAAATAAAATATATCAGTATCACTGCAATTATACGCCTGTTTTAGCCTAGCACCCAATACAGAACACAAACAATTAGCACTCAAAGACAGTGCCACATCTACAACTTTTGGGGCCCTAGGCCCTCTTGAGATTATCGACCCTATCCCCTAAAAGCATTGCAGCCAGTGCCGGATTAATTATTTCCGCTCAAACGTATCTACGGCTCCCAAGGTCCTTCAATATAATAATATATAAAAATTACCTACTTACTGATAAAGTGATTAAAGAAAATTATATAAACAATTTTTGTAGCAGCGAGGTGTCGACGGGCCCTAGGCCTGGGCCTCACGGGCATAATGGGTAATGCGGCCTTGTCCAAAGCAAATATCGAATAACTTAAAATAAACAGTCAGTAATTATTTTTCATCTTCGCTCCCTATTCCCCGTAGACATTTTGTTCCATTGATCTTTACTGAGGTAATGCGCCGCGACTGAAATGAACCTGCTGTCGAAGGCCAAGTAAAAATAAAAGGCTGTTTGCCTGTTTGGTGCGCGTTAAGGTCTATACATACGGTAACACCGTTTTTGTTTTTCTTGTCGCCTACCGATAAAAGTCGCATAGTTTTTTAAATGTAATTTCCTTAATTCAATATGCGCTTTTATAAATAGATAGTTCTTAGTTCTACCGATAATTCTAATATGATAGTTTTTTTCTGTAGACTTTAACCAACCGGGCCCCTAAAGGCTCGGGCCCTGGCGCAACCACACCACTCGCACCATTGTAGTTACGCCACTGGCCAACATTAAGTTTTATTATAATTTAGCCATACCATTTGAAGTTTTGGTATATATTTTTTTAAAGCACATCGGTGCCTCGAGGTTCTATCAAAAACCGGCTCTATTGGGCAAAAACGAAAAAAGTTTTTTAAAATTTAAACCAGTATTCTTACTTTGAAGCTGAATATTTTTTGAAATTCTAAATTGAAATCACTTTTGAGAAGTTTAAGTTGAGGCTTTCTGACGGCCGGGATAATAATTTCACAAACACTTGGTCCTATCTGGCGCTACTCCAAGCCTTAATAGAAAATCAATTACTTTAACTAACTTTATAAGTATATTTTTCCTCATTCCATGGAGCAACAATAAAGGCGCATTCTAGCATTATGACTTTTCTCATCTGAAACATTTACATTTTCCCACATATTTTTTAACAGTTCCATGTGACTTCGAGAGGCGTAATTAATACAAAAATATTTTGACTTCTACCAAAAAAATGTTTTCCTCCTGTAACTTTTCAAGAGCTTAAAAATTTTAAATAAGTTTTCACCGTTTCATGTAACCTCTTATGACGTAATTTATTTAAAAAAATATTTTGACATCTGTCATAAACAACTTTTTTTTCGCAATTTCCCATCATAGTAACTTCTAAACTACTTATAACTTTTAAATACTCTTTTCACAGTCCTATGTAACTTTTATTATTAATTTATTAACAAAAAAAAAATGTTTTTCGCACATAACTTCTGAACTATTTAAAATCTTTATATAGATTTTTTTACATTTCCGTGAACTTTCAGTGGCGTAATTTATTTAAAAAAGTATTTTGATAACTGTCAAAAAAATTGCTCTCCACGTAACTTTTGAACTGCTTAAATTTTTAAAATACGGTTATCACAGTTTCATGTAACTTTTTTTGACCTAATTTATTTAAAAAAAATATTTTGACATCTGTAAAAAAACTGTTTTTCTCCTAACTTCAAAAGTACTTAAAATTTTTAAATACGGGTTTTTTGGCGTAATTTTCAAAAAACAATAATTTGACATCTGTAAAAAAAAGTTATTTTGTCATAATTTTTAGATGGCTTAAAGTTTTCAAGTACTGTTTTTACAGTTCCATGTAACTTTTTTGTCGTAATTTATTAAACAATTTTTTTAGATATCTTCCTGAAACTTTAAAATACCGGTTTCATAGTTCAAGGTATGTTTAATTAAGGTAATTTGATTAAAAACAAATGTATTCTGTAAAAAAAAAGGTTTTTCACCTAATTTTTGAACATCTTAAAATTTTTAGATACGATTTCTTCTTGTTCCATGTTTTTAATGGCGGATTTTATTAAAAAAAAATATTTCGGCAGCTGTCGAAAAAACGTCTGGTTTCTTTAACTTTTGAACAGCTTAATTTTTTTAAGGAGATTTTTTTCAGTGATGTGTAAATTAACTTTTAGAAAGTGGAATGATAGGTGGAGAGTATTTATTTAACTTATAGCCGTACGGTTATGGTCTACATATAAGTTGTTTAATTTCAACGGTTTTTAGTGTTATTCGATATGTCGATAAGTTACCGGTATATCAATGATAAAGTGCTTATTCATAATTAGGCGTAATCGCAAAGCAGTTTCTGGAGGGTTAAAGCAATACCTCCTGTGTTCGTTAAAGTATATTACAGTAAGATTCGGTAACCACTTTTACCTTTTCTGCCGGAATTACTTATGACGTGACAAAATACTTTATTAAGATTCAGTTAGTAAAAAAAACCTTATCATATCTATCTTAGGGTTTATGTAAGATTTGGTTAGAAACGATTTCGAGGTTTTTTTGGATAAGATATTTGGCTTTATTAATTTTTTTAGTATTATTTCACTTAAGAGGAACAAATTGGATATTTGACTTGTGCTATTAATACTTATTTAATATTATTTCACTAAATAAGAAGCAATAAGTGTTTTCACCATGTTCCACTAACATGTATCGAACATGGTGAAAAGATTTGGTTACCGGTTTCAAGTGACACTTAAAGTAAATGATTAATTGAGTCTTGATTTTGCAAAAAATATAATAACCAATATGGAAAAACAAATAGCAATTTATGTGCAAAAGTTTATTTTGTTATAAGCAATTTGTCATTTTTTTAGCCGAGCCGGAGCATGGTGTAAACTTTTAACTGCTTGCGCTCGGAACACAATGGAACTTTTTTAATGATGAACGTAAAAACTAACCTACAAAAATGAAACTCAAAAAGGAAGTATACATTTGTGGTTTAAAAATGGATGATAATGTTGACATTGGAACTAAATATTAGGCAGTCCAGACGAACTGTCAGATTTGTAAACAAAACTGACGTTGGTTGGCACACATGGCGGGTGGCTTCATAAGAAAAGTGAAGAAAACTATTGCATTTAATGCATTTGCAAACGTAGGAAGTGATTAGAAGACGTTTATCGAGCTTTGGTGTGTTTTTTTGATTATTTCTTTTCTGTTGAACCCTTTTCTTGGCATGGAGAGTGAATATTTAAAAAAGCTATTGGTTGAACATCCAGATGTCGGCGAAAGGTAGGCTTAAAACTATTTTTTCTATATTTTCGTCAATAACAGCCATTCTTTGTTACAGATATCGCACTAAACTAAAATTAATAAACGGTTTGGACCCGTTTCTCCTTAATACTCTGGACCTAAACTACAACATTGATGGAATTCCACCAATTACCAATATGGATATTGTTTCATACTTAGTTTTGTCCCATAGTTTCTATACAAAGGAACAAATGAAAGCTTTTAAAAGTTTGCAAGCTTACAAATACTTTGAGTCCGGCTTTGTTTTGAAAGTTGGAAGTAAGATAGTCAAGGATCTATACATTTTAGTTGGAAGTGTAATTTTTTTTAGTAATTTCTCTAATAATTGAAGAGCCAGGAGAAAAAAATGCAATTCAAATATTAACTACAATGCTATTATTTTTCCGTTTTCAATGGACTGGTATCTTGCTTTCCCCTGGATCTTCTATTGTTATCAGTTTTTGCAGTAAAACACAACTAACATTGCCAGATTTTAGGTATTTCTCAAAATACGGGATACCAAAAAATAAACATTAGGCAGAATAATACAATATTGATAAGTGATGTAATGTGATAATACTAAAAACACAATAATAAGTATTGATTGTTATTTTTGAGTCGTAAAATTTTTTATTTTATGGACAACTTGTGAAATACAGAATATGACATACCTATGTTCTCGGGACACTGGGATTAGGTACTGAAACACGAAACAATCACATATATACAGGACATCTGGTAACTAGACACAACTTGAAATAACTCATGCTTAATTTATTTTAATATATTTTTTTTAATTTCAGGTAAAACATTCACAGAGGGCAAATTTAAAACCATTGGAGGTCTGGGTAATTGTCTCAAAAGACGGAAGTATATGTACGGCACACTGTACGTGTATGGCGGGGACAAGTGAGGTATGCAGCCATGTAGGAGCAGTACTTTTTGCAACAGAGTATGCTTCTTCAAAGAAGGAAGCTATGTCATGCACGGACTTTCAATCGGTGTACCAGTACCCAGTATGTCTACCAAAGTTTCAATTGTGCGTGTTAGGGACATGAACTGGGGAAAAACCAATATACGTCAAGAGAATTCTGCTATACCGCCAATATCAAATGCAGAACTGGTGTCTATGCTAGAAAAATGTTCTGAAATGGGTCAAACTTCTACACTTATGAGGGTCGTGGAACCATTTGCCACGAGGATTTCAGAAGAAATAAATAAAGAAATACCATCAATACTGGATATATATAAAGAAGAGAACCTTGACAAAACATATGTTGAATTAATGAAAATTGCAGGAGCAATACATTTTACTATGAATAAACAACAAATTAGTCAAATTGAAACTGCAACAAGAAGACAGAGCGAAAACAGAAACTGGTACACCCAGAGGGCAGGCAGGATTACTGCTTCAAAGTTTAAACTCGTATGTCGGACAAATAAAACCAATCCTTCGCTTTCATTAATAAAATCTATATGCTACCCTACAAAGATACTCTTTACAACAAAGGCGACTTCTTGGGGTTTAAAACATGAAAATGATGGAGTAGAAGAGTATAGGCATTATATGGAAGAAGAAAACCATACAAACTTTATTATTAATGAAGTTGGGCTTTTGGTAAGCGAAAAATGGCCTCAGTTAGCTGTGACTCCTGATAGAATAGTGTATTGTGAGTGCTGCAGAGGGGGGTGCCTAGAGGTAAAATGCCCATATTTATTATTTACCAACAATGTACAGGACATGGAAGAATACCTAAAAATGGCAAGCTGCTGTTTAGTAAAACAAAATGATAAATTAACACTTGATAAGAAACATTGTTATTATTACCAGGTGCAAATGCAAATATTTGTGAGTTCCTTACAATATTGTGATTTTGTCATTTGGTCACCTGGAATCTTTTTTAAAGAAAGAATTTTGCCAGATTGGCAGTTTTGGAATGAAAATTCTGAAATAGCACTAAAATTTCATTCTGAGGTAATAATGCCAGAGCTCTTAGGAAGGTTTTTTACTAGACAGCAAGGTATGGCAAAAATTATTCATTGGTGTCAATGTAATGGCGTAGATGATGGGAGACCGATGATAAGATGCGAAGGAGATGAGTGTGAAACTAAGTGGTTTCATTTTGAATGTGTTAAGCTGGACGACTTACCAAATTCACCATGGTTTTGTAAGAACTGCCATCCTCCACATCAAGAAGTGTAATTTTTACTGTTTGTGATAAACGAAATAAATAGTACAATAATGGTGATCATTGTTTTATTTAACAGCAGGTGAAAACTCTGGAAATAACCAAAACTTAGTTTGAAATCTTTTTCACATTTTTATGTTCCAGGTTATGTATTTGAATTTTTTTATCCATTTATATATAATCATATAATATTATGTCTTCATATCTGCGTTTCCTATCACATAATTCACATATAAGTAATTTCTTGTTAAAAAAATAGACATTAACTAAACTTGAGTAAAGCTATCGAATATTGAGTATATCTCCTGTAAAAAATCATGCCGTGCAAAACTTGGGAAAAAAATAGCCCATAATATAATAATACTTTTGTTAAAATATATTTTTAAAAGTGGAGCTATATCACATCTGAGTAGTTTCAATGTCAAAAATGTACTCTTAGTTTAATTTTACTGAAAGCAAGCATAGGAAAGGTATTTTTAAATCTAAATGTCAAAAGTTGTAACTTAATTTTTTTTTGGCTGCACCTTTACGAGGCTGCATTTCAGAAACAAAGACTTCGTGCACCCAAATATATACAATCTCTTTTTAAAAAATAAATAAACTAAACTTGAGTAAAGCAAAATATTAAGTATATCTCCTGTAAAAAATCATGCCGTGCAAAATTTGGGAAAGAAATAGCCCATATACTCTTATACTTTGTGAAAATATATTTTTGACAGTGGAGCTATATCATATCTTCAAACTTCTAAAAAATATCTTGAGTAGTTTTATGTCAAAAATGTACTCTTAGTTTAATTTCACTGAAAACAAGCATAGGAAAGGTATTTTAAAATCTAAATGTCAAAAGTCGTAACTTAATTTTTTTTGGCTGCACCTTTACGAGGCTGCATTTCAGAAATAAAGGCTTCGTGCACCTAAATAGATATACATACTTTTGAAGGGAACAATAAATTAAACACCAAAATTATAAATTTTATATGTTTATTTCATTTGTAGATATTTAAATATATATATTTTAAAGGCTATTTAATGGACAAGACAGGTTTCATTATTTTACACTATTAATATATAGTAATAATAATTATTAACAAATAGTACAATTTTATCTAACAAGAAAAATATTTACACATGCGTTTCTTCCAGGCATTATTCTTGACAATTGGTATAATCAAAAAACAATTTTATTATTCAATTGTAATTATTTAATTTACAATATAAACAATAAGCAACCCATCAAAAATGGCAGATCAACACTTAATTGTTTTTATTTTATAATGGGCGGAGAAAAATTCACTAAAGCGCAGCAAACAACTATAATTTTATCTAACATGTTAAGGCCCTCAGGGTTATTACCTTTTTTTAGCATGCTTATCGGAATGGTCCCCTTTAAAATTTTATATTTATTTTTTATCACCCCGATGACTCTTTCGACATGTATTTTTACATGAGCTATTTGCCGAGTCTCTTCTATATCTAAAGGATGCAACTGTGTTTTACCCTTTGTAAATGCAGGAATATGCAATTTTGCTTGGAGGACACCCAATGTTTCTTTTATTAAAAATCCCCTATCAGCCAAAACAATATCTCCAGGTATAATATAATTACAAAAGCTGCTATTTTCAACTATGTGTTTGTCAGATGCTCTACCTCCCCAAGCATCACTTATATAACTTATGCATCCCTGTGGAGTGATTCCAATTAAAAATTTAATTGTATGGTGATGCTTGTAATTTGACCAACATTGTTGTTGGGTTAATAGCGATGGCGGCTTTTCTATAAAAACTTCAAAGCAATCTACAATTACTGTACATTTATCATGAAATGCTTCCTTAATACAAGATGGTACATTTTTTTTGTAAAATATTACGTTCTGGCCATATAATAAAAGCTTTAAATCTTCTGAAAAGGATATCAATAATATTCTCAAAATATACAGATGCTGTAGTTTGTGAGATCTTAAAGTTGTACGCTAACAGCTTAAAGTTCAAATCTAGGCGTAGCTTTATTAAAGTTAGTAATAATTGGTTAAATGGACTTAAAGCTGTTGTGCTCAATACTGATATATATTCTACTACTAATGGAAATAAAATATAATTAAGAGACTTATTATCGAAACCACAATAATACTTCCACTTTTCAACATTTGATATGTCATCTATTAATCCAAATGGTGAATTGTCCACTCTTCTTTGCAGAATTTCAATCTTTTTTGATGCAAAGCTTAGCTGTTCAAAACACTGTGCTAGTTCGTCCATAGTTAAGTCAGTTTGGGTAGAGACAGCAGTATCTACCTCTTCAGATTCGGCTTCAGGTGGGACTTCTTGATTTGAGTCACTTTGCTCCTAATAAAAGAAAAATTGTTTGAGTCTACATATAAATTAGATTAATTTATTAATTTGCATGGTGCACTAAAATCAAATTAGGTTTGTAGGCTTTTGTTATCATTTGACATTTATCGCCTGTCATCTGTCATCCAAAAACCCAGTTTGATTCTCATATTTTAAATTTTATGTTGTTATAAAATCAGACATTTTTACATTTACAATCTCCATTTTCATGCAGCTCACGTCATCTGAAATAACAGAGACCCAAAATGGTTGTTTTAGTTTTCAATTAAAAAATCCAATTGATTTAAATACTTCTTGAAAAAGCAATTATATCAAGTGGAAAAAAAAACATGCCTACAAGAAAAGTATATTATGCGTCCAATAGGATTTCAACATTTTATTTGCCTTACCCCTAATAGCTGTATCTTCTGTCTTTTGTCTAGCTGTTCTTTTCGGTCAAGATCATGAGGTCTCTTTATGACACTTCGTGCTGTGTGTCCCATATTTTGGGAGGGAACCCAGTCTGGATGCCCTTCGTTCTCTAAATCGGCAGGCTCACCTAAAGAATTGAACAATTTTATATAAAAAATGAAATTACATAGACATGTACACATAAAGATATTTATAGTTTGTGGGTGTACAATTTAATTTTGCTTGTCTATTGTTCATTTGTTTTGGGCTAGAACTTGGAGACGACTTTACCTCTTTTGGCTTTTTTAGCTGCTTGTAATGATATTTTTTATATTTTTATTTTTTCCAATGATTATTAGATAATAAGTTTAGTCCCTAATACTCATATATAAAAATTTAAAATATGGACAAAAACTATATAATACTCTATTAGCAATAAAGCATGTTTGAGATGAGCTTGAGTATCTAAAAACTCTAATAAATATGATACATTGATACTATTCTTACCTGTAATAAAGTGCCTGCTACAGACTCTTTGGTACTTTAATTTGGATTCTGTCAAATCAGCACGCTTTATAGCAGCTATCCACAGAGCCCTACGTTTGGAAGACAATGCATTTTTCTCAGGTTTCTTTGGAAGATTTAGAACAGTAGGAATTCTAAAAAAGGAAATATTGTCCCGATCGCGACGACTTCAACAGCCAAACACAATGCAAGTTACAGGCATTTTAGTCAGTTTTATTGAATAAAACGCTTTTGAAAAGACAACTTTATAAAAACACGCCGAAATAAACTTATGAACTCAAGAGTCAAACAGATAATTGATATTTAAAACAATAAACTCATTATTTACGCATGTTTGTTTACGTTTTGTGTGCCAACCACTGTCATCCGAAAATGAAATTGACAGGTCGCTGGATTGCCTAATAACCGTTTATAACCTAGATTTCTCACAACTATCTAACAAAACTCCAAAAAAAAGTTTGACGTAAATGGACGGAAACGAATGACGTAACTTTTATTGTGTCCCAGGCTTCACTGATAGCAAACGACATGTTAACTGGGAAACACAGTGCAAATGATTTACGTCAAACGTTATTTTTCATTATTTCTTTTTCGGTGTTTTGTTAGATATTTTTCGAAATATGGTTATAAACGATTATATCTAGTTCCAACGTCAAAATTATCACCCGTTTTTGTACCACAGATGTATACTTCCTTTTTAACTTACGTTTTTTGTTGATTAGTTTTCCGTTTACGAGCCTTCTATTGTGTTTCAAGCGTTGTCGCGACGAAAGATTTCAAGATAGGTTTTAAAATCGGAACATATATTTCTTTTTGCGCCGAAACAGTGACGGCACGAAAAGAAGCATTTCATTCGGTTTCGAAATCAAATTTGTGGACGTTTTAAGAGCATTTTGAAGCATTGAGGGAAATTTTGATTTTTTTTATTAACATAGGTAAAACTATGTTGGGCTAAATTGCTTTGTGTCCTTGTGTATTATTTAAAAAAATCACATTTCATTCAAATTGTGAATATCAAATAGAAAGGGTTCAAATAAATTTAGGAGTCGATTCTGATAAAGCAAGGCAATTAACGGCTGGAAGGTATCTATCGTTTTATATTATTTATTTTTTATAAATCTAAGCAATCTTACAATTGATAATTTTTTTTAAAATACCCAGTACCAAGAGATCTAGCTGTATTCCTGATATTCCAAAATGGTAAAAACTTTCTTAAACTGCATCTCATTTTAGGCAGTCTGTTTCGAAAAAAATAGTTCAAATGTACAAATTATGTATTTTTCGGAAATTTTCTCAATAAAATTTATGAGACCAGCCCTAGAATTGCTAATTTATTATGATGTATAAATTACGAAGGTTAAAATATAGCGCTAGAAGAAAGTTCAAAACAAACTTATTTTATTTTGTTTCAAATTAAGATAAAACAGTGACCATGTCGATGTGCATTTATTCATTTTGCTTTTAAAATACTGATATTTTTGTGGCGGTAAAGTCTATGACAAAGCGTTTTGAAGTATTTTGAAAATCTTTTGCCGCTTTTTTGCACTATTTTTGACGCTACAAGCAGAGCAGCTTACCTAACTTCCCTTTTTGTCCCGACAGGAAGGCTTTTAAGCATAGAACATAATGGAAATTACGTTATTCGTTTACGTCCATTTACTTCAAACTTTTTTTTCATTGTCCATTTTTCGGTGTTTTGTTAGATATATTTTTGAAATGTAGGTTATAGACGATTATATTTAGTTTCAACGCGAAAATTATCACCCATTTTTGTACCACAAATGTGTATTTTCTTAAGTTTGTAGGTTAGTTTCATTTACTAGAGGTCCATTGTGCAAGCGTGAACAGACAAATTTCCAGAATCAAATTTGTTACGCTCGCATCACAATGGAACTTCCATAATCTTTTAACGTAAAAATTAACTTACAAAAACCAAACTTAAAAAGGCATTACATATTTATAATACAAAAAAGGGTGATAACCTATATTTCGAAAAAGTATCTAACAAAACATGGAAAAGCATATGCAGACAAATAAAGTTTGACGTAAATGGATGGAAAGATAGACGTAAATTGCATTGTGTTTCGTGCTTAACAAAGAAAATACAATTGACACAGTAAAAATCTGTCTATTTTCATTTGGCAACCCTGAGTAAAAAAAGTATTTATTTAAAATGGTGGCTGACATTCCAAAGCAAATCAAATGTCAAATAAATAAATTTTTTAATTATACTTAAAAATCTAAATTAATAAGATATTTTTATTGGTTATTTAACGATCGAAACAGTGTATCATGGACCTCAAATAAGAAAAAGTGAAACAATAAATCATCATGATCGTTCAGGAGCCTGTACAAGTAAATTTCATACCTTTATTTTGGGGTCATTATTTGTTTATTTTCTTGATTTTTTTAAAAATTCTCATTTTTAGGCGGCTATCTGGCATTGTTTAAATCATTATGACTATCCGGATGCTGTGTTTTTATCGGAACGTCTATATGCGGAAGGTAAATAATGTTACTTACAATTTTTTATCTTCTGATACATTGTATTTTCATTAAAATTTATGGATTTGTAAACTTGCTTTTAGTAAAATCAGATGAAAGTTTATACCTCCTTGCCACAGCTTATTATAGAAGTGGCCAAAAGGCTCATGCTTACCACACTTTGAAGGATAGATATGGTTGGTCAACACAGTGTCAGTTGTTATTTGGAATTTGTGCTTTTGATCTTGAAAAGTAAGAATTTCTCCTTTTAATTTATACTTAAAGAAGATATTTAAATTGAAGGGTCGTTATTTTTAGGTATGGAGAAGCTGAGTCAGCTATTCTTGAAACTGAAGAGGGATCAGCAAGATCCTTGGAAGATGTTGTTAATGATTTTGGCGATCAGGCTGCTTTTGCCCTGCTTCTTTTAGGAAAAATTGGAACAAGGACTGAAAGGAAGACTCGGGCAATTGAAGCATGGAAAAAAGCCTTGACTATAAACCCATTTCTATTCTCTGCATTTGAAGGACTCTGCAAGATTGGGGAAAGGCCAAACCCTAATAACATTTTTCAAATTGATAATGTTGGTAAGTAAGATGACACGAAGAATATAATGTTACTCAGTTTATTTTTTTTTTCTCATTTTTTACTGATATGCATATATAGCAAATATATCTAGGAATTATACAGAATCATCTGCGGCTTCTGAAGGCTTCTCAAAAAAGCAGGACATGGGCATAGTTATCTTTTTAATTTTGGATTCTTCGCAAGATTCCAAACATATAGAATAGAATAGAATATATTACAATATTGATTTACAATAAATATTACGTAGATATACAGACAGATTGGTTTTTTACAAGAAATGATGTTTATATTGCACCTAGGGGACTGAACCCCGGTATGTGCATAGGTACAGTCTTGATATTAATATAATAAATATACTAAATGTATACGTATAGGTACAGTAAGATATAGCTAATGTTTAGTAAGTAAATGGCATGGCTTATTTAAGTTAAAAAAAGGCATAAAATATACATATTTAACAGTTTCTAAAAATTTTTCTAAATTTATTATAATTTTCAGAAATTAACAATTTACAAAGTCAAAGTCAAAATATGCTTTATTATCACAAGCACAAATAAAATTAGCTTTAAATTAACCTAATGATACAAAACAATAATAACATGTTTTATATAAATATGGATGAAAAACACGATTACTAAATAAATGAAAACATTTAATGTAACGCTATAACAACAAACAAAAAAAAACATATCCAAGATGCACTAACAATAAAGAAATATATATATATATATATATATATATATATATATATATATACATACATATAAACGTTCATACACACATACATACATGTATACTTATACACACATGCATATACATACATACATATACATATACAATAAAAACAGATTATTTCCCTTCTCCTCAGAAAAGTCAGTACAAACAAATAAGGATCAATGCATGTCAAAACGAGCTGGAAAAGTATTTGTCAAGACTTTAATAAGCTTGTTCTGTCAGTAGTTTTTTTAAATATTATTGGGGATTGGAGACCCTTTAAACTCACTGGTAAGTGATTAAAAATCTTTAGGCCATCATAAATAACTAATTTTTTTGTAAGAGTGCTTGATGGAATTGGAAGTGGCAAATTATGCTGATGGCGAGTGTGATATTGGTAGTTGGTAACCGCAAACTTATGACAATATTTAAAAATTAGACAAACAGTTTCAAGTATAAACTGAAAACAGTGTTAGAATTTTTTTTTGTTCAAATAATGGTCTGCAAGAACCCCTAGGTTTAGCTTTACAAAGGTATCTTCACTTTTGTAAGACAAATATAAGATTTAATAGGTTCAGATTTGACACACCCCAAAACGCAATGCCACATCTTAAGTGAGATTCTATGAGGGCATGATAGACTGTTTTCCCTATGTTAGTTCCAAGTTCATTTACAATAACCTTAACCGCATAACAACCAGAAGCTATTTTTTTACTTAATTGCATGATATGATTTTCAAAACGTAGTCTGTTATCTATTACAAGACCAAGAAAATTGGTGTTAGAAGATTTTTCCAGTGGGGAATCACCAATAACCAAACCATCCACATTTAAAACCAATTACATTAGTTTTACTAAGATTCAATAACAGCAGATTCGAATCAAACCATTTTTTTATCTTTATTAAATCTGAGTCAATAATATTATTACAATTGTCACGGAATTTTAATAATCTATATGTTATATTTTTTATCTCTATAGGCAAAATATTGTAAATTTTAGGAGCAAGATAATTAATAGATCTGAGTTTACTACTAGTGCTAGAACTAGGTATCACAAGATGTCTGTTTGTTCTATTTCAGGTTCCGTGATGATGACAGATATAATTTTTAAGCTCTGATGATTTATATACATACATAGAGGTTGACAAAACATATAGGGATCGGACATCAAAGATATCTATAGAGTACAATAATTCAGTGGGATAACATTTATTTTTTTATATATAACTTTAAGTATAAAATTTTGAGCAACCTTTGGAGGTTGTAAGCCATTCTCATATAGACCTCCCCAAACTATTATACCATATCTCCCAAGTACTTCATAGAGTCAACCTCACAGATTACAGAATCTAGATTTTAAATTTCAACACTATTAAAGTCAGGACGTCTAGTGGATGTGAGACAGAACGCAATATATTTTGTTTTAGATGCATTTAAAGTTAATTTGAAAGAGTCCAACCAGTTTTTAATTTTATAAATACCATCAATAGTTGATTTTTTTACGTGGGCCCAGGTTTCACATTCAAAGATAACAGCTGTATCATCAGCATATGATATCACAATACCATTATCAATTTTTTTATTAGTTAAGGAATTTATGTATGTAATAAAAAGAATAGGCCCCAGAACAGTTCCCTGGGGTATCCCTATCCTTACAATTAATGGATCACGGAATGTATCTTCCACTTTAACCACCTGCTGTCTATTGGTGAGGTAACTCTCAAACATATCCAACACAGTCCCTCTCATCCAGTAAGGTTTAGGACACTCAAGAGCATTCTTGATGCTGGATGTCCTACACATAAGTTGAATTATTTGAGATATTTTTGTTTGAAATTTGACAATTTAGGGCTTAGGGGTGCAGTAAAATTAAAATGGTTTGACCTAGGGCAAAACAAATTGGATATTCCAATTATATCAATGTATTCCATTGCAGATAATGTGGAAAGTCAGTTAATAAATTAACCACGGAATTAACTAATAATTTAGGGAAATTGTTTATTTTAATTTTAGAAGGCAAATTAAAAAGATTTTGTTAAATAAAACTAGAGTATTGTTAAATACAGATTATACTCTGAATAGATGGGCCATCCAGTGTAAAATAAAAGACTACCTAAATGAATCCAAAACTTTGTTGGTGTACGGTAAGTATGTTAAACTGGTTAACAATAGCAAAAAGAATGTATTTTTTGTTATAACTTATCAATTTAAGAAACTATATCTATGATTATTTTACTAGAACTATTTTTCAAAGGGTTTGATGAGAATAATAAACTAGGTACCTTAAAATATAAGAAATTTAAATTCACTAAAAATCTTAAAAAGACTAACTAGATATAAAAATTCTATTATTTTATTTATAAATTATATATATATATATATATATATATATATATATATATATATATATATATATATATATATATGCCACAGTGCCTAGATGCCACTGAACAAAGGGCCCTAACAAATCTTCGAAAAAATAAAGACATCACAATCCTTCCAGCAGATAAATGAAACGCAACTATGGTTATGAATACCCAAGATTTTGTACAAATGCAGGATATTCTACGAGACAATTGTTATAGGCCTGTTCCAAGGGACCCGACAACATATCTAGAAAAAACAACAAAAAATAAAATAAAAAGTTCGCCAATAAACTCCGAAATTCAACAAAAAATCATACCCATGGGAAAAGTCGAGCAGATTTCCTAAACTTTATGGTTTACCAAAAATACACAAACCAGGGGCGCCCATCAGACCTATTGTTAGTGCTGTTAATTCGCCGCTACAAAAACTGGAGTAATATCTTTCTGAAATTATGCAACTAGCTGTAGAGAAAGCTAATTCATTTGTAAAAAACGTGGAACATTTCACTCGAGTTATACTTGAAAAAGATGATATCATCGCAAGCCTAGATGTCAAATCGTTATATCTCAGCACACATTTAAGCAGTCTAGACAAAATGAACTTAAGGCAATATCTAGTGCTTTAAAGAAAAATGGCTACACAAATCGTACCATAGAGAAAGCTATTAATGCACAATATTCCGGAACAACAAACAACAAAAAGTATGAACCGGGAAAGCATCAAGTAGTCTTACCATATGAAAAATGCACAACAGACAGAATCGGAAGAATTCTTAGGAAACAACATACAAGCAATACACAAGCCACAAAAAACTATAGGTAAACTACTTGGAAACCCAAAAGATAAAATCACACTGGAAAACCATGGAGTAAAGAGCATTCTGTGCCAGGACTGTGAAAAGATGTACGTGGGGCAAACTAACAGGCGAATATCAGCTGTAATAAAATAAAGGGCCTTGACCTCTCCAAGAAAGCAGGTCCAGACGGAATCCCCACTATTCTATTGGTAAGATGTTGTCAGTCATTGTCTCAGCCTCTGTGTATAATCTTTCAGAGATCCTTCAACCTAGGTTCCTTTCCTGAAATTTGGAAGTTTTCTACTCTCTTGCCAATCTTTAAATCTGGTGATAGAGGCCAAATAAAGAATTATAGAGGTATTTCTTTGCTTTCACACATAAAAAAGCTATTCGAGGCGATTATTACCGATGATATCTTTGAATCATTAAAACAATACATTACGAGTATGCAACATGGCTTCTATCCGGGTTCGCTCAACGACTACAAATCTTGCAATATTTCAAATTCAAATTCAAATTCCTTTATTTACAAACAGATCACAGTGTGACATGTGTTTCATCGAAGATTATAAAAGTAAAATACATATAATAATATAATAGGTTATGAATAATACGACAACATACCTAATCAAGTTAAAAGTGAATAAAATAGTGTAAAAGTTAAAATACAAATACAAAATACAAGTCAGAATATTTCAAGATCATACAAAGTTTCTAGAGAAAAACTCATTCAAACTGTAAATGGGATCCCTACAAAGCAAGTCAAATAGTTTTCTTTTAAAAGATTTTAAATTTGTAGTTCGTCTGAGTTCAATCGGCAAGTGATTATATATTTTTAAGGGCATTACAAGGGAACTTTTAGCAGTTGCAGTCAGTCGAACAGCCGGTAGTCTTAAGTCGGAACCATTTCTGAGTGGATAGGAGTGAGAGACAGAATTACTTAATGACATCGATTGAGGCTGGCCAACAGATTGATGTCATTTACACTCCATATAAAAGGCTTTTGACAGTGTTTGTCATCAGCTTCTATTATGGAAATTGCAGCAAATTGGTTTTTGTGGAAACTATCTGAAGTGGATCAGATCATATTTGTTTAATCGTCAGCAGGTCAACTTGTCTGGCACAGCTTCCAGAGAGGTTGTTGTAACGTCAGGTGTTCCGCAGGGTTCACATATTGGACAAATTTTATTTTTACTCTATAAACGATATAGTGTCTTGTTTTAAAATGTCTAAATGTCTATTATATGCAGATGACTTAAAATTCTTTTCACCGGTTTCCTCTGACTTTAATCTACTGCAGTCTGACATTGAAAGACTCGTCAAATGGTGCAACACTAATTATCTGCATCTTAACATTTCTAAATGTAAAGTGCTTCATTTTCTATAAACTAATCCCATGCACTTCACTTACTTCATAAATGATGTACATCTTGAAGTTGTTACTTCTTTCACCGATCTGGGTGTTATTTTTGATGAAAATGTAACTTTGAACCTGCATATTGATAACATTGTACTTAAGGGTTTTAGATTGCTGGACTCAGTGTCATATTGACAGAATCGAAAAAGTACAAAATAGATTTGAAAGATCTCTTATATAAATTTAATTTTCCATATCAAGGTCTGACATAATTATATATAATTTACTTATTTTTTTACACAAATTGCTCAATGGAGGGATTGACTGTGAAATATTGCTGGAGTCGGTCTCATTTTTGGTTCCTATTAGGAGAATGAGACGTCAACTATTTTTAGAAAGATACCACCATACAAATTATGGGCTTAACGCATTTGTTGACTGGCTAGTATGCAACTGCAATTGTCACTTCCCGGAGTATGACATTTTTAAGCTCAGCACTTTGCAGCTAAAAACACAGTTAAGCGGATTTGTTTTGTGATGTTTTCTGTTTGTCCTTGTTCACGTCGATTCTGTGTTATATTTATGTATTATGTTACTTTTCGACCTGAAATCGTTTAATCATTGTATAGCCTTTTTTTATTTTTATTTACTTGTTTGTGCCGGGGTTATTTGACTTGATACTTTTATGACGTTATTTGCGAATTCGTACCATTTAGAATGTTTAGCATTCTGTAGTGTACATTTCAGAAGGGCCACTTGTCCGATGCGTGCATCGGCTACGTTTTTACATTACTAAAAAAAAAGAGTGGAAGAGCATAAACTCAGCATCAGAAACAAACAAACAACCTCAGCTTTATTCCTACATCATCAGGAAACGGGCCATAAAATAGATTTTGATAGGTGTAGGGAGATTGCCAATATAGAACATTATAAGTGATTTGAATTAAAACTACCAACAGTATGGAAGACAATAATCGGCAAATCTAAAATCGCAAAAAAACAAAAACAACAGCACCATCGGGAAAACATAAATAACGACCAACGGCCGCGCAGATATAAAGAAAGAAAGCTTCGAAATTGCCAAATGTAATTTTGGTGAAACGTCAGCAAAACTGTTCTTTTCAGAACGACAGTAGGATGTACAACCGGAATGAAAACACATTATCTATATATATATATATATATATATATATATTAATATATATATATATATATATATATATATATATATGTATATATATATATATATATATATATATATATATATATATATATATATATATATATATATATATATATATATATATATATATATATATATATATATATATATATATATATATATATATATATATATATAGCTGCTCCAAGCAGCCATGAAATGATGCTTTAAAAATCTGGTGTTAGCACTGATACATTTATTTTCCTTCCAGCTCTTTTGATGTTAGGTCATTCTTTCAGTTTATCAGTAAGCCTTTAACTGAAATTATGTGCATCCTTAAAGGTCAGTTTCCTGCAAAAATGAAAGTGGTTAAAGTCATACCAATCTATAAAAAAGGAGACTCAATTGATATCAAAAACTATTTCCCAATCTCCATATTGCCCATTTTTTCGAAAAAAATCGAAATGGTATTATCTCAGAGCTTGCTTTCATTCCTTGATCAACACTCCATCATTACACCTAAAAGTGGACCTTGAGGGGCTCACCCTCTTTGGGAAAGAGTTGAGACCTTCTGGGTTGGTAAAATATCTGGGTGTCTTAATAGACTCCCGACTGACCTGGAGGTACCATATTGAAAGGATCACAAGACACGTTGTCAATGGGCGTGCAGACGGTCCTTCGGATCAACTTGGGGTCTAAAACCTCGAATTGTGCATTGGCTTTACACGTCAGTGATAAGGCCAATGATCACTTATGGCGCTCTTGTATGGTGGCCCGCCACTCGCAAGACCACATACAGGAGAATGCTTGACAAGCTCCAGAGACTTGCGTGTCTGGGCATAACTGGAGCCATAAAAACCACACCGACCCGATCTATGGAGGCTTTTCTGGAACTAAGTCCTTTGCACTTGCTTGTAGAGGAAGAGGCTCGGAAGGCTTCTGTTCGTTTAAAAGACTAGGGTCGTTGGATACACAGAGACTGGAATTTTGGGCATACGCGAATTTGGACTGAACTGATCAGATCAGACCTTCTCCTAGCAAGGAGAGATGCCGTTATTCCGGTCTCAATTGCTTCTAAAAGGTTTTGTGTAATTGTTCCTGAGAGAGAACAATGGAGGGAGTCCTCCCAATGCTTCCTCAAACCAGAGAGCCTTGTCTGGTTTACAGATGGCTCTCTAATGAAGGAGAGATCTGGGGCGGGAATTTATGGGGAGAGTCACAGGGCAAGAATTAGTCTTGCTCTTGGACGGTATGCGACTGTATATCAGGCTGAGATTACAGCAATCTTGGACTGCATACAGGAAAACCTTTTCAGAGGATATCACGATAAGCATATCTATATATGCTGTGATAGTCAAGCCGCGATTAAAGCTCTGTCCTCGAACAGGGTCAATTCGCTGCTAACACTTGAATGCAGGAGAGCCCTAGAGAGGCTGTGCAAGTCCAATACCCAAGTAGCACATTTAAACATGAGTATGTCATTGTTACCACAAGTATTTTCGTTGAAGTAACCGGAACTTGGTGTCGCCACGTTCTGTTTAAGCTGAGACTATATAGTCATCACCAAAATGGGGAACAATTTTAGGGTAACTATTTCGTAAATAACATGTAACTGTGACTTTGACTATTAAGTAGATAGTACGGAATTGTGTAGTTCCATTTAAGTAGCCGAATGGTAATAATTCACCCTATTTGTTACTTCCTTATCACTCTTAATTTAATCCATTTTAAAAATATGTATAGCTCTTTTTAATACAAACAAAACAGTTATGGCGACTACAAACACTCAAATTGGGAATATGGTGAAAAGCATATAGGATACGTTATTGGTTCTCTAGATAGAATACACGCGTTTAACTCAGTTTTCTAGCTATGCTAAGGACCTAAAATTAAAACGCAGGTAATTTCTCCGGTGAATATGCTGATGATAGTCGCAAAAAAATTACGCGCCTTTAAAATTCCTTAATTTTCAATAAATCTTGGTCAAATATATCAGCCAATTAAGTCTGAAAATGTAATTTTGGACCTTGATTTAAATAGTAATTATCATTATATATTTTATTATAAAAAGTGATTCTTTCTTTAACGTGATGTTTAATTTGTATGCATTTTTAATCTTTATACTCACAAAAATAAACGTCATAACTAAATATTTATAGGGGAGATGAAAATAAACAATGGCGTTCTATTGGACTTTTACTTTTAAGTTGGCTGCACTCCTTTACTGAGAAAATTACTTACATCTAGTGTCTATGACTGCCCCCATACGCTTTTATATTTTTGGATTCTTTAAATACGCAACTGTCAGTTATACCCAATTACTTTGAAGTCTACTTGTTATATTCAAAGTTCCCATTAATCCGATACTATATATTATTACCAAGCGGTTACGATTTGCGAACATTCCGCCGGTTCTTTAAAACTTAATGGGTGGTGCGCGTAGCGTCGTAGCATTCGGAGAATTGCGGTACTTGAGTCACTTCTACAATTCTGTCAATAACCCTTTTTTTGGATTTATTTTTCGTTTTCTTAAAATACCGTTTTAGGTTTTGTTTAGATATGACATAACCAGGTTGTGATATTTTAAATTTTATATAGAATGTGGATGAATGACGAAAGCTACTTGTTTTTTCTAAAAGTTTAAATGGGCGCAGACATATTATCGTTATTTTTACTCAAATATAAACAAATTAATCTACTTTAGCACATTAATATAGAACTGAATCAGATAAAAGGTTAAATAATGAAAGTATATTAATTTCAGTCTACCAGGAGTAATATGCCCCAGAAAAAAATTCGAAATTCAAATTTCTCGCCTTTACATTGACAACCTGTCAGGGTCTGTTGTAAATGTAGGATTATGTTAATGTTTAACTTTAATAATCTATTCGAACCATCTAGTGCAAACTTACTTTTTCATTTAGATTTTTAACTAATAACAATATTTATGCAAGCAATTAATGAGAGTTGTCATCCAAGTGAATTTAGTAATGTAATATGTACTGAAGAAGGCCTACAAAATAAAGTTTCTTTTATGCTAATCTTTGAGAGCTTCTACCTCAAATTTAGGTGATAAATGAAGAATAATAAAAGAAATGAAAATAAAACCAAAATATAATAATGTGCAATATTTAATAACTTTTCTTGGATTAAACTTAAGACATTTACGGTAATAGTCATTTACAAATTCATCACAAACACTTTATAATTACAAACACATTTCTCCATATGGCCAATGGTTCAGAACTTATTGTTTGAATCAATATTCACTTCAATGATCACAAAAACTAATAAAAAAAACACTCAAACAACCAACCTCATAAGAAACCCCGTAGGCAAAAAGTAAACAAAACGATTTTAGCAGCAATATGGCCGAACATTGTCCCCACTGTCCTTTTAAAGTGAGTGTAGACCGAATCTCGTACCAGCGCCATCCATCTCCGGAACCTCAAGTACAAAAGGTTATAGTTTACTTGTAGTAAATAATTACTGTAATCCTTACTCGAAAATTGCAACAGAGGAATAACGACTGGTAATAATTTTTAAGTAACATATAACCTAACCTAACCTAACCTTTTCTACTCTGCAACGACTCGTTTTACTTGATAGTAATACGTTATAGGAGTACATTTGAACGTAATGGAGTAGTCTCTGCAAGATTCAGGAAGGTAATGATACTTAAAAGTTATAATTTAGTAAACAGGTCAGAAACAGTAACTTTAAATAATTACTATTATGTCAGGAAAAAGAAAAGACGACCTTGGAGTCAATTTCGTAAGTAGTTGCTTGGCAGTACTTATTTAATTACTTTACGTGGAAAATTATTATAAAGTATTACTCGCAGTAACAAATATATACGTAATACTTAAAAATGTGTAACCCAAAGTGTTTATTGATATATAGTAAGATTATTAGTAATAAATACGTAAAAGCTCTTAAAGGGTAGTAGTGGAAACAGTTATAGCTACTTTAGTGCTAGCTGGGTAGGGTTAGCCTCATTTGGGTGCCCGGCCATCAGGGCATTGGGGGTAATGAAGGGGCGGATCAGCTGGCTCGGGAAGGTAGCCACACTGCTTTCACTGGACCGGAACCTGCTCTTGGAATTGCTCCTTCAGCTGTCAAGGCTAGGATTAAGAATCGCACAGTCGAGGAATTCCGTGCTGCATGACACAAGCTAGCAGGACTCAGACAGTCTAAGGTCTTCATATCAGGCCCTTATAGCCGTTCTGATTCTAATAGACTTCTAAATCTAAACAGAAGTCAACTCAGAACTATTACCGGGGTCCTAACTGGACACTGGCTAGTGAAATATTACCTGCATAAGATTGGACTCGACAACGATCCATACTGCAGGTTTTGTAGGTAGATGAAACTACCGAGTATCTAGTCTGTCAGTGTGATGCTTTAGTCAATGCCAGACTGCTTTGCTTGGGTGACACCTATGTGGAACCCGAGCTTGTGGGACGTGCGCGACCTGAAAGGGTCATTTTCTTTCTAAAAAGGAGTGGACTCTTGGCCTGACACGCCTACTTGGGCGGATAGCACAATGGGCCCCAGTGAGCCTAAGTGCTGCCCTTGTCGGGCTCCCCATCTATGTCTTTGTCTATCATTACACCTAGCCAGTTTGGCTTCCCAAGGGGCCTGTCTACCGTCAATGCAATCATCCAACAGAATATGTATAGATAGATCTATTCTCTGGATTTGACTCAGTGGATCATTCTATATTGCTGGGAAAATTCCAATATTGTGGCATCCGGGATAGTTGTTTGCCTATGTTCAGGTCATAACTTGAAGGTATATTTGTCTGATAAATGCAGTTCTTTTCAACTTATTAAACGTGGTGATTGAGTGAGGTGAGGTGAGTGAGGATTCATCCTTGGGGCCCATACTTTTTGTTGTATACATGAACCGCAATTTCAATAGATGAGTTAATCAAGATTTTATTTGCCGACGATACATCCTTCCTTGTTAGGTGCTGTAAGGATCACCAGTTGGATGATTTCATGTGCTTCGTCTTGGAAGAGGCAAGAATGTGGTTCAGTGCCAATCACTTGTTTTTGAATGAAGCAAAAACAAAACATCTGGATTTCCGCCTAAGAAGTGGTGCGCAGGACAATAATCCAAAATTTTTGGGCATATTTCTTGATGGTTCCCTGTGCTGGCAGGAGCAAATTGATGTATTATGTGGTCTTTGTCATCCACTGTCTATGCTATTCGAAAAATCCAAGTCAAGATTGGTGTTTGATATTACTTGATTTGTTTTTGTGTACCAAAACATAGACACTCCAGCAAATATAAACATGTTAAGGTCAATATTTTGCGCTCTTGAAACACAGGCTTACAAAATTGCCAATAGGGCACTTTGAATATTATTCTTAATAGATAAGTGGTACACCCATCCCAAAGGCAAATACCATATCGTCAGTTGGACTTTTAATGAGAAGTATTCAGATTTCAATGTAGTATGATCTAAGTCGGCTGACAATATTCTGAATGTATAGCGCCCCAAGGCAAGCCTCTGTCTCAATCCCGATATATATGCAAGTCAAACTTCAGTCTGTCTTCGATAAACAGACCCAGAAATTTACAACAAGACTCATTTGCTAGGGTCAGATAGTCAAGGAAAATGTTATTTGCATTACACTTAAAAGTGAAAACATTGGTTTTGGACACATTTAAGAGAAGAGAGTTACCTCCCCTTTAAGATTTAGGGAAGCAAAATCATTCATATATTTATTTGTTTATTTATTTCTCAAACATATACTACAGAATTCAACATTCCAAATGGTATGTCCTATGACAGTTGTAAAATTAGAATTAGTGCTACATAACATATCCTATGCTAAATAAAACAAAAAATGTACAAAAAGAAAAAAAAAACGTGTCAAAGCTACATAATATATCCTATGCTAAAAAAAATGTATATAAAAAAAATTGTATTAAATCTATTGTGTACATACGTTGATCTGTCCAATTCAGGTGTAAATCGAAGAAAAAAAAACAAACATTGGGAGTAAAGCAAGAAACCGAAAACTCTAAGTTCTCGAATTTCGGTATTATTGGGGATTATATAATAAGAATTTAATTTTTTTCTTTCAAAAGTGTTTGTCATACAATTTAAGTCTAGGTCTGGTGGGACATATGTGTTAAAATAAGTCACTCGATTCATGATACTGTTTCTCCCAATGTCGGTGCGACTCCTACTAGTCAAGAACATGTCATTTAGACGAGTGTTACGGGATGGTACACGAAAGTTCATCAATGTCAGGAGATCAGGGCAGTATATCATGTTATTAAGTATTTTAAAACCAAATATTAATGTTAAGAAGATTCTTCGAGTTTCAAGACTACTCATGCTCAATAATTCCAGTCTCTGATGGTATAAATAGTTGTGTTTATCAATTCTCAACCTGTAGAGGAGAAAGTTCACAAACTTTGATTGGACCCGCTCTAATCGTGTGATGTGTGTTCTGTAGAAAGGAGACCAGATTGTACAGCAGTACTGTAAATGACTTCGCACCAGGGAGTAGTAGAGGCACTTCAAAACGGTAATATAAGAGAAGTCCCAACATTGACGCATAACAAATCCTGCCATCCTGAATGATTTTCCCAAAACATAATTCATGTGATCATTGAATCTCAGTTCGGTGTCAAAGATAACTCCCAGATCATTAATCCGTTCAACTCTTTCAATGGGTGCATTAGCGATGGAGTAATCATGAAGAAATAGGGTTTTTCTCTTGGAGAAAGATATGACCTTACATTTTATTATATTCAATTCCATTTTCTTATCTTCACACCAAGTCACCAGCTTATTAATTTCCAATTGAAGATTTTGGCAGTCGTCAATGTCATATATATATGTTTAAAGATTTTTAGGTCATCAGCATAAAATAGGAATTGGTAGCTTTTGAACACGTTGCTGAGGTCATTAATATAGATTAAGAACAAGAATGAACCCAAATGTGATCCTTGGGGTACACCGGAAGTGACTACTATCTCTTTTGATAAGATATTGCTTATTTTGACTTTTTGTGTACGTCCACGAAGATAACTGCAGAACCAAGACATTAAAGGGTTCATAATGCCATAAGACCTTAGTTTTTCAATAAGAAAGGAGTGATCTACCCTATCAAAGGCTTTTTTAAAGTCGAAGTAAATAGAATCAACTTGAACGCCCGAGTCAACAGCAGTAGCCAAGAAGTTAGAATATATTGATAGGTTCGTCACACACGAACGACCTGGAAGGAAACCATGTTGATTCTCAGAGAGTGTTTCGTGCACACGCAAGCAAATTGTCCACAACCAGAAACTCAAGGATTTTGGACATGCAGTCAAGTCCAGATATTGGTCGATAATTACAGATGTCCGCCCTCTCCCCATCCTTGTGAATCGCAGTTACATAGGCTTCCTTACAAATAGTAGGAAACTGACCCAACGAAAGAGAAGGTTGAAAAAGATATGTGAGCGGCATTGCCAGAGTTGGGCTGCAGTGCTTTAAGAAAGTAGGAGGGATATCATCAGGTCCAGCTCCCTTGTGATCATCAATGTCAACCAGCTTTTCAAAGACCATGGAACTGTCAATGACAATATTTGAGATATCCAAACTGAGAAAGTTATTGTTACCTACATATGTGGAGTGACCAGTGTCGATAAAAACTGACTGAAAAAAGTCTGCAAATAAATTCGCAACAACCTTTGGGTCGCTAGATTCAAGGTCAAGAAACCTCATTTTTGATGGATAAGCTAACATTTTACGCTTTGATTTGATGTAGGACCAGAAGGATTTTATATTATTTAATATGTTATTTTGTGTGAACTGAATAAGATTATTATAGTCTTCCTTTATTGATGTTTTCGATTGA
Source organism: Kuschelorhynchus macadamiae (assembly GCA_030620095.1). Classification (NCBI taxonomy): domain Eukaryota; kingdom Metazoa; phylum Arthropoda; class Insecta; order Coleoptera; family Curculionidae; genus Kuschelorhynchus; species Kuschelorhynchus macadamiae. The sequence continues at coordinate 61,474 of JAUTXW010000556.1, read as the reverse complement.
ATCCTAAGCGCTTTGTAATCATATTCCCTACTCGGTAGTCGTGTGTGTCTGTACCTTTTGAAGGCTTTGTTTTTTTATTTATTAGTTTTATGGTCTTATTAGAAAAGTAGTTGGGGTAGTTAGTAATATGGATTCGAGTTTTTGGAACATATAGATCCACGGCGATATAGAAAATAGCATAGAACATGTCAGTGGCAGCATTAATGTCATTACACTTTAAAAAGTTCCAGTCAGTATTTTCAAAGTGGTTGTTCAGTTTATTGTAGTCAGCCTTAAAGAAGTTGTATTTAGTCTGTTGTAAGTCCGACACTAAATCTGCTGTATTATTTAAGAAAAAAATCAATATAAAGAAAAAATCAATATGAAGAGCTAGATGATATTTGTCAATCTTCGTCAGTGGTGTCTGATTATGAGAAACTAATATATCTGAAATGTTCGAAAAAATTAAATCCAACATGACATTATTTGAATTAACTACAATGTTAAGTTTTACTAAATCATAAAAACACATACAGTCAAAGATGGTTCTTCCTTGTCATTATTAGATGTAAATAATAACAGAAAGAGGAGGGGCCCTAAAACAGATCCCTGAGGAACACCACTCTTAACAGCAGGGATGCCGCCTGTGTCCGGTCAGAAAGGTAGGACTGTAACCAATCAAGTGTGTTTCCCCTAAAACCATAGACATCGAGCTTTCTCAGCAGCACTATGATCAACACAATCAAACGCTTTTGCGAAATCACAGAACACCGCTGTTGAAAGCCTGCCCTCATTTAACCCAAGTTAAAGTGATTATAGAAATGAAAAAACAGCATGAATCTCAGTCAACGGACTCAATTTGTGAAATTCAACAACTGTCTATGAGCGAAATTGACCTTTCCTCAATCTTCAAGCATTGCAGGTACCTTCTATATGCCGATGATCTTAAAATTTTCCAGAGAGTTGTGTGCATGGACTCCTTAAAAGGTATTTATTAACAGTAGCACCTTACTGGATTCATGAGTTTAAAGATGCCTTGAGAGAAAACAGAGACCTTGGCATTCTACTGCCTCGAAACAGCTAAAATATTGTTTTTTTTGTCTGATTTTTGTCATTTACAATAATGTGTAATTTCACTCTAACATTGAATGTGACTATTGTTTTTGTTTATTTTTTTTATACTTTGCTTATTAGGATTTAGGTTTTATAAATGTCATACATATATCTATATATATTTTTTAACACTTCCTATTTGACTTATCTATAAAAGTATATTTTTCTAAGATAAATAAATGCTTTGAGTTGAATTCGCAAAATTGATACTGAAATTTCGAAATCGTAGCCGTAATTGCGAAACGCTGCCGAAATCTCAAAATCAACAAACAAACAAACAAAAGTATGCTTTATTGCCGCAGAAAAATTCTACAATTTTATGGACAAAGCAAAATATACCTAAAAATAAGACATATCAAAACATTAATCGAAAATAATTTCGACAGGTCAGTGCTTTTTTTTTTTTTTTTTAAATGTAAATTATCAATTTACCAAATCGTAAAACACACGTTAGAATATAGCATAACATTGCAAACAGTAAATGAATCATGATAACCTTATAAAAGTAAACAAACACACATGTACGAGGTGAATAATTTCGATGACATTGAAATCAAAATTGCAACTATGCGACCTTAAACTCTATGTTATTATAGTTATACAAATAATTGTGATGTTAAACAGAAGGTATATTGAACTAGTGTAGAATGTAGTATACAAAAAGAATTAAATTGTTTTTAATCCAATACCTAACAAAAATAATTAAGTTTTAAGTGAATGTTCGACAGTTCTTTTCCCTATATAATGATTTACAAAATTCTATGCTATGAGTTAGGACATGACTCACAAAAGATTTAAGTAAACAAGCGAGTTTAGTGACAATTTAAAGAGACTTACTAACTGAAAAAAAAAATCATTAACGCTGTAAAATGGTCTCTCAATGAGGTATGCTTTGGTGTTTTTTTCGAAATTGTGCAAGCATAGGGATAGATTTTAAATGTACTGGCAGATTGTTGTAAAGTTTTATGGCGTTGTAAATAATTGATTTTTTTATTAATTCTGTGGAAGGAATGGGAAGATAAATATCATGCCTAGAGTTTCTGGTAGGGTATACATGTTGTGGCCTTTCTGGTAGGGTGTTTATATGTTTTCTCAGCAAACATACCGTTTCCAAAATAAATAATGCAGGAAGTGTTAATATTTCATGTTTTTTGAAATAGTATTGGCAGTGAGCTCTATTATTTAGACCAAACAAATAACGAATGGCTCTCTTTTGAAGCATAAATATACTACGAAATTGCTCGGTGGTACAGCAGCCCCAAAAGGGAAGGCCATAACGGAGGTGGGATTCAAATAAAGAGAAATAAGTAAGTCTGGCAGAAGGAACGTCTAGTTCTTTTGAAACTGATCGAATGGCGAAGCAGGCGGTAGAAAGTTTTTTAGTTAAGGTGTCAATATGATTAGACCATTTTAGGTTGCTATTTATATTTAAACCCAGGAATTTAACCGACTCTACGTATTCAATATTGCTGTTATGTACCTGAAGTGGTTGTAAAGTTCCCTTATAAGATAACGCCACCGTTTTAACGACGTTAAAACAAAGCATATTGGAATCGGACCAAGCCTTAATTATAACCAAGTCTTTGGAGATACTAGAGTGTAAAGACGTTGTATCAAAATCACTCCATGTTATGCTTGTGTCATCAGCAAAAAGGGAGATTCTTCCATTAATTTTAAGGTTCGTGATATCATTAATGTATAACAAAAAAAGAATAGGTCCCAAGACTGAACCTTGAGGGACTCCACTTGTAATCAACTTACAATCAGAATCGGAACCATTAGCCCTTACAAGTTGTTGCCTTTTTCCAAGATAAGATTTGAACCAATTTAAAGAAGTACCACGAATTCCATAAAAATGTAGTTTGTTTATCAGAATTTCATGACTAACACAATCAAAGGCTTTCGCATAGTCACAAAAAACTGAGGCAGTTGGGTGGTTGTTATTGAGAGATAAGTAGACGCCTCTAAGCAACGTGAACATGGCGTCACTGGTGCACTTGTTGGGTAGAAATCCGAATTGCTCCGGGGATATTATCTGATGTTTCAGGAGAAATGGCATAAGACGGTTCTTCAGTAGCCTTTCGATGATTTTTGATAGCACTGGTAGTAGTGCAATTGGGCGATAATTGCAAGAGTTAGTTTTTTCTTTTTTCTTCGTTTTTTCGCCGTTGAAATACCGAAATCGTAATCGAATTCCCGACATCCCGCCAAATCAATCCGCCAGTATTTAATTCCTTCCTGCAAATGCAAAAGCATACAAAGTTTACATAAAGTAACGCAGCACATAACTGGCCCATAAGCCCATTCATATCTTATCAGGGGTGCGATTTTGCACTTATCATTTCGTTAGTTAACGAATCGCTAAATCACGTGATTTAGCGAAACAACTGACAAAGGTTGGAAGTAGCATCCATTTCTTAAATGGAAAATTGCATGTATTTTTTGACGTCAAGTAGGCCAGTTTTTCATTACGATTTGACAATTACTGTTAACCTTAAAATTATTTTGTTGACGTTGAGCAAAACACGACACATTTGTTTGGCCTAATTAATTAAGTATACTTTATTATTTTGGAAATAATTAAAAGGTGATGAAGAGTTAAAAATCTGAAGCTACTAAGGTCTGCCTGGAGATCCTTAATACTTGTGTTTGTTATACTTCTAAAATGGAAGATATAGCAGCATTGTTGGCATCAATTGGTGATGGTGAATAATATTGTACCTAATACCTACTAATATTCTAATAAAACAGACGTTAACAAATAAGTGGTGATTTCAAGAGACCTAAATTTGACTTTAATTAATCGCTACATGTCAGTGCAGTGAAAAAAGTGAACATTTTAGTGGATATTATATTGTGCTTTTACAGAACAGATTTTAATGTTATTATACCTTATTATAAAGGCGTAATATAATATTTTTGCACTTGTATTTCCAGATATTTTAGAGACATTAGAGAATATGATATTCTTAAAAACACTGTCAGGTATACACCTTTTTACATAAATAGGACACTAAGCAAACATTTGTTAAAGAATCAACATTAAACTAAAATCTAATAGTTTTAACAGACAGTTGTTGAATACTTTAGTAAGCCATATTTTGAGATGAGCCTAAGTTTTTTTTCTTTATTGTCTACAAATTCAATGTACTGTAGTGATAAATGCATACATATCTTTATTAGAGTGGACTAGTTTTAGACGTACTAGTCAAAATGTTATATTTATTCTGAATTAAATATTTTTTCAAAATGAAACTTCCAGCTTTAATTTCTAATACATTTGTTTTCTATATTTATCTAATGAATTGGTAATAAAAATATGTTTTTTATTTTTCCAAATGTATTGTTTATTTTAAGACGATTTTTAATAAAATGGTAATATGGTCTTAATAAAATAAGTTACACACTTATTCTGTGTTAAAATTATTAAAATACATAATAGGATTTATTAAATCATTAGAAAAATAAACAAATAGAAGTTAATACTTTTACCATTTAATTATAAAGTTTAAAATAAATAAGAGTCCTTATTGAAGAAGGGCAACCACCAGCATTTAGATCAGTTTAAAAGAGTAAAAAATGAAAAATTAACCCTTTAACATTTTTGCAGAACTTTGCATTTTAGGGTGCTTAGGCCCCATGTTTTCCCACTTCTGTCAGTCTGGCTGTACGCAGCATAGCTTAAAAACTAATATCCAGTTGAATTTAAGTTTTCAACGGAATGGAAACATTTTGGTAAAAATCGAATATGGCGAAACAAAATGGCGGCCTAATGAAATAAAATTGCATAAAACTCAAGTGAGAAACAGAGACAGACTGGTAAAATTTTAGTCCGAATCTTGTATGACAAAAGTAAATGACGGCCTAATAAATTATTTGAATATGCAGCAAATTGTAGTGACAATCTGTATGAGGGAAATTGATTGCTATTTAAAGTGGTCCCTCTCTAATATTTTTATTATTTCTTGTACTAAAAAATATTACACACAGTGTAATTTTTTACATGGATTGCTCTGTATAAAGAAGCCCTTTTAAAAAATACTCTATTTGTAACTGTTACGAAATTTATATATTTAAAAATAATATGGCCATTTGCAGGAAGGTATTAATTTAAGTTTTTTAAATATCATAGGTGGGTATATCAGAAAATTTGGCATGAAGTTTTTTGGAAAGATATTTTTTAGCTTTTCATAGGTGTAAAAAATAGACAAGGTATTCATTTAATAAAAATAGATATTTTATCACTATATATTTCAAAGATACTGATAATTACCATATGATTGGGAAGAAGAAAATTTACTTTGCATTTTTTTCATTGCATTAAAAATAATAAAATTACTGCACAGTTGATCCTATACCTAATAGAGTAATTTTACCGTCTAAAAACTAAAAATTGACGTTTGGAGAGTTTACATAACTACCAAAAGAAACAGTTGGAACTGAAAAATAAATATTTCTACGTTCATACCTTAACTTTTGGAAATTTGTTTAAAGATTCATATATAATACTACCCATAACTAATTTCATAATGGTATCAATCTCTAACTTTCTATATCCCTGTAAATCTGTATCTATAAGACGCCTAAATATAATTATTTTTTTAGATTTAAGTATAGTCATAAATCTTTAAGATATAAATGAAATAATTTTCCATTTTGATTATTATGAAATTGACTGGAACTTCTTTAATTTTTTTTTTGAAGTGTTGCAATATTTTATTGTGAAAATCAATTCTATATTTGTCACTAAATAAAAAAATATTACAATTGGATATGTTTTTATTGTTCAAGTTGTTACAAGCTGAAATTAGTTTCCATTGCTGTTGATTTCTGGTGATATGTAAGTACTCACTTTTACAAAGGCTCCAAAGGACTCACACTGTGACTTTGAAATACCTAAAAAGAAGAAAAAATATTGTAAAAAAATTGCTTTTCGAAAAATCAGCTGTAAATATGCTATTAAAAAAACTTCGTTATTGATAAAATAGGTATACTTCAAATTTTCGTTAAAAATTAAAAGCAATACTTAAGAAGCATATTCTCCTTAAGAAAATATGAAGAATATCCATATAAATATGGCTTTTTAAACTTGTGTTTGTAACCAACAGCATGTATAGTACCTCCACCCAATTTTTTTTATTCAATATAACCATAACCCCTACATTAATTAATTAATTTTAGGTACTGGTGTCCAAATTTGTAGACAAAATTCAAGTTTACTAATTTTCAAACAGAATTTATATATTGAGTTGTGGTTTTCGATAATGCCTAGCACTATATGTTGGATTTATCGCTTCGAAAATGCAAAAGGCCACAAGAAATCTGTTACACAGAGTATTATCTAAGCCCTTGTCATTTTCACAAAATGTTTATACACACACAATGACTATTACAAAACGAAATATTATATTGTTCTTTTCTACCCAGGATAATTCACACCCGAATACCAAAAAACTTTTTTTATATAAAGGGTGTTTTCACCAAAATGTAAATTTTTCTGGATGTGTTGTTTTTCTCAGCTCCTGTATGCATCAAACAATTGTTTCTTACCCCATTCTATTGTGAACTTTTTACTTTAAACTAACTTTCATGATCCATCAGATCAAAAGGTCATTTGAGAGTTTAAAAATTAATGAAACTTATTAAATAATGGTAAAAAGGTCTGTTATTATTTAAATTTACATAGATATTAATGAATTCTAATGATGAGTTTGAAGTTAGTTCAAAGTAAAAAATATGCAAAACAGTTTTTTATAAGTATAATGTTTTTATTTATATTTTGACATCTAGATACAGCTTTAACTATAGAAAATAAAAACACAATAATTGTAGGATTTTTCACTATTATCTTCTAAGAATACAAAATATTACTGAATAGAAGAAATTACATAACCTATATTTTTTTTAGCTGGCCTTATTTAATGCAACATTAAATGAATCTGAAGTTAGCAATTATATCAGGTTTGGTACTGTTATCTTTAAAGATTATCCAAAAAATTGATAAAAGCCATTTCGTAAGAGGCAAGGATATTAGTCCTCTCTCACTCTCTCTGAACTCATATATTTATAATCGGTATGAAAAGACTAATTTAATTAGATAATAATATTCAAGGTGTCACATTTAAAAAATCCATGTTATGTAGTTTTTTCGACTTTTCAATAATTTTTAGAAATATTTGATATTCTTAGACCATAATACAGGAATAATCCTACAAATTTTGAAACTAAAGTTTTTTTTTTAAATTTTCTATAATTAAAGATGTAACTAGATGTCAAAATATAAATGAAAGCCCTGTACAACTGTCACATTTATAAATTTAGAGACATTACCTACCTTTATTCGTAACTGAGGTAAGAAATAATTGTATAAGGGATACAAAAGTTAAGAAAAAAAAACATGTTTAAAAAAAATTTACAATTTCGTTGAAAACACCCTGTACAAAAAAAAACTAAAGAATTTAAAAAAAACAAGAAAAACTTTTTTTTACAAGTGTTTTACAAAACACTCTGTAAAACAACTTATTGAAGACCTCTGCATTAACATCCTCTAGGCTATAAACTTAGTGCTAGACCATAGGGGCGTCCCTAGACTCCTGTTACTGAATGGGGGGAAGGGGGGAGGGGGACGCTTGCCTCCCTTGTAAAATGTAAATATTGTATATTACATATATAAATTACATTTATATACCAAATGGACTAGGCATGACCTTTTTTGGTTTTTTTTTCATCAGTTATGGTTCTGCGGGCGCCCATGCAATATACCAAAAAAAAAGACATCGCCTCCCCTATGCCCTCCTTAGTTACGCGCCTGCTAGACAGTGTCGAAAACCGTAACTAAATATGTTAATTTTTGTTGAACAAAAATTGAGATCTGAATATTGTCCAAAACTTTCCATCTTTAAGTTCGTCATTTATACGTCACAATCCACAATGCCACTAGGTATTCTAAAAATTATACCGAACAAAGCCTATAAGAAAGGGTGAATTGCGAGATAGCTACTAGGACTACACATAAATCTTATAAAACTAGCTTGAGGGAAATTCCCTACGTTTTATATATGTTGTAGTTCTTGACTTTCTGAACAATAGATACCATGATCACCTCCAAATCTTACAAAATAGAGACAGAATGGAATTTATAAAATAAAGTTAGTCTGAAGAAAAAATCGAGAAAAAAATGTTTCTTGTTACAAAATACAGTTTTCACTGTGAGTAATCTTAATTTTCATAGACTTAAGTCAGTTATACTTTATTTGATATGATTAAAAAAGGCAACATACAGATGTTTCAAGTAAACTGAAGTTTAAAAAATAAAATTTTAAACAAAGAATTATAAATTCATGTATAGTCTTTTTTAAGATATTAAACCTCAGTTTACCAAATTGCATATAAACCAGACGTTTTGTTCTTTAATAAAACAAAATAGTCCATAATAAAAAAACAGCAGCTGTTCCTTATACAACATTTTTGGGACATCCTGTATAAATATTTAATATATCCTTACAAAATGTACTTTTAGCAACCTAGTTTCTTCCAGTAGCTAACAAGGTATCCCAGAATTACATAATAAAGGATTTGAAATAACCTCTTCTGGTCAAAAATAGTAAACACAGTTAACTTAACTTACAAAAACTAAGGTTTCTTCATGATATAGGTATAATGTATATGGACATGGTGTATAATTTTTTCTCTAAAATTAAGTTTGGTTCACTTTTGTTCCTTTATGTATATATATGTAGTTTTTTTAAATTTTTAACACATCTGATATTTTATACAGATTTTATGTACAGGATGATGATGGTTATATTTTAAACAGTACTCTAGAGACTTTGTTCTGAGTTATCAAAAAACTTTAAATATAAAAGTGTTTAGGTTTGGTCAATTTACAAGAAAAACAAACAAAAGATAATTGGAAATTTAGCAAATGGGCATCGACTGCGTTATGTTAAAAGGCACACCCTGTATAATAGATACACCTCAAATGGTCTCTTCTTGCTGATTATTAATAATGGACTAGGTTTAAGACCTTTATCTCTAAAGATAATCAAGAAATTTAAGAAAAACCCTATCATAAGAAGCAATGTATTCCAACTGACTCCACTATATTGGGAGCTTTCTCCATCTCTCTCTTACACATTGCCTCTTATGGCAGGGTTTTTCTAAAATTTCTCTATTATCTTTAGAGATAAAGTTTAAACCTAGTATATTTATAATCGGCAAGAATGATTAATGAATGATGATTTTGTTCAAAACTAAAAACATTTGTATTTAAAGTTTTCTGATAACTCAGAGCATAAGGCCTCTAGCGTATGTACCATTTAAAATATAATCAGGCACCCTGTACAATTTTACATAGGAATAAACAAATAAATTCCATTAAACATAATGAACTTATTAAGTCATATAATAGTTATTTTTTTAAATAGAATATTTTTATTGTCATGTGAAACTTCAAAAGCGATTCATAGATTTGAACAAAAGATAAATTTAAAAATACACATTAATAATTGCAATTAGCAAAACCCAAGGAAAAACAAACACTTCAAACATATTTGTATCACACTGTAAGAAATTAGACAAACATATAAAACATAATGAGGTGTCTAGCACAAAGTTTAGTGGATGACATAATAAAAAAATAAGTGCACCATTCATCAGTTGAGTTTGCTATGCATTATCTTGCTACTGTTTTCCGACAGAATATCAGTGCAAAAACAATTAGTCAAATTAAACAAGGTTTCAAGTGTTAAATTTTGTTTAATACTGTAAACTGATAATTTGTTATAATAACGAACTCATAGGTATGTTTTGCAGTAGACTTTGCTAAATGTAAGCTTATGAATTATACTAGCCTAATCTGTTTAAGTCTAATATTATAGTAAGTTTCTTTATAAAAAGAAATTAATCACAATTAATACTTACACAGGTATATATCTTCTACAATCAAAATGGTCGAGTTCAAATTTGAATCAACAAAATAGCTTATCGAGGAATTTGTAATTGTGCTTCAGTGATTGTTCTTCCTTATATTGACTAAGTATGTGAAAGGTAAATGAAAATACTGTATCAAATACTTGAAATCATTTCTTGTATCATTCCCTTCTTTTTAGGGTCATATTCTGCAAAAAAGTAAAAATATTGCCATAATCAATAAATGTGCCATACACCACATACTGTGTAATATAATATAACTAATTATTTCCCTACTCTAATAATTATAACATTATATAATTACAACTAAAACAAAGATTATTTCATTTCGCCCTCAACAGTGAAAATATATAATACCAAAGAAAATAATAGCTTACACTATAAATTTTCTTTGATAATACCTGTTAACGAATACTTTTGTTTACAAGTTATACATAGACCTCGACATAGACAATAAAATATAATTTAGCAAGTACATTCTATTTGCTTAAAAATATACAAATTCATGCCTACCTGTAACAGTATTATGATAATCTAGATTCAACTGCCTTTATTTATTGCTTCTTTGGTCTTTCCATCAATAGAAAATATTATTCTTAAATTGGTTCCTAGTTACTGGTATTTATGTTCAATTTTGCAATACTTAAATACACCATTATTAAACCACTGTTATGTTTCCGCAAGTGATCCATCAGCTGTTCGACTTGTTTACTGTGTATCTGTGAACTAAAAAAGTTAGGTTAGGTTACGAGAGACCAAAATAAATAAAATACTGCCTATTCTTAAAATAGGGAGGGCCATTCCCCAGTAACAACGGGCAATTACAACCTAGAGTAAGATTTTTATTCTTACTCTGAGTTTAAAACGCTTTGTTCTCCCGTGGAACGCATTTCGCCTATATTATTATATTATTTTTCTGTGGAAGGCGCGCCCCGTTTCAAAGGCAGATAAATGTATGATGTTTATGTGGTTGCATAACAGCCGCGGTGCTGGATTAGAATAGACGAAATACATATTAACATAGGTCCCTTTTCTTTTAAAAATAAAATATGTAATATAGAATTTCGCACCATATAGCAAATAATGTAATTAATATTTAAACAGAATATTCACAACTTTGTTAAATATTTCTTCAAAAGAAGTACATTTTGAGGATAGCGTTTTATGTTTTCCCGTACTTCTAACAAAATGATCAAGAAATTCACTAAATTAGAAATAATGATTCATTAATAACTGAATTAAAAATAATGATTCATTAATAACTAAAATATACCGGTTTCGTAATAATATGACATAGATAATATTTTTTAAACAGATTAGCTTACCTTGTGTAATTTGAAGGATTTACGAGTTTCGTATCTTCGCTGCGTATTTGGAGGTTCCATATTTTCATGATTTTCTTGAATATTTTGGCATCTGTTGATTATTTACGGTATGATGCATATGCTAATAAACTACTTTTTATCTTACGAAATGAAACTCCAAGGCAGTAAATTTAGATATTATCAAAAACTCAAGAACTGACAGATTCGGAAAATGGCGGCTTTAGTAGTAGGTTGGTGTTTAACGAACCAGGATCGGAAAATCCGATTGTAATGCCTAACAGCTCTCCGAACGGAGAAAATTTTCGTTAACTAACGAAATGATAAGTTCAAAATCGCACCCCAGATCTATTCTGTGACAAGAAAAATAGAATGGTGCCTTTATTTTAAGAGCTGGAAAAAGTTTCAATTATGAAAGTTAAGGGTTTTTTTATGAATTGTCCGAATTGATAATTGGATAAAACAAATAAACATCACATCGAAAAGCTGTCAAAAAATACAAATATATGTATTTTTTAAATGGCACACACTGTATTGTATATTATATGTTCGTCAAATGGGTCTCTTCTTCATGATTATTAACATACTAGGTTTAATACCTTTATCTTCAATGACACCTGATAATCTTGATAAAAACTCTTAAATAAGAGCCAATGTGTTAAAGAGAGAGGGAAATCGTTCTTCTACATAGTGGAGACGATGGGAATACATTGCTTCCTATGGTCAAGTTTTTCTCAAATTTCTCAAATGTTTTTAAAGATAAAACTTGATGAACATTTAATTTACAGGATATTCCATTAAAAAAAACATATATTGGTATTTTTTGACAGTTTTTCAATGTTTATTTGTTTTATCTGATTAGAAATTCTGACAATTCAGAAAAAAATCCTTTAACTATCATAATCTAAATTTTTTTATAGCTTTAGTAAAGTGCTTCAGTGGTGCTCCAAAATGTGCATAAAACGCTATACATACCATTTTAAAACAGTCCTCGTTTACATCACAAATTTATTGATCAGCTGCAACCTTGTGTGATGGTTTGTTTGATTTCATAAAGAGATTAATATTGAAAAAGCACATTCAAATTTCAAATTCAAATCTATTTTATTCACCATAGAACTATACAAGAAGTACAAACTTATTAGGCTAGTCAATTGGAAGGAAATAATTAAATAGTTGCAGTCAAGTCTTTAGGGTAACTTAAATTTAATACATGGCAAAAAAAAGTTGTATTGATGTCCAAACAAAAAAAGCATATTCGGAAACACGACATGAGAGCTTTAATAGATGTAAAATTTAAAAACAAGTGTACTACATTCACCATTAGAAGCTATTAGGCTAGACAAAACAACTCAAAATCAAGTCATAAACAACCACAAAATGTCAAATATAATACAATAAGTACAATTTACATTACACAAAGTCATAACAAGTTTTTATAAATAAGTTTCCCTTATTGCTCTAAAAATTCATACATTGAATAAAATACATTCTCAATTAAGAAGTCTTTTAGTTGATTTTTCTGGGACTTGTTATTACTTTGGTCTCGCATGAGCATCTTAAACTTATTAAGAAACTTGATACCCATATACTCTGGAGATTTCTGAGACCGTGACTTCCGACAAAAAGGTAAATAAGTCATTTTTAGCCCTAGTGTTATACTGGTGAATATCACTTTTCTTTTCATATCTGCTAAGATTCCTTAAGATGTACATAATAACTTCATAAATATAAATTGAGGGTAATGTAAGAAATCCATGTTTTTTAAATAATGGTTTGCAAGATGTTCTTTTTCTTTCTTGGCTTATATATCTTATTAATTTTTTCTGGCATATAAAAACCATTTGTATGTGTACCGAGTTCCCCCAAAAAATTAGACCATACTGAAAGTGAGAGTAAATCAACTTACAAGAGATCTTACAACATAACAGGATACACTTAATTTCTTAAAAAGTGGCTTCTGGGTGGTTTGCTGTGAGAGTAATTTCTAATGCATTAGGTTCATCTATGGCTAAGATGGCATATTATTCTTTAATCGAATGTCACATAAGATATGGGATCGCTTTTTGGGGATTTTGTAACCACCAATTGCTAAATTCCATATTTGTTCTCCAAAAAAGTTCACTTCACTGCACATATGTAAAGCTAAGTTTAGGGAACACTGTAAACCTCTTTTTATATGGGAAGAAATTTTGACTCTCATCTCTTTTTATTTTGGAGACTTTTGTTTGATGCACAAAAAATTTAGGAATTTTTCTAGACATAGTTCTTATCGTAACAGTAGAAGCGTTCCTCTCCCAATACCCAAATTTGCTTTAACTAAAAACTCATTGATTTATAAAAGTGTTAAGATCTATCTATCAATCACTTACCTATAAACCTAAAATGAATTACTGGTGAAAAGTCCTTTAGACGGACTCTCAAAAACATTCTTAAGTTAAAGCAATACTACAACCTGCAGGAATTTTATGATAACCCTCTATGATAGTAGGTATAATATTTTAACTATTTCTGACTCAACATTTATTTTCTTTTTTTAATCTTTGTATTATTGACTCATTTGTTATTATACAGACGTATAGTTTTTATTTTAATTATTGATTGTTGTCTATTGTTTTGTTATTATTATATATGTTTTATGTGTGTATTTTTTAAGCCTTTCAATGTATAGTTTACTTTTTTCACATAGTGTAAGTTATACCATAAGGTATTATAGATCATTTCTATTTTTAAGGTTGCTTTGTCAATGAGATATGTTTTTCTGATGACAATAAAGCTTATTTTGTTTGTTTGTTTACAAAGGTGATCAACATGACACCTCCAGCTGAGCTTCTGATCGACATGCAAACCAAGAAGTTTTAAGGAGTTAGTACTCTCTATTGACTTCCCTGTCACTCTTATTAATAAATTGTAATTGGTTGTTGAATTTCTTGGAAGAAATTCCTTAAACCATGTTTTCTTTATAATGAGCTGTAGGTGATTTATTGGAACAATATGTACAATATGCAATTAAAACATATTTTCCTAATTCAGGCAGTCAGTCTGTCTGCCTGTCTTCTAATAATTTTAATGTATCAGAAATTTGTAAGCTTAATATTCATAAAGGCCCTGGTCCAGACAGTATACCTCCGTGTTTCTTGAAATCATGTAGTTGTGTCCTTTCTCGCCCACTCCATATAATTTTTAACAGATCTTTGAGCTTAGGTTGCTTCTGAGACTACTGGAAGGTTAGATACATAACACCAATTTATAAGTCCAGCGAGAAAGCAAATATTGCCAATTATGGATCTGTATGTAATCTTAGTACCATCCTTAAACTCTTTGAGAAAGTGATAATTTAGTGTTTGTCTCTGGTGCTGGATCAGGTTATAATTGATCAGCAGTTTGGTTTCTTGTCTGAAAGATCCACTGGTCTGAATCTTGTGACATGTCGACAATCTTTCGAGAGCCTTGGATGAGGATGGACACAGACTTCTCCAAGGCTTTCAATAGAGTAAACCATGTTATGTTGTTCAATAAACCTGAAACTATCGGAATTCATGGATGTTTTTTGAAATGGATAATTAGGTATCTTCTTGACAGGACTGCTTGTTAAAGTAAACTACAGATCATGGGAAATCAAAAACTCCTCAGGTCCCATATGAAAGAGGGCCCTTTCATTTAATGTTTTTATTAATGATATTTCTAGTTGCTTTAAATATTCAAAATGTATTTGCTTTACTGATGACTTGAAATGTTACTTGGCAATTTCCTGAAGGGAGAACTGTTTGAGATTGCAGCCAGATTTGGACAGACTGAATGTATGATGTCAGAAAAAGGCCATGTATCTTGATATATCAAAATGTCACTACATGTGTTTTTTCAGAGGCTCAAATCCATTTTATTTTGAGTATAGAGTAAACAACTCCTTTTTTCAGGCTGGATCTTACCAAAGATCTTGTATTCTTACTGAAATTCTGCCATTTGATTTCTACATAATACTTGATTTTTGTGCAAAATTTGAAGTAAACTGGATAATCATTTTTTTAGTAGTAATTTTTTTTCATTTCACTAGGCAGCTATTTTGTTCCGCCATATTGGACCTTTACCAAAATATTACCAGATCATCCCCATATGATTCTTAATTTTTGACCAAAATTTAGAATCATCAGGTATGTAGTTTTTTAGCTATGCTGCTAAGAGATAGACAGACAAGATGCATTGCAGTCTCTATCAGTATAAAGGGATTGGAAGTATTCTGCAAACAAGTCTGGAAGATTAGGACCCAAACAACAGTGTTTATCGTTGAGATATATTTGTGTGGGTAGTTCTTTGCTTTTACATATAACAAGAGAGACTCGGAAATGCTGCAAAATCTTGATAACATGATATTGCCAGTGACTTGCAATCTGAACAAAGCTTGGAATAGTTGGCATAGTCAAATCGTGATCCAGTGTTTTTAATGTTTTGGTGAGCTTGAAACCACCGAGGGTACTTCCTTTGAGACACCTTCTTTTTTTGGAACAATAGCATCAATGGTAAAGTATAAAGTATCATAAAAGATGTAAACTATATTATCCAGAGAGTGTGGTAATAGTAATTCATCCCAATTAAACTGGCCAAGACAGTCATTCACCAGAACATATTAAGACAATCTAAACTCATAATAGTATTCATCAGAATAAGTGTTTGTATTAGTATGGCCAACACTATTCAGAATATGTACAATCAATGGAGGGTGGAAGTCCTTAGGGAGAACCAAGGGAAGTAATCAAGACAGAAACACAATCATTTTCATTGTTCATCAGGTATAATGTAATATTATTTATAGGTCCGAAAATACGACCCTGAAAATCATGATATTTGGCATATGCATGCATACTCGCTTTTATTTAACATTTTCTTTTTACACTTATTTTTATATCTCTTTTATTTAGTAAAGTACACACATAGCTTTACATGTTAATTTTATTAACATCTCAGTATATTTTTAAAAAGCTTCTGCGGTGCATACTTGAAATTAAATTTATATTTTTTAATTGATTAATTTCATTCCAATTGTCAACAAACTTGAAGGAAGGCAAGAGAAGGCTGCCGCTGTCCCAATTTTCTGTCAATAATGTCTTTTTTTTATTTTTATTTATTTATTACGGGACTTGCCCAATCATATTTTCGTTATACATTACTAAAAAAAAATACAAAATATTATAAACAATGTCAAAACAGAACTATATATAATTCAATAACATTGAACTATCAGTTATTTAAAAAACATGTATGTATTAAAATAACCATGTCAAGAGACTAAAATACTTAAAAACACTAAACATACACAATGACTGCACTTTTACAAATTAAAAATATTACAACGTCCGTTTTAAACAATACAAAGAACAATTAAATATATCTAGCTCAATGCTATTTGCATAATAGCATTGGCGTTCATCCTATTCACACTGGAATTCTGATCATACAAAGTACGATGGGGTTCCAGGGCCAAAGTAGTGGTGCATCTTAATGAACGAGCAGGAACGTGAATTCCAAACCTCGCAAGCAATTCCGGACTATTTATCACACCAGTTATGACTTTGTAAACAAAGAGTTTGTCAAAATTATTCCTACGGTGCGACAAAGTAGTTAATCCTGTTAGCGTTCGAAGATCTTCATAATTGACATTTTCAAGTGGAATCTTAAGTTTAAAAGCTATCATCGAAAACGTACCGCAAGGCATAACGGCCAGGGTAATTTTTTTTTCAAAAAATCCAAAAACCCGTCAATTTTGTTTGTGAGGGGGACAACTTTTGCCCTTAAAATGATCGCAAAATTTTCAACCCTCTAAGCGGGGGTGTCATCCCCCAAACTTTCAAACAAGGGCTTTCTATTCTCTATACATTCCCGCTTTGGTTTTGAAAATCGGTCAAGTCATTTAGAAAATATGAAGGATTGAAATTTGAAAAATACATTTTTCAAAAAACGCATTGAATTAACTAAAAAAAAACTTACCGTATTAATGAAGCAAATGCTGAAAATGTTGCCCGTCGACCTCCATACAGTAATACAAATTAGCTTCAAATCGTTCTCGAACATTCTGAAGAACTTGAGGGGTCACTTCGCGACAAACGTCAATAATTCGTGTTCGCAGATCTTCTAATGAGGCAAGTGGAGTGCTATACACTTTACTTTTTATGTGTCCCCATAGAAAAAAGTCTAAAGGAGTCAAGTCGGGTGACCGGGGAGGCCACTCAATGGCACCCCTTCGTCCTATCCACCGCCCGGGAAAGTTAGTGTTTAAATAATTACGCACATTTTGAGAGTAATGTGGAGGTGCACCGTCTTGTTGAAATATCAGTTCCGCTTCAACGTATCCAGGATTATTTTCGATGATGTCAGTTAGGGCTGGGTCGATGGTATTTTCCAGTAAATCTAAGTACATATCACCTGTTAGAGTTCCAGGAAGAAAAAAAGGACCCACGATAGAATTTCCAAAAATACCAGCCCACACGTTCAATTTCTGAGGATGTTGTGTGTGCACCTCGTGAAATACCCTGGGGTTGTTCTCAGCCCAGTACCGACAGTTATGCCGATTAACTACACCGTTCAAAAAGAAAGTGCACTCATCCGAAAAACACACATTGAATAGAAAATTATTATTATTGGCCACTCGTTCACTAATAGTTTCACAAAATTGCAAGCGGCGATCAAAATCGTCTTCGTTGAGTTCTTGTACCAACTGAATTTTATACGGGTGGAAATGGTGTTTTTTCAATATTCTTTGGACACTTGTACGATTCACGCCGGTCTCATTGGCTAATTTTCTTGTACTCAGCGTACTATCCATGGCAACTTGGCCCAATACAAAGACCTCCATAGCTTCATTTACTACAGGATTTTCCATCTGCCTCTTTTTATTCATAAGGGATCCAGTTTCGCGAAATTTTGCTACTAACTCGCGAACAATTTTGCCGGAAAGGTGTTTTTCAGGATGTCGTTCATTAAATATCTGCGCAACCCGATTGCCACATTCATTATTTTTAAAATAAAGTTCGATTATTTCCACTTTTTCTGCAAGTGAGTACACCATAATTATTGATAAAAAATTTAATGATATTGAGAAATTTAAACGCACAAGTTACAGAACAGCTATCTAGCAACTACCGCACCTGATCGTGGCATGTCAAATCACTAAAATCAGCAGTAAACATCTAAAATAACAGGACAAAAATAGCGAATTGGTCGAAGGAATTTATCCTTATCATTTACTCTGATAATTTGTAAATAAACATTTTAAATTTCAATCCTTCATATTTTCTAAATGACTTGACCGATTTTCAGTGGCGGCTCGTGGTGTTTAGGCTAGGGTAGGCGACAACCACAATAATTTCAAGAATAATGACGTTATAAGAAAACGTTAAGCCGCGTACACACTTAGCTGACAACTAAGTTTTATAAATTAAATTTATCCGCCTATCTTTTAAAAGGGCGAATTTACTTATTATGACATCCGTAAAGTTATCAGCCTTCTGTAAGGAGCAGAACAACTCTTTTTCTATTGAAATTAGCGCAAGTGACGATAAACGTTCATTTTTTATTGTATTGCGAGAATACGTTTTTATTCGCTTTAAACAAGAGAAATGTCTTTCCACTGAGGTACTTGTAATAGGTATGGTAGCAATTAACGCAAAAAGTTCGTAACTTTCAGGAAATATTTCTTGAAGTTCATTTTTTACGAAATGTTTTAAAATTGCCTCGACGCTCAGCAATGCAAATTGTTCATCGAGATATATTACACTAAGCTCATTAATTAATTTTTGTTTGTCAAAGAAATTTTTATAAAAGTTGGTCACATTCGTCACAAATTCAAGCGGAAAATTTTTGCTATATTCTTCGAATTTTGAGGAATCCGCTAAAGAAAAATATAATAACTGAGACATATCTGCAAACCTAACTTCTATTTGAGTCACAATATTGTCAATTATCTCATAAAATAAAATGCGTAAAGAACTTTGCTCATCGCCTTTAATGGTGTCCGATAACTTAATTCTTTTTGACAATTGCCCTGAGTCCCTATTATTAAAAATCCTTGTTTGGGCTTGTTCAAATATTGTATTAAACATTGTCTCATTTCTCAATAACTTGATACGATCTCTTGCCATAAATATTTGCTTTTTACAATAGGTGATGTCCAATGATTTTTTCTGTAGAAAGTTGAAAAGGGGGTCAGTTATGTCAAAAATATGTTTATACACAGCGGTAAGAAACGAAAATTCTAAATCGTTCATAAATTTAAGATATCCCTTGGCCCCGTTTATTGACTCAGCCGATGATGATTGGTCGTCAATAATTTTAGAAAAAACTAATTTTAGGCCTTCCCATTCAGAGTGCAAGATTTGAATGATTTTAGAACGGGAAGCCCACCTGGTGTCTGAACTGGAAGAAATCCTCTTTCCTATCGTCGAATCTAAAGTAAATGTCCGTTTTGCAGACTGATGAAAAAATCCGGGAATCGAGGACGCACTTGCGAAAAAAATTCGGCAATTTTTTATATTTTTTGAACCAGTTTGTAAAACCAAATTCAATCTGTGCGCACTACAATGCGTAAACAAAGCAAAAGGAGCATCATCTTTAACTTTTTTTTGCAAACCATTCAATGAACCTGCCATCACACTAGCACCATCGTAGCATTGCCCAACTAATTTTGTTTTATAATCGAAATTGCCTATGACTGTAACAATTAATCCATACATTGCGTCCGCTGTTCTGTCTTCGCTAACGTCATGAGAACCCAAGAAACTTTCTTTGATTTCACCGTATTTATTAACGTACCCAATTGAAATCGCACATTGGGACTTCTCAGAAATATCCGTAGTATCGTCAGCTTGCACTGCAAAAAACAACGACTCTTTTATCTCCCTATGAATTGTATCTGCATGGTAATCGGAAATACAGGATATCAAATCATTCTGGATAGTTTTTGATAAACCAGAAAAAATATTTCCAATTTTTTTTAAATGTTGTTGTATTTCGTTATCACGTTTAATTAACAGATTAAAAGTTTGCCGAAAATTTACCGCACTAACGGAATCGCTTTTTTCATTATGGCCTCTGAAAGATAATTCTTGCTTTGCTAGGTGACACGTGACATCGACCAAATAGCTCATTAGAAGTCTGTTTTTTCTCACCTCCTCATTATAAAAACCAAAGCGGGAATGTAAGACGGTGCACCTCCACATTACTCTCAAAATGAGCGTAATTATTTAAACACTAACTTTCCCGGGCGGTGGATAGGACGAAGGGGTGCCATTGAGTGGCCTCCCCGGTCACCCGACTTGACTCCTTTAGACTTTTTTCTATGGGGACACATAAAAAGTAAAGTGTATAGCACTTCACTTGCCTCATTAGAAGATCTGCGAACACGAATTATTGACGTTTGTCGCGAAGTGACCCCTCAAGTTCTTCAGAATGTTCGAGAACGATTTGAAGCTAATTTGTATTACTGTATGGAGGTCGACGGGCAACATTTTTAGCATTTGCTTCATTAATACGGTAAGTTTTTTTTTATTTAATTCAATTTATGCGTTTTTTGAAAAATGTGTTTTTCAAATTTCAATCCTTCATATTTTCTAAATGACTTGACCGATTTTCAAAACCAAAGCGGGAATGTATAGAGAATAGAAAGCCCTTTTCATTGCGGTACCACTTGACCCCTCTTCCCATTTGAAAAAGTTTGGGGGATGACACCCCCGCTTAGAGGGTTGAAAATTTTGCGATCATTTTAAGTGCAAAAGTTGTCCCCCTCACAAACAAAATTGACGTGTTTTTGGATTTTTTGAAAAAAAAAATTACCCTGGCCGTTATGCCTTGCGGTACGTTTTCGATGGGCCACCCTGTATATCGTAGGAACTTATTTTGGACGCGCTCAATCCGGTTTACATGTATTGCGAAATATGGACACCAAACACAAACACTACTCTCCAAGTGGCTTCTAACTAAGCCAATGTAGAGCATTTTCAGTGCATTCAGATTGTTAAAATCTTGAGTGTGTCTTTTAATAAACCCTAACATTTTATGAGCTTTATTACAACACAGATCAATATGCTCAACATAAGTCAGTTTTTGGTCAAACAAGATACCTAGATCACGAATTACCTTGACAGATTCAATTTCATTACCATCAAGAGAGTAAGTGTTCACAGTTGGTGACACGCTCCTGGTAAATTGGATATACTTATACTTTAATGTTTAAGCTCATTCTATTTTCCCTACACCGTACTTCAAATCTCAGGAGATCATCCTGCAACCACTGTGACGAATCTAGACAGTTTATACAACTAAATTTCTTTAAATCGTCAGCATAAAGCAATACTTCGCTGTGCTCAAAACAGTTAACTGCATCGTTAATAAACAAATTAAATAACAGTGGTGCAAGATGAGCCCCTTGTGGGACACCAGATGTAGCCAAGTATGGATGGGAGAAAAATTAATTGTTTATTTTAATTATTTGCCTTCTGTTGATTAAATATGAATTCAGCCAGTCCATGAGCTTACCTCCCAATCCGTAATTGCCTAGTTTCTTTAACAGTATCTTATGGTCTACCCTATCGAAGGCCTTCGAGAAATCAGTGTATATTGAATCCACTGAATAACCTTTCTCCAAAGCCTGCAATATTGTATCCTGATATACAAGGAGATTTGTTGTTATCGACCTACCACCCACAAACCCATGTTGTCTTGTTGATTTAACATTTCTAAAAGCAAAAGTTAAGTGATCATTAATTAATTTGAATCATTAACAATTTAGGAATCTGAGAGATCAGGGTGATTGGCCGATAATTTTCTACATTCAATTTATCTCCCGTGTTCTTATAAACTGGCACAACATATGATGTTTTCCATGCATCTGGAAAAGTCCCACTACATAAAGACTGGTTGAACAGGAGCCATAAAGGTCTTGCTAAGGAAAAAGCACAGTTTTTAAGAAGTAGAGGAGGTATATTATCAGGCCCTGCGCCTTTGCTGACATCAATTTTATATAGTTTTTCCAACACACTAGAGATTGTCACACTGCAAGAACTAATGGAGACAGGCATTACTATCCATATTAAAAGTGGTACCCTGGGATGATGAACATGTGTAGACAGAAGAGAAATGCCTTGCAAAGAGATTTGCCACGTTATTCCCCTCTGTTGCCACATGATCGCCATACATGATTCTTGCTGGAATATCACCATCTTTTGTCCTATTGTGAACAAATCTCCAGAAATTTTTTGGATCTTGCTGCACGCCCTCCTCTATATCTTGAATGTATTTTAAATAACATGCAATGGATTGCATCTTACACTTAGCTCTAAGATCACCAAAAATCTTATAATCATTTAAGTTTCCAGTCTGTTTGTATCTTTTATGGGCTTCCAGTTTCATGTGTATATTTAGCTTTAATTCATCATCAAACCACACAGGAAATTTAAATCTGCTTTTAATTTTTATTGAAGGTACAAACAGATTTACAAAATTATACAAAACTGAGTAAAACAGACTAACATTCTTATCTACATTCATAGATTCAAAAACAGAATCCCAGTGTACATTACCTAAGTATGCAGCCAGACTTACAAAATCTGATCTCTTAAAATCATATACCTCATGTTCATACTCCAATACAGGACTAGACACATCGCAAGGCAAGGTTATTTCCAACGCAGGACGATCACATTTAACTAGACAATCTTCCGCACACTTAACACTAATTTCGGACATATCACACAAGACCAAGTCCAATATCACACCATACGCACCACATTACACTGAAATAAATTAAGGTATGGCAACATTTCCGCCAATGGCTGGGCCGCAGCTGTGACACCATCTGTCCATTTCCCATATATGCTCAATAGGGTTGAGATCTGGATGGCGGCCAATCCATAGTTTCATTATTTACCTCATGTAAATATTCATTTACGACGCGTACTACGTGAGTTCTTGCATTATCATGCATTAACAAAAAACGACTGCCAATGTAGGGAGTGGATGGGACAACATGCTCGAACAAAATGTCATTAATGTACTCTTTCCTTTCGCTGTTTAAAGATTTAAAGAACTTCCACATATAGGAAAAGAAAAAAAACATCCATTCTGGCTGTCAAGGAAATTACTTCCTAGAACATCACAAAGTTTCCATTAAATATAGTGGGTTGACATATGTTACATTGGGCCATTCGTTTGGTCGTCAAACAACTCTTTTTGTGGTTACTACCAGTTGCAAACTGAAGAAATAAACACTTAGAATTAATAAACTGGACTTAATTCAGAAGAAAACCAGGAAATGAATTAAATGTTCACGAAACAAACCTGATACCTGTCAGTGATGTCAACATTTGCTACATAATTTTGGATATTTAACAATAATTTAATGCACAAAAAATATGAATAAAACATGTCAAGGGATAAGACAGAATTTCAATAAAGGACCGAAATAAAAAGAATAAAATGTAAAATGTTCTTAAAAACTACAAAGTTTGATTTTTACGGTAATATGGCAATAAAAATATAACATTACACTACATCCGGTATACAAGGAAAATTATTATGTTCCTGTCTTGTTTATTTCACCTAAAATTGTAACCTATACATATTTTTCTAAATTTTATTTTCATTCAAGTCACCGACATGTGTAGTAGACCAGATCTCTAATACAAGGGTTAATAAAACACAGTTTTTGAAAAAAAAAATGTTTGTCCTCTAAAAATAAAGATGTTAAATCAAACAAGGAATGTAGGTCTATAGCTTGGTTTTAAATGGCAATTGTTGTCATTTCTAGTTTGTTCCACAGGGTTTTTCAAAATGTAGGGAAAAAGACCACATCTTTTCAACCCACTGTATTATGGAAAAAATTAAAATGAACAAAATATCCTAGGCACACATATCCAAGGAATAAAGTACAATTGAAAAACGTTTATCGAAATCATGTTTGTTTGTTTCAAACAAAATCAGTATCAAATATAATATGGATAATTTTAAGTCTTTCGTTAATAATGTGTGGAAGCTTATTTTATATGGGGTATGGACAAAATTTAACATCCTGTATGGTGGAACAGTCAAAACCTACAACATATAAAAAAACAGCTAATTTCATGATGACTAATGCGTGATCCTTTATCAATATGAATTTTCTTACTTTTGGCAATGAAGCATGAGTTGTAAGGTTTTAAGTATTATTACTAACCAAGCATTACTGGCACATAGGAAAAACTAGTTTCCTTGCTCTTTAAAAGCAACACATTGTTGTATCATACATTTTTTAATGAAAACTGTGAAATGGAATGACGCCTCTGGGAAAAGTATGCAAAACCTAATTGCAAGTAAAAAACAGTGTAAAAATCTAAGCAGTTTATAGAATTCATTCTAATTTGAACCCAGGAACTTCATCTTAAATTCTTTTTCCTTTTGGGACCTGCTGTATATTTTTTATCTAACAGATTTATTGGATTAAGATCATATGTTTTATTTTTAGAAAATCTTTCCGCTTCTCAAGGCCATTTAATTAATAATGTAGAAAGTATCATAATAACAAATAGTACACCAAATAATCAACTGAGCGAGAAAATTGACAGACTAGAATGCTATACTCCAACCCCTCCTCCTATTATGTTGCATAACATTAATACAGGGTAAGTCTGCCAAATATTTAGATTATCTCTATTTGTGTAATACTTAATAAAATGCTATTTAGGAATTAGAATGTGTCAATAATCACGATTGTAAATTGAAATTACATTTAGTGCTAGTCACATTTGAATATTAAAAGTATCATTATCTATCTTTAATTTTAACTTGTTTGCTGAAATATTTGTGTCGAATATGTATATGCATGTTGCATCCAGTTATTTTATTAACATTATTTAGGTTAACCCCATGTGTACATGATATTTCATATTGAGTAATATTATTTCACTTTTGAGAGAATTTAATCTCTATGAAAATATGTATCTGCTATTTCTGAGTTTCTAACTAAAATCTTTTCCTGACCCTTAAATTAATCTGATTTATTTTGTAGTTTCAAATACAAACAAAAAGAAATTTGTACTCCAGAAGAAAGCCCTTTGGCAAACCCTCTCTGTTTGTCTGGGCTAATGCCCTTACCAGCAACAAGATACAAGACCTTAAGGGTACGGAGTGATTTTATTCATAATGAGGTAATTCCTTACATTTTAAAATTTTTGTTTGTTTGCAAACCATCAAGTCAAGTGGCAAGATAACTACATTAATCTTTTATTATATTGAAGTGCAAAAAGTAGACCGTTTTGCTTAGTATATAGAATAAGTTATAGATTTTTACAAGAAATGTTTTGTAAATTATTTGGTTTTACAGAGCCCTTCTTTTGGTCAGCTCTTCGAGAATCCTCATGGGGAATACAATGGTACTCCTAACTTCTCTCAACCGACTCTGACAGAGTCTAATACTCACCAATCACTTGCCAAAAGGATGAGAGCCCAGGTAGCAGTATTATGATAATATTTTAAAATTTTTCGATTCTACTAAAAAAATTCTTTGATTGGTATCACTGTTATTTTTTTTTTAATTATTTAAGTCAGCTTAAGAAATATATTATATTATTTATTAATTTATTTATTTTATTTTTATTTATTTATTCAAACTCTACAGAGAATAACTCCAATTGCCTTAGAGTAGTCAGAATTAAATGTCCTAAGTTAAAGTCAAACAAAAAGGATTAACAAATTAAAAAAATAGGTACATAAAGATATACACAAGCAAGCGTAATAGTAAGTATTAAATATCGTAGTATAATAATTCTAAAACATCACACACAATTTAAAATTAAACATTTAAAACTTCTAAAGTTATTACAAAACGGATCGTGATTTGAAAATTGGTTATTGTAATTTTTCACTATTCTATCGATAAAAGAATTATTACCGTAGTTTGTGCGGTGAAAATTTTCAGAGAATAGGACCGTTGAACGGGTCGGCGAGGGAGGAACTTGAAATAAAATATTAGCCAGTAAGTCACTACAATCTATAAAACCATTTAACAGTTTAAACAGAAAAAGTGCCATCGCAATGTGTCTGCGCTTTTCAAGACTATTGAAACCAACTAGTTGTAGCCTAGTACTATAAGAAATGTCATTATAAGGTATATTATATTTGTACAATAGAAACTTAAAAAATTTGTTTTCAACAGATTCAATTCTGTTAATATGACATAAATACGCTGGAGACCAAATTATACTACAATATTCAAGACTACTCCTAACTAAACAATTATACATGGACATAATAGCTTTGGTATCGCAGATATACCTGCAGTTTCGCTTCAAAAATCCCAACATTCTATGTGCTTTTAACACAATGTTGTCAATATGTTTATTAAAGTTTATCTCTTTGTCAAATGTTACACCTAAATCGTTTATTGTGTCTACTAATTCCAAAATATCGCCTCCAATACAATAGTCAAATATTATTGGATTCTTACATCTATAAAAGCGCATGATTTTACATTTGGTAATATTAAGATTCAGAAAGTTTTCCTGACAACAGGTAACTAAAGTATCAAGATCTAATTGAACGAAAACACAGTCTTCATAACTATTGACAACACTAAACAAAACAGAGACGGCGCTATTTACAAATAATAAAAATAGTATAGTTCCTAAATGAGAGCCCTGTGGAACGCCAGAACTCACATTAACCTCGCGCGAAGAGACGCCATTCAGTTTCACATATTGTTTACGTCCACTAAGGTAGGATCGGATCCACTCTAAGTAAGTACCATAGACACCAATAGAACAAAGCTTTTTGAGTAGGAGACCATGATGAACACTGTCAAAGGCCTTTGATATGTCTGTGTAAATGACATCAACCTGGTATCCCTTTTCTATGTTGACACCCAAGAAGTTCTGGTAGATTGCAGGATTTGTTGTTGTGGACCTGCCTTGGAAAAAACCATGTTGCTCTGGTACAATGTAATTTCTGTAAGTTTGAAACAATTGATCCGCTATTATTGCTTCAAATACTTTTGCAACAATCGATATCAAAGATATCACTCTATAGTTCTTGATATTACCTTTTGAACCAGATTTAAAAAGGAAATAATGTTGACCATTTCCAACGAGTGGGAAATCTCCCTGAATTAAAGGACTGTTGAAATATCTGATACAAAGGAGCATATAAAGTATTGGAACACCTTTTATAGAATATTGGAGGTATACCATCAGGTCCAGCGGTTTTATTTATTTCTAGGGATGCTACCTTATTTTCAACTTCTATGGGTGTAAAGACATGTTGAAGAAGTGAGTTGTCCAGAACCTCAGAATTGTCTTCAAATTGATGAGAAGGGTCGTAATATGAAAAACAAAATTCAAAATGGTTGGCAAAAGCATTAACAATATCCTCAGGAGTTTCCACTGATGTACCATTGAACTCAAGGACCCTTGGAATACCATTATTCTTACGTAAAGTGTTGACATATGACCAAAAATATTTGATATTCGTAGGAATCATTTGTTCTGTATTTGGTACGTAGACTAGATAGCATAACTCTATTAGGTATTTTGTTTCTTGTTTCACTCTTGAATATGCAAATAATCAGAATTTTGACCTGTATATTTATATTTCTTATAAAGTTTGTCTTTGTAATTTATGAGTTTCTTTAGTTCCTTGCTGTACCACTTAGGATATTTGTTACCTGCTATATTCTTCTGAGATACATATTTTTCAATGGCATTTTTAACAATATCATAGAACTTGTCAAGAGTAGTGTCGATGTCCGTAGACTCACTGATAAAACTCCAATCTATGCTACTGAAATAATCGTTAATCTGAATAAAGTTTGCTTTATCAAACATATGTACCTTGACCAGACTTGGTACAAAAAGTGACTTTGAATGGAGGGTGATGCATATCAGGAACACTTAGTGGGCTGGCACACTTGAAAACGTTGATTTGATCAAAGAAATCGTGAAATACTAAATCTAGAAATCGGTTGTTAAAATTCGCATTTGGGTTTGCTTGCTGAAGCTCTAAGTAGTAGACGTGGTTGACAAATACTTCGACAGGGCAGAACTAATATTTGCTGGAACCAAGTGTGCGTCTTCATTCTCCCATTTTATATGGGGCAAGTTAAAGTCTTTACATATGAGAAACTTGGCTTTTTCATTCAAGTTCTTAAGTCGTTCAATAGTGTCGACAAGATCCTGGTATAATTCAATGCTGGGGTTAGGTGGAAGGTATGCAGATCCCAATATCACGGTTTCACAGTCCAATTTGAGAGATACCCACAGGTCTTCATAAAGGTTGTTGGAGCTTCCATTCAGCAGTTTGGCAGACACTTTTGAGTCGACCGCTATTAATGTGCTTCCACCTCTGACAATTCATACTTTCATAATCTCTATCACAGCGAAATACTTAATAGCACGAGGAAAAAAGTTCAGAGTCTGATATATCATTAGAGAGCCAAGTGTCCGTCAAGACGACAATGTCATAGTCAGAATTATTAGCTACTATGGAACATTTTGATAGTAAAGCTTGAATTCAGACGTCGGCGATTCTATTGATGCTCTATTCTTGGACAACTTATGTATTTTTTTAATTGACATTTATCATAGTAACATAGTTCGCCGTTTAGACTAATCAGCTCTGAAGGAATAACATCTGCTTTGATTGCTTCATTCATCAGTGATCATAATTGGTCATTTTGAACTTTAATGATTTTATTTAAAACATATCTATTATTATGAAGAGGAGGTCCCACGAGAATTAAATTTGTATTTTTACAACTTTCCAGAAGCATTTGAACAGTTTCAGATTCAAGGGACAAGCATTTGTAGATCCCAGATAAGAATAATGTAGTCGTCATATTTGAAAGCTTTAGACAGGTTTATACACAGTTTCACAACATCCTCAAAAGAGGGCTTTGACAGTCGCTAAGAGTTAATATCAAACTTATTATTAGTGTTTGTTTTAAAAAGTGTATGTATACATTTATTAAAGTGAAAATAAGAGTTAACAGATTATATGTTGATGATACAACAATGTTAAATATAAATCCATTTGATATCACACAATTTAATATTAATTATAAGTATAAAAATGAATCAAAATTTATATGGTGAAAATATAAAGTTAAGTACATGTTATTCAAAACTTAAAAATCACAACTTTCTAGGTTTGATAATAGATGAAGTTGTAGCATGGAATGATTGTATTGGTTATTTAAAAAATTGGAAAATTTCTTTTTATGGAACTTCACTCATGAGTCTTTCCTTATATTAGAAATAGTGAAGTGTGACCCAATTTAGGTCGGCACATAATCATTTAGTGACACATATATGCTGTCTTTCCAAACATTTTTATTGGGCACCATTTTGTTCCAACATATTGGATTTATACCAATATTATACTAGTTTCTACCTATGCCATACTTGATTTTTGTGCATACTTTTTACACTGATTTTGTAGAACTCATATTAGACCACCATTTTCTTCCGTCATGTTGAATTCGTAGCAAAAAAAATTTACCAGTTTATCCTTTTGTCACATTTAATAAACTGGTTAACATTCGAAGCATCCACTCTGGGTTTTACCCCATCTTAAAAAGTATGCATATTTTGATTCAGTTGAACTTTTTGGAGTGATTGGTTAACAGTTGAAGTTTCAATTTAATGTGTAGTATCAGATGGTAGGGATATACAGGACACAAAATGATGTGATGTAAAATGAACTGAAATATTTGATGATCTCATTTTAACTAAAAACATGCTCTTTGATTCTTCATTTGATTTTCACAGTCTAAGATGAAAATGCAAAAAAGAAATTTCACCGATTTTTTAAATTTCCTTTTTTTTTCACAGATATGCATTTTTTGTTGAAATTTGGCTATTCGATTCAATTGTCCTTAAGTTTACCAAACTCGCACGGAATGTACATATTGCAATCAAATGCTTTTTAGAAATCACAGAACACTGCCGCCACTGAATCACATACATTCATTCCCAAATACACCTGCTCCAAGAATGCAAAAATTGCATCATTTGTACCCTTACATTTCTGAAATCCAAACTGCGCTTTATGAAGTATATTAAAACGAGCCAAATGAGACATAACGCGTACTTTTACAAGCTTTTCAATAACCTTAGAAATTGAAGACAGCAATGCAATAGGCCTAAGATTAGATGGATCGTCCAAGTCGCCATCCTTATGTAAAGGGATAACTAAAGAAGTTTTCAAACAGTCCGGAAATATACCAGTTGAAAAAGAAAGGTTTATCAGATCTACCAGTGTATGCAGGGCTGCGTCAGGGAGGTTTATCAAAATCCGTACTGACAAGCCATCTGATCCTGCGGATTTTTTATTAATAATTTCGTACAAGGTTTTAGTTACTTCTATAAAATTTGTCTCATGTAATTCAAAATTCTCCGGTACATACACGTCATGCAGGTACTCTAAGGGATTTTTTTTTGGAGCTAAGTTGCTGGTTAATTTGTCTGCGATGGTACAGTAGAAGGTATTTATAACATTGGGCTCAATTGAGATGTTGGGTCTAGAAGATTTATTTTTTCCGCGAAGATCATTAATAATGGACCAGTTTTCCCTAGTGTTATTTTTTGATTCCTGGATTCTTTTACTGTAATAAAGTTCTTTTGCGATTTTTATAATTTGTCTATAGAGGGTTCTATATTTACCTATGTAATTTATAATAAAGTCGTTGAAAAAATATTTTCTTAAAAAACATAAAAAACGCAGATTTTTTGCGGAGACACGAATTCCCTTTGTCACCCAGGGCTTTTTCTTCTTAAGTTTTTTAAGAAAGGCCTTATTGAAATTTTTAATCAGAAGTGAATGAAATAAAGAAAAAGGATTTGTGTCATATAGAATATTACCCCAATTTACATTTGAGCAATTATGAAAAAACTTATTAAAGTTACTCCTACTATAGATTCTACCGTATCTATATTTCTTCTTCCAGACAACGTCTGTGACGCGAGTCTCCAAAATGACTGCCTCATGATCTGATAACCCCGCATGTACAGTGCAACAGTTTAAATTGAGATCATCAAGGTTTGAACATATATAATCAATTATTGTGGCAGAGAATGGGGTGATTCGAGAGAAGTCACTGTTGTGTATTTTTACATCAAACGAGCCAAGTAAATTAATTAAATCGGTAGTGTTGTTTGAGTTTTGGTTACTAAGATCAATATTTAAATCTCCTCCTAATATAATTTTTGAGGAAATGGGTAAACAGCTTAAAAGAAGCTCCATCTTCTCTAAGAAACATGGGACACTTGAAGAAGGAGATCTGTATATACAAAGTATGTACAAATTTAACGATTTGTTAAAAATCATAGAGAATTCAAGTTCCTTTCCCACTGAAATATAGTTATATGTATCAACTTCCATAAAAGCGCACAGTTCTAAAGCGCGTTTTTTCATCAATATTAAGGTTCCCCCATGAGAATATGTATTTCTGCAATATATACTGACCACTGAATATCCTTCAATGGCTACAGGTTCTCCACCCCTAAGCCAATGCTCCGTCAAAAGAACAAATTTAGGAAAATTGTGTTCCATCAGGGATATATAAAGTTCATCCCTTTTATTTCGTAGGCACTGTATGTTAAGTAACAACAAGGATACAGTGTTCTGGGATACTTCAGCTAGCCCGTGACCTTAGTCTGTAGATTCAGCATTCCCCCAAAAATGTTATAATTAACAACAAACCTGTTTTCAATTTCCGAAATTTTCTTTCAAGTCATGCGGTTGAGTTTTTACATTAAAAAAAACGAATCTAAACCCACCTTTTTTGGGACACCCTGTATACATAAATTGTTAAATCTTCATAACAATCTCTTTCTGCTCTCATTTTGCTAACTCTTAACTTAAATATAGGAGTTATCTTTTGGTCAGAAATATAATATTGTGGGTAAACTTCATTTCATTTACATACTTACGGCCGGTTGCAGAAAGCTCAATTAAAGTTTAGAATGTTTAACAGAATGTCAAATTTGACAGCGAGTTCCTAGATTTGTATAAGCAGCCTGTCAAATCCGAAAGCTCGGTTAAATATTCTAAACAGCAATTAGGTTTTGTGCAACCGGCTGTTAATGGTGAAGGAACTAACATAAGCCACTTATTGCGGTTCTTTTAGACAAGTAAAAGGAGTACCGGTATACGTTGGTGGTGCACATTATCACACGAGCAGTGGCATATATAGTACGCGGACGGGGACACTTAAGAGTTATCACAGCTTGAGAGAACAACCATATTTTCAAGTCAGTATGGCGAATGCACACAATCTAGAGCAGTAATTGGTGTGAGAGCATTATCTCAAACTATTAAAACATGCCTTTCATCAAAGGACTTCACGTGAGAAGAGTAAGATATTCTCTGCTTACAAGACAGCATTGTGCTGCTCGAAAACTGTGAACTGCTGTACATGTTGACTGGGGAATAGCAAAATGGAGGAGATGTGTGTTTGTAGATGAATGTAGGTTTAATCTGCACGTTTCAGATGATTTTGTTTTGATATGGAGAGAAGATATTAAAAGAATTGATATTGATGCGCGTGTATTGTTTGGAGGTGGTGGTCTGAATATTTGGGAAGGAATTATGAGAGATAGCATAGTATAGATAGTAGGAAATTGAACACAAGACTATGATCGCGCTTGGAATTCTTTAGAAAGGTACATGCAGTTTGCAGAACACTTTGAAAACGGTTTCGTTAATGACAACACGCGGCCTCACAAGACGCGCATTGTCAAAGAGTTGTTAGAGAAGAACAACATTAAAAGAATGGAATGGTTTGCCAGGTCTGAGCATGTGGAATATATGGAAAGCTATTCCTCTGGAATTCATTCAGCGTCTAACCGCGCCTAGTTGAATGGAATCTTTTAAACTCAATAGGGGGTCATTCGAAACACTATACTTCTTTTGTTTTTCGTTTATTCTTTATAGGTAGATGAGTTAAAATTTTGTCACTGAAAACGTTGAATGATAAACACCCTGTATATTCAAGTAATGTTTCAATAAACAGTTTAGATGTTTTGAAACCATTAAATATCAAAGACTGATTTTTCAGTTAGCTAGAAAATCGCATGTTTCTTTAAGAACGATGATGGCTAAGTAATTCCGAAACCGTCCCGAGGCTAATGCACCTTAAACAAGATAATTATTAATTTAATTAAATTATTTTATATACAGCGTTTAACATAAAGTCCAACAAAAAACTACAGTTGGGTTAAAAAAAATCAGTTTTCAACAAAAAATTCATATCTCTGAAAAAAAAATGATATTTTTAAAATCGATGAAATTACATTTTCATCCTACACCGTAGAAATCGAATTAAGTAAGAATCAAACCAGAATGTAGTTTCTTAAAATGGAATTATCAAACATCACCTTACATCACTTCATTTTGTGCCCTGAATATCCCTATCATCTAATACTACACACTAAATTGATACCTCAATTAATCTTGAATTTGTACCATAATTTTTCCAGTTTATCTCTATATCACACTTAATTCTTGCACAAAATTTCAACAATCAATCGACTCAGTAGTTTTTTAGCTCTGCCGCGAACGGACAGACCGACGGAATTGAGAAAACAAGTTTTTTTTAGCATCTAGGTGCCCTAAAACATGAAGGTCTGTAAAAATCTGAGAGAGCGATTTTTTCGCGATTATAATACTTCCCTTTTACGAGGGAAGTAAAAAGAAAATTACAGCACCTGTTGGTATTTTGATAAAAATTAGTTATTTGTCTTCAAAACAAATTATGCTATGACATATTAGTTGTTGACATTTACTTTGCGCCCCCTACCATCCCTTCAGAAAACTGACGGTACCTCAGTTTAATTTCTGGCAGTTGGCCTCAAAGTTTTCATGGGAGCAGCACTCTATTGATCTAATGTCGAGGCTGAGCAAACTGAGTGTTCTAATCAGGATATCGCAGCCTTAGCTGGTAGTTTTTCTATTCCGGGGAAGTGTCTCCACTAACAGAATAGACTTGGACAAGCTTAATTTTAATCTGTGCTGAGGAATCTTCTGACTATTTGGCATGTAGATAATATTATAGCTTTTTTTTAATGGAAGTAGTTCTTTTAGGTTTAATTCATCTAGATGTTTAGTTAATATGTGTGGTGTTATATCAGTGATATTTATTGGTAAATGTATATACATATTTTTACATGTCAAAATTTCAAGAACACGATACAAAAAACAATAAAATAAAAACAGTCAATTTGATAAAAACTAAAATGTAAAATGGAATTTTCAACAAGAAAAAAATGCTCATCACTATTTTTTTATAAGGTATTGTTTTATATGTAATTTAAATTTACTATTCTTTAGATTCTTAATTCTCTCGACGAGAACGTTATAGAATTTTATGCAATAGTGATTCCTTGCCACCTGATTTATAACATATTATTTCATGTTCTTCCCATTTTAATTTCGAGATAAACACCTAGCCACTTAACAGGGTCTGTGCTCGCGGGATCTGCTCTCCATGAGAAATGCAATGTTTTTGTTTTTGCGTTAATACCCAGTTTATTGGATATAAACCAAGTCTTACATCGCTATGTGCCGTCACCGCTATTTGCTTCAGGCCTTCGAGATTTTCGTGGGTATTTATTGTTGTAGTATCATCAGCAAACAACAATATTTCACCAGCTTCATTCGGAATACTGGCTCCAATGTTGATATACAGTAAAAATAGTACTGGCCCCAACACTGTCTATTGAGAACTCAACCATTGTATAACACATATTGAGAACCATTAGACAAATATGACTATTTATTAATTTTGGTTGCATATGTGGTTTGCAGGTTATGGCTTAGCGAGATTGTTATGTCAATAATACCTACATCTTTGTTTTTTTATTGCAGTCTATAATGTCAGGACTATTATTGGCATTAATCCTTACATCTGTTGTTATCTTTTGGTCATAATATAATTTATAATTTTTACTTTCTACTACTGTCAGGTTCATATTTATACTAGCATTTCTCATTCTCTATAAGTTTCAGATTCTTGTTGGTGAATAATTTTGGCCATATTATCATGCCTTTGAGAATAATGTATGCCTACTAATGTGTTACATCCTCCAGTAATAATTACAATAATAATTACAATAATAATAATAATTATTATTATTATTGATTATAGAATGGTAGGCGACTTGAATCAGGTGATACTACTCTGTTGGTTGGTTTTTATTAATTGTTTTCTTATTTCTTGTTTTGTATTTTCTTGCAATTTCTATTGTCAAATATTATTTCGTTTTGTACATTTATCACATTCAGGTTTTTGCATACATATCACATAAGTTATTTTACAATTAAGTAACTAGTTGTTTTGTCACAGACTTGTTAGGGTTATCCCAGCGGTTATGCTCTTTCCTTCTTTGGTTAAGCCCATAGCAAGAAATGCAAGCAGCTATATGTGGTGTATGAATATGTTGTTCAATTATTTAAGGTTTTCATGCGTTTATGCTTGGGGCAGTCACAATTTTTTCCTTAGGGGAGTTCCAGAGGTACATAATTCTGTTGGGAAGAAAGACTTTTGATTATTTAAATTATAATATACTTTCCATTCCCACGAGTTATGCAAAGTGCTGCTAGTGTCAATCGTCTAGTGCATCTTCAGTTTTTGCTGCACAAAGGAAGTGCGTCAGAATTAACTCTGAGAATGCTGTCGACAGTTTATTAAACTTTACATTATGACACCGCGTAGTTGTCTGAGCTACTTTTCTATACAAAATGATAACTTCTCGTTAGCTTACCACATAACTGCAAAAGCCAGGAATGGTCAGAATCACTTTGCTATTAAGTTCAATAATGTTCTGCCAAAACAAATAAAAATGCTTTAACCTGATATGATCAAATCAGAGTCAAAATCTATCTAAGTCCAAAACTTTTAACTCACATTTATCATATTTATATAATAATGATTTCTCAGATTTATCTTGAAGTTGGTCAACTTCTAAACAACTAAAAATGTTCCTCTACATGATTGTACAAATATGTGTAAATGTACCTATAACCTATTACCTGAAAGTTTGTATAAGGAACCTAATAGTATGTGTACAGAGGATATCTGTTATTAACAAAGTACTATTGTTATTTGTAATATTATATTGAAAGATACACATTCTATTATTACTGTAAGTCATAGAAATAATTACATATTTACTTTAGTAGAGATAACTAGAGTTGGTAAAAGTTCCATCTATTTCCAAGGAATTAATTTTTGTTCAAAAGTACCACTCTGTATTAAAGATTTTAATTCCAAATGTTCTAAAGTAACTGTAAAAACAAATATTTAAGAAATATTAGGGTAGGCTTTTTTACAATTATTTTTTATTTTGCTTAGATAAATTGTTGTAGATATTTTGTATAGGTTGGTAATGTGTTCATAGTTTGCTTGCAGAATTTTGAACGTTTTTCATCTGCTTTGGGGTAGATCGACCACTAAATTCCTCAGAGTGGTAGTGTGATACACAATCTCCCTTTTGGGATCTTTCGTTGAAATTGAGCCAAGCCGATTCTTTTTAAAAAAAAGACAAAACATAAAATATTTAATATATGAAGATTTGAAACTAAATGATTTACTCGGCCGCCGCACTGTGGTCCTTTTTAGCAATCTGTGCGTGCAAAAGTCATAAATTTTCGATGATATGATTATACTGCAATATTGTTTTTTACATACCCAGATAACCAAGCAATTCAAAATATATCATATCAAAGCATGCCATGACCGATTCAATAAACAAATAAGTTGCGAAGTCAACAATTGTTTGCTTGGATGAGCCTGGCTTCGAGACAATGATTTTAGTCTTTGTGTTTCAAGGTGTGATAACTTTTTTGTGAGTAAATTTTGTGATAGTTTATTATGGAGCTAAGGCATAATGGTAGGTGCTTAATATTAATTATTTTAGTTTTGTTTGCATCTTATGTTTATTAACTAGTTTAACTGTCGTATAACACACTATTCGGGACCTAATCTAAAAATGTTATTTTTATCAAGTTGCATTAAACAAAACGTTACGTAATTGGAGGGGATTGGTTTTAATTTCATATTTGTTATGTACTTTCATATGTTAGCTATCAATATATCATAAATTCAAGTGCCGCAACCTGCCGTAACATTATTTACAATTAATTTTGATTTCGTCCACTAGTAGTAAGGCAATTTTGACTTTTTGGACAAATTTATTTATTACTATAACGCCAACGTTTCGCCACCTTGATGTGCCACCATCAGGTCTAGAAGAATAAAGTTATAGAAAGTCCAATAAGGGTTTTCAGTGTCTTACAAACTCCCGATGTACCTATGTCAACTTGCCTTTAATATCCTTATTGGTTTTTCCCAAAACACGTTTTTTTATTTGGTTTTATGTGTTTTTGGATGATAAAATGCCATTATGAGATTTTTCTAACACTTATACTAGCCCTGATGATGGCACAAAAAGAAACCGAAACATTGGCGTTGTAGTAATAAATATATCCGTTAAAACTTTTAAAATTGCCTTACTATTCTATTTATTCACTTGCAGATATACCACAACGTCTGACATTTAGTGACATTTTCGTGATTTGGCGCAATGAGAAATAATCAAACCGGAAATTTGATGTTCTAATGAAATATTTGAGGGACACGACAGATTTAGGGGAGTTTGATAAGGCCTCAAAATTTAAATTTAATAAGGAACTTAAGAATTTATGTAATCGTACATTAAAAACCTTTTTACTATGAACAAAAAGTGGTTAGCCGGTACAAACCATTGTTAAAAAAAAAACACTTCTCGAGTACTTCTATTGGCTACTGAAATGACGTTAAGACGAGAAGGTAAAAGAGATGCTGCCGAATTAATTAGGATTGTGTCTTCTTCTACAGTTTCACCAAAAAAAGCAAATATCCTTAAAAAAAATGTCTTCCTCCGTCACACTTTCCAGAAAAATATCTGTTGAAGGAGCTTTGGCACTTTATGTTGTCAATAAATTCACAAAAGCGCAATATATTGACATTCAGCAGACTAGTAAAAAGCACAACGCAGATATTTATCCGATTTACAATAGGCTTCTTGAGGGAAAGAAAATGTGCTACCCTGAGGAAATCACAATATCAGAAGTGTCTGGAGAGATAACACTACGGTCCTTGGTAAAACATATAATCCAGAGATTAGTCGCTGTTCAACAAAATGTCCTGAAGGAATACGTTTAAGAATATGACCCAAATGAAATTAATATTGTATTTAAGTGGGGGTGTGATGGTGCATCGGGCCAAAGCCGATACATGCAACGGTTTGAAAACAGTGATGTAGATGATGCGTCTTTATATTTGATTTCTCATCAATGAATGATAGCTTTATCAAAAATTGGCAACAAGGAGTTGATTTTGTGGTATAACCCCGCGCCGTCATGGACAAAATACTGCCGTCTTATCAAAATTCTATTCCATCAAGCTGCAAGTTGAAGACATCAAACAACAGATACAAGAAATAGTCCCTATTAAAATTGAAATTGAAGAAACACAATATATATTTAGTTCAGTTTTTTATTTAACAATGATCGGTGGAAAATATAGAAACAGTACGCGCGAGGCCTATAAATCAACATTCCCTGATTCTGGGGATGTCAATACTACATGCGTGGACAAAATGTCTAGAATGTGTTTTACATATCGCATATAGGATTCATATAAAAATCTGAGAATCGAGAGACGGTAACCGAGGCAAGAAAAAAAGAAGTCCAAGAAAATCTTCGACAAAAAATGGGCCTTCTAGTCGACTTGCCCAAGCAATGCTATGGCAGCAGTGACACGGGAAATGTGGCTAGGAGCTTCTTCCAAAATTTTGAATTAGCTTCGGAAGCTACCAGAGTCAATAAAGATCTAATTGAAAGACTAGGTACAATCCTTCGCACAATTTATTCTGGATTTGTAATACACATCGAAGTTTTTGAACGTTTTGCAGCAGAGACGGTTAGTCTATATATTCAGGAGTATCCCTGGTTCTGTAAGCCTCAGAGTATTCACAAACTTCTAACACATGGAAGCCTCATTATAAAGGAGGCAATCATTCCTATAGGCCGATTATCGGAAGAAGCCCAGGAGGCAAGAAACAAAGATGTCAAAAATTTCCGAGAATTTCATTCTTCATAGAAGACTTGTTTCATCTCCTTTTGGTGTCTTCTGACCCTCTTGTATCCAGCATGCGGAGAGTAAAACCAAAACGTGGTAGCAGTCTCCCTGTATCTGTTTTGGCTTACCTAGGGGCATCAATATATTGATGTATTTTGTTAAAAAAAAATGATTTTTGCAAAGAATTTTTTCATATGTTAAAAATTAATTATGATTTTTTTAACCTATATTGCGATTCTACATTAGTTTGTATTTAAATTAGTGCTATTTGATTTAAAAAAGTACTAGTGACACTTCATTACAATTACATTAAAAAAAAAGTAATTTGGGTATTTTTTTTATTTGTGCTGGCGCCTCGGCTCATCCCTTTAAAGATTCTAGCTGTCGGTTACATGTGCAAATATAGTTATGTTTATTATATTGTTCATATAAAATCATTTAGCACACCTTCACAACAATATTAAAGTGCAAACTACTTTTGCACGCATAGATTGCTAAAAACGACCACTGTGCGCCATAGGCAAAACCTAAAAAATAAAAAACTGTAAATATCTGAAAATGAAATTGGAGTTAGTAATTAAATAATCATAAAACTGTAAAACTTGTTAGTTTTTGACTTATCAACAAACTTATCCATCTGTAATTCAAAATTACTGAACATGAAACTACGCAATTAATTTTATTAACATTAATAACGCACTTTGTTTCAATTATCTTTTTTAGAAAAAAATTGAAGCATTCCAATTAATTCTATAACGACCAAATACAATTACCTTTGGCTTTATCATATAGACTTTTTACAACCACCTTCTTGATCATTGTTGGATCATTAGAAGGAAAAAAATGTCTTTTTGTATGAGTAGGTTTTTCTGCATATTTTAGTTTGAAAATTGTTTAATTCTTCTTTTATTAGTATGTCAAGAAATGATACTTGCTTATTTTGCTTTTTATTATACTGAATTTGATAGTACATAAACGATTGTTATTTTAATGTTATATTATGTATTAAGTACAGTATTACTATTAAATGTATTTTTTTTTTAGATGTAAAAGTCCTAGTAACTATGCCTTTAATACATTTGGTATATAAATATCTATGTTTTGACTTTTTTAGATGGATCAGCTTATTAGTAGAAACAACAAGGATTCAATCCTGCAAAATTGCAAGCCAGTTTTCAGTCAGTCCTCAAATGTGCCAGCATCCAAAACTCCTACCATTCCTTTAGCAATGCAGCCTAATCAAAATGTGCGGCGGAGTTCTAGATTATTTAGGTCAGTGAGTAACCTTTACACATATATTTAAGTGAAATACCTTACTTGTAGGGTTTCTATGTATTTAAACCATCTTCAGAATGAAATAAAGCTCTACTAAGTGTTTTAATGACTTTTAAGAAAATAACAAAATTGATAATGTTCAGCAAGGTATTTGTTAAAATTTATTTTTAAAACCTAATTTTCTCCTACAGTTCCTACTCAGTTAAAGAAAACAATAAATCACCTACAAGAAATAAGTTTGCAACTCCCAAATCGCCGAGTAGAAAAACGAAGCAACGTTTAGCCAAAAATATCAATAATAAAAATTGTAATGAACTTAATACCAAAAATAAAGTTAGTAAGGTATGTTTATATATTTTTACATTTAAGTTCTAGTTTTAATAATAATCTTGTTTAATAGTGCTTAGCTAAATTGCATTACAGTAGTATCTTACTGTTACCAGTCACATGCTTAATTACTATATATGGGTACCTACCCAAATTTTAATTTAATGCTTCACATATAACAAACAAGATGTTTTAGATTTAATATGGTTACAGTTTTTTACATCATTAGGTAACTTTCAAGATACTCTTAGTTATTCCTACTTTGTAATTAGAGTTTTAATTGCCAAGATGGATATCATATATGTCGACATGTCAGAAGAATATATAAGTAGTGACATACCCTAGACATGTAGGACATATAAGTAGTGTAGATTCTAAAACATTTATGTTGACATGTCTTATGAGAGAAAATCATCAAAATCAAAATTTTATATTCGTAGAATATGTGCAGAAAAGATATTAAGAAAATTTGTTTAAAATTTAGGTCTTAGAATGCGAAATCAAGGCTCTATATTTAAAATGTAAATGCTTCAGTAGAAATTTATGTAATAATATTTCTTTTTATTTATTGTTTTTTTGATTTTTTAAGTATTTAAAATTGCAGCAACTCAAGAAAATGTTGCTCTGCCTATTTTCTTAAATAAATCTACATTTCTCTTAATTAATTTAATTTTAGTAAGAAAAACTTTTTTATTCATCAGCTGTCACTCACAAAATGTGTCCAGATACGTCTGACATGTCGACGTGCCAAGACAATTTTACAGACATGTCCGGGACGCCTAAATACATTCCTTACCACGATATATGCATTGGATATAACACTCTAACAAGTTATGCATTGTTTACTACGGCACAGCAGTGCAT
The DNA here is from genome assembly GCA_030620095.1 of Kuschelorhynchus macadamiae. NCBI lineage: Eukaryota > Metazoa > Arthropoda > Insecta > Coleoptera > Curculionidae > Kuschelorhynchus > Kuschelorhynchus macadamiae. The sequence goes on along the minus strand of JAUTXW010000556.1, from coordinate 19,531 downwards.
TCTCAAGCATACAAGCGCGTTAATGCAGAGCTAACTTTACCGTCTTTCAGCACAGTTATGTTATGCCATAAAGACTCCTTTCACTGCCGTTATGAGTCATTTCAAAGTCAAACATGTGCATTTTTTATACAATTTAAAACAGTTTGTAATGAAAAATACCTGATTGTAGATTATGAATACAAAGATATGACTAGCATGCTGTGATACACTCCAAAATGAAAAATTGGGCGGATAACAATAATTATCATAGTAAATCATGAGCTCATTGTATAAGAAAGTTTTGTACTGCAAGCATGTCAGTAAGGTAAACATAAGACTCGGCTAAGAAATACATTTATCGCAGAGTGTTCAAATACCAGCATAACAGTTGTAACAAAGCAAAAATCAGAAGGAGTTGATTCACGTATTCGTGATCAGAGATGCAGTGCAACTGTTAATATTGTGACAAAAAGATTACTTCCAGATTTCTACTAGAAAAAGTCGGTAAATTTGCTTTACCCGAACTTCCCTCGTTATGAATCTATTCTTTTAGTAGGAATAGTAAATCTCCAGTTAAGTTCCTTTACAGATTAGTTTTACCTAGTGATGGGTTTATACCAGGTTATTTATTTTTGGGGTAAGTAACCAGGGTATTTCCCCCGGGTATCTACCCAAATTGGGTATTTTCTGGGGTATTTTCAGATTTTGTGTATTATATGTGATATTTCGTTAGAAGAGAAAAAATAAACAAAATTATTTATAAAATAGCATATATTATTTTGTTTTCTCACAGAATAACATATATCTCTAATGTGACATATAAAAACATTTAATATAAAAACAAAAAAAAAACAAACGTGAAACAGCTTTTTAAATACTTTTAGAAGATTCTTTTTCTGAATAAACTAATTCCGAGTTATCTGAAGTTGCTTCAGTAGTAGAATATTGGGAGGGAATAGAGGGATCGAGATCGATAACCTGACTTTTGACTTGAGATTTGATTTAATATTTGCTTTGTTTTTTAGCTTCCAATTGTGTGCATGGTAAGCTATTTTAGCTGCTCTTAATGTGGTCAATCTGTTTCTTTTTGAAGTATGAATATCACTAAATGCCTTAAATGATCGTTCAGTGGCTGCTGAAGTTACAGGCGCTGATAAAATTTTGATAGATATGTCAGCTAGTAAACTTGTGCCCCGCAAACTTCGCCACCATGTCAAATATATGATCACCTTGCCATAGAAAAGGTTTTGCCCATAGTCCTTGTTTGTTTCTGTAATTGGCAAGTTCAGTACGTAGACATCCTATGTCATAATTTATTTTTACGGCCACATCACACATGAATTCCATGGCATCAATCACTTCATCCAGTTTCAAATTGGATTCTTGAGAAGATGGATTTAACACAGCCAGGTGAATTTTTTCAACAACTGTTTTCTTTATTCTACTTTCTCTAATATTCTCTTCTTCTCCGCTTTCTGGAGTGGACGTTCTGGCAAAATTTTCGATCATTTATTTCGTGGTAAACAGTATGTATAAGAGGGTCGTTTGACTCTAATTTTGTTATTAAATCTACTATTAGTTTCAGAATATTTATCATTTTCTCAACCCTAATCCAAAAGATGGAGTCATCTAATAGCCTACTCTTTAGTTGCGGGGATATTTGTACCTCATCGGAGACAGCAAATGTTTGCAACACCACTTTCTTTTTAAAAATACTTTGTAGACTGAATAAATGACTTCTCCAACGAGTTTTTCCGGCCAATTTTAAAGATATATTTGTGTCTTTTCTTTTCCAATTTTTTAAAATATGGCTTGGTGATGATGGCTGCTCTTTATTGTTTTTATGACTTCAGTTACTTGTTACTAAATCATTATCTGGACCCCTATTACATTTTAGGGAGTTAATTCCTGTTATAATATCTAGATCAATACAAGGCGGGAAAAATTGTGTAGAGTTGATCCACTTAGAATTATTAGGTGTCTCATGTGGAAGTATGCTTGCAACATTTTCCTATCTGTTTTTGTATGGTTATTATTTCTTTAGTATTGGGGTTCTCAATTTTATTTATTGTTGCTTTTCTAATATTTGAATTTGTTATGGAATGAATGGTTTGCCATTGCTTTTTAATATTGTGTGCATTTTTTGTTATCTCATTCTCATAGTAGGACATTTTAGATACAATAACTAATTTTTTTACTAAATTTCTGTGAGAGATACTTTTGCTTCAAGTTTATATTTAATGGCTCTTTCTTAGATTTCCTGAACAACATATCCCTTTCCCAAATATTCTTTAAAAGCCCCTTTGATATCGAAGGTTTTAATCTTTTATTACTAGAAAAAAATATTTCCTCCGAGGCCTCTGACCCCAAGGTTCTAAAAGCATCCACGACAATGCCAAATTTAGAGTTGACATCTGTGTTTATGTCATTATAAAGCCCCAGTCATAATTTATTATTTTTCGGCGTAATTTATTGTAGTTAATTTTTGTTATTTTCTTTGTATCTAAAATATTAACCGTGTCGTTTTTTATTTTTATGGGTATTACTCCTAGAATCATAAAGTGATCTGACTGCACCAAAGCAGACTGCAACTCATCTGCATCACATTTAATATAAATATGATCAACACATGTATTTACCAGAGCCGTTACTTGGTCGCGTGACCCCATTTATACTGGAAGTGTAACCTTTGCTACTAAGTAATAACTTATATTCGTCTACCGTTCCCGACATTGTATTCAAGTTTATATCACCCGTGTAATATGCAACATCACTTTTAACAGTTTTGTTTAATATTGGGTCTAGCTCGGCTATGTACTGCTGCATACTGAAATCACAGGATCTATACAGCCCTAAGAGTGATACTTTTTATTGAAGTAAGTGAATTGGACATGCACTCCTTCTGTTGTATTCATATTCATAACCTCAGTCAAAAGAATATCGATCTGGTCTTCAACATAAATAACTACCCCTCCCGACCGACCGGGCTCTCGTATTGCAAGAAAACTATTATAATTCGGTATATCATACAAAACTTGCTCATCTGCCTTTACCCATATTTTACTGAGGATAATAACTTTCGGTTTTTGTTTTAAATAATTCATATATACTAGAAAATTATCAAAATTAGCTCGTAAGCTGCGTTTTAAGAGCAAATAATTTCATTGCCAAGTTCAGGAAAAATAACATTTCTTTAATTAAATTTTACTAATTGTGTATAAGACTTGATTTTTCTGCAAAATTTGAAATCAGTGGAATAGTGGCTTTTTAAAGCATTATATACCATACATTGTTTACTGCATTACACCAACAAGCGTAACTGTATGATGGTAAGGAATGTATTTATCCAACATGTCTGTCCTATTTACAGTGTAGTTTATCAGAAAACAATCAGTATAAGTATTTTTGTAGCTTTTGTATTTTCGTTGATTAATTTATGGTTAAATTTTGCGTGACTAGAATTTAGAAAAAGAAAAATCAGAAACTATTACCTCTGATACCAAGAATGAGAAAAGTGCAATAAACCAAAACAACAGTGGGGAGAACTGTATTCATCAGGTCATACAGCTACAAAAACAAAGCGCTGATGGCCTTATGACTTTACTTAGGAACATAGGGCAAGCCTATGTCGCTTTGAGTAGCTACGACTGTCAGACTGCGATACAAGTAAGATTTATTTATTTCTTTAATCATTTTTGTTATCAGGGATACAAGCACAATAATTTTATAAAGTACTCATCAAAAAGAACGCCAATATATATATGATTTTTTAATGTCAGTCATTCCTTACTTTCTTAAGCGATTTGAAGAAGCTTTTCGGATTGTAAAAGCTTGTTGCATGGTAGTAAATGTAGTACATTTTTCAACAAGGTGTATTTTTTAAAAGAAACGTTTTTCCCGTTATTATGTATTCGTATTTTTAAGCCTAAGTAAGTATCTCGAAACGTTTTTGGCAATTTTTTGTTTACTGCCTTGTAACTGATTTTAGGCAAACATTTTTCTTTAAATTTTTTAGTTATATACTAATTTTTGGTACTAATGAATGGTTGACGTAATTTTTCTAATTTTTTTTTATTTAATGGTATTTCACCTACCCGAATGTATGCAAAACCTGAATTATACAATCTATTTTTGATAAATTTATCTCCTACATTCATTTTCTTTATTATTTTAAAAACCGTTAGCCATTTGCCATTTTGTTGATGGAAACATAAACGGGATATTTTTATTAAAGTATTGAAATAACCAAATTAAGCCTAATAAGTTTACTTTATAACTTAAGCTTATAGACACAATTTGAATTAATTATTCGTCTAACAATTTTATTAATAAAAGTGCAGTGATAGTTTGTTTCAGGTATGCGCAAATTCCGATATCTAAGTTTGAAACTGAAATGAAATTAAAAAAACAGAAAAATTTTATGTCAACCAATAGAGTTGAAATTGTGCATATAGGTATAAAATAAAATAAAATATTTTTTTTGTTACTAGCAGTAAACAAAAAATTGCCAAAAAAAACCGCAAAAAACTTTACGTAATTCTACATGAAAACGTTTTAAATCCGAAAAGTTGATTCAAATCGATTATGAAAGGTTTATTAATGAATTAATGAGAATATTAAAAACAAGTGTGTATATTATTTGTTTTTTGAAAAAAAAAACAGTAAAGGGTGTTTTTGTTTAGAATCTCTCATCTCTACCTACCAATCAATTCAACACGTCGTGGGTCTACTGCCTTATGGGTTTAGCCTATTTTGAAATGAGTGACTACGAATCTAGTATAAGGTATTTTCAAATGGTAAGTCATATTAATAGTTTTTATTAATTAAGGAATATTTTATAAAAAGTGTTTTGACGTTCAAATATTAAGTAGAGCAACTTGGGATTATAATACATAATAATGAAATTTCATTGGTCATTTGAAAAAGACGTTTTTAAAATAGAAACGACACATATAGAGCTTGAAAAAAAATAGGTGATATAGAAAAAAACTGTATTATAAGTTTATAGATATCCCGCCCCTATCGGGCAGGGATGGAAACAGTAGTCGCTAGAGTTTACGGTTCGCTTTTAATAATAGTAATAACAATAATAAAAAAATAATGTAAGGACGTAGCCGATGCAAGCATCGGACAAATGGTCCTTCTGAAATGTACACTACAGAATGCTAAACATTCTAAGTGGTACGAATTCGCAAAAGACAAAAAAGATAATCATAAGACTAAAAAAATGTATGTCAAATAATAAAATAGAAAGGAGACAATGTGACAACATATTACATGATAATACAATTTAATAAGTAAACAAATATCAGACAAAACATATACGAACAAAAGATAATCACATGATCAATCCTTTTAATTGTAAATTACTGAGCCTGAAAAGGCCATATTCGGGAAAGTATCGATCAACAAATGCACTAAACCCATAATTTGTATGGTGATATCTTTCAAAAAATAGCTGCGATTGTCTTGTTCTCCTAATAGGAACAAAAAATGAGACTGACTGCAGCAATATTTCACAGTTAATCGCCCCGTTTAATAACTTTTGCAAGAAAACTAGAAGTGCCATTTTTCTCCGAAATTCAAGGGTTCGTAGGCAACAGAGTAGAACTCTTGCATTATAAAACAGACCTTGGTTTGGAATATTAAATTTAATTAAAAGATATTTTTGCAAATTTATTTTGAACTTTTTCAATTTTGTCAATGTGACACTGATATGAAAGACTCCATATAGTAGAACAGTACTCCAAAACACCCCGAACTAGTGAGTTATCGAGACAAACAATAGCTTTAATATCAGTGACATGCGTAGTATATCGTTTAATAAAGCTTAGCAATCTAAAACCCTTAAATACTATGTTATCAATATTCAAATTAAAAGTCAGTTTTTCGTCAAAACTAACTCCCATATCTTTGAAAGAAGTAACAACTTCAAGACTTACATCGTTTATTATTACGTTTAATCATTATTGCACCTATAAAATAGGAGCAATTTACATTTAGTTATGTTAAAACGCCGGCAATTGGTGCTGCACCATTTGACAAGTCTCTCAATGTCGGGACTGCAGTTGATTGGAGTCAGAGGAAACTGGTGAAAATAAGATACTATGTCGTTTATAAAAAGTAAAAATAAAATTGGAACGATATGCGAGCCCTGCGGGACACCCCAGAGTGGCTTCATAGTTATTTGGTGGCTGAAAACAGGTTGTTAAGGTTCAAAATGAAAAATACAAAATATTGTTTTAATTTAATTTGTTACAAAAGTTAGAAATCATAAGGCTAGTCAAATATTTGCTAATATTTAAAATATCTGTAAGATTTTTAAAATAGTATTTTCGGCTGGCTAAAAATATAACAGATAAGGAAACATAACAAGCAAAAGAACATCAACTGGTACATTCTAGGGTTCTGGTTTAAAATTTGTAATTTAGAAACTCGTCTATAGAATAAAATAGATTGTCTGGTAGAAATTGTTTCACATTTTAACTTTAACTATCGGTGCTATTTTACTAAAACTTTTTATTCCGAGGTAAGATGGTGAATTTTGAGATACGTAAAGTTAAAATTTGATGTTTCAAAAATAGCTGCCTTCGTGAGTGTATTGACCATCACCCTCGATACACGTCAGTATTTTCATCTGGCTGACACTGGCTTTGGAAAAGTGAGGAACTCAGAATAACTGACCATAATGCAAGTGTGAATAAACGGCTCCAAAATATAACATCTTCAATACTTCGTAAGAAACATGACCTTTATTTCTTATTTTTTAGCATGCGGTACTTTTTTTGCATAAAATGTTACGTGAGATTCAAATGTTAATTTGGAATCAATATATAATCCTAAAAACTTAAAATTAATGGAATTTTTAATTGATTTTCCATTGATTGTGATTAATGGACTAAGTCAGTGAATGACATATTTGGGACAGAATCACTATATGTATTTATCTTAAGTCAGTTTAATTGACAATCCAACTTGCTCTGATCAGTAATTGATTTAATGTCTTGTTGTCTGACTAGCATATTGGTATCATCGGCGTACAATACCGTGTCATCTGCTGTGGGCCAACTTTTACATATATCATTAATGAAGAGTAATGGTCCAAAAATGGACCTTAGGGCTACCTTGACCCTTTCATCATTTTCCTTGTTTTAACACCATTGACAATAACCGTCTGATAACGATTTTCTAGGTATAATCTTACACAATCATGATCACTCGCACGAACACCAATAGTATATAATTTTGGGATCAGGATTTCATGATCAATAGTGTCAAACGCATTGCGAAAGTCAGAAAATATTCCCAATATATTATTCTTGGTGTTCCGCGAGCCATAAATAAAATTCAACCATTGATCAATAGCTATTATTGTCCTAAAACCGTTTCCAAAATCATTTAATAAATTTAACCTTTAAAAAAAAGTTTAAGCTGCCTCAAATACCTTCCCGATTGGCCTATAGATTGATATCTCTGGTTCAGATCCCTTATTCTTAATTTATTTCGGGAAATTTCTCTTTAGTAAAAGATTCGTTTATGTATGTGGTTTTCAGCAATAGGTGTTCTGTCTCATGAGTCTGTTTGTTTAAAAAAAAATGTTGCTGATGTCAAGGGGCCTTTTATATCAAGTTGAAGTTTGTAGGTTTTGATATTAGTGAGAAATTCATTAAAAAGATTGTTTATAATACCTTTTCCCGTGAATTTTTTCCAACTTTTTACTGCTTGCAGAGGATCTAAAAATATTTTCTATAATAAATTCAATATAATATTAATAACTGTTTGGACAATTTCAGCCATTGATGCACCTGTGACAGAATGGAACTTAACAAAAAAGTGTCATGTAACAAGGTTCTATAGTGTTCCAATTATTTTTCAATATACCCTAAACAATAATGCCCTGCCTAAACAGTTTTCAGCAACTGATAGCATCTGAAAAAAAAGCCTGAGAAGGGCTAACCAAAATGCATTGATATGTTGCCAGATTGTGTATTCTGAATTAAATAAATAGTTTAACAACCCCTGGTTACATAAGAATTCTTTGCTTAAAATGTACCGTACGTTCACCCAATATTTGTTATTATTGCTCTTTCCCTGAAAAATCTCCATATGTGATGCTTATATAGATTCTGGAGATAAAATATGGTTAAAGTTGTATGCTATTTTACAGGTCCACGCTCAGTACCCGTATCGCCTTGCATACATGGACATTTACTCGACGGCGTTGTGGCATCTGCAAAAGGAAGTGGCGCTCAGCGCGCTTGCTCAAGACCTCATCAATACGGATAGGAACGACCCAGTCACGTGGTGCGCTAGCGGGAATTGCTTTTCGTTACACAAGGAGCATGATACAGCCATCAAGTTCTTTCAGAGGGCCGTTCAGGTATGTTGCCTTACTAATAAATTTTTTCGTTTTGAATTTCATACTTAAGGTATCCGATACGTAAAGTATTGTTTATACTTAAATCTTACTTTTTAAATATCTTTTTTATTTTGTTTCATGTCCCGTATGGACTTTGCATACAGGGTGGACATTTAACTGAAATAAATTCAATTATTTTCATACTTCATTAAAATGTATTCATGCCAATATACACAGTATTTACATTCGTCAGAAACAGAAAATATGTATGAAATTCTAAAAATTAATACACCTTTGAACCTACACAATCAATAAAATTCATTAAACTCATTATTATGGGAATTTACAAAACATATTAAAAAATATAGTTTATAAACTGGTGAGTGGAAAGCATTGAGCAGTAGCAATTTCTTCACTGTTTTCTAAAATGCATTAAAGAGGAGATCCCTTATCTGAGGCGGCAGCTTGTTAAAAACATTTGAAGGCCAAGTAACCTAGGCTACTCTGACATTACTCAAACGACAGTATACAACCACAATCTGTGTGTCTTTTATAGATATGAAGGTTTTTCTTGATATATGTTAGGTTTTCCAAGATAAAGAGTGATGGAAAAAGTATGTGAGTGAAGGATTTTTAAGTCTATAAAGTCACGTACAGTCCTGCACATAAGTCAGACCTGCTAGAATCCTCAAGGCCTAAGCTGCATGCCAAACATACGAGTGGCCTCTGCCATATGTTCCCAAGAGACTAAGGCATATGTCAGGTGGGAGTGAACAAGAGTATCGTAAGCCTGGTACAGGACATCACTCGAAATACAATTTGCCAAATTTCTTAGTACAAAAATACTTATTGGATTAAGCTTTCTACAAAGTTTGTCAGTATGCATTTCCCATTTATGTCTAGCGTTCAAATGCACGTCCCATTTATGTCTAGGGTTCAAATGCACCCCCAAAAAGTTTACACTTTTGCCAAGCTCACTCTCAGAGTGTCTCATTGTCAAAACGTTGTGTCAGTTTTACTGGTATTTTAAAAAAGCAGATTGGATGAAAATCATATTTCGGCCGTTAACAATTCTGACTAACTGCTCAAATGCATTCTCTATGTTCGAAACAAGGTCAAGAACCATGAGGATTGTACTTCGGTCCCTTCTGAATCCATACTAAAACTCCAAAAAGATCCCATTACTTTAAAAAAAGTCAGCAATTTTATTCACTAAGCTATTCGCAAAAACTTCGGAAACTATAGTTAACAATGAGATAGGCCTATAGAGTGAGGAGTCATCAACCTAACCCTTTTTATAAATTGGAGACACCATAGCATGCTTCAGACAATCCGGAAGGACCCCCTCCATATATATATATATATATATATATATATATATATATATATATATATATATATATATATATATTTATGTCCAAAATGGTAAATACATCGTTGACAAAGCCATGTTATACAAGATAGAACAAAAACAAAACATTACACAAAACTCACACTATTATATAGCACAATAATTTAAAATTAATTGAGTTATACAAATATGCTGTATTAATTTAAAATTCATAGAAACAAAATCACAGAAGTCAAAGTCAACCAACCATACAAGAAATACAGATATTAATAAATGAATAAATCTACTTATACATACATAAAATGGTTATATAAGAACAAAAAACAATTTAAAATGTATATAAGCAAACAAATAAACAAACACTAAATTATGTATAACAAACAAAGAGCTGAGCTATGTACAAAACAGTGTACAATTATTACATATAAATCACAATAGCTGGTTAGTAAAAAATTCTTGCATGTTATAATATGCCTTCCTGAGTAATATGTTTTTAACTCCTTGCTTAAATTTTTTTTGGCATTGCAACATACACAATTCTAGAGGAAGATAATTAAATATTTTCCGGCCGTTGTAGACAAAGGAATTTTTTATCATTTGTGACTTAGGAATCGGCAACCTCATCTGATAAATTTGTCGCGTATTAAAACTATTATGGTTTAACTGTACTTCACTCCTGTATTTTTTATGCCTCAAACAAGTGGTCTCCAAAATAAAAATACAACACACAGTCAAAATGGAGAGCTTTATAAATAATGGACGGCAAGAATCGCGCATGTTAGCTCCACTCATATACCGTATTGCTCTCTTTTGTAATAAAAAGACATCATTGAGTAAATTATTGGAACAAGAGCTCCAAAAGCGAATGTGCGACTCAATTAATCCAAAGTAAGTACTACATGCTACTGTAAAATCCAAATTATTTGAAATAACCCTCAAAGCATAGCAACCTGATGATAACTTCTTGCAAAGGTCACATATATGTTTATCAAATTTTAGTGAGTTATCAATTACAATACCTAAAAACTTACATTCGCCAGGCCTAACAATAATTGCATTTCCCAAGTAAATGTCATTAGTCACACACCTAAAATTTAATATTTTAGTTTTGGAAATATTAAAAGACAATACATTAGCATCGCACCACTGTTTTATCCTATGTAAGTCACTAGTTATTTTTTCCTGATGAACAGTAACATCAGAGTCACGCCAAAGGATAGTGGTATCGTGAGCAAAAATAGTAAAATCACCATGGATCTGCAGATGAGCAAGGTCATTGAGGTATATTAAAAAGAGTAGAGGCCCAACCACAGATCCCTGTGGCACTCCAGCATTAATGTTTAGATCCTGTGAGTTACCATTGTTGAACAAGACACTCTGGGCTCGATCTGTTAGATATGAGTGAAACCACACAATCAAAGGCTTTTGAAAGGTCACAGAACACCGCTGAGGCGATTTCTCCTGAGTTTAGCCAATATAAAGATGTTCCAAAAACTGAAAAATAGCATCCCTGTGCTCTTAGAGGCCTGGAAACCACTGCTGAGTGCTCATTAGGTTGTGCTTATTCAGAAATGACACCATTCTCACTTTAACAAGTTTCTCCACCATCTTTGCTAATGTCGGCAGCAATGAGATGGGTCGAAAATTAGATGGACTTTGACTATCCCCACCCTTGTAGACTGGAATGACCACAGCCTTCTTTAGGCATGGGGGAAAGATTCCGCGTGTGAAGGACAGGTTTATCACCTCAACCAAAATCTCTAAAGTATTATTCGTTAGAGCTCGAAAAACCTTTAATGAGAGTCTATCCCAACCCGCAGCATTTGGGTTTTTGATTTCTCTAAGAATGGATTTTATTTCATTAACCGTGGTAGGAGCAAAGAAAAATGTCTCAGACACTGGCACATTTGATAAGTAAGCTGTGGGATCATTTCGTTTTGTAATTTGTTGAGACAAGTCACTAGCAATACTGCAGTAAAATACATTTAAGTCATTAGCACTCAAATCACTATGTAACGGTGCGACATTTTTACCTCTTAAGCTATTTACAATTTTCCATGTCTCTTTTGATTTGTTGGATGATAGATTAATGCGCTCCTTAAAATACTTTTTTTTAGCAAACCTGATTGTTTCACGATAAATACTTCGATATTTATTGTAATATGTATGAAATTTAATATCATTTGAAAATTTTCTTATATAATGTAAGGATCTCATATTTTTACCAGACACGCGCAATCCCTTGGTGTACCAAGGTTTTCTTTTCTTTTTCTTTATATTAACTATTGGGAAGGCATTTTCAAACTTTTTTCTCAAAATACAGTGAAATGTTTGTAAAGGGTCATTTGAGGTCAAGACATTATACCAATTGGCTCGCCCATAGGAGCTTAAAAATTTATTAAAATTTCTTTTTGTATACAGTCTCCCAGGCCTTGACGTACATCTTACTTTTTTTACTTTTATTGGATATGTACATACTACTGATTCTTAATCAGATATCCCTGCATTTACTGTAGTACATTTCAACTCATCATCACCATAATCGGTACACAGATAATCCAAAATGGAAGAAGAAAATTGCGTAATGCGAGTTAGCTGTTTAACATGCATCACAAGATTAAATGAATTTAAAAGATTGGTAAGCGTCTGGGTATTACTGTTCAATTTGTCCAAATAATTTATATTAAAATCACCAGTTAAAATTAGTGACGCATTGACATATTTCTGTCAATATACCCTCCAATCTGTTGAAAAAAATCGCCATATCTGAAGATGGTGACCTGTAAATACCTAAAATATAAGTATTCATTTCATGACAGTATATTATTGAAAATTAAAAATCTCTTTCCTGTAATAAATGATTAAATATATCAATACAAACAAATCTATGACTTTTGAGAAAATCTTTTTGTACCATAATAAGAGTACCACCATGTATAGATTGCACACGAGAGAAGCAAGACAATAAAATATAATTTGGAATATAAAACAGTTCATTAGGTTTTAACCAATGCTCGACTAGAACCACAACACTAGGAAAATACAAAGACTCCAGGAATAACAATAACTCGTCAATTTTAGGTCTAATAGACTGGACATTCAACAACATCACCTCAAAACACTTGGCTGTGTCCGACGAGATAAAAAAGATGAATCTGTATCTGCCTTGTTCAACAATTCAATATTTACCATTTTCGGTTCATGCTTATTTTCGATTGGTACTGACTTTAATATAACCTTTGTTAAAATCGGGACACAAGTGACATACGATGACAATAATCTACACATTGATTTTACAGAGTGGCGATACCGATTCTCTTTGTCACAGATATCTGTTATTAATCTTCCCTTACGCATAATTGAACACAATGAATTTATAAAATTTTTAGACCTGTTTTTAGGACAGTATTCAAAACTACCTTTTAAGCAAATAACCAAGTTTGTTACTTTTCCTACTGATAGCAGTTCCCTAAGTTGTACATATGTTGGCAAGTAAAAGTTAATATTAAGACATAAAATAACAGTGTCCTTATCATTAAAATTAATAATTTGAGGAAAAATACTTTTTACAATTTGGTTCATATTTACCCCACTATACATACAATCAAGTACTTGGTAGTCAGAAACCAAATATTCACTAAGATGTGGAGCATAGTTCCGCGCACTACTATCACCATAAATTAAAACCTTATTTCTCTGATATTATATCTATATGTCTATTGTTAGGAACAGTTTTTTGCTTAAAACTCAAAACTTCCAAGTCCAATTTCTGAGCATGATCCAAAGGATCAGAACTTCTGACTTCCTGTACAGCATTGTCCATTATAATCGGTAATTCTGTACAGTTCGTAGTAACGTCATCATGAGCTGGTGGTCCTTTATCTGACACTTTATCATTAGATGGTGGTAATTGATTAACATTTGCTAAGGAAGCCTTTAGCTGTACAATTTCCAAGTAGTATGATTGGTTTTCTGCTTCCAAAGTCCAAATAGAGGTAACCATATTTACTGATCAGTTCACTCATGTCATCAAAATCCTTTTTTAGTGTCATCTGGTCAGAGTAATGTGCAGTAATAATTCTTTCCAAAGCCAGTTTTTGATCTAGCAATGCAGCAAGTTCATTTCTTAAATCAAGAATTTCGTTACTTTTTGCATTAATAGCTTCTGTTAGTTTTTGTTCCGCTTCCATTACATCTTCCTCAAACTCCTGAGTTCTGCGTCGCTGTCTTTGGAATATCGTTTCTCTGGTCGTAATTTCCTTTTTTAAAGTAAGGATCTCTTCCTGAAGGTTTGTGATCTCCTCACACTTTTCAGCTTTAATACTATCAATTAGTTCGTTTCTTAATACAACTTGAGATTTAAGTTGATAATTTAACTCTTTAATTGTTTCTAACTCACCTAAACATTTCTCATTTTCAAGACCAGATTTACTTGCATTCTTTTGAACAAAATATTTTATGTTTTTCCAGTTTAGTGTGGGTTTTAAGATCTCTCTCCAAACAGCTGGGGTGAAATATACCAAAGCAGTTTATACAGCAATAGTTTGAAAAACATTTATTAGTGCAACATATAAATTTATTCCTTTCATCCATTATGAATTAAAGACAACAAATAAAAAAAAAATCCAAGCCGGCCCTGCTCTTTTAAAGTAGCCCTGGTATTTAAATATTTAATATTTTATGAATGGCTATATCAGCTCATTGAAGACTTAGCTCCTATAGTAAATACTAAACAAAAACAAATAAGGTCACTGACCTACACTTCAGGTAAATAAATAAATCCACAGCCAAAAATAAATAGCTAATGTTCCACAAAAAAAAGTTATTCCAAATTCGTTTGAAGTAGAAAAAGGGAATTCCCTTGAATAGGTGAAAATAATAATTTAATGAAGTTCACACTGGCCACTGGCTTCTTATCAGGTCATTTGAATATTTGCAGATAAGGTGGAGATAAGCAGTAAATGGTGGTGTTTTTACAGATAGGTTTTTGGATTCTTGAATTAATTTGCACTTAAATTTTCCAAATTACCACTTTAAATAAAAATCAAAATCTTTGTATTTTTCACAATAAACACAGTTTTTCCTCAGCTACAAAACAATACCAAATACATATATTATTCCAAGAATAAAGCCTTCAAAACTTGCAGTTATTTACAGAGCCCACATACACACAACATTTACTTATAATCCCTATGATGGATATATCTATATATATATATATATATATATATATATATATATATATATATATATATATATAAGAGAGTCTCTATTCGGACGCGAGAAAGAAAGCTTCGAAAATGCCAAATGTGATTTTGGCGAAACGTCAGCAAAACTTTTCAGAACGACAGTAGTGAACGGATGTACACCCGGAATGAAAACACATTATATATATATATATATATATATATATATATATATATATATATATATATATATATATATATATATATATATATATATATATATATATATATATATATATATATATATATATATATATATATATATATATATATATATATATATATATATATATATATATATATATATATATATATATATATATATATATATATATATATATATATATATATATATATATATATATCTATATATATATCTATATATATATATATATATATATATATATATATATATATATATATATATATATATATATATATATATATGTTGATTTTTACTCCTTCACGGATGGAAAAATACAATGTGTTTTCATTCCGGGTGTACATCCGTTCTGAAAAGAACAGTTTTGCTGACGTTTCGCCAAACTTTCGCCAAACTTTCGCCAAAACTGTTCTATTATATAGAACGACAGTTGTGAACGGATGTACACCCGGAATGAAAACACAATATATATATATATATATATATATATATATATATATATATATATATATATATATATATATATATATATATATATATATATATATATATATATATATATATATATATATATATATATATATATATATATATATATATATATATATATATATATATATATATATATATATATATATATATATATATATATATATATATATATATATATATATATATATATATATATATATATATATATCCTTAGAACATAGTACTACCGCACCGGCGAGACCTCGCCAGTCTACTGGTGGTCCTCCGGTGTTTCCGCCGCCCAGTCAGGACATGATGTCGGCGGCAAGCAACTACGATAATATGCATGAATTTATGAATGATTTAAAGGTGGAAATAAAACAACTGCGCGACCAACAGGATGCTCTTATGGAATCGATTAATTTTTGTAGCAATAAGATCAGCGATTTTGAGTTAAAACTCTCAAAATTTGATGAATATATTAAAAAAACCGACAAGTTAATTTCGGAAAATAATAGACTTGACTCCGGAATGAAAAATCTAGAGTCAAAAATTAATCATTTGGAGCAAATGTCAAGATCCAAAAATTTAGAAATACAAGGTATTCCAGAAAAAGAAAACGAAAACCTTCTTAGTGTGCTAGAAAAGATCGGAAATTATATCAACTATGACATGGATAAAGAAAAAGTTGAGTTTATCCATAGAGTACAAGCAAACAAGAATTCTAAAAATAAAATCAAGAATATAGTAGTGGGTCTGATATCTCTCAGGGAGAAAGAAAAAATTCTTGCAGCAGCAAAATGTAAACGTCAACAAAAAGACAACGGATCGCCTAAAATGAAAATAGATGGATTGTCAGAAAACCTGTACATTAATGAACATTTAACATTAGCCAATAAAATATTATACAAGGAGGTAAGAACAGCCGCTAGAGAAAAAATTACAAGTTTTTTGGACAAAAAATGGTTCGATCTTTGTCAGGAAGGATGATGGTTCATGAGTAATGTTGATAGGAGATCAAGAATCCATTAGAAAAATGTAAAATCGGCTCAAACTGCATATAAAATACCACTGAAATTTTCAGAATGCCTCAAAACTTACAAGTAATTTACCAAAATACGCGGGGATTAAGAACAAAGACAAATGATTTTTTCCATAGTGTGGTTTCAAGTGATTTTGATATTGTTTGTATATCGGAAACATGGCTGAAAAAAGAGGTCTTATCTTCGGAACTGTTTGATGACGGATATAGTGTTTTTCGGCGTGATCGGGAAACAACGTCATCCTCTAAAGTGGATGGCGGCGGGGTACTTCTCGCAGTTAAAGAAGTGTGGCAGGCAAAAAGGTGCTGTGAACTAGAATCCGAAGCTGAAGATGTCTGGGTCTCTCCGAATAATATCAGCGGTGAAAAAATGTATATGTGCTGCGTGTACATCCCTCCAGGTGACACTTATGCTTTTGC